>CM065802.1:62239810-63439810 GCA_033398695.1 Orobanche coerulescens
TGTCTCAACAATTGCTAGTGGAGTGCCTGAAGCACCAAATAAAATATAAGCAATTGAGACAAAGCTTAACTCGTAAAATAAAATAAAGTGGTGAAAGATAAGCGAGATTAGTATATCAAGGGTTTAAGCGCATACCCAAAATATATTCTCCCGTTGGCACTAAATTTCGTCATTTAATATACATATGACAATTATTATGAATATAGATATTCAATTAGTGATGTCATCACCACATTTTTCTATGGGTCATTGGACGCGAATATCTATATGAAAGTCCCTGACGGACTTGAGGTTCCTAAAGTAATAGGAACGTGAAATTCGAAACATGTACTATTTTGAGTTATAAATATTTATACATTTTGAAATAGTCTGGTGGATCAACCGACTAAGTGAATTCCTCCTGAAGAGGATATATGTGAATTATTTGAACTCGTGTCTAAATACAAGTTCAAAATGAAAAACTTAGATAAAACTAAGTATTAGTATTGTCTCGACTTGTAGATCGAGCATATATGATGGAAAGTTTTTATCCATTTAGCTACCTAAAGGTTGTCTTACCACTTGAAGTGGATACCGACTCATATAGATCTCAAGAAAATAACAAAGATATAAGAGAACCAGAAGTTCCGTACTTGTATGTTATTGAAGCATTACATCATCAGGCCTGATATACAAATTGAAGTTAACATGCTAGCAAAATTTAGTATTTCTCCAAGAAGGAGAATGTGGAATGGTGTTAACCATATTAGTTTATTACATGAAAGAGATCGAGATTCGATATTGGTGGCTATTAGGGATTATGATTTCATATTTGTTCTCATACTGCCTATTTATTATGATGATAAATATTTTCCATTTATGTGTTGCATATAATGTTTGGGCAAGTAAGATGAAACTTATTTCCACACGAGCTTCAGAAGAGCAATAATGATAATCTAGTAGATTTATTCACTAAATCTCTCCATGTCTGAAAATTATATTCATGGTATTGGAGTGCAAGATTGTTATCTTGAGGGGGAGAAGTGATAACTTTTAAATTAGCTTGAAGATTATGTCGACCCTGAAGGTCAAAAGGTCCTGAAGACCAAATGGTTGTACTCTTTTTCCCTTTCTAAGTTTTTTCCCACCGGGTTTTCTAAGTTAAGGTTTTTAACGAGGCAACCAATGCAACACATGAGCAAATTTATACTGTGTACTCTTTTTCTCTATCGGTTTTTTCCCACAGGGTTTTTCCGAAGGAGTTTTGATGAGGCATCAACATCATAATATTCAAGAGGAAGTATTGTATGAAGACGATATCACTTGTATCTCAAAGGTAGATACATCAAATATTCACTTAAGTGATTAATTGGCGACCTTATTCACAAAGACGTTGCCGACATCAACATTCAGAAGACTAGTACACAAGATCGGAATGCTTTAACTCAAAGATCTTATGTAATCGATTTCAGGGGGAGTAGCTGTACTCTTTTTCCTTCGATCGGGTTTTTTTCCCACTGGGTTTTCCTGACAAGGTTTTAATGAGGCAGCATGTATTAAAGGTCATTCAAGGGGGAGTGTTGTAATTAATGTATTTACTAATGAATGACCTTTATACCCCTGAAACCCTAGATGTGTACCTATAAATAAAGGTCTTTGCCCCTCATAAGAATACACACATTATTCTCATTCTTTTCCAATTTCTCTCTTTTTCTCTCATGTTTATAACAACTACCATATTTTTATGTGATTACTATTTATTCGTACATTTGCAAAAGTAAAATAGCTAAATAGAAAATAGTCAATTATCTATATGTAATATAAAAATCTTTGATTCAATGCATTAATTAATTTTATATGAATGTCAAATTTGCAATGGATAAGGAACATATCATATACTTAACGTGTGCTTTAGAGTACATGTGTTAATATTTTTTATTTCTTATACACGAGACATCATGGCCCGTGCGATGCACGGGCTTTGTTCACCGTAAAGAATCATCGATTTTGCAAGGGTTATGCGTATTTAGTTATTATGCTTAGTTTCGATCAGGGGTACTCGACTGAATAAAGGAAATTTGTTTAAGTAAGTTTTTGTAAATAGAATTATTTCAATAAAAATGCACCAAATACATGAGTGATTTTCATCACCATAACGCAATACATGCTATTTCAAAAACAAAATTTATACTACACACAACTTAGGTTTTTTTCTTTTGTCTCTTACACCAAAACTGATGTACCAGCTTCGAGTTTTGTCTTTCATTTGTAACGATTGCGTCGTTACGTCTCCAAGTGAGTTTAGCTTGAATAACAAATTCTCCCAGATGCGTGATAATGAGGCGAGTTCCATTGCACAAACCTTGTGGTTAATATGTATTAAATGCATCAAGTCTTTAAACTTGATGCATTGTAGATGCTCTAAGTATGTATCTTAATATTTTAAGACCTCCCTAAAAGTCACAAATGATTTATAATATAGTAGAGGTTATCAAAAATATTAAACACTTTAAAAAAAATATAATTTGTGATTATAAATACTTACGTTTAATGATGAAACTCAACATTTATATATTAATTAAAGGACACGGTATAGTGGCTTAAACTAAGTAGCCACATTAGCATCTCACTTTTAACACTCACACACCAAGATACTTTCTTTTTTCATGGCTTGAGCTATTTTCACTTTTTAGGTTCAAAGCAGTAGATTACAAATCGTGAATGTAAAATACGCAACAGTTCTCTATTGAAAATACGTCATTATTTAGACCTT
This sequence comes from Orobanche coerulescens, assembly GCA_033398695.1. Lineage (NCBI taxonomy): Eukaryota > Viridiplantae > Streptophyta > Magnoliopsida > Lamiales > Orobanchaceae > Orobanche > Orobanche coerulescens. The sequence continues at coordinate 62,242,563 of CM065802.1, forward strand.
TTTAAGAAGAAAAAAAAAGGTAATATCATAACATTAAGACCTTTATTTATTGAGATTACTTACACAACTTTTGTCAAAACACAACTCTCGAATTTGAATAGTTGAAAGGATTATAACACAGATTAGTGACCTTATGAATTGATGATATTTGTACCAAAACTCAATGGCAAAATATAACCATGGTCTTAAAAATTCCTAAATCGACTTTACTACTCTTCCACTTTATTTTTCATATCTTATAGTTTTAGTATAAGATGGAAAGTTCCATCAGTACGCAATGACTCTTTTTCTGTTGTGGTTCAGAGAGTCTTATTGTATTTGTTTGTAACTATGTTTGTTTGTGTAAGATAATTGACGTTAAACATATACAATCTTTCACCGTTCAATAAACCAAACATCTTTTTGTATCAAATATTTAAATATATTTTAGTTTAATTGTCCTTTTCAAGCTGAATTAGAATGACAATTTTTTTCAATACTAAAATGTGTATTTACATTTTCAGCTTTACCAAAGATAACAAACAAATAAATAAGGAAATTTGTGCATTACGGTAATTGAATGAGCCTATTTAATAAATGAACATGATAAAAAAAACTTACACATGATTATTATGTATTGACATACATGATAATAGAGTTTCTTAGCTAATGTCATTAATGCTCACATTAAAACATGAAACTCATTCTTTGTAAATTGTGCGAGCTTGCTCCTTTTGCAGTGTAATTCAATATTGATTCTTTTGTATTAAAATTGATTTGCATTAAATGGGTTTATGAGCGAGTTTGCGTAATTTTTAATTGTGAATTCATTAATGTAATCAAATGAATGCTTCATAAAGGAAGGCTTTAGACATTCAAGCATCAAAGCTCTTAAAAGCTTCAAAATAAGCTACATTAGCTTAAACTACATATTTGAGTTTCTTAGCTTGTGACATTAATGCTCACATTCAATAGGGGGAACTCATTCTTTATAAAGGAAGGCTTTAGACATTCAAACTTCAAAGCTCTTAAAAGCTTCAAAATAAGCTACATTAGCTTAAACTACATATTTGAGTTTCTTAGCTTGTGACATTAATGCTCACATTCAATAGGGGGAACTCATTCTTTATATATATATATATATATATATATAGATAAACATCATTTAGAAGTGCCAGGTATATATTGATATAAGTATAATTTTTTTTATGGGCATACAACAAATCATATTTTGTGTCGTACCAATTTTTCTTAAGACAAAAAGATAAGATTTTTATATACAAATTTTCAAAAAAAAAAAAAAATTACATATAACTTTATATACAACTGTTTACAGGTATATATTGATATAACCTCATCATTTTATGATTTTGTATATATAAATAAAAAGTGTACATTTTAATAAGAATAAATATTTATATACACCCACACGAATTCGTATCATGTTTAGAAAATAGAGAAAATCCATAAATTCTAAAACTTTTACAAAATTATACACACAAATTTAAATTGTTTAAAAAATTAAGAAGAAAAAAGGTTAGATTTTCTCAAATATACTAAAGCAATCCTATTTTACATAAATAATAATAATAATAAATAAATAAATAAATAAAAAATTAGAGAAAAAACTATATTAGAAAAGATATAAGAAATATGGATAGCAAAAGAAACTATTACCTCAACGATTTATCCACTGAACCTAAAAGAAAGAATTAAGAACATTGATAAAGATCATGGATATGGATATCAAGAACAAATTTGTTAAAAAAAATCAGGTCACGAAATTATGAACAAATATGAATAAAAAGAAATACACATATAGAAAACACATATATAAAGGATGAAGAAAATATTACCAAAAAATTCATCCATCTTCCTATTGGTATCCACCATAGCACCACCACTTCTTCCATGAAGATACCTAAAACAATAAACCTCAAATCGTAAATAAAAAACATGCATAAAAATCAATATATGAAATCATATGAAAACTCACCGATATATAGTTTGGATGTTAGCACCAAAATCCTCTCACGAATTAAAGCAGTTCTAAGCAATAAATAATTTAGATCACCAATGATTTTGAGAAAGAGAAGAGGAAGATGTTAAGGTTGGTGTGTGTAAAAAGAAAATATTGGGTTTTATAAAAGCAAAGGGAGGAAATAATGTGTGGTTGTCATTGTCTTGAAGCACTATTTCACCACTGTTATTGCTAGGATCCAATGAACATGAATAATAAATTGATACATTTAATGGTGAGCAAGTGAAAGAAGCTGGCATGGTAACTTGAAAAGGTTTGGTGATCGTAGCTTCATTCCTAGCATTTAAAGGTGATTAATATGACGATTTTTTTGAGACATATGGAAAGTCATATGGCCCATAAAGACTTGAAAGAGACTTAATGAATCTGTATATTTAACTATCATAAGATAGATTAATGCCTTTATATACAATTGAGTTGATTTATTTGTATAGAGACATTAATACTTGAGTTGATTTATTTGTATAGAGACATTAATGCTCTCATTTATGTCATGAAACTCATTTTTTATATATATATAGATATAGATAGATATAGATAATAAAAATAAAAGAAAGCTATTATATAAAAAAATCTTTGGAGTATATAATTCACGTCTTCATTTGTACATCATTCCTACTGATTGTTTAACATTCGTCCCTTGAACACCTTCATGCATGTGAGACAATCTTCTTCTAATTTACGACTCAAAAGTTGCGTCATATTGTTCCTTGACGTAAAGTGTTACATTTCCTGTCAATTCCACATGTTAATAATTAAAATACATTGTTAAGGTTCTCACCCTCACATGAAATCAATGGATATTGTACGCATATAACTCACCCTAGGCATATCACCGTATGAGAGAATTGGGTCTTGTAGCTTACCGGTGAAGGAATGTTTTATAGTTGGTGTAAGATGCTATATACAATATTCCCCCGGCAACGAATTTCGTACTCCCATAGCATCGATGACTTCTTTGTAAACATTTTATATAGGCACAAATAGATGAATGTAGAAGCATATTATTAATGCTTCCGTAAGTTGAAAGGGTGTTATTAATGCTTCGGTAATAATATGAAATGAAGTTGAAATGATTGTGCAAATTAATTGCTTCGGTAATAATATGAAATGAAGTTGAAAGGAATGTGCAAATTAATTAAAAACAGGTTTATTAACGAATATATTAAAATTATGTTTTTGGGATAATGATATTTAAACTTTAATACTCCACATTAATTAGGAGGACTTGTTGTTAGGAAGATGAAAGATTTGTTAATTTGTTGTATAGAGTTGTTTAGCTTATACCATGAATGCTCATGTTCAATAAATGCTCAACTTGCAACTCAATTTTTATGTATAGATAGATAACTCGATTCGATTCCCAAACCAAACCAAACATACCCAGTATATCCCACTCAGAGCAGGGTCTGGGGAGGGTAAGATGTACGCAGACCATGCTCCTACTTATTACGGTAGGGAGGCTGTTTCCGTGAAGACCCCCAGCTTAGTGCACAGCAGAATCTTGTGTGATAAATACAAAGGAAAACATATGATTCGAAAAAGCTCGAGACCATACCTGAGCCCATGGCTTGATCCACATGGGACTTACCTAAGCGGAATTTGGCTACTTCACTCCCGATGAACGCTGCTCTAATAAAAGAGAGGTTGGCTCTGCGCACAGCTCCCTGTCAAAAATACACCACACGCAAGGACAATAGGATAAAATATACAATAAAAGTAAAACTGCAATGCTCTAGGTCAAAGCTAACCGAGACAACCCAACCATGAGGCTCTCAACTACAGCACCTCTCCCTTCAAAAGAATCCACAACTCTGATCTGGCGCCTCCAAGCGCACCTATCAACAGTCATGGTCTCGGAAAGGTTTAAGGCCTTCAAATCTAATCTCAGTTGCTCCTCCCACGTCCTCCTCGGTCTGCCTCTCCTCCTCTCCCCGACAACCATTAAACTCTCGACCCTCCTCACCGGAGCAGATGCCTGCCTCCTGCGGACGTGGCCAAACCATCTCAATCTCCCTTCCCTAACTTTCGCTGAAATTGGCGCCACTTCCAGCGCGCTCCTGAAAACCCCGTTCGCAATTCTATCTAACATTGTGCGACCACACGACCAACGTAACATTCTCCTTCCAGCCACTTCCAACTTGCTCTCAAGCGACTTCTTCATCGCCCAACATTCGGAACCATACAACATTACTTCCCACGTCCTTCTCGATTCGATTCGATTCGCTTAATTTGATTTTGGGCTAGCTTGCTCTAAATCCGAACCAAAATCTAAGAGGCCGTTTGGGGTGGTTGCGAGTTTTTGATTTTTAGTTTTAAAAGTCAATTTCAAAATCAAAATATATTTGGGTAAAATGGTGCCGAATTGGTTTTTTCATTATTTTCGAAACGGTTTTCCATCAAAACACAAAACCAGAAAAAGAGGTTTTATAATTTCAATTTTTGTTTTAAGACCAACACGTCATCACAAACCATCACTTCAACAACCACTGACCACCAATCTGACCGCTGCCGACCACCACTCCGGCCACCGCCAACCACCACTCTGCTACCACCGACCATCACTCCGGCCACCACTGACCACTACTTTGACCGCCGTCAACTACCACTTTGACCATCATTGACCACCATTTCGACCACTTACCACCACTCTGACCACCGTTCACCACCACCAACCACCACTCCGACTACCACCGACTATCACTCCGGCCACCACTAACCACCACTCTGGCCACCGACGACCACCACTCTGTCCACCTTTAGCTACCACTTTCACCACCACTGGCCACCATTTCAGCCATCACTCTGACCACCACCCCGACCACTGCCAACCACCACTATAGCCACCACCGACCACCACCGACCACTGTCAACTACCACTTTGAACAACATTTCGACCATCGATCACCACTCTGACCACCACTCTGGTCACTGACGACCACCGTTCCGACTACCGTCAACTACCACTTTGACCAAGGACCACCATTTCGACGGCCGACTTCCGACCATCGCTCCGACAACCTCTCCGACCATCGCCAACCACCTCTATAAGCACCACTGGCGATCCCTAACCACCACTCTACCACCGTCAACCACTACTTTGATCACCACCGTCCACCATCAACTTCCACTTTGATATCACTTTTATGTTCATGTTTTAAACTATATTTTTTATTTTTGAAAATTTCTTAACTCAAAACTCAATATGGTTTTGGTTTCTGAAATTTTTAAAACTCAAAACAGAAACTGGTTTTAGTTTTTGAAAATTTCAAAACAGAAAACAGAAAACCATCCCAAACAGGACCTAAGGTTTCGATTTTCTTGTTTCGTTTTTTTATTTGAAGTTTTACGAATTCGTTCATATTGGTTCTGTATGTCTCATCCGTTTTTTTATTCGCTTTAATACCCTTAGTTTTAGTCAATGAAGGTTTGAGAAAACAATCAATATATGGATCTAGTTTTGATTTTTTCTAAACATTAGTTATGTGGTGTTAAACTCATCAAAACATAAGCGGATGAAAGGGGTTATACTAGACTTTGCCCCAATACAAATCCCCGCTTATACTAATTATGTGTTCGGTAACTTTTTACAAAAATTAAATACTTTGCCTTTATTCTAGTAGAACCAATTTCACTTATGCTCCGTAAAATTACAATCCTAGCATGTATATCAATCCAATTTAAGGTAGATTTTTTATACTTTGGTTGAAAAATTAAAATTTGAATTTTAATGTCAAAGTTTGTTTTCTTATTATGGTGCAAAACATAAAATGGATGATGATTTCTTGGTCGTTGCATAATATATAATATATATTGAACTAGAATATACACGTGATCTAGATATCGAATCGATCATTGATTTAATTTTATTACTTTGGAAAAGTAACGGAGGTTATCTTAATGTACTTTTGTATTTTTAAATTTTCGTTATAAAATGAACAGATCGGCATATTTTATAAATTTCGAATTTTATCGAACTCAAACCCACATAGTTTGTTTCGACTAAATTTGACCATGATTTGTCCGTACACGAATTCCAAATTGCATCATATGTGAAAATATCTCGAAAATACGTATTATTTTTGACTTAGTTAAATATATATATATATATATATATATATATATATATATATATATATATATATATATCGAATCAAGCTATATGACTTGCTAGTAACAGATGCAATCGCCTTTCCCAAAGGCGTATCTAAAGAACCAATCACAGTCTCCTCTTACATCACCATATTCCGGCTTTGGACGATACGTGTCGATGCAAAACTGGTTGCAATCCCTGTCGTAGAACTCCTTAACCAGATCGCATTTTAAACTCCAAGTACTTAATCTCACTGCCAAAACATAAATATTAATTAGTACAAGAGTAAATATTTTTTTGATTTGTTTTGGTATAAGGAATATTTTTCATGCATTTATATAAGATCTTGTTGGACGAATGGCTTTGATTAAAAGGTAATCAATATGATATATATAACTAATTATGGAATGGTTTTATCATATTAAGAGTGTCTTACTAAATCCAATCCAATAACTTAATAAATTATTTATCATTTAAAACAGTATACATCACGTATAATAGCACCGTAATAAATTTAAAGTAGCAGTATGCCAAAGACACGAGAGCAATGTAATAAGTTCAAAAGGCAACATGTTGCACATTATAATATAAGTGTGGAAGGTTCAAAAGTAGCAGTATGTTAAATACATAACAAAAGTAAATAAATTGAGTATTTTTTTTGTCGAGAGTCTCATCTTTATACGATTAAAGATGCATATTGTATACCTAAACATATTAAATAATTAAATATTATTTTTAGATTAATAAAATACCTGAAATCTATATTAGCACCATATTTGTTCTATACTAGCACTACAATATGTATATATCAGCAATACAGTTACAACATTATAGCACCGAATATCTATAAACATCAAGTGAGAAAATTAAAATTTTGATCGTCAAACCAATTCAAAACAACGTAAAAATCATAGAAAAAAACATTATATATAATACACCAGTAGCATTATACAAGTCAATAATAACACTAGAGATGATTAGGATAAGTTTGGAAGCAAGTAACAATATTTTGACATGTATAGCAATGTAATGAGTTCATAATAGCAGTACGCATTCATGTATATACTAACAGTGTAATAAATTCGTATCAACGCAATACGCTCATAGTAGCATGTGTACTGACTATAAACTATTACAATACTATTATGCATGCAGTATACTGCTAACATATGCTCATTACAATGTTATTACTGACTTCAGGCATGTTTTTTTATTAAAAAGTGTGTGCTTTGTAATATTTTTAGTGTTGCCATTATACAAGTGTATTGTTTACATAGAAATACTATTAAATACCACAAATCATATCAAACAATCATCTTTTACTTTATAATCTCCACTCATCATCAATATCTCTTATCTTTTAGTATACACCAAGCATTCACCATCAATACTTACAAAAACTTACACATCTATCACATCCAATCATTTTCCTAAAATACAACAATTCTACTTGAAATATTGCACTCCGACTGGGACGGAGGGGACAATGATTTTATCCTTGCATCATTAGTATGAAATATACATATTAAATCGTCGATCATGAAAAGATAATTAATTTGATATTTTGTTCTAAAATAGATAACAAACGAGTAAATTATTGTATTTTTTAATGAAAATCTATGTATAAAATGAATGAAAATGTCCTCTAACTTAAATAACCCCACATCCATATAGAAAGCAGCATATTTTTAGGCACGTATATTGATGATGGGGCACAATCTATACCATTTCTACTTTCTTATCTAATAATCATGATGAGTTCTTTACTTTCACAGCAACAATGGTTCTTACTGGAATCTCTCTCTCTTTCTCTCGGTCTACTCCATACATATTAAAAAAATAGTAGGTAATTGAGTTAATATATTAAATTTTATATTATTTTTATACATACCCTTACATATTATTAGTTGTTTGAACACAGAAGTAGTTAAAAAGATATTAGTTAAGTGATTGATGGAAATGAACAATCAGGATATACTTAATAGAGAAAGTGAATTGAAAAAATAGTGCCAAGAAATATAGTGTGCACCTACAAAGATTGTTATATACATAACAAGACATCGCCTGAGGGTATATATAAAAATATGATTAAGATAGTAACAAAAATATCCATGACAAAAACACGATTGCTAGTTTTTTTTTTAAGATCTGTTTGCCGGTCTGCTCTCCTATGGGGCAATCACCGGCAGACCTTCAATGAACGATAATTTATTTTTTGCGGCCATTCGTCGACATGTTGTCCGGTGGGCAACTTGTTGTCCGTTGATGGACCACCGTTGAATGACATAATTTTCATCTCCAACAGTTAATATGTTATTTTTCCAACTATGTAATATAATAAATTACAATTTCAAAGCAATTATGGCATATCTATTGTATCATTATGACACAAATTATCACTAGTTAGTATATATATATATATATATATATATATATATATAGAGAGAGAGAGAGAGAGAGAGAGAGAGAGAGAGATAGAGATAGAGAGAGAGGGAGGGAGGGAGGGAGGGGGAGGGAGGGAGAGAGAGAGAGAGAGAGAGAGAGAGAGAGAGAGAGAGAGAGAAATTATAATGGTTCTTATCCTGCGAATTGTGAATATGCATGAGTTTTGTACTAATTATGTATGAAATATATGTATTTCGTGTGTCAAAATTGCAATGCAGTAAAATATGCATTATATGCATCAAACTATTGATGCATTAAAATATTGCATTATATGAATCAAATTTTTGTGAGAATAAATCTAAGTCGTCCATTTATCAAGATCTATAGATGAAATTTATTCTTATTTCTTAACTTAAATCGCATTCTCACCTGAATCCACCTTATATATATAAGGGCTTTATTTTCAGAACTCTCTTAAGTGCGAGAACTCCTCTAAACCAATGAGATTTTTTTAAATATTAAAAATATTATTAATTCAAAAGGGTATTATAGTAAAATATAATTTTTTTATTACGGGAGATAACCCCTACTGATGATAACCCCTACTATAATAGCCACTACTGATGATAACCCATACTATATATATAACCCCTACTATATAATAGGGGTTATGATCACTAAGGGGTTGTATACATTGATATGATGTACATTATGTATTATTAGGAGTACAAAGGGTGGCTCTAGCAGTTTATATATATATATATATATATTGACTATGGTGGAAACACCCTTAATGGTGAAATCTAGAACTCAATTGCATTATTAAGTAATTTCATTGCATATTTGTTATTATTTGTTGCATCAAACTGGTCGCTAGTATATGCAACAAATAATGTAATAAAAATACATAAATGCATATAATTCTATTCATCTACAACCGTTAGATCACTAATATCCATGGCCTATAAAAGTTTCTAGATTTCACAAGGTAATTAGTTTTTATATGATCTATTTTCTATATATATATATATATATATATATATATATATATAAAAGAAAGAGAAAAGAAACTTTGTACGTACTTGATGTGGCTGGACCAAAGGAGGCGGTAGCCAGGAGTATTACAGCGACAAGTTTGAGGAAACTCATCTTTTGTTTTAGCTTGTTTTCCCTTCAATTTTAATGTCATTGAGGGGCTTATTATAATGTACTGTAAATCTGAGGGGTGAATGGCGATTGCATTTATTTTTACCGTTTTAATTAAGAATGAATTCTCATCCATAAGAGTTCGTCTCCAGATATGCTCAAATTCAATTAATGGATCAGTTGGGTTCAGTAATTAATGTATCATTAGCTTATATAATTAATACTAACCATCGTTCTTATTTAATTAATTACTCTTTTCGATGTACAATTAATTCTATTAAAATTGATAATATAAACATTTATTATTATACAATTAAAAATGTACTTAATTGGTTTTTCTACCGTCAGGTCACGAAAACTTGGTCTAACGTTAGAGCCGGTACTAAAATTACATATTTTCCATGTTTGTCGATTCCAATCCGCACAGTTCAATCCTAACAAGATGAATATATGAACTGGAATCGACAAATATGAACAAATATGTAGTATAATTAAGATGTATTTTCTTATCGTCAGGTCAGGAAGATTTGGTCTTATATTAGGCCGGTGCTAAAATTGCATATTTTCTAATATCTGTTGATTTCAATCCGCACAGTTCAATCTAACAAGAAGAATATATAAACTGGAATCGACAAATATAAAAAAATATATGTAATTTTAGTAACGGTCTAACGTCAAGTTTTTCTAGAATCACCAACAATAGTTTAGTTTCATTTGTCGTTTTGTGAGGGTGATCCCCCTAGAGGTGCCCATCGCCAGGTTCAGGTCCGGGTCGGACCCGCCGGGTCAGCCGGCCAGGACCCGGATCCCACCCGTACATATGAAATGTACGGGTTGGCGGGTCGGCGGGTCGACCACGGGTCCGGGTCTGGGTCCGACCCGCCATAATTTTTTTTAAAAGTATATATAAAATTTTATTTATTATCATTTACACGAAAAATAACTATAAGTGAACAAGGAAATCATTTGAAAAAATGAGCTTGTATTTAATTTAAGTTTTTACTTAAAATTAAATTGGCTACGTATCCTCGTTAGGAATCAAAGCTCTACGTAGTTCTTTTACTTAAGAAGGATTAAAAAAATGGGCTTGTATTTAATTTTAAGTTTTCACTTAAAATTAAATTGCATATATATCCTCGTGAGGAATCAAAGCCTTACGTAGTTCTTTTTACTTACATGACTTACCTTACTTACCTTTAGTCGATGTCGTCGTCTTGATCATCAGTTTGACCCATTTGACTAGACTCTCCTTCATTAGTGCCTTCTTGATAGGCAGTTTGGTCCGCTAATAGGTCATCCCACTTATTTTTCTTGATCTCGTAACTCGGCTTTTGTTGCGTCTTTAAGTATCATTTGAGCCTCGAGATTTGTTGGCGTCATTCGGGATCTCCGCTCGTCCAACATATAGCCTTCTTCACTAAAGGCACTCTCAACGGGGACTGTGGATGCGGGCACTGCAAGAATTTCTTGTGCCATAATGGCAAGTATGAAAAATTCGGTTTCCCTTCTCTTCCACCAATCCAACAGATCAAATGTACCAGCATTGTCATCCTCCGGCACAAAACTAGTTTCATAATATCGACTAAGGTCATTTATTTAACTGACGTTACTACCCCCCTATTTCTTCCTATATTATAGAGTTGGTGTTGAAATGGGTTAGTGGGAATTCTCTCGATAATTTTTCGGATTTACTACAAGCATCCATTTCGGATACAATAAAACAACAATGAAATAAAATTTTAGGAGACATGGGATAATAACAACCACTTAAATCTTTAGTTGCATTTTCAAAAACCTTTAATAGTTTTATTAAATCTTTAGTTTCATCCCAATACGTTGGCAGTAAATAAAATCCTTCTACGTAAAAATACGTATCAAAAAATTCACACAATAATTCCTTATATTCATTAGTTGAATTTAACATCTCATAAATTGAGTTCCATCTATATCTTACGTCTGGAGTGAAAAATTTGGGTTGCATTTGTTTTGGTTTTAAAAAATTTCCCCATTGTCTAGCTAACTTAGTACGATTATGTAAAAACAAGACACATTTTCTAACTGGTTCTATTGTCTCATCTACAAATTTTAATGCATCTTGTACACACAAATTTAGAATATGACATACATATAGTATGAAATAATCGACCCGTTAAAACAGGATTGCAAGCTTGTATTAAAGCTGGTACACTTGCAGTATTAGAACTAGCATTATCAACACTAATTGTGAAAATTTTATCTTTTAAGCAATAAAAAATTAAAATTTTAATAATTGCCCTAGCTATATTATCTGCACTATGTGCACAATTAAATTTTTTAAACGCAAGTAATCTTTTGTTTAAGTTCCAATTTTCATCAATCCAGTGTATAGTTATTCCCATATAATTATTTTTTTGTTTAAAATCTGCCCACGTATCCGCAACTAAAGAAACTCTATGATTTATAGATCTAAAATAAGCTCGTAGTCCAACTTTATGTTGTTTGGCTAAGTATACTACTTGTCTAGCCATTGTGGTACGTGGAATTTTCTTAATAGCAGGATTATAGGCATTTTGCATCCTATATTCCCAACTCGTACTATCCGCAAAATTAAAAGGTAAAGATTCTTGTGCATATAATTTTGTCATTTGTTCTCTAGCAATTTTTTCATTATATTTATAAAGTTGAGATTCAGACATACCTTGATTGCCGGCTGGCCTGGCTCCAGTAGAAGTTTGGAAGTTGAGTTTACTCTGCGACTTTTGTTCTCCGTAGATCGAGGCATGGTTATTCTCAAAATGCCTTTTAAAATTTCCATATCCATCCCTGGCTTTATACAGATACTCTTTCTTGCAGTAGTTGCAAAATACCTTCATCGAACCATCTGACATTTTTTTCTTTTTAAAGTGTTTTGAAAAAAGTTCGGATACCAGTTTCTTTTCTGCAACAGGGGCAGGCTTCTTTCTCGTCTTAGTTTTCTTCTTCCTCTTCCTTTCACAATTTCTTCCTCCTCGGACGATAACTCTTCAACGTAAGGAGGTTCTTCTTCAGCTTGGCTTGCCGCAGGACGCTTCGACTTTGATTTTTGCGTCGGAGTTGGTACGCCATGAAGAATGCGCTCGAACGTTGCATATGTTTGATTTAACATAGCTTCATCGATTTCATGGTCCATTTCTTCGTCAATGTTTTGCAGTTGTTGACGATTCGGGATACGTCGAAATCCCCGGGGGTCTGTTGGAATATTTTATTCCAAATATTCATTAATAGAGTTTTGATGATTAAGTTGTTAAACAAAGTAAAACAACAAAGAAGCAAACAAAACAACGAAGGAGTCGAAGACGCAAAAAGCTGATCAAACTGCAAAGCTAGCGCACGCTAGTAATGAAGGTTAGCGCACGCTAACGATACCCATCTGCAGATCAGAGCGATTTCAAAGTTACCTGAAGGCAAAGTCATCTGATAAAGATAGCGCACACTACACTTGAAGTCTAACGCACACTATCGAAGGAATATGACCATTGTGAAGACTTTCCATACATAATGACGTATGCACTGACATAAGACATAGCACACGCTAAAGAGCATTTGAATTCAAACATATGAACGTTGGAAGATTCAGTGAAAAGTCAAAGGTCAGAAGTCAAAAGCAGGCAACAGATATATGCTTAGCGCATGCTATAATGCAAGATTAACATACGCTAATGTGTGTAATTAACGTACGCAATGGATAAGCTAACGCACGCTAACGGATGGGCAGTAAGATACTGGACTAAATCAGATCAACAGGTAGCACACGCTACACGTACGCTAAAGATGATAACACACGCTATGAAGAAATTCTAACGCACGCTAGCAAGTCAAAAGTGACTAATGGCTAGTTGAGCCTTTGAGCCTATAAATACCAAACCACTTGGTATCAAACAAAACAACAACCTTGAGCAAATCATATATACTTTTTATATCATTGTAAACATTTCTAGTTGTTCTTGAGCTTAAATTATTTAGTGATTGAGTGTTATACACAAAATCATACAAGAGAGGAAAAAGAAAGGATACAATTGGATTTGGTGTTATTAGGATCAAGGATCCGGTATTGTTATAATCGCAATTGATATCTAAGTGAGGTTTATCTAGTACCCATAGAAAGCTAGACTGGTTGATTCTTTGTCCAATAGAAAAGGAAAATGGTTTAACTTGGACCGACATAAAGACAACTAATTAAACGGTTTACTCGGACCGATTGAAGATGAGCTTGTAACGATTATCCCTCGACCGATAGAAGAGAGGTTCAGAGGTTTTTCTTTAGCCTATAAAAAAAGATACCGAAAGAGGGCGGCACGTTTGGCCGAACCTCTATAACTCCTGTGTCGTTTTATTTTCTGCACTCTTATTTAAATTGCTTCCGCAATGCAAAAGAGTTTGATAACTCTATCTCCAAATGGCGATACCGACCAATATCCCACCAACAATTGGTACCGGAGAGGTACCTCCTAGAAGCGGCTTATCAACCGAGGAGAAGATCTAAATGGCATTTCTAATTGCCCCGGTCGAAGGTCTTGCTCTAAATCGACCTCCATTATTCGATGGATCTAACTTCATGACTTGGAAGAAGAAAATGTCTATTTTCATCCGAGCTTACGATATCGAATTATGGAAAGTCATATGTCTTGGTCCTAAAATTCCGATGAACTCGAATGGAACTCTCAAAACCTTTGAAGAGTATGATGATGCAGATTGGAAAAACGACCTCTATAATTGCAAAGCTACGCAATTATTATATTGTGCATTAAATCCGGAAGAACACAACCGGATATCCTCGTGTGATAGTGCAAAAGAAATATGGAAAATGCTTGAAGTCACACACGAAGGAACGTCTCAAGTCAAAGAGACGAAGATCAACATATTTTTCACGATTACGAGCTATTCCAAATGAAAGAAGAAGAATCCATCACAATTATGTTCGACCGAATTTCGGTCATTACGAATGGATTGGCATGTTATGGAAAATCCCTTTCGAGTAGTGAAAAAGTTAAGAAAATCCTACGATCACTACCTCGAGACTGGGACGGAACGGTAACGGCAATCATGGAATCTAAAGATCTCAATACGCTTGAATTTAGTGCTCTCGTTGGTTCACTTATAAACTACAAGATTGTCCTAAAATCTCGGAATGCCAAGCCTAAGCCGAAGGAAAGAACGATAGCCATGAAGGCTAAGATGTCGAGAAATAAAGAAGAAATCCCGGTGGACGAAAGTGATGAAGAATCGGCATATTATGCCATGAATATTAATAAGTTCTAAAACTTATTAAACCAGAGAAAGAAAGACATCTCGGGCGGAATGAAAAAATTCGACAATAAATGTCGACTATGTGGTAAACTAGGCCACTTCGCAAAGAATTTCCGAGCATCCACTTCAAAGAAGGAAGTTCTAATTGCCACGTGGAGTGACGAAGACGAAGATGAAGATTTCATCAATCAAAATAACCTCGCACTTATGGCAAGAAGTACATTCGACGAAAGCGACGTCGAAAGCCAGGTTAGTACATCCTCTCACGATGAATTATTTGAAGCATTCTATTATTGCATACCGATTTTCAAAATGTTTTATCCGAAATAAAATCCCTCCAATCTAAAAATAAATTATTGGAAACTGAAATTTCCAAAATTCTTGAAAAATGGAAAAATGTCGAGACCGGTCATTCTAAATGCCTTGAAAATGAAAATAATTTAAAGAATGATCTTTTAAAACTTCAAGACGAACTTAAAATTTTTGACAAAGAAATTTTCGTGTGGAAACGAAAAATTTGAACAAATATTTTGTGTTCAAAAATATACTTTGAATAAACAGGGGTTAGGATTCAAACAACATACTAAAAATGAATCCTTGAATTTCAAAATACCCCACTCTGACAAATACTTAAAAATTAGGCATCATTTTTTAAATTGTAAAAGCCCACGACGGACGATAAAAACCAAAAAAAAATTGGATTCCAAAAGGAACTTTTATTCCGAATATCGTCTATGTCTCGAAATAAAAACCAACTATCGGTTGGATCCCCAAAAATAAAAATTAATTTTTTTCAATAAATATTTTACTCAAGGGGAGTTTATATTTTTAAAGGGGAGATTTTTGTCGGGGGGAGTTATACCCTTTTATGCATATTTCATCTTAACATATTATTGGTATATTTTATTTACACTTTTTTGCTGATAATAAAAAGGGGGAGAAAAGAGTTGAATCGGATAAAAAGCGTCATGAAATAATGACGAGAAAAAAGAAAAAGTACAAAAGTGGAGAGAAAAATAAATATTTGTTCGAATCAAAAAAGGGAGAAAAGAATAAACGAAGAGGTTGAAAAATAAAAAGAAGAAGTCGAAAAGGAAAGAAAGAAAAGCTGGGAGGCGAAACTAACGAAACAGACAAAGTCGAAAGTTTTGATCTGTACAAATATACATATATTTTATTTTGCAGGTTTTATCCAATTCAAAGGTGTTGTTTTGTAATCATCAAAAGGGGGGAGATTGTTGGAATATTTTATTCCAAATATTCATTAATAGAGTTTTGATGATTAAGTTGTTAAACAAAGTAAAACAACAAAGAAGCAAACAAAACAACGAAGGAGTCGAAGACGCAAAAAGCTGATCAAACTGCAAAGCTAGCGCACGCTAGTAATGAAGGTTAGCGCACGCTAACGATACCCATCTGCAGATCAGAGCGATTTCAAAGTTACCTGAAGGCAAAGTCATCTGATAAAGATAGCGCACACTACACTTGAAGCCGAACACACGCTATGGAAGGAATATGATCGTTGTGAAGACTTTCAATACAAAATGACATATGCACTGATATAAGACATAGCGCACGCTAAAGAGCATTTGAATTCAAACATATGAACATTGGAAGATTCGGGGAAAAGTCAAAGGTCAGAAGTCAAAAGCAGGCAACAGATATATGCTTAGCGCACACTATAATGCAAGATTAACGTACGCTAATATGTGTACTTAATGTACGCAATGGATAAGCTAACGCATACTAACGGATGGGCAGTAAGCTACTGGACTAAATTAGATCAACATGTAGCGCACGCTACACGTACGCTACAGAGGATAGCGCACGCTATGAAGAAAGTCTAGCGCATGCTAGCAAGTCAAAAGTGACTAACGGCTAGTTGAGCCTATAAATACCAAACCACTTGGTATCAAACAAAACAACAACCTTGAGCAAATCATATATACTTGTTATATTTTTGTAAACATTGTAGTTGTTGTTCTTGAGCTTATATTGTTTATTGATTGAGTGTTATACACAAAATCATATAAGAGAGGAAAAAGAAAGGATACGATTGGATTCGGTATTATTAGGATCAAGGATCCGGCATTGTTAGAATCGCAATCGATATCTAAGTGAGGTTTATTTAGTACCCATAGAAAGCTAGATTGGTTGATTCCTTGTCCAATAGAAAAGGAAAACGTTTTAACTTGGACCGATATAAATACAAGTAATTGAACGGTTTACTCGGACCGATTGAAGACGAGCTTGTAACGTCTATCCCTCGACCGATAGAAGAAAGATGCAGAGGTTTTTCTTTAGCCTATAGAAAAAGATACCAAGAGAGGACGTATGCATGTTTGGCCGAACCTCTATAAATCTTCTGTCGATTTATTTTCTGCACTCTTATTTAAATTGCTTCCGCAACGCAAAAGAGTTTTATAACTCTATCTCCAAACGGTGATACCGACCAATATCCCACCAACAGGGTCAACTTCTTCTTCTCTGGTAGTTGTTGTACTGCCGTAATAGATACTTTCATGTATAGCATCATATTCAGGTTCTTGACTTTCATTTTCTAAGCCGGGTGGAGGTTGGTGTTGGGGCTCCCGAATAATTATCCCAGATAGTTTTTTGATTTTCCCCTAAGAGCCATTTGCTCCAACTTGGACATTTTGGATTTTTTGGGAGACGTAGCAATACCCTTTCCCTTGTCAAAACTCGACATAATGATTAAATGCTAAAAAAAAGATAGATTAATGGTATAGCAAATTTTTTTTTCCACACACGCACACGAGGTGGTCGTCCCCTGTCCTGAGTACCCCCCCAAGAGGCTCGACCTCACCCCCGATCTAGAGGTAAATTTTCCAGCATGACCTGTTCGCGTAAGTGGTATAGCAATTAGCAATTAGAGTTTGAGAGATAGATTAGAATGGAGGTGTCAAAAAATGAGATGGGTTGGGTAAGTATTTATAGATAAAATATTTTGATTTTTTTTTTAAATTTGAATTAAATCAGTTGGACCCACGGTCAACGGCCAATTTCAATTTTTGTTCTCACGGTCGACGGTCGAACTTTGGCGGACGGAGTTGGGAAAGGTAAGACCCGGACCCCACCCGTGTATACCACGGGTCCGGGTCAACGGGTTGACTGGGTCCGATCCTACACGGGTCAGTCAGATCCGGGTCGACGGGTCGACCCGCCGGGTTGGGGTTTTCTGGGCACCTCTAGATCCCCCTTTTTCTCACCAAAAAAAACCCCACACGGTGTGGGTGCAGCCTTGCTGCATACTTCGCTTTACTAATAAAATAAGAGAAATGATAGGACAACACCCTGAACCACACCCCCAAACACACCACTGCTTTATGGATGTTGTACTATGTGCTTTGCTATTAATTTTATTATAATATTATTATAAATATTTTATCTGTAAAGCATGCGGTACAACACACATAAAATACGGGATGTTTATGGGGGTGTGGTTCAGGGTGTTGCCCTATCACACCTCATAAAATAAATTGCATGAACATCGCAATTAATTAAAGAATAAACTCAAAAATAATCTTCCTCAAAGAAAGAATTTCCTATGCCATACGCGCATATCCACCATATACCTACATATTGAAATGATGCTCTTCTTTTCAGATAATAATTAGAAGAACTAATTCAGTTATTAATTGATGATTCAAATATTGTTGATGGGTTTCTTTCGGTATTCAAAAATTACAATAAAATGGGAAAAAGAATCTACTGAACAGTACCACTTTTCTTACAATTTGATTACAGAAAATAAACTGAAAAACAGAGAATGAAAAACTATATGTATGATATCTGAAGTCGAGGCGATTGATATCTTTCCGCAAGATAATTACGTCCCATATAGTGCTGACAGTTTTCAAACGTATTATCCCTAAAGATACAACGACTAACGTCTTCAGTTCTGTAGCACACCAGAAACGAAGCTCCGATGAACTTGAACTGTGTAAGAACTGAGCAAACTGTATGAATGTGTATGTGCTGATGAATAATTTCGAGTATGACTGATATCATGAGTCAACTATGAAATGGTATATATAGGCTCTCCAACATGCAGGTTTTTAACTCAGGTATTAAAACAATTGAAACTGCAGATTTGATGACATGTTAAATGTCCATAAAACTGTTCAAGTTTAATACACACATTCAGTGCATGACTTTTCATTTCAACAGCAAGGAGCATGACTTTTCATTTCAACAGTCAGGAGGAAAACGTACTGTTTCATTCCAACAGTCAGGAGGAGTTCAACAGTCTAAAACCAGGTCTGCTTGGCACCAAAAAACCATTCCAAAGACCAATTGCCAAAACCAAGGTTCACGATCCACAAGCCTGAGCCGAGCCGGCTAGGCGGGCGGGTGGGTGCGCATGTGGTTTGGTCAACTCCAAATTTAGGTGCATAGTCTTGGTCTTATTGTACACTAACTAACTATTCCCGTTTTATTAAGTGTATTAAACTTCATCACATATTCAATGTGTGATAGGATTCTTCATATTCCCATTCATTTCCAAATGTCCTTTCAAATGACCAATTTCATTCATTAATTTCTCACTCACCAAAAATCTGTTTTGAGAAATTAGATATACTACGATTATCTACTCCAAACGCAGATTAATCCTGGACTATTTAATTTCACATAAATTAAATATTTTAACCATTACAAAATCAATTAAAACTGATTTTTAACATATTTAGCTGCAGTTTGATGAGCTTAATTAGTGTAAAACCATTGATATTTACAATATATTTCTATTCATATCTTATACTCCCTTCATTTTTCTTTAGATGTCGTTTGACTTTTTGACACACATTTTTAGGTGATTTGACCGTATAGTTAAAATTATTATCTTTAAATAATTTTTTTTTGTGAATTAAAATTTAGATTGTATATTTTTATTCAAAAAAATAAAATTTAAAAAATGATAAATTTAACTACCCGGTCAAAGCACCTAAAAATGTATGTCAAAAAGTCAAACGACATTTAAAGAAAAATGGAGGGAGTAATTACTTATTACGTATTATACGGGATTAGTTATACTGTTGTGCGTACCTTAATTATTAATGATAATTATTGCCGATTTTGTTGTAATATTACGTTGTGGGAATAATTACGATGGTATACCATTGAGGTCCTGTTACCGGGTCATTCCGTATGTCGTTTGGCATGATGAATTTTGGCTAATTTACAAGACTATCATGGTATGTATCTGAGAAAGCTATAGCATATGCTGCGTATGCTAATACTAAATCAATCATGAGAAGACATGGGAGGTTAGTTATTGGCGCCCGTGCCTTAAAGAAATAAATTTTGTTGTTAACTTAATAATGAGAAAAGAATTTAAAATTATTATCTAAAATACATCAATGTTGATCAATTTTGAACAACTTTAACCACTTTTATACAATTTTGATCAAATAATAGATAAACGGATCAAATTAAAATTAATTTGAAATTATACAAAATCGATTGAAATTGTACAAAATCGATTGAGATTGTACATAATTAGTTTGAAAATTATAGACAATCGATTGAAATTGTACATGATTGGTTTGAAAGTATAAATAATCGATTGTATTTGTACATGACCTAGTGAAGCTCTACATCTTGATTTGAAATTACAGATGATCAACCAGAAATGCATGCAATGTGGTTGAAATTGTACATAATCGATTGTAATTATACATAAAGAGTTTGAAATTATAGATAATCGATTGAAATTATACAAATTTAAAATGATAGATAATCAATTAAAATTGTTAATAAAGAGATTGAAATTATGGATTGTTGACGTCTGATTTGGTCAACGTCACGTGTGCTGATCTGGACGAATGGATCGAAGACACGTAGAAAATAATAAATAAAATGGAAGATATTTGATCACTAAATTTTATTAATGACCTCTTGATAGCATAGAGCCGGGCAGAATAATGTATGCCGGTCTATTCGGTTTGCTTGTTAATTACAAGTCTTTTTTATTCTTTTTCAGTATTTTTCTTATCTCTCTTTTTTTTTCTCCTTTTTTCAAAGTCCCCCTTTTGTACTTTCTCCTGCCCTATATATAGGCCATGTCAGCCATTCATCAGATGACAATAGGAAGATTGAGATGAATATGCTGATGACATTTGTCACGATGAAGGTGACTCCTTTGACACGTGTCACCTTCTTAAGTGTGCTTTGGGAAGGGACATGACAACTCTCTTTTACAGTCGTGTCTGCCTGTTCTTTGGGCTTTCGATATTTATCTGTTATGACCGACAATGAGGTCGGCCCTCGAGCTTCCTGCTACTCTGGTCGGCCTTATTCGTGGTTATGGAGCGTATTCATGTAGGGACTGCTCGGTTTTTCTGGTCCGGATCCCGGGTCGGCTCTAAGGTATCGGCCCGGTCCGGTTTTTTGTGCGAACCCGAGAAACGATCAAGTTTATGACCGGTTCGGCCCTGGGATCCGCTCGGCCGTTCGGTGCCGAAGCGCTTGTGTGGACGCCAAGGCGGATCGACTACCAACAAGGGCCCCAGTCGAGGTCGTGCGGTTTGGCGGTCTTTGGAATCGTTTGATTGAGGTCGATCCGATTTGGGGGTGGATAAGATCCCTTGAAGGGACATATCTTTGAGAGTCGCATCGATTTGACTTCGGGATCTCAAGAGTCATAGTGAGGGGACGCGTGGCGGGATGTAATTCGTCGCGGTGTCTCACGCGTTCTTAATCTTCGTGATGATTATGAATCGCCGCTTTAGTATTTAATGCCCTGTCTCATCCTATAAATATAGAGTGTCTTCTTCTTCATTGCCTCCTTCGCCATTTTTATTGCAGAGAGATCTTTTAAGCAATTTTTCTTCTTTTAAGTTTCGCCGACTTTCTGGTAAGCTTGCTCTTCCTCCTCTTTTTCTTATTTTACGATGTCGGAGCGGAGGAATACGGCGGAGGAGTCGGTTGTGTCCCTGCACCGCACGGAGTGGCAGTTGTCGATAGGTGATGCTCCGTTGGTGGAGCGATGAGAATGGAGGCGAGGTCGCAAGATCGCCGGATTACGGAGATGTGGAGGTGGCGGCGTCGTTGACGGCGGGTGGCGAGGCAGAAGTGGGTTCGGCCGTCTCCTTTGTGGAGGCGGAATGGGATTCGGCCTTGATACGCAAAGCACGGTCACCGATGGGCAAGCTGGAGGCTTGGCGGGGCGATTTAAGATACCGCGGTGGTGCGGATGTTTGTTCGGACCCGGAGGAGAGACCCCACCCTCATGTCGGATGCACGGCGGTGTATTACCGCTCTTTGTTATGCAGGCTAAGGTTCCCTCTGCCGTTGGTTCTTTCCGGTGGTTGAGGCGGTGGGGTCTTTGTATTGCCCAAATTCATCCGAATTCTTGGGCCGGATGGTGGGTCTTCTAATTCTTTTTAGTCGGCATGGATGGACCGAGCCCGATTTTGAAGAAATTAATCTCTTTTTATGGAGGTCGGTCGGCCGATCTGTTACAGTTGGTTTTATTTGACAATGACACGCGATGTATAAGGAATTGGTGGATGTCGGAGACCATACATAGCTGGAAAGAACAGTGGTTCTATGTAGGGGCCGTGTGCTCGGTTGATGAGTGGGAACTGGCGTGATAGACGCCGAGCTTCGAGTCCCGAAGACTTTGTTGCCAAAATGAGTAAGTGTCGTATTTTTTTTTCTTTGTTCCTTTTTTGTCTAACGCTCATAATTCGTTGTTTGTGCGAGCGTATCCGGCTTGAGAGACCTCCTCTTTGTTCGACGGCCGGTTGAACAGCTTTTGGATCTTCCCGTTGATCGGAGGAAGTCATACCTTCTGATCACTGAGGACAATCTTTGGGCCGCGGGACTTCGATCCACTAATCCGAGCAGAATGTCTTCATCAGGTAGCTTTTTTTTTTTTTTTTTGACACATCTTCTTCATCCAGGCCCCAGGGGTAGGAGTTCGTCTGGACGGAAAGAGACGCCTGCGCAGCGGGTGGCGAGGCTGGCTGCAGAGGCCGCCGAGCGTAGGGAGCGCGCGGGCAAGCGGAAGAGAGTAGAGGCCGGGCCTGAAGATAACATGACCAGGACCGAGGGTTTCCCCCTTCCTGAGATCGTTGTGCCCGCCTTAAGCCCTGCACGGACAGGCCGGGCGAAGGGTAAGGAGCCCTTGATTGATTTGGAGGGCCACTATCTCCCGGTGAATAAGGATCGGGAAGAACCTTGTGCCCGGATGAAAGGGCGGAGACCGCGCTGGTTTCTCGACTACGTCCGAGCAGCCACTCCAACCGCCGAACTGCTCGATCGGGTCCCCCCATCGGTGGTTGAGTCCAGCTATGTCCCCATTTTGGGCTGGACGCCGAAGATGGAGATGGTGACCAACGACATGGATCCGGATGAGCAGATCCATTTTGGAAACGCTATTTTGGGCCGGGCGTTGTGCACCTATGTGAAGGCCGCTGGGGAGCTGACCGCCGCAGCTGGGAAACATAAGAAGGCAGAGGCCGATCTCAAGGCCTTACAGGAGGAACACCATCTCTGCCCTTCGCTTATCAAATCTTTGGAGGATGAGATGGCTTCTCTGAAGGGTAAGATGGAGCTTCTGGAGAGGCGGGCCTTTGAGGCCGATGTATGGAAAGGGAAGGCCGACGAGATGGCCACGGCGGCTGGGAAGGCGCAAAAACAGTGCCTGGATATCAGGGCCGAGTACGAGGCTCATTTGCAAAGTGCTAAGGCCCAGCTTGAGCAATTGACCGAGCGGGTTCATACTTGCGAGTCTGCGGGTTATAACAAGGGCCTGGCTAACGGGGCGGATGCTTTTCAAAAGACACCCGAATACGAGGAATTGATCAACCTTAACTACGTCTCCACCTGTTATGAGATATTGGATCTCATGAAGGAAGGGAAGACCGTTGAGGAGGTCCAGGCCTACATAAGGTCTCAGGCGGCCGACCTAAAGGTTGAAGCTCTCGGGGATGATGAGCCGAAGGCCGCCGAAGCTGTCGAGGATCCTGTGGAGACCGTGTCTGGCGAAGGTGGAGGGCAGTCTTCTCAGGCGACCGATCAGGAGCACCAGGCCGAGTAGATTTTTTGTTTTATTCCATGTATGGCCTGCGTGCCATTCTTTTTTGTACTTTGACATAGAGCTTATTTTGAATGAATAAAATCTTTTTACGGCTTTTGTTGCTTTTTTGTGTTTGGGCCCGGTTGGTCAGACCGCCGTTTTTTCTGCTCACCCTTCGCTGATTGTGCCGGAGGGACCGGTCTTTTGAGGCGCCGAGGCGAGCTCGGACTTTCAGTGCCGGGTGGACCGGTCTTGTGAGGTGCCGAGGCGAACTCGGACTTTCAGTGCCGGGTGGACCGGTCTTGTGAGGTGCCGAGGCGAACTCGGACTTTCAGTGTCGGGTGGACCGGTCTTGTGAGGTGCCGAGGCGAACTCGGACTTTCAGTGCCGGGCGGATTGGTCTTGTAAGGTGCCGAGGCGAGCTCGGACTTTCAGTGCCGGGTGGACCGGTCTTGCGAGGTGCCGAGGCGAACTCGGACTTTCAGTGCCGGGCGGATCGGTCTTGTAAGGTGCCGAGGCGAGCTCGGACTTTCAGTGCCGGGTGGACCGGTCTTGCGAGGTGCCGAGGCGAACTCGGACTTTCAGTGCCGGGTGGACCGGTCTTGTGAGGTGCCGAGGCGAACTCGGACTTTCAGTGCCGGGTGGACCGGTCTTGTGAGGTGCCGAGGCGAGTCGGACTTCGTTCTGGGTGGACCGGTCTTGTGAGGTGCCGAGGCGAACTCGGACTTTCAGTGCCGGGTGGACCGGTCTTGTGAGGTGCCGAGGCGAACTCGGACTTTCAGTGCCGGGTGGACCGGTCTTGTGAGGTGCCGAGGCGAACTCGGACTTTCAGTGCCGGGTGGACCGGTCTTGGGAGGTGCGAGGCGAACTCGGACTTTCAGTGCCGGGTGGACCGGTCTTGTAAGGTGCCGAGGCGAACTCGGACTTTCAGTGCCGGGTGGACCGGTCTTGTAAGGTGCCGAGGCGAACTCGGACTTTCAGTGCCGGGTGGACCGGTCTTGTAAGGTGCCGAGGCGAGCTCGGACTTTCAGTGCCGGGCGGACCGGTCTTGTAAGGTGCCGAGGCGAGCTCGGTCTTTCCGTGCCGGAGGAGCCGGTCATTCGAGGTGCCGAGACGAACTCGGTCTTATAGTGCCGGAGGAGCCGGTCATTCGAGGTGCCGAGACGAACTCGGTCTTATAGTGCCGGAGGAGCCGGTCATTCGAGGTGCCGAGACGAACTCGGTCTTATAGTGCCGGAGGAGCCGGTCATTCGAGGTGCCGAGACGAACTCGGTCTTATAGTGCATTTGATTCCAAGATGAAAATAGAATCGAATTTTATTGATTGTACCTTCATGGCATTCAACAAATGAATTAATCCTTGGTCATTTACACATTCTAGCTAGCAGTCTCCGTTCTGACGGGCTTTGCTACTGGGATCCGGGAGGTCCCATGTCGGGCCCCAGTGCTCGTTTAATAATGAGATTATTGGCCTGGAGGCTGATGATCCTTGTATGTTTTGTAGAAGACGGCCCGCCTTTTTGGGCGACGAGGTCCAGGTTCCTGGGGTCACATTGACCTTGCTTTTTGAAACGAATTCCCCTGTGGGTGTGTCCCAATTTCGACCGGGGTCATCGCAGAACGCCTGGGATTCTTCTCGGGTCGGCCGTTGCAGGATTGTTAGTGACTCGGTCGGCCGGGCCCCTCTTTTCTTATAGAGATTTTTCCTTGGCTTATTCTAGTTTTGCTGGTATTTTTCACTTTCCGCGATTTTTTCATCACTTTGAGTTCTGGGTTTCGTCGGTGGCATCCTAACGACCGCTGGTCAGGTGATTGTGGGGAAAACTCCTTTACGGTTTACTTTTGCTTCAACTTCCAATTCCCTTGTAAGGGCCGCCGCTGCTTTTCTGACACATGGCTCAATACTTGGAGATGTTTTTGGTAGCTGACCCATTACCGTCCGGATTACCAGGACCTTCGCGGGTGCGGATGGGAATTCCGAAGGAGTTTTCAGATGTTGCAGTATATGTTGACTGCAACTTTAATTTGAAGGATACGCGGACCCTTTGAGACCTTCTCTGGAATTTTGAGCGACGCTCAATATCCTTCAAATTATGACCTCTGAGAGGTCAGCCGAGTCGAGCAGGAGCCCGTGGTCACGATGGCTCCTGTGCTTTCAACTTCATATTACGATGATTCCTATGCTTTCGACTCATAGTTACGATGATTCCTATGCTTTCATCTTACCCTCCCTTGGTGGGTGTGGTTATTTCCGTATGAACGCAAGGTGTGTCAACGTGCCCCGCCAGCAGATTGCGTTTCAAAACATCTGCGTGCTGATTGTAGTTTGGCTCAAAGTCGTGTCCATCATGGGCACACCAAGAATGGTCCGATACGTCCATGCATGATAGAGAACTTCTTAGCGTGTACACCTCATAATGGTGGCCTCTATTGTATAACGGGCCCTTTGGATGGGCCTGATGGTAATTCGCCACTTGTGGTTAGAGATGGAGAATCATATACTTAACAAGAAATATTTTAAAGAAAAGCATAGGATTGGCTTGCAATATGAACGAGAAAAGCATAGGTTGTGGCTGTTAACCACAAGGTCGAAGGTTCGAGCCCTCCTTCTAGCGCCATTTTGTTTACGTCTGATTTGGTCAACGTCACGTGTGCTGATCTGGACGAATGGATCGAAGACACGTAGAAAATAATAAATAAAATGGAAGATATTTGATCACTAAATTTTATTAATGACCTCTTGATAGCATAGAGCCGGGCAGAATAATGTATGCCGGTCTATTCGGTTTGCTTGTTAATTACAAGTCTTTTTTATTCTTTTTCAGTATTCTTCTTATCTCTCTTTTTTTTTTCTCCTTTTTTCAAAGTCCCCCTTTTGTACTTTCTCCTGCCCTATATATAGGCCATGTCAGCCATTCATCAGATGACAATAGGAAGATTGAGATGAATATGCTGATGACATTTGTCACGATGAAGGTGACTCCTTTGACACGTGTCACCTTCTTAAGTGTGCTTTGGGAAGGGACATGACTCTCTTTTCTCGTGTCATGCATTCTTTGGGCTTTCGATATTTATCATTATGGCCAAACAATGAGGTCGGCCCTCGAGCTTCTGCTACTGCAGTCGGCCTTATTCGTGGTTATGGAGCGTATTCATGTAGTGCCTTTCGGTTTTAAGTCCGATCCCGGGTCGGCTCTAAGGTATCGGCCCGGTCCGGTTTTTTGTGCGAACCCGAGAAACGATCAAGTTTATGACCGGTTCGGCCCTGGGATCCGCTCGGCCGTTCGGCTGCCCGAAGCGCTTGTGTGGACGCCAAGGCGGATCGACTACCAACATGGATAACCGATTGAAATTATACATAAACGGTTTGAAATTATAGATAATCAATTTAAATTGTACATAAATTATAGATAATTAACCGAAATTGCATATAAAGGGCATAATCGATTGAAATTGTACACAATCAATTGAAACTGTACATAAACAGTTTGGAACTATAGATAATCGATTGAAATTGTACATAATCGATTGAACGTGTACATAATCGATTTGAAAGTGTACATAATTGATGGAAATTGAATATAACTGATCGGAATTACACATATATATATATTTTGAAATTATAGATAATCCTTGAAATTGTACATATTTGAATCTTTATAACCATGTTGATACTATATCAAACTTGATACCTATTTCTAATATATTTATATCATTTTCTTATGTATCTGTAGTAATAGTAGTCGGATTACTTGAGTAGATTGCCCATATGCTTCATAATTGGAATCATCTTCTATGGTATTACCCTTATGGCCGGTGGTCGGATAATTTGATGAAGATAAAGCATGTGCTTCACAGCTCGAACCTGGGGTAAAAAGCAAAAATAACCCCTGCATTTTATTAAATGTGAAAAAAAATCTCCGCATTTTATTAATTGTAAAAAAAAAGCACCTTGTGTTGTTATAAACTATGCACGAAACACTTTTTTGTCAATTTTTAATGACACACAAATTTCACTCTTCTTAGCTTCGACTTGAGATTTCTATATAGCCTAAATCTAAGTGAAATACCAAAAATACCCCTCAAGTGAAATACGTTGTGAGCGTGTGTGTAGTATTTTGTTGTATGAAAGATTGATTTTGCCCATTCAAGTTTTAATCGAACACTGTTAGGCTTTTTAGACGGAAATAAAAGGAAGAGGAGAGTTGACATAGTTTCAACAAATACATATTCTCTATTTTGCATATAATGAAACACGTTTTTTTATTGCACATTTAAAACTCGATTTTGTATTTTGCAATCTTAATCTAATGCATTTTTCAATAAAATAAACATATTTAGTTATTTAGGCTTCGGAGGGTTTAAGATTCCGGCATTTCGCGAGTGACGAGTCGTGTAGGGTTGAAGATACTGATATATGATAGAACTGAAAAGTTTACTAATGGAAGATCAAATTCATAAAGGAATATTTTAAAATTGATAGTGTACAACTATTTAGTTTGAAATATATATATTTCTCATCTATATATGATTCACGTTGTTCATTTATTAGCATAAGCGGATCCAGCACTGGATTTCTACTAGTGCATCGACTACGGGGATGAGGTACTGAAGAGGTGCGACTTGTGCCCCATATAAGATCTCCAATTTTCTAGGGCTATAAATAATATTTTTTTCCAAAAAAATATAAAAAATATCAAATTAAAATTTCGTATTGTGGTTGGATTGAAAAATATGTTTAAATATTAAGTTTATTAATAGACCCAAGTTCGAATCCTCATAGGGTTTGATTTAATACAGAACATTAACAAACTTAAAATGATAGCTCATTTGATTAGAGTTATTCATGAACTTTATTTATGATTGTTATATGCTCCATTATATGCCTTATTTATTTATTACTAAGATTTGATAAATATATTATGGTATATTAAAGCATTTTATATAGAGACACATTTAGGATTTCACACAGCACCTGCAGTAATGCCGAAGAATTACTAGAGGAGGTACTCGACACTAACAGAATATAATGTAAACATTCTACATAATTTGATAAAAGAAATAATAGAAATGATTCAACTCTTACCACTTCAAATAATGGATAGATAAAAAATACAAAAATAATAAACGCACATAGATACTTATACACACAAGTGTTAAAAGTGAGGATTAAATAGATATTCATATAGGTATAGATGACTTTTTCTATAAAATTTTACTGGTGCACTTGCACCACCATGCCCATGAATAGGTCCGCTCCTGCTCCTGTTTATTAGTGAGCCTGAGCCGATAATCCAAATGAGTGAACTCAGGATGAGCAGATCATGCAGTAACTTAACTCTAAATCGAGATGAGCTTGAGTTCTAAAGTACTCAGAAAAAGAACCAATTATCTTGGGTCATGAGGCCAAAAAAAGTTGATCACAAGGGTATAAAACCAGTAATGGTTTTGCAAGCCAAGAAAAAAAGATTAGAAACTAGTAATATAAATGTAATGTCCACAAATTGTCCTAATTTAAAGCATATATATTGTATTTGTATCCTCACAATTATTTGCTATTATTATATATGAATATTATTATTATTAAATTATGTCCCGTAACATTTGCAATCTCCCTTTGTATAGACAAACATAAAATACCTATCGCATTTGCCCGAAACATTTTTATGTTCCGTATCTCGATAGGTACCAACACAAAAATCATTGCACTCTTCGTCATTAAGCCCTCTTATCAGCTCACATTTGTTCTTCCAAGTACTTAATCTTCTTATCTCTTCCCCTGTTCCAAAAATAAAATAATTTTTTTTTGTTGCGTGTGTGTGAGAGGAAAAGAGAAAGAAAGAAAAGAATGTGTACAACTACGTACCGTTGGCCACAGAGGCTGGATAAGCCGCAAAAGCAAAGAGAATGATTATTTTATTGTTATTTTTTGTAAAAATTCATTTGTCTTCCTCTCTTTTTTTTATTATTATTTTTTGTAAATTGTTATATAATGAATTGGGTGATTCTAGTAATTAATACTCATATATATATCATTAAATTGGAGTCAATTAACGTAACATCCAGAATTGGGTGAAGCCCTAAAAATTAATGCATCATTTAATTGGGTCAAAATGAATGTTAACAAAAAATAATGCAACATTTAATGCAAGTATGTTCACATTTAATTTGTTCCTAAAATAAATTTCTGCATACGAAAAAAGTTTGGTAATTAGACTGGAAAAGTGTTCTCAAGTGCAATACACGTGTTCATAACAAGTATAATATAATTAAAAAAAAAACTTCATCCGTCTCTTTTTACTACATTCAGCTAAAAGCTATCCCTATGACTAACTATGAACAATAAAATTACTTGCAAAAAAAAAGAGAGAGAGAGAGAGAGAGGGGGAGGGAGGGGGTAGCGGTGGCATTTCGGAATCGAAAATTCAAAACCAAACCGAAAAAATCCGAAAAAAAAACCGAAGAACCGAAACCAAAGAAGACCGAACCGAAAAATAAAAAAAACAGAACCGAACCGAAAATACAGTTCAGGTAAAAAGCAATTTGCGGCACTAACAAAAATCACAGCTATAGCAGGTTGCCAATTATCACGTCTTTATAACCAATTTTTTCAGAGCAGAAAAAGTTACCACTGTAGTGCAGGTATCCGCACAAGGGATGTGACCGTCTGCCAGAACTCTGCGATTGTGACAGAAGAGCACTTCAAGGAAAAGAAACACACACGCAGACACACACAGTAATATATATATATATATATATTATGTATGTGATAATTTTATAATATCAATCACGTAATGTAACAATTATCTCGACTCATCACCATCTCATTATATTTTCCATGTAACTGGAAAAGTCTGATTTTGATGGTTTTGGAATTTCATCTCAGGAAGGGCATCCGGCGTAAAACTTTGCCACTTTGCCTTTTGCATGAATTGTAGTGTTAACTAATTTTCGACAATTAATTGGCACTATAATTTTCATGCCACCGACCCCAACATAGTTGGGATTAAGGTGGATATATATAACAAACAAAATCACAAAATCAACCCTGTTGGTGCTTTTCATATATACCCAAGTCGAATCCTATTTTACATGATGTTATACTTGGAAGCTTAATTGTACTAAACCTCAGAAAAAGATGAATAGAGAACCATTAATGAACCCTCGAAAACAATGCGTTAATACCTTCTGAACAGCTAAGATACTTTGAGAAATTAAAAAAAAAAAAAAAAAAAAGGAGAAGAAATGAAAAACCCCAAGTCGCTCACCTTTGCTTCCTGACAAAAGAATTCCAGAGATGCATCAACTGCTTCTCGTCTTTTGTAACATCCACGAAGTCATCGAGCATCTGTTGAAGTTTCAAAAATGTTGCTTTAGTGCAAATGGAAACACGACA
This sequence comes from Orobanche coerulescens, assembly GCA_033398695.1. NCBI lineage: Eukaryota > Viridiplantae > Streptophyta > Magnoliopsida > Lamiales > Orobanchaceae > Orobanche > Orobanche coerulescens. The sequence goes on from CM065802.1 coordinate 62,273,913, forward strand.
AATCTCCTAATTTGGAAAGTGCAACCCACACGACATGATGCTAGTCCATAAGATGGTTAATTTGGACATTATAACTGAACAAGACAAGATAATGATTTTGGTATTAGACCATATGCGCACTTGAATGTTCTGTATTCTGTTCACATGCTTAGTAGAAAAGCTTTGACTAAACCATACATCACATGGAAATCTAAAGTGTGTTTACACGTGTTTGACACCTCTCAAACCTAGATACTCACACCAAAACACGTGCAAAAACACACAATACTTAGTAAATTGGACATCTATGGAATTTAAATAAGAAGCAACTGCTTAGGCCACTTCTGCTAAAAAATTCGAATTTTGCCTATTTACATACAACAGAAACGTAAAGTTAATGCAAAACGGAACATCTGGTGGAAGCAGATAAGATGCACTTCACGGATGGATCCAAGAAAGTAAAAAAGTTAGAAGCATTCGGAAGAGACAAACACACCCTTCGATCTTCGAGATCTGCAACATCATCATCAACTTCATCCTCACTGTCACGATCTGATAGGACTTGCTCCATGGCCATTGGCTGTATTGATTACAAAACTTTCACTCTCAGACATATTAGCATACAAAATCTTTAAGTGTTTTTGTCATACAGTAAGTCCAGACTAAAAATGGGACCATAACCTTGCAATTTAAGTACATTGATCTGAATTAGGGACGGCCAAACGGGACCATAACCGGAACGGTATGAACAGTTCAGGGGTCCGAAAAAACTCAACCATATATTCTATTTTTAACGGCTAGGATCAACCAGCCGTTTTGAAGAGAAGATACTTTGGGCCTACACTTGCCGGCCCAATGTCTTGCTGCTTGCCCCAAATGTTGGCCAAGCAAGTGGGCATCCTGGCCATCCTGCAAGATGCTGCAGCACCATGCCCATGCTCTTTGACCTATACTGTTTTACGAATTTCGAGCATTTGCTAGATTCAGATAATATTTTAATTTCTACAAATAACTCCTTCCAATTTGTTTTTCACTAGCATAACAAGCATACAAAACAAACAACTTTACAAACTCACAACGAGTTTAAATCTATTATGTTTCACAACAAGTGTAAATCTATTATTTAAATATCTACAAATAACTCATTCCAATTTGTTTTTCACTACCACAACAAGCATACAAAACAAACTTTACAAACTCACAAGTGCGAATCTATTGTTTTTACTAGTTATTCAGCAAAATATGAAGTTTCAACTTCCAAATTCCAAAATATGTTTTGAGTTGACAGTGTGCAGCGGGTGTAGGAGTCTTCTTATGTACCCGAGTGGTGTAAGCAATGTGCGTTGCACTTTGTGTAATGCTATCACCAATGCCCCTCTTCCAGGTTATATTTCTAAATGTCAGCGCAGCAATATATTTCCAATGTGTTTCTTGAAGCGGGCAAAAAGAAAGTGCTTATGGTGTGGCCCTGAGGGTGTCAAAGAGTAGAAATGATCTATTTTGCTATGGACAAGATATTCAGATGATGCTGTATTTTGATTTTATGTATTTATTAATAGCTCTTATCTTTTCCTTCTTATGAAGGTGTAATAGGAAGGGCATCCGGTGAAAAACTTTGCTACTTGGCTTTTTGCGCGAATTTATAGTTTACTAGTTAGAAAAATGTTCATTTGACATGTTAATATTATTTTTCTCAGTTGGAGTGTGTCCCCAACTGACAAGGTCATTATATAGTAATTATTGATGAATACATTCATTCAGGATGAGAGAAAAGTAAGGCTGGTCCGTCTTCAAGATTGTTGTATACTACAGAAACGGATAAACTTTTATGATTGAAAATAAATTTTTGGCTATTGTACTAGTGCGGCCTGTGCAGTTTACTCTAGGTGTATGTTATTGGAAGAAGTCGGAAGATTTATAGTATTATCGTCTAATAATGTGTAAAAGATCTTATATAATAGTGTTCAACTCGGCTCGTATATGTGTTTTACGGTGCATCAAGGAGAGAGTTGCACATGTTCAATAATACCATAAGCACGACAATCTATAATTTAAATCCTCAGACCATTCAATCTCAGTGAGTCTTTCAAGCATCTGGTGCGTCAAACTTTAGGCAATCTGTTATGTGATCGTCGACCTCTTGTGCTTGCTATATGAACGAAGTGTTTCCCAAGATTATGAACATTCAATTCTCATGGGCTCTAGGGCCTAATTTGTCAGTGTTTGTGTTAACATTGTATTTTCTTGGTGACGTTACTGAAAAAGTTATTGTTGGTTCGTTCGGCTTTACTTCACTTATTCTTTGTGAACCGAGTGATAGTTAGAGATCTGTTAGCCTGAGCCAAAGTAGAGAATGAATGGCCCAATTTATTTACATATTTGTGATCCAAGAGTACATGCATCTTCCAAGTTCCAAGTCCTTCTCTGGTCAACCAAATTTCAACATCCCCCCAAAAATGTAACTAAGCATGATCAAATAAAGGCAGTGATCCACCGGGTTTTTTTTGACAATTTGCTGTGAGAAACATCAAACTGGTGCTAGATGCTCTTAGCCTTATTATTTTCCACACATCCCTCCAGTTGCTTTTCAAGAAGTACTCACCCATGGAAAAAAATTTAGGCTCCATTGGTTTAATGGGTTGAACCTAAAGAATTTGATTCATTATAACAAACCTATTAAGCTTATTTGAAGGATATTATGATAAGACGGATATCAAATCTTCGAACTCAAATTTTGAGTTATTTTGTGAGTCCTTGTGGTGGATGTCAAGCAGTCATGTTCAATGATGTCATGACTATAGCAATTATCTCAACCCATAACCGTCTCATGATATTTTCCATGCAAGTGGAAAAATATATGATGATGAAGCTTTTGGAATTTCGTCTCATTTCTCCTTCATATGAAGGTTGCAACAGGAAGGGCGTCCTAAAACATATTTTGAATTGAACAAAGTTTCAAATTTCAGAGGACAAAGACGAAGCCTGCTGGACTGCTGGTCGTTTGGCCTAGGCCTTGCTTGTGCGAACCAGCTGCAGCCTTGTAGGCTTGCAGCAAGGCCCTAATACCGCTAGCCTGGCCAGTACTTAAGGCAAGCTGGTGCACATGGATTGCAGGCCCAATGTCTCTTTTCCTATGTATAATAAAAAAATAACAAACTGGCGGTTCCGCAGTTCTACGGACTCCGGAACCCTTCAGGCCAGTTACAATTCCGGTTCTCAGTTCCACTCAGTGGTTCACAATTGCAATTTGAGACCCGGATCTGATTCTGTTTAGCCGCTCTAACTATTTCACTAAAATAACACATGTCTATTCGCCTTTGCTCATTCTGGAAGCATTGTATCCTAAATAAACCTAAAGAACTACCTTCAAAGATGAGTTTTGCTTGCATTGAAGTAGAGACTCTAAAAAGACTTAGTATCATAACAGGATAGGAGATACATACAATAGAAAAGAGGTTTGGAAGCTCATTCGTTATAATTTGTGATTGTATTTGAGGAACTTTTAATTAACACTGAAAGAGTGAACTTACTTTCTGGGGTCAGAGTGTTCAATTGACAGTTTCCTTGTCTTAGCGAACTGTAGTAGCGCAGGTGGTGCGAGGTTGCTTCCAGGTAATGGCTGAATGCATTCAGGCTCTGCATATGAATGAGCTGTGGCTGATGAAACTATGGGACTGGATGCATCGCGTTCCCCACTCTCTGCTATACCTACTATAAGTTAGATGCAATTTTCCTTTTAAATACACCTATAGTTTATATGCACCTAACTATCTACAAACACCAAATATAAATATGGGACAATCACAAAAACCACCCTAGAGGTTTGGGATATTCAGAGGGGAAAAAACTCCAGGTTCCATATTATATTTTTTCCCTTTATAAGCTAAAACCATTTTTTATAGCCCCCTTACATTCATAAAAATATTACAGTTTCCCCTTAAATTTAAAGCAGAATCAGACCTAATTTTTTTTCTAATTCCAAAACATGTCTAGGTTTTGTAAGTACTCCAAGCCTCAGGGGTACTTTTGCAATTATCCCAATATATATGCACTTGTGGTTTATGAAACATCGGGTTAATAGTCCTTTAACAACTTTGAGAAAGGCAAGACGGGAGACTGACTCACATGTAAAACAATTCTAATTTCCATCTTATAGGCTAGAATGAGCGGAAGGAATCCAAATGCCGAGCAGATAAAACCTAATTACTTAATAATCCATACATTTTCTGACCACAGAAATTGGTGATAAAAACTTAATGCATTCTCTTTATTGTAAGTGCTGTTGCTCATAGCACTTAAGGTCCTGAGCTCAGGAAGCCAAATAATAGAACATCCGGGTCTTGGCATTCTTCGTGAAAATTTAGAGAATCAATAAGGGTCCACATCAGCATGAAAACAAACCGATATACTATGTTATCAATGATTCAGGTACCATCTTTTAGAGTTTAATTTTTAACCAATTTGAATGAATAAAATGAAAGGAAAATTAACAACTAGAAATATCAAGAATCATATTGTTTAAGTTACCATCAGTCTTTTCTCGAAGTCCATCGATTGATCTTGAAATTGCAGAATCTAAGACGAGTGGATGCACATGCTTTGAGCTTTGCACTAGGCTCTTCTTTCTTCTGCGCCGTGCTGCCTTCAAACTATGTTTCAACAAGATGAAGTCATCATTCGATATAAAAATTTTACACAAGCAATTGTCAAAACATTCAATACATCCAACACCCACCAAAAGAAGAAAGTTTGTTGTTTAGGATCAACACCAGCTGCGACAATCTATACAAATCATATTGTCAGTCCAATTAAGAGACTCTGCAACTACATCCATATCTACTTTAGAGCAATATCATCATCATCATCACCGCCACCATCATCATCATCATCTGCACCTTAATTCCAACAGTCGGTGGCATGAAGATTATAGTGTGAATTAATTGTCTAAAACTAACTACACTAAAATTCATGCAAGAAAACAATGTGGCCAAGTTTTATGCCGCATGCCCTTCCTGTCGCAAACCTTCATAAGGAGAAATGAGATGAAATTTCAAAACCATCAACATCATAGGTTTTTCAAGTCACGGAAAATATTATGAGACGGCGATGAATTGAGATAATTGTTATAGTCATGTCACATTTTTAATAGTCAAGGGTGGATGAACACAATTCAGCAAAAGAATAGTAACTTTATTTGATAGATAAACAAGAACAACGTCATCCGACGAAAGATTTCCATCCTAAGCCGAGGCCGATAACAATGATGATTCAATAATCCAACCTTAACCTTAATCACATTATTATATAGACTCCCTATGTCTCCTTATAAGGAAAGACATGTATTCTAAACATAACTCCATCCAGTAATTATTATTATTAATAATAATAATACTTAAATAATTAACTAATAAACCAGGGGGCTTAGCCCACTGGCCACCGGGTTCTTCCCTTAGTGGAGAGGATTCGGGTTCGATTCCCTTTGGGAACGAATTTGGTGATAAAACTTGGAGTACTTGGTGAAATAACTACTAAGAACTAACATTTACCGATCAAGAAAAAAAATTAACTAATAATTGTTCCTGGGACGTCTGGAATACACCCGCAAGGGTTCTGCTCGGTCGTCGGCCAGGGTTCGATCTTAGCTTAGGTTGGCTCAGTCTCGAGCTCGGTCAACACCCGTTCGAGCTCGGTCATCTCCAGCTCGGTTACCTAACGTTGTTTGGATTCAGGGCGGCTCGGTCCTGGAACCCCCGCTTCGTAGAACTGCTCGGTCCCTCAGCTGCCCGTCCCCAATTTCTCCCTTCCCTTGTATATGCGCGCAAAACGATGATCCGTATAAACTGCTCCGCTGTTTGAAACAGCATTGTCCTCAAGGCGGAATTCTAGAAACTGCCACCTGACATCTATGACGTCTAAACACAGCGCTTCATTGACTGCTCTCCCTTTCCACTTGATTAAGACTTGTGGCACGTCGACTTCCTCTCGCTGCACTCTCCGAGAGTCCACTACGGACTCCAGCTCAGACCCCTGTGGCATAAAATCTCCCTGTCATCGGCTTCAGCTGGGAGACATGAAACACGGATGTACGCGTGTTGTTGCTGGTAGTAATGTTAATTTATAAGCCACCTCGCCCACTTTATTTGCAACTTCAAAAGGCCCAAAATAGCGACTTGCCAACTTCGCATTTGGGCGCTTATATAGAGCCGCTTGTCGACAAGGATGCAATATAAGAACACCTTATCCCCTGCCTTATATCGTACCTCAAGGCGGTGTTTGTTGACCTCACGCCGCATCCATTGTTGTGTGCGTTCAAGATGAAAATGCAACTCCGCTAACATCTCGTTTCTATCGATCAACTCTTCCGCCACGGCCTTCACCCAAATCTCCCTCGGTATAAACTGGCTAATTGAGGGTGGAGGTCGGCCGTAAACTACTTCGAATGGGGTGCGACCTGCGGCCGAAAGAAATTCCGTGTTAAATAGTATACTGCCCATGGCAACCATACACTCCACGTTTTGAATTGTTCGGAGGCAAAACAACGCAAATATGTTTCCAAACAACGATTCATCACTTGTGTTTGCACATCCGTCTCGGGATGGTATGCCGAGCTCATTCGCAATTTCGTACCCACCGCTTTAAACAGCTCAAACCAAAAAGGGCTCCGGAATATAGGATCTCGGTCTGAAACAATAGACCGCGGCAACCCATGAAGTTGAACGACCTCTAACACTGTCGCCACTTGTCGAGCCGTAAATGGGTGTTTGAGTCCCATGAAATGCGCATGCTTCGAAAAGCGATCCACCACCACAAAAATGTAATCCCTGTGAAACGAATGCAGTAAACCGGCTATGAAATCCATACAGATATCCTCCCATACTTGTTCGGAATAGGGAGGGGCTGAAATAACCCGGCGGGAGATCATGTATCATACTTGTTCTTTGACAAGTCAAACACTCCGCCATGAATTTAGTTATTTGGCGCATCATCCCTGGCCAATACAAAGTGGCCGCCACCCGCCGTGTCACGGGGTGCGGCTCACTGAGGTTCAGGCCGTCGAATTCGTGCAGCGGATCACGAATCACCCATGCGCCTAGGAGACTTCCGAGTCTCCGTCCGGCTACCATCAACGAGATTTCATATAGTACCAACATTAGAGATATCATGCACTGGTCCATTGTGCTGCGTAAAACGCTAGGCACCCGCCTGTCCCTTGCCTCCGACCAACTAGGGGCCGGTATCTCATACCCTTCAAGCTCAACCCGCAATGGCACTCGGCACTAAGGGTCACTCGCATGCCCGAAGTGCAATTCCTCGTGCTCGACACTCACTCGGGACTTCCTAGGTGCAATACATTGGCGCCCTTGAGAGTACCTCACCCGAGACGGACAACCTTTTAGATCTTAGCTTAGATTCATGCCATCAATAGATATTTGCCTCTCACGATGTTTGGGACTACTTCGCATGCCGACATATTACCTTCAATCCGCAATGTGGTGTTGTCTCGCAACCACATGTACAGGCCAACGATCCCCCGCAGAATAGCCGGAACCGATAGCTAATGCTTACGAGTAAGCTCGCGAGGCATATGATTTAGATGAGTGCCTCGATTGCCCAATCGACATAGAGGAAGTGTTATATGGCCGACGGCATCCCTCCAGTCACACTAGAGCCTCCATGCCAACCTTAAGCCCAACGTCGAAAGCGCCCTGTGACACGCCGGTATGTGCGGTAAGCTCCGGAGTGTCCCCCATGCAACGTCGAATGAAATTCCTCAATAAACATCGCGACCCACGAGGAATCTTTCGGAAGTGCCAATCACCCCTTGTAAAATAATGTGTCATTCGTTATTGTGTACGGTCCTAGGTCCGACTTCCCGACCTACAAGTCCCGAATCACCTTACCCAGTTGTTCGTCCGACCGTAAAGGTTCTCATAATGCAGTCGAATCAGCCCACTCTGGTAGGGAAAACACCGCGAGATTCACTTCCTCGTCTTGACGTGACAGCGCATTCGCCGCTGTGTTCGCCGCGTCGGGTTTATATTCTATCTTCGAAGTCATATCCCAACAATTTCGCGACCCAATTTTGTTGTGCTAGGGTTGTGATTAGTTGTTGCAACAAGTATCGCAAGCTTCACATATTGGTGCGTACTATGAACCGCCGACCCACCAAGTACCGCCGCCAGTGGTGCACGGTTAAGACAAGGGCCATTAATTCCCTCTCGTATGCTGATGTGGCTAAATTTTTGTCAGAAAGAGCCTTACTAAAAATAAGCGATCAGCTAACCCGATTGCATCAATACCGCTCCCAGGCCTCATCCCGAGGCATCACACTCGATCTCAAATGGCTTCGAAAAATCCATATTAGCTACAACTAGAGCCCTCGTTGCGGTCTGCTGTAAGGAGGTAAATGCCTGCTCTGGTTCAGCTGTCCAAGCCACCGATTTTGGCATATCTTTTTTTTAGCAGCTCGGTAAGAGAGCGAGCGACATATTACTTGATAAATCGTCGATAATAGCCCGTAATACCCCAAAAGCCTAGCATGCCGCGGATCGTTTATCGGCCGCAGCCACTGCAGTATCGCAGCCACCTTGCCAGGATCCATTCTCACCCCACCATTTGCTACCACATGACCCAGGTACTCCCACTTCCTGCTGTCCGACAGAGCACTTCCGCAAATGTTCCATGCATGGTTATCCCCTAGTATCGACATCACCTTCCACAAATGTTCCATGCATGGTTATCACGTCGCCAAGTCAGTTTATACTAAAAAAACGCGTAGGTTAGGTATGCATATAACTCATTCTTTATCACTGGGTCGGGTCGGATTTTGGTTCGAATTACGGGTTAAATTGACCCAACGTCAAATTTGATAAGTCGTTCACTGACTTGCTGCAAATACCGACTAGGCGACTAGTCGTTGACGTGATACAGTGGTTCCATGTGCTCTTCCCAAGTCGCACTATACACTAAGATATCATTAAAGAAAACCAACACGAACTTGCTTAGGAAGGGCCATAATAAATCATTCATGGTGGCTTGAAAGGTATAGCATGAGCATTTGTAAGTCCGAACGGCATGACCAAAAAGTCATAGTGTCCCGAGTGGGTTGGGAAAGCCGATTTCGGCACATCTTCCAGAGTTATGCGGATCTGGTGGTAGTCGGCCCTCAAATCGAGTTCTCTGAACCATTTCGCGACGTGAAGTTCATCTTACATTTCTTAAATTACGGGAATAGGATATTTATCGGGCACCGTCTACTTATTTAATTCCCGATAATCCACACAAAATCGCCAATTTTCGTCCTTTTTCCTCACTAATAGCACCAGGCTGGAGTACAGCCTACAAATCGGCTGAATGAGACCTGCGGCCAGCATCTCTGAGACCAATCTCTCCATCTCATCCTTCCGAGTTTGTCCATAATGATACGGCCGAACAGCAACAGGAGTTGCCCCCGAGTGGAGCGATATATGGTGGTCTGTTGGTCGGGCCGGAGGTAGCCCGGTCGGTTCCTAAAACAGATGCTAAAACTCCCCTAACACCCGGTTCAACTTGGCCCTCCGCTCTCCAGTTGGTCTAACGCCTCCTCTCCCCCGTCATCCTCTAACTGCACCGCCCATAACACCCAAACACTCGTCTATCTCCCGTGATTTAAGAAGGCTTGCTGCTGATTTCCCCACGGCTCAGCAAAGGATCGCCGCTGAGGAAGACCGTCTGTCTGTGGTGGACGAAGGTCATTCTCATGCGGGCTCAATTAGCTTGCACATCTCCCAAAGTTGCCGACACTCCTAAAATCAGATCAATTCCTCCCAAGACACACAAAACAATCGATTTCGAAGCACGCGCCAAACAATTGCACCGGACCCCGCGGCATCTTCACACTATCAGTCCCCGTCCGTCCCCCAAACGTCGTGTCATTGAGGTATCAACCGACAATTGAAGTTTCTTTGCAATCTCCTCCGAAATGAAATAGTGGCATGCCCCACTGTCCACCATAACCCGGACCAATGACTGGTCAATTCGCGCCACCAATTTCATTGTTCGGGGGCTGTCAAACCCCCTTGCCGCCAATGGTGACAACTTAATGGTCTGAAATTTGGGGTCGTCTAATTGCTCCCCCTCTACCACTGCATCCTCGGTATTTGCCCTACCTCCCCCATAATCAACTCCCTCTTCCTCCGCTGCAATTAGAACGCACAGCGATTTGCTGGTACAATTATGTAATGATGATACCATTCACGACATTTGACGCAAAGACCTTTAGCCTTAATATCCATAAACTCGCCATGTGACATCTGTCGCACCCGGTTGCGTGCCCGCACAGACCCAACAGAGGGAGCTGAATCCACAAGCGCTTGCGAACCCCCAGACATCCCAAATCGGTAACCACCCCCTCTAGGGCTAGACCCTACTGCACTGAATTATACGCCGGCGGTCGCTCCTGCGGGTGGCTGGTTAGATTTGAACCTGACCGGACCCATCTTCCCCGAGAAGCCCAATCGTTGGGAGCCGAACCCGTTCACAGTCCTCGTACCGTGCCAATTTCCGACTCGATTTCGCAGGCGGACTGAATAGTCTCGAAAAGGTCAATCACGCCTTTAGATCGGATCCGAACTCTGGTCTCTGAAAGGAGACCGTTGAAGAACAGTCCACAAAAAAAATTCATCTGATATATCCTCTACATGCATCACCCGAGAAACAAAATGATTCACATAATCGTCCACTGACCCCGTTTGCACTGTTGCTGCCAAAGATTAGAACAGAGTGGCGTGAGGGTTTTCACCAAATCGTTGAAGCATTGCTTCCATAAACGCGGCCCACGTCATCCAGGTTGGCATCAGAGTAACCATTACATCCACGGCAACGCCGGACCGTCCAGGGCAACCATAGCCAGATCCACCTACGTCGTCTCCTCGGTCCGGTGAATCTGAAAAAAAATGCTCGGCCCGCCAAAGCCAAGCCTTTGTTTTTTTGATGGAGAACACTGGAAAATCCAATTTATGGCCAATCATCGATTCTCGGGGCTAAGTCGTCGGGTCTCCTACTGTGCGGTCTGCCCGTGACGACGCGGAATCGTATGTACCGCCGCATTCTGCCCCAAGCATGGCCCCAATTCGCTCGAGTTTAGATCCTTGTTTGGTGATTTTGCCCCAAACATCCTCCAATCCCTTCTCTATCATTTCAACTCGTGATTCCATTCTCATGTTCGTCATGGCAGGTCGGACCAAATTGGTAGAGTCAAGGGTTATTCAGCAAAAGAATAGTAACTTTATTTGATAATAAACGAGAACAACATCAACCTACAGAAAGATTTCCGTCCCAAGCCGAAGCCAACAATAATGATTCAATAATCCAATCTTAATCCTAATCACATTATTATGTGATTGATATAATATCAACACGTACTTTTTTGTTTCATTAATGAAACAAGAATTCTCATTAGTGTAACTGAAAGCTGCTTTCATCAGTTAAGATACAATAACCACTTTATTGTCATCCTTGCACACCAGTACTACAACAACTATGTGAATAAAAAATATGACATATCATACAATCCGTAGAAAACCACGAAAAATAAACTCGCATCCCCTGACCTCAGATCTCCATGTATCAGTCTTAACAGATACATTCACAGCTTGAAATTCCTCTGTTACCTAAAAGAGTCATCGAAAATAAGATTAGTATTTCGACTACTAATAAAAGCGGATTCTTCTAAAACTAATTGAGTGTACCAAGTACCAACCCAAAATTCAAAGGTGAAGACGCCGTGAGAGGCAGGCAAATGACATCTCAGCCCCTGTTATAGTTAATAAATATAGCTGCAAATATTAGTTCATAGTCTGCAGAAATTTTGCAACAGGACATAAGAACATCAACTTGGATAATACGGTAATACCTTCAGGCTTGCACATTTAACCAAACAGAAAGGGCATGTAAAGTTCTCTGTCACTGTATATACATATACTAGGTCAAGTTTCTTCCAAAACTTTTAACGATGAAAATGCAAAGCTCACACGAACTACTTTTCAAACGAGATTATACAAACATGAACGATTCAAAGAATCCTGCTTCCTAAAAGATACACACAACAACAGATCAGGATGAAAATAGTGTAACTTTTATGAGACCTAAAGGAGGTCAAATGCATGGCATTGCACCAAAAAGCACAAGTACTATTGACCATAATAACAGAAATATGATTGTGAAGATGAACTAAGACATTACACCAACCAATGCTAGGAAAATCAGTCAAAAGAACATACACTAGCACTCAGAGATGAATATGAGTAGACTCCACTCTCTACACAATCGACATATAACATATCAATTGTGCTTTGTGTAACTCAAATCTATATTCAACAATGTGGAGAATAATTGTCTGACACAAAATCTATATAGGTTCCTACACATCCTATCATTTCCCTCTAGCCAAATAAGGTATTTTACGAAAAAATAATAATTTCAAGCCTCCGCCCTTAGTTTCTACAATCAGGTGAGATATTGTTGCCAATCAACTCCTTGCCTAGATACTCAACAAAAAAAAGACCAAACTCTAGAGGCAGACAAGCAAGAATCTATGACTCACATTTATCTATACCAAATACAACTTACTTATGATATAAGTTGGCATTTCATGAGCTAATCTTGCGACATAAGAATAAGAATCGTCGAAGCCCAGGAAGAGTAAGTTTGTAATTTGGTCTTATGAACAAAAGGTGCATGCTTAGCACCTACTGAAGCACCGTGCATACTGTGCAGGAATAAAGGCCAAATAAATATCGCATCATACCGGAAGAAAAAGAACAAGCTACTGTTCATAAAGTTAAAGCATATCTCTGCAAATGGTACTCAAAATACCTTCAGTCCTCTGCAACTTATTATTATAGTATTTGTAGTTGAAAACAACATTTCCGGTCCTTAACCTATACATCACCAATCATGAAGGTAATGAATGTCACACAAATGTGTCCGTATGCATGATGAGGGGATGGGAAGAATGGGACTGTAAATCACCTAACAATCTGAGGCAAAGTAGAGGAAGGAATATCACTGTACGAGAACGTATCATAAGGAGATCTCTCCTTGGCTCCAACTTCTTCTGCTGTGATGCGGACTTGCAGTTGTTGAGACATAGCCTAGGTTAAAGCAAATAGCAAAGGTATAACGATTAAGAATTGCAATTCAACGGCAGAACATCCTCCAAAAGAAGAAATAAAGCTCTTTCGAAGAAAGCTATATTTATTTTATGTTTATTCCCTTTTTCATATCATATTTGGTCTCATAGAGGAGGGGTGTACCATAGTTCCAGCATGAGGACTATGAAATGAGAAACATTTGTCATCTCCAAAACAGCTTGTCTGTAAAAAATCAACTAAGTAAGAAACTGGGGAAGGCACTAGAAAGAAAAGGAATTGCATCAGAGACAACACCCACATAATCAAAAGTAGTAGATGCTTTAGACATTTTGGAAGAACCGGCTCAACAACTATGCACTAACCTATATCATATGGAAGAAAGTAGAAGTTTTCCCTTGGCATTTTTTTGGGGATCCCAGGGCTGTTACAAGTAAAGACTTCATGAAAAAGTAATATTGCTTCTGGGGGTGGGGGTGGGGGGGGATAGTTGGATCCTGGTCTGTTAAGGAAGAGAATATGGTGTTCTAGGAACTGTTGACAATAGGATAATACCAAGGTCTGCATGGACTTTGGATAACAAGAACGTGAGTCCTTTATTTGCTAGCACTATAAACAAGCTCAAGACAGCTTCTAGAAATCTCTGATAGAAACTTTAGAATTCGAACCCATAGACTAGGACCCTAATCACACAAAATTCTGCTGTGCACTAAGCTGGGGGTCTTCACGGAAATAGCCTCCCTACCGTAATAAGTAGGGGCATGGTCTGCGTACATCTTACCCTCCCCAGACCCTGCTCTGAGCGGGATATACTGGGTATGTTTGGTTTGGTTTAGACTAGGACCCTAACAAGTCAGATAAAAAAATGCCCCACTAAGTGACTACCACGAAACCTGAATAGAATTCAATGGAACACTACAATAGACATTTGACGCGGTGAGAAAAAAGAAAAGACATGAGAGGAAGTCAACAGCTAGCTCCAAACGGAGCTTAAACAGAATACTCTAGTAAAATTTGTAGCCGTTGTCAGACAACAAAACAAGCAAAAAACAAACTTGCAAAAATAAAGTTGATAATATTCAAGCACTTGAGGAAAACATCACTAAAATTCAAGTATACCAAGCTGATTCACTTGGCTTGATTGATGCCTCTAACATACAAACTGCAGGATAATGTGATGCGAAATCTCTACCGGTACAGTGGAAGGCTGTTTTGACGAGCGGAAGCGAACAACACTTAGCCAAAAGGGAATCGAACAGTACGGTTAGAAACTGATAGCAACAGTTCGATACAGCAACAATAATGGATAGCGGCACGCGCACAAGACAGGAACTGATAACAACAGTTCGATACAGCAACAAGACAGGAACTGGTCGAGTGGAAATGACTCGGAACAGGCAACTCCAAACAGCGGCATTTGAAAACAGCAGGTTTCGGTGGGATGCCAATGGAAACAGGAAGCAAGCTTCAGACAATCGAACAGCAATTGATGTGAACTCCCGATTAGGGACAACCCTGTATCGAAAGCAAGAGGAATATCGAAACAGGAAAGGAAACAGGTGTTTATCGAACTAGACCTATAATTCGATAAGGTGATTTTTTCTCAAGACCTATTGAAAATTGATCAGATTAAAATTCGAAAACACGTCGAATAATAACCAAATTTTAGAAGGAAACTCGTCCAACTCTTTTAAGACAATACACAATGTATTTTCTTAATGATTCAATAAATTTTCTTTTGATTACAACCCAAACATGACTACTGATAGGTAAGAGTAGCCTGACAAGATTACTTAAAATATTAAAAGATAAGATCACATGATCTTAAAATAAAGGAAAAGGCAATAAAAAAGGTACTCCAGGCCACTTGCAAACAAAAAGGAATAAAGGGTGGGTTTTGCCTCCAAGGTACTCTTCTTCTCCACATGCAGGCCGTGAATCAGGCATTTCTTTATTATCTTATCTTCACCAACTTGGTCCCAACATGATGCAAGTTGCCACGTTTAAGTTATTCCCAGTCCGATCACCAAGGTTACTCCAGGTCTCGTATCCGTTTTCTCGCCTAAATATGTAGGAGTATGTTCAAGGTGCTTTACGTCAATCCTCACTTCGGAATGTGAAACTTACGATGCTCCAAACTATGACACAGCTTTAGTTCTTCGTACTTTACAAGCTAAATCTGTTTCGAATGATTCGGAACAGCGGGATCAAATATTTCACATGAAGTGTCAAGTCGGGAATAAATGGTGTAGTTTGATCATAAGTGGCATCGGAGCCCAAGTTCTTGATCTTTGGCATTAGGAATCTCAACGACGCTGATTTCTTGGCAAAACTTCGCGACGCATTGCGTGACATACCAGAACAACGCGACCAGCGTTTGGCAACCTAGGCGTGGTGACTATGAAAGACCCTCATGCCATGTCGAAGAATTTAAGGTTAACGAGCTTCCGGAGTTCATTGGGGGGACAGACCTTGAAGTATACTTGGAATGAGAACGTAAAATTGATCGCATGTTCGAGTTTAAAAACCTCAACGATGAGAAACGGTGCAAGTATGCAATTCTCAAGTTGGGGAAAGGCACTTCACTTTGGTACGAAGGAGTTAAAACACGAAGAGCTCGTGCGGGGAAAGAAAAGATCCATTCGTGGGATTCATTAAAAAGAAAACTTCGTAAAAGATATGTACCGACATCACATCGGTTGTCCTTATACCGAAAGATTGTCGACCTCATGCAAGGAAAGTTAAGTGTCAGTGAATACATTGAGGAGTTTGAAAATCTGACCTTAATGGGAGAAATAGAGGAGAATGAGGAGCAGAAGATGTCGCGGTTCTTGCGTGGCTTAAACCGAAACATAGCTAACTCGGTGGAATTATACCCATACGAAGACTTCGATACATTGTGCGGACGATGTGTGAAGTTGGAAGCTCAAAACAAGATGAAGTTTTATAAACCCGAGTTTCCATCCAAATTTGGGAACCCAAGTATCGGTTCCAGTTCAACTCCTAAAACGACTGTACCAACTCCTACCCCTATTGCGGTTCCTAAAGCCCCCTACATGCCGAAGGAGACGAGTTTGACTAAAGTACGATGTTTCAAATGTCAAGGGTTCGGTCATTATCAAAATGCTTGTCCGAACAAACAAGTGGTGACACTAAGAGAAGCTGTCACGATCCGAGACGAGTTGTTGGTCGAGGACGAAAAGGAAAGACTAGGTGATGTGTTTGATTCCAACATGGAGGACGAAGACGGAGAAGAATGTGAAACTTACGATGCTCCAAACTATGACACGGCTTTAGTTTCTTCGTACTTTACAAGCTAAATTTGTTTCGAATGATTCGGAACAGCGGGATCAAATATTTCACACGAAGTGTCAAGTCGGGAATAAATGGTGTAGTTTGATCATTGATGGAGGAAGTTGCACCAACGTAGCTTCAAGTGAGATGGTAACTAAACTCGGGCTGACCACTACGACTCATCCGAAACCTTACACTTTACATTGGCTCGATGATGGGAGCAAAATAAAGGTGACGAAACAAGTACGGGTTGGTTTAACTATGGGTTCATACGGTGACGACGTATTATGTGATGTACTCCCGATGGATGCATGCCATATACTCTTGGGACGACCATGGCTATTTGATAGAGATGTCTTACATCGAGGGAGGAGTAACGAATATGAATTACGGGATAAAGGCAAGAAGATTGTGCTTAAACCAATGGCACCTCAAGCCACTCGTTCGATGAGTTCTAGCCAAATGGATAAACCGAAACTTACTATGTTTGCTAGTGAGAAAGAGGTGAAGCACGCTATTGATGATGGCGAGCGTGTGTATTTGTTGATGATTAAAGAAACACGAGACGTGGACATGGTTGTGTAAGATAAAGGGGAGATCAATACCTTGTTACGCGAATTTGCGGATGTTTTTCCAGAAGATTTACCGCCGGGTTTGCCGCCCTTACGTGAGAATGAACACTAAGTCAATCTTATACCGGGTGCATCACTCCCTAACAAAGCCGCCTATCGATGTAATCCCGAGGAGACGAAGGAATTACAAAAACAAATCGAGGAACTAATAAACCGCGGGTACGTTCAAGAAAGTTTGAGTCCTTGTGCGGTTCCAATTTTGCTTGTCCCGAAGAAAGATGGATCATGGCGAATGTGTATAGATAGTAGAGCCGTGAATAACATAACCATCAAGTATCGATTCCCAATTCCAAGACTTGATGATATGTTGGATGAATTGCATGGTTTAGTGGTTTTTTCGAAAGTTGATTTGAGAAGCGGCTACCATCAAATTCGCATGCGAGAAGGTGATGAATGGAAGACGGCTTTTAAGACAACATGGATTGTACGAGTGGCTCGTCATGCCCTTTGGCCTTACGAATGCACCAAGTACTTTCATGCGATTAATGATTGAGGTACTTAAACCGTTTTTGGGAAAGTTTGTCGTCGTATACTTGGATGACATTTTGATTTATAGTCGATCATTGCAAGAACATACCGGGCACTTGAGGCAAATCTTCGAGACCCTTAGGGACCAAAAGCTTTATGGGAAGAAGGAGAAGTGCTCGTTTCTAGTCGAGAGTGTAGCCTTTCTCGGCTACATCGTTTCAAAGGAAGGAGTGTCGGTTGATCAAGCCAAGATTGAGGCGATTAAATCTTGGCCTACTCCTAAAACCATCACGGAAGTTCGATCCTTTAACGGACTTGCTTCATTTTATCGGAGGTTCATCCGAGACTTTAGCACCATTTCAAGTTCGATAACAGAATACTTGAAAAAAGGACCGTTTGTGTGGAACGGGGCTGCCCAAGGGGCGTTTGAAAATTTGAAAACAAAAATGTGTGAGGCACCTATTTTGGCGTTACCCGTTTTTTCACAACCGTTCGAGGTAGAATGTGACGCGAGTGGAGTGGGTATTGGGGCGGTTCTCGTCCAAGGGAAACGACCGATTGCATACTTCTTGGAGAAATTGGGTGGGGCTCGACTCAACTATTGTACTTATGACAAGGAGTTCTATGCCATTGTGAGAGACCCTTGATCATTGGAGTCATTACCTTCGGCCGAAACACTTTATTCTACATTCGGATCATGAGTCCTTGAAGTATATTAATGGGCAACAGAAGTTGAGTCCGAGACATGCTAAATGGGTGGTTGCAATCGTTCCACTTTTCATCGAAGTATAAGGATGGCAAGAGCAACATTGTAGCGGATGCGTCGTCTAGGCGGTATGCCTTGCTCTCTACTCTTGATGTTCGTTTGGTTGGGTTCGAGACATTGAAGGAATATTATGATGGTGATGCGGATTTTGGTGAGACTTTCACTCGTTGCAAATCTGGTCCGTTTGGAGAATTGACGATACAGGAAGGCTTCCTCTTCAAAGGAAATCGTCTTTGCTTGCCCAAACACGCGGTTCGGGAATTGTTGGTTCAGGAAGCTCACGGTGGAGGCTTGGCTGGCCACTTTGGTTCGGCTAAGACATTAGAGGTACTTAAGGAACATTTTTATTGGCCAAGGATGCAGGGGGATGTGAATGACATAATTAGTAAGTGTGTGACATGTCATATTGCGAAGAGTTCGTTCAAGACGGGAGTTTACACGCCTTTACCGATTCCGAAAAGGCCATGGGAAGATGTCTCGATGGATTTCATTGTTGCTTTACCTCGTACTCAACGAGGGAGGGATGCTATTATGGTTGTTATCGATCGATTTTCAAAGATGGCTCACTTTGTGGCTTGTCACAAGACAGACGACGCGAGTAACGTCGCCGATTTATATTTCTGAGAGATTGTACGATTACATGGGGTTCCGAAGACGATTGTTTCGGATTGAGACTCAAAATTCCTTAGCTATTTTTGGAACACCTTGTGGAGAAAGGTGGGAACCAAGCTTCTATTTAGCACGTCGCATCATCCGCAAACAGATGGCCAAACCGAGGTAACCAATCGAACCTTGGGCACTTTATTACGTGGTCTTGTGAGCAAGACACAAAAGGATTGGGATTTGAAGGTTGCACATGCGGAGTTTGCTTATAATCTTTCTCCTACTCATGCCACAGCACACTCTCCATTTGAAGTAGTTTACGGGCTGAATCCTTACATGCCGTTAGATCTAATTCCATTACCGAGTGACAAATTGGTGCATAAGGATGCGGAGTCAAAGCTGAAGTCAATGATAAAATTACACGAGCAAGTACATAATTGAATCAAGGAGATAAACGAGACTTACAAAAGAAAGTCGAACAAACAAAGAAAACCGAGATTATTCAAAGTTGGGGATTTAGTTTGGGTGCATTTGAGGAAAGAGCGATTTCCGAGTAAGCGTAAGAACAAGTTAATGCCACGAGCTGAGGGGCCGTTTAAAGTAGTTGCGAAAGAGAACGACAATGCATACAAGTTAGAACTTCCGGGTGATTATGGAGTGCATGCTACTTTTAACATAGGTGATCTGTCTCCATATCTCGATGACAATGGAATTGCGGAATTGAGGACAATTCCTTTTAAAGAAGGAGGGAATGATACGAAACCAACTACTCCAAGCGATGAAGACGAAGTGAGGATTGACGTAAAGCACCTTGAACATACTCCTACATACTTAGGCGAGAAAACGGATACGAGACCTGGAGTAACCTTGGTAATCGGACTGGGAATAACTTAAACGTGGCAACTTGCATCATATTGGGACCAAGTTGGTGAAGATAAGATAATAAAGAAATGTCTGATTCACGGCCACGGCCTGCATGTGGAGAAGAAGAGTACCTTGGACACAAAACCCACCCTTTATTCCTTTTTGTTTGCAAGTGGAGTGGAGTACCTTTTTTATTGCCTTTTCCTTTATTTTAAGATCATGTGATCTTATCTTTTAATATTTTAAGTAATCTTGTCAGGCTACTCTTACCTATAAGTAGTCATGTTTGGGTTGTAATCAAAAGAAAATTTATTGAATCATCAAGAAAATATATTGTGTATTGTCTAAAAGAGTTGGACAAGTTTCCTTCTAAAATTTGGTTATTATTCGACGCGTTTTCGAATTTTAATCTGATCAATTCTCAATAGGTCTTGAGAAGAAATCACCTTATCGCATTGTAGATCTAGTTCGATAAACACCTGTTTCCTGTCCTGTTTCGATATTCCTCTTGCTTTCGATACAGGCTTGTCCCTAATCAGGAGTTCACATCAATTGTTGTTCGATTGTCCGAAGCTTGCTTCCTGTTTCCATTGGCATCCGACCGAAACCTGTGGTTTTCAAGTGCCGTTGTTTGGAGTTGCCTGTTCCGAGTCATTTCCACTCGGCCAGTTCCTGTCTTGTTGTTGTATCGGACTGTTGTTATCAGTTCCTGTCTTGTGCGCGTGCCGCGATCCATTATTGTTGCTGTATCGAACTGTTGCTATCAGTTCCTGACAGTTTCTAACCGTACTGTTCGATTCCCTTTTGGCTAAGTGTTGTTCGCTTCCGCTCGTCAAAACAGCCTTCCGCTGTACCGATAGAGATTTCGCATCATAATGACAGCATCCACCTCTTACCTCAGGCTCACTTCCATAGTATTCAAGCATGATATTGCAATTGCATGATCACCACCCACAAAAGTTGAACGAAAAGAGGGTTCAAGGAATACAATAAACGCAATAACAGAACAAAGGGAACAATAAGATGAAAAGATGCAGAAGTTTGGGACGAATCAGCCACAGATACCAGGTTGAAAACATATCCAGATTCATTCTTCTAACCAAGAAATGATCTTAACAAAATTTGTGCTTAGATTATGAAGCAACATCAACAACTAAACACATGTATTCAAGAATTACTTAGACTATATACCTTCAAGAAGCAGGAATGCAAGTCAACAGTAGACAGCATCTCAGCTCTGTCCCCACCACTCAAGTTCAGAGACTTCTCCCATGATAAATGAAGTAGTTCCATCGGAATTTTACCCAGGAAGCAGTGTCCTCCAACATTAGCCACCATAAAACGGAAAAGGGAAAAAGAAACAAAAAATTGATAGCAGGGTGAAGGAGGCGCTAACAACGAGAAAACACAAAGAGAAGAGACGAAAAAACATCTGAAATGCAGGACCCAGAGACCTTCTTGAAGAAATGAAAAAGCATATATAATGGACCATCTTCCTCGCATTGATTTTTATTGCCCCAGACACGTAGGTTCATCAACTCATGAGAGTTCCATAAAGGGAAGGATATGTTTATACCAAACATGTCTAAAATCCTAAAACCACAAACATGACGCCTAGTAGAAACCCAATCTTCAGCGAAATAAAGTTCATTTCTGTGTTCTGCAGTGAAGTGATGGTGCTGTGAATCAATAAATTAAAAATATGTTGCTTTCCACTTAAGTTTACTTAATCCTACTCAGGTGAAATTGATTGTACCAGTCAGAAGAACTTAATAAAAAGTGGCTAGTCAACTGAACTCTACATCAATAAGCAGGACACTCCAAATATCAGTGTCTGAAATAAAATTAAAACATGGAAACTAGCTCCCTTTCTTTGGATTAAGGACCAAATATAAGTTGCAAATAAATGTCAAAAAGACAGTTTTTCAAGGAAAAAAATGACCAATGCACCTGGAAACAATGACCCATCTGCATGCTCCTTAAACAGTTCAGCTGTAAAAGAGCAGTAAAGCATGAAAAGATGCCAAATATATATTCAACTGATATAGAAACTAAGTAAAAATACAATAATAGCATACCGCAACTGATAAACAATATAGAAAGAGAACCAGATTTCACTTCTTCTGATAGTTTGTCAATCTCAGGAAGAATAAAATTTGCTAGGCCTTGGTTCGTCCTATCATCTCCAGTACATTTAGTTAATATACATGCTCGACTGAATTGGTAAACTGCAGAATCCTGCATCAATCAAGATGGACTCAGCGGAAAAAAGACAAGGAGAAAAGTGAAAGGTCCAATTAAGTGACCAAACTCGTGCACTACCTTTACAACCGCAGGACTATAAACTGGTCTTCCTACCAAGATACACAAAGGAAATAGACTTTGAATTCGACATTCTTCATTTACAATTAACGGTAGAGATACTGTCATTTGAATCCTACGAACAGGAGAAAACACAGGTAACGACATCAATCAAGTCATGTCAATGAGTTATATGCATCCCAAAATCCACAACAAGCACACATCAACTGTGGAAGAGTTGGGTTGAAAAGCCAGATCACTGGTGCAAATTATAGATAGAGAGAAGCTGGATTGCAGCTTCTGCAAAGATATATAAATTAGTCCATAGCAATTCCAAATTTTCATTCGTATTCTACAAATTTTCGGCACATGGGAGTTGGGGGGGGGGGGGGGGGGTAAAGGTTCTCACTATCCAAAACAAAGAGAAAACCAGTCACCGGAACCATATTATGTCCATTATTCAGAAGATCAGACTTCAGAATTAAGGAAAATTAGAAGATAAGGGCCAAGAAAATCAGAAGTAAACCATATAATGATTTTGGTCTCCAAACAATAAAGCATTAACATCATCGACATCATCAACTGCACCTTAATCTCAACTATGTTGGGATCGGTGACATGAAGATTAGTGTCAATTAATTGTCTAAAATCAGTTAACATCATCAACTGCACCTTAATCCCAACTATGTTGGGATCGGTGACATGAAGATTATAGTGTCAATTAATTGTCTATAATCAGTTAATACTATAAATTCATGCAATAAGCAAAATGACAAATTTTACGCCGGATGCCCTACTTGTCGCAAATTTCATACGAAGGAGATGAGAGGAAATTCCAAAACCGACAACATCATAGTTCTTCCAGTTACATGAAGACTATCGTGAGATGGCGATGAATTGAGATAATTGCTATAGTCATCTCATGTCACATTACGTGATTGATATTGTAAAAAAAATCAACATGTACATCATTGAACATGACTCAAACAATAAAGCATTAACAATTTACAAAAACATGTTTTGGAGCACGGATGAATAACAAAAAAGATACCAATAATCAAACATTTGGTAACATAAAAGAAACCCCAATTCCTAGAGAATTACAGGCAGAAGGCATATGGTGTTTAGCACATTCAAATGTATTCAATAATTACGCCTGAATCCTCGTGGCTGCTGAAAATAAAGCAACGTAGACATGATTAAGACAATAACGACAAGGTGCAATATATTTCACTAAATTCTACCTTTTCTTGTTTTTTGCTTGTATTTTGTATCGCAAACATCTTTGAAGGAAGGATGGCTGCAGAAAACCTGCCTTTAGTTAGAATGCAACCAAAAAAAAATCCAGAATAAAAAATCCATGATGAAAACAGTGATGATATGTAGAGTTGCCCTGGTTTTTGCCAATTAATAGAACAAAAATAAGTAAATCAGTACATTGTTGATCACCAACATTAGACAAAGTGGGTTAGCTCATGGTGGTAAGAGCTTCCACTACCTAGGGCTTAGGTCCTGGGTTCGAGTACAGGACGGGTTGTGGAGGGGTTTTCTTTCTTTCTATACTGGTCTGGTATAATTATAAAAAAAAAAATTGTGATAAGGCAGCAACAAGGAAGAAAGTTACATTTCTAACAGCACGACGCTGAAGAATATTGTATAATTCAACTGGCTTGCAGTAAATTGAAAGGCTTTCCTCAGCTGCAATTTGCTCTTCCGCAGACAACTGTGCACGGGGATCTTGGCGACACATATGATCAGCCCCCCTAGAGTAACTGCAATTGCAAACACAAATCCTGTTCCAAAAATTAGATAACACTGATGATCTGAGTTGACCTATAACAATCACATTCCAGTCACTTTACTAAACACTTAAGAACTAAGATTCATGAGTCTCGCTGTCACTCGACAAATTAAATACCGAGTGAAAGATGAAACGATTATTTCAAAATTCAGGTCGAGGATTTCAAAAACAATTTACGACCCTCCTGTTAGAATGTAAATAGTGTATTGTATTTTATTAGCTTAGGCCCAATTAGCTCATGGGATGGGCCCTTGGGTTTCTTTCCTAGGGTTTCTGTCTTCTATATTTACTCTTGTATGCTTTCTTTGTATAGAGGATTAATACAAAATTTTCATCTCCAATCTTTTTCTTGTTTACACCTCCGATCATACCCATTTACTTTCGTGCACATAGTTAGATTCTTAAAAGCCTTATATTTTTCATTTACAGCATGGACACCGTGAATAATATCTTTATTAGTAGACCACTTTACATGCACTTATAAGTTTGAACAACTGCAGAAAACTATTAGAATGAGTATTCTGTATTTAAAAAGATTGAGCAGCAATATTGCAATTGTTGCATATTCCGTTACAAGTTCAGACAATTATAAGAGATCAACGCAAATTCAAGCTAAGGCAGCTTATAGATACAGATGACCTTTAAGTTCACTCTAATGGTCTCATAGTTGTTAAAGGCGCGCCTCAGGCGCCCCTCAGGCGCAAGGCGCGCAGAAAAAAAGGCAGGTCGCCTTTTGAGCAAAAAGGCGGACGACCTCAGCCAGGCGCGCGCCTGGGTGCGCCTCAGTGCGCCTTTTTGTTGTACCTCGGTGCGCCTCAGGCGCGCCTCTACATTAGGAGTCTTTTTTGGTTTTTTTCTTTATTTTTTCAGAATACTTAAAAAGTTATTTTTGTTCTTGTGACACTTTAATTTGTTAATTGTTAATTTTTTGTCGATAGTTGTATTTTCTTGTGATTGTGTCTTTATAAATTTTATAATTTAATATAATTTATTTGTTAGTTTTTATGCGCCTCACCTCTCCCATGCGCCTCACCTCTCTCAGGTGCGCGCTTCGCCTTGCGCCTTGCGCCTAGGGCTATCAATTTCCGATACGACACGATAACCCGACACGAACACACACGAAATTAATGGGTTAGTGTTTGGTCTTATCGTGTTCGTGTCCTTGAAATTAGCGTGTCCTTATCGTGTCGACACGATAAGGACACGCTAATTTCGTGTCGTGTTCGTGTCGGATTCGTGTCGTGTTCGTGTAACACGATAACTTTCATGTTCGTGTTCGTGTCGTGTCGTGTTCGTTTAACCCCATAATATTTATATATTTTTAGCATTAATTTTATTATCATTTTAAATATTTTAAGTTTATTTTCTAATTTTTTATTTGAATTTATCGATTCGTGTCGTATCGTGTCATTATCGTGTCGTGTCAACACGAAAAATATCGTGTCATATCGTGTTCGTGTCGTGTTCGTGTCGTGTCCGTGTTTCAACCTTTCGTGTCGTGTTCGTGTTCGTGTCGGGCATATACTTAATGGGTCGTGTTCGTGTTTGGCCTTATCGTGTCGTGTCGTTATCGTGTCGACCCGATAACGACCCGGCACGCACGAATTGCCAACCCTACTTGCGCCTCAGGCGATGAGAGCCCATATCGCCTTGGTCCGCCTTTCGCCTTTAACAACTATGAATGGTCTAGGGCATGCAATAATTTCCATAGCGGCTTATCTATGATATCCTAACCATTGTTACAGATAAGATCAGATGACATGAAGTAAACCATTCAAATACCAACTATAAAACCACAGAGTCGCTTGAAGTCTTCATAAGCTCCATACAGTGTGATCACCAAGTGTTAGTAGAAGAGATACTTACCCAGTTTCACGAGCCACGAGAGGAATGCCAGGCATTCTTGTTAGACAGAATTGATGATGAACTTATACATGGAGCTAGGATTTCCTCCCACGTTTCCAAAAATAAAAAATAAACCTGAAACAAGAGCAGCAGCAGAAACCTGGATTTTAGACTACCAAATAAATTGGAAAATCATCCCTGTATTTACAGTTCAAAATTGAAAAAAATTCCAGTTAGAATTTTAAATAGTAACCCTAAATGTGCGCATTAAACATTGCTGTACAATCTTTAACTGAAATAATACTAAGCAACAATAACAAAAGGCACGAATTATCCCAAAAAAAAAAGGTAAACACCGAAAGACTACCAATATAGATGATCAAAAGCTCTATGTGGATACTCCTTCCAGGAGT
Source organism: Orobanche coerulescens (assembly GCA_033398695.1). Lineage (NCBI taxonomy): Eukaryota > Viridiplantae > Streptophyta > Magnoliopsida > Lamiales > Orobanchaceae > Orobanche > Orobanche coerulescens. The sequence goes on from CM065802.1 coordinate 62,300,009, forward strand.
TTAACACCTCCAACATTCGAAATGGAACCAAAAAAAAATAAAGGAAGAAGATAAAAACATATGAAAGCTTCGAATTTCGCACAACCTATATTTCGATTTGGTTTATTTAGGTATTATACCACGTGTTGTAAATACAGTAGCGTATTCAAGAGTGTATATGATTACACGTTATACGTAGAGAGAGGAAGCGAAAGCGTAGATCTTACCGAATTGACTATAGCTGAGAGAAACAGTGTGCGGCCTGAAAGTGGTGGCGTTTGGCGTTTGTCCGTACTCTGACCTTGTTTAAGAAATTGCAGCTTTTATAAGATTATACTCCATCCGTCCCGCCCAAAGGTTTACATTTCTATCAAAAAGTAGTCCTTTATTAAGTTTACATATATCATTTTTTACAATCAATTCAAACAATCACTTTTTACTTTTTAATCTCCACCACTCATTCATCATCAATACTTTTTACTTTTTAATCTCCACCACACATTTAATCATCATTACTTATATCAATAATTACCTAAAATACACCAAATATACACCCTCTGTCAACCTTTGGCCGGGACAGAGGGAGTAGTAAATTGTAAACAAGAGCAACCGTTCCAACTGCACAATTTGATTAGTTTTTTTTTCTTCCGCCTTATCAATATTCACCGCAACTCAACCACATTTATTTTAATAATTACTAGATGTTCGTCGATGCGATGCACCAGATAAAATATTTTAATATTTAAAAAAATCTTTTTTCCGTTCTCCAAATTTATTCTTGAGGATTTTTTATACGGATTAATAAAAAAGTTGTTGAATGTATTATGGAGTGTAATGTAATTAGAAAATGAGTCTCACATTAGTGTAGTATTAAGTTAATTAGTGTACATTATATGAACAAATTTAGAGGACATACCGAAAAGAAAAGATAAGAACAAATTTGAGGGCCGGAAGTAGTATGTGATTAAGTGATACTCCCTCCATCCACGAATTTCCTTGACAGTTTGACCCGACACGAGTTTTAATAAGATGTATTGACTTTGAGGGGGGTGGCAACGGGGGGCGGGTAGGGCGCGGTGAAGGTGTACCCGGGCGGTGAACACCGCCGCCACCCACCCGGGTAAGGATCGGCTAAGGAGTGAGCGGGTACATTCCCCGCGTGAATGAATATGTATATTGACGGGTTGGTCGCCATCATTCCCCTGTTTATGTGGACAGAAGGATCACATGCAGTGCGCCACGCTAAAAGTTTTGCTTTCTTTATTACTATATAAAATTAAATATTTGAAAATAATTAATTAATTGATTTTTTTATAACGGGAACTCGCAGCCACTACTCTTCAATGCACACTGGATAAATCCATGTAGTTTTTTAGTATAGTTCATAATATAGTATTAATTTAATTTTTAACTCAAGAATTATACGGACCCAATTTCGTAATTTTTTTAAGGTGTTTTGTAATTTCCTATTAAGTAAAAATAAAATATTATGTGTTTTTATTAAATTGTTTGATATAATTTTAAATATAAAAAGGTAAAAAAAAAAAATTAAAAGTGGTGAGGGTAGATGGGTGACCATTGCCACTAAAAAATGGTGAGTGGGGGTAGATTGGGGGTAGATTGGGGGTTGAATGAGTTGGAAGAATGTTATTGGTGGGGAGTGGGGTAGATGAGGGTAAGGAGATGATCATTGCCACCACCCTGAGTAGAGATGTGTGGTGAGTGGATTTTGGGTCCACTTGGGTGTATATTTATTAGTAATTTAGTGTAGATAAAGTAATGATGTTGATGTGTGAAGATAAAAGTGGAATTAAAAAAGTAATGATGTTGATATGTAAGGATAAAGGTGGAATTAAAAAGTTTCCTTATTTAGAAAGTGAAGTGTAAAGAAAGGTTGTGGACGGACGAAAGTGGCAAATGTAAAGAAAGATCGTGGACGGAGGGAGTATATATATATATATATATATATAGGGGTGGGTTATGGAGTGAAATGGTATAAGTGTAAGAAATAGGAATGATTGTAAGCCATTAATCTTTGGAGATTAATGACCCAGATTTCGTTCTGGTGTGCTAACACGGGAAACTAAGTCTTCTAACGAATTTAATTATTAGAGTACCGTGTAATTTGACTAATTTATCTTATGGGAAGTTACTAAAATCATGGGAAGTTACTATATTCATGGGATTTCATATTTTAGGTTAATATCTATTTTTTTATGGGATTTCATATTTTTTAGTCGTTCAAATATTTTATATTTTTGGTGTATTTATTTTTATTTTTTTAAAAACTAACATTATCTTTTTTTTCTATTTGATTTGTATTTTTAAAAATCGGAACTGTTGTGCTAATCATTTGTTTTGTGTGTGCTGCAAATTGGAAAACAGTGCGGTTACAGTTATATTCCAATTATGTGATTTTTTGTTATGCTTTATTGTATGCAATCTGATCAATTTTGATTAGACACAGCAAGCGGGCGGGCATAAAGCAGGCGGGCCTTTTTGGGCCGGGCCAAAAAGGCCGGTTTTCTGAGCCAAAATTATTAGGCCGTGGCCCGCCCAGGCGGGCTCGGCCGGCAGTGGGCCTCGACTTTTTTTTTTTTGAAATATTAATTCAAATAAATATACAAATATTTTTCGATCCTTAATTATTATATTATTCACTATACTATCACAATCAGATAAATAAATATATAATTATTTTTATTTGATAATTACATTATTTACTACACTACCATAATCAAAAGACAAATATACAAATATTTTTATTTGATCATCATATCATTTATCACTACTAATTTCTTAGAAAATCATAAAATAATATTATTATTGATATGAGATACTACAAATAATCACAAAGTCCCAAAAAAAAAAAATTACATCAATAATTAAAATATAGTTTTTTTATAAAATAACAAAAAAGTAAAAAAAATTAAATATTATAATTACAAATAACATAAATTTAAAAAAAAAAAAAAAAAGCAAATTTAGGCGGGCCGCCATGGCCGGGCCTCTATGGGCGGGCCAAATCTGGCCGGGCCAAAAGGCCGGGTTTTTTTGGGCTAATAATATGCGATGCAATGCCCGCCTAAAACGGTAATGGCCTATTTTGCCTGATCTAATGTGTTGTGCTTTATTTTTTGGAAGATAAATAATCATACTCGTTTTCAAGTATATGTACAAAATGATTTTCGCGTCATTTACTAAAAAATACAATAAATACAATAAGACTCCATTTGTAAATCCCATAAACTATATCTGGCATTAAATACCATATGTGCTAGTATTACCTATTAAATGTGCTAATACAAATAACATTTTAATGCTAAACTCTATTATTAAAACATTAACAGAAATACAATGTATTAACAATACAAAATTTTACAGATTTAAGTGCTAACTATCACACAAATGACATCACAATAATTATCAAAACAATATTATCAAAGGTGCTAAAATTTGGGAAGAGATAAGAAGTGGGATATGAAATCCCATGATTGTAGGAAATACCAAACATAAAATCTGTATAATTACAAAAATATCCCCTCAAAAATATTCCGCGTAGCACACTTAGGCTAACTCTTTAGCACAACGTGCACAAATCGCAGCCATTAATCACCAAAGATCAAGGACCCAAAATCATTCTTATTTCTTACGGAAAAAAGCTTTCCTACATGAACCTATCCATATATATATATATATATATATATATATATATGTGTGTGTGTGTGTGTGTATTTGTGCAATATGTGTTTTACTATTTTTATTATTATAATTAAATAAGTATCATAATTTATTTTTATTTTACATCAATTAATTTTACTGAAAACTAATTTCCATATTTTTTCTAATATAATTAAAGTAAATCCATCAAATTTACTAAATCCAATATAAAAGACTAATTAAAGATCGTGAAATAAGAATTAATTTGATGTATTTTTCATTAAGGATAAATTTGATACAAAAAAAATTATTAATATTTAGAATTTAAGGTAAAAAATAAAGAAAGAATTTTTTTATTGGAAAATAAGTATAAAGTTATCAAGTAAAATTTCTACAATACATATCCAGATTTTTTTTCATGAAAACACTCTATATATAAGTTATATTTTTTAAAAAAAAATTAGAAAATTTAAGAAAATGACATGTGTCCATGACTTTCTTTTAATAGAAGTTTAGATTCGTAACCATGCAACCACAAATATTACGAGGCATTCAGATCCGTGCGTTGCACCGGGTTTTTTCGATAAACTATTGAACTCTTACTTATGTCTTAAACTTAACCTTTTAAATTTATTATTATAATTTACAAATGGGTTCGAACAAAAATTATATAGTGTTTCCTTTATATTCATATTTCAAGGTGATAACCGCAAGAAAAGTATTTATTTTTGTTTCTTTTTATTTAAGGTTAAAAGTTACTAATGCGAATATCTGAATGACAAACACAACCTCTATCTTTCTTGCACGATTCACATGCTTCACACCCGTGAAACGTCACTTCAATCCCAAATAAGCAATACCGTATAAAACCCTCGTAGTCATTTTGTTAAAATTATATCAATTCTAGCCGTGAAATAATTAACTCCCTGAAAATTTGTAAGTCCAAAATACCGCCTATTATACTAATTCTAACCATTTTTTGGATAGAACATCCCAAAAATTGCTAGCCCAATATTTCGTGTATACCCAGTCCATAACCAATTGATCTCATTTAGTCCAAAAGCAAGTAACTTGTAATACCCGAGATTTCTGTTTCTGGCTACTTTGAATTATTTGTCGGTTGTGCCGGTTATTTTGTTTCGTTGATGATTATTTGGGATTCTCCCTATGTTGTGTATGGTGTGATGTACCATGTGGTGGTGTTCGTCGGGCACGACTTGTCGATGTGTAAGTCGTGCAGATTGATGGACAAATTAAATACTCGCAAGTGTACGAATCGCTTTTGTAAGAATCGGCAAGTAACTCCGAGGTCGATCTCTCGAGGAATTGGAAACGGTTTAAAGTTCGATATTGTTCGGCAAATAGTTGAATGAACAAAAGAATAATAAATTAAAATACATCATTGGTTCGATTGGATTACAATACTAACGCATAAAATTAAAATAAACTAAGTGATAACAACACCAATTTGATCGTCGGATAAATGAGAGATAACAATAATGAGATTGATATGGGAATTTAGAGTCACCGACACACACGTAATCAATTATTAGTTCCGATACTCAAATAAATAAGGTTTGGAATTATTGATTGCTCACGATTAAAAGAAATCCGTTTGATGGCGGTAATTCTAACACTCACGATTGTTCTCAACGAAAATAAGGTAACCTCCTTTGATGGGGATGAATCCCTAACTAACAATCAATTAACCGACTACTTTTGATGAGGTAAATCGTTAAAAGATCGCGCAAAAAAGCTCGAGAACATTTACAATCACTTCTACCGGACCGTTTGATGGCGAAGACCGATAAAAACCCTCGTTTTGAATAATAATAACAACTATGAAATAGGTTTGATGATCTAAATCAAAAGTTCTTATGCGAAGAACGAATAAGAGGAACAATCCCAAACTTTACCCGGAAAATCAAAAGGAACTAACAATCGATAACATGTGTGTGGCTATATCTAAAAACCCATATGAAAAGATTAGCTACACATGATTATTTCAACAACAATAATGGAAATTGTAAAACAAAACATGGTAGAAACTTCCCTTGTAAATGTCGAAATCGAACTCCCGATGAAGGTTTGATGATCTTCTTTCAAGAACTCACAACAAAATGATACAAGGAATTATTATATCTCACAAATGTATTTTTCACTCCAAGAACATACAAGGAAGATGATGAAACAATCTCACTTTGTCCTCACTTTTTGGTGTTTTTCTCCCTTGATCTTGTGTTTTTTCACCTCCAAATATCTTCCACAAGATAAGATTATCTTACAAATGGTCTCTACAACTTATTTTATAACCAAAAGATCAAGAAAAGGGCTCAAAGTTGTGCAAAAATGTCAAAGAAAATGACTTGCACCGAAAAGTGACACGGCCCGTGTCATGGGACACAACCGTGTTCTACTGCGCCAGAAATGCGGAATAGGCTGATCGAGACTCGGCCGTGTCCCAAAAGACATGGTCGTGTTGTACTAGGGCTTTTTAACTGTAAAGAGACCCGGCCGTGTTATATGGCACGGTTGAGTTGTTTTCTTCCGGTTTTTTCGTCTTTTTCGGCTTGATCCCTCGTTCTTGTATCAATACACCTCGAATTTTAGCATATGATATACCATTTCGAAGGAATTTATATCAAAGGAGAACACATCTCAATTCGGAGTGGGGATTCTGAAATTTAGAAGATTCGACTGATATTGCTTCAATCTTCATCGTTTTAGGCCTCGTTCTCGCTCTTAATCGTCATAAACTCCAATATTGGCCATAAAAGCGCATATTTCACCACAATTTTCGTCCGGATACCTACAAAACAAAAACACAACATACCACGCGTAAAAAGAGCAAAAATACTCGAAAACAAATGAAAGTGTGACTCGAAAGAACAGAATGAGACGATAAAAAATCGACTCATCAAATCCCCCCAAACCTAAACTTTGCTTGCCCTCAAGCAAAAAGAAATAAAACACACGACAAATAAACGAGAAGGATTGAATAATCAAGTTAATCATCGGGTATACATACAATCAACCGAGAATGTAAAAGTATCGTGAAGTCTCGTAATTCGTCATGAAAGCGTAAACTCACAAATGAATGGATAGCAATGACACTTAATCTAACATGCAAGAAAACAAGTCTTAGTAGTCCCTCACGGAATTTTATCGATTCACTCATCTCTCAAGTGTTAAGATAGGTCAATACGCTCAGCTCGATTCGAATGGAAAGTTCTACTATATGCTTGCACTTCTTCTTTTCATCAATCGTATCAATATTCACGAAACACGAGTCATAGGGTCTTACTTTTGGTTGTAACGGGGTTGTGGCTCAGGTTGGGAAAATTTGGCTACTAGTTACAAGTTCAGTCCAAGTAGAGCATATACGATCCTCACATATATGAAATAAACACTCAAAGCGATCATTCTACTTCAATTCTCCCGTATATATATCTTTTTTTCTAGGCCTTGTTAAGCGAAATTCTTTTGATATTGGCCTATTTATCACAACCCAACGACTTCCCTTTTGTTTTTCTTAGGCTCACTCTTCTCCTCCCCTATCTTTTCTATCCCACTGTTAGGATAACATTTTTTTTGTGGGGCTTATTATTTTTAGGGGAACGGGAGAGAAGATTTTTGCCTCTATTGTAATATCCGTATTTTTCTTTCCCTTGTATTTTCGTTTTTGGTGTATTTCTCGATCGTAGTGACCCTCGTGTACTTTTCAGCGTGTCCTTCCTGTCAAACTGTTGAACTGTATTCTCGTTATTGTTGTGCGGAACCGCCTTTTCGGGGTTGCCGTGGATCCATTTCGTGTTGTTGGTTCCCAAATATTGATTCCTATCGTTTTATTCTCTTTCCGGATCATTTTTATCATTTTGGGACCCAAAAGGGGGGTGTGGGCCGCGGCACAAGATGTGCGTGCCGCGGCACAAATTCCTTCGATTGTGGGTCGAACAAAGCATCTTGTGTGCGCGGCACACCCATCCGGTGCCGCGGCACACCCATCCGTGCAGCGGCACAGTGCGAGCAGCTGCGGCACACTGTCCGGTGCCGCGGCACACTCGTGTGTCTTCTGCGACCAAAACCCAGTATCAGGTCTTGCCGCGGCTACGCGGTATCTTGCGCGGCACAATGCCGAAACACGAAGTAATTTTTTTGGCACATGCCGCGGCGCACCTCAGTGCGCGGCACAATGCGGTCAACCCCCTATATTGTGTCGTTTTGAGCGTCCGCTGCTCATTTCTTCTTTCTTCTTCCTGCATCGCGAGAGAGAGTGAGAGAGAGGGGGAGAGTTCTTCATCAATATTCATTGGGGGGGTTGATTTTCATCATTTTTCTTCGGTAGTGAAGCCCGGACGATCAATCCAACGCGTGTTCTACGGATCTTAGTACTTGAATCTCCTAAGGTAATATTTCTAGAACCCTATTTTCGATTAATTTGGGGGTTTTGGGATTTTCTTCCGATTAGTTCCGTTTCATTGGTAGATTCATGATGTATACGATTAATATTGTTAGTATCTTTAGTTTTCCTACGGATTCATGGATATTTCGTGGATTTTTACGGAATCGAGAGGGTTTGGTTGTGGTCCGCCCTCGTTGTTATTTTGGTACGAATATACATGAATCGTAGGCGGGTTTCCGGGTGTATTCCATTTCCGTAATCGTCTAGAGTTGGTTGTAATTGTGTTATTCGAATCGTTAGGTTCCTTTTCGTCGGTTCCTCGCGGTTGTGCTTGATTCTTCCGTTCCGTTCGTGTCATCGTCTATTTAATCGAGGCAAGTATCCTTATGAACTTACAATCTTGACATAGTAGTTTTGTATGAGAAATTGTGTGTGTGTGTATGCTCACTACGGGTTAGACTCGACGGGGTCTCGGTACGGCTCCACGAAGCTGTGGAACCGCGAGCTTGCTTTTAACCACTGTGGGTTAGATCCGACGGGGTCTCGGCAGGGATCCACGAAGCTGTGGGTCCGCGGTTAATTGTGGTGTATTTTTACAAATGTGGTTTGATTATTGGCATTTCCGGAAATGAGTGTTTTGAAACTATGATTTCTTGATTGCATGCATTACTATATGTGTAAGATGTAAGTCGTTCATCTGTTTACTTGTACTAGCGTAATTGCTAACCCCTCTGGGGACCCGTTTTGGGGAAATTCGTTTTATGAATTTCAGGTCAGGTTCATCGGGACGAGCGGGCGCTGGACCAGTACACGGATGATGGCCATGCGTGATGATTGTGCATAAGTGACGTCTTAATGTCTTTATATCTTTTCATCTTTTGTGGTTTTTGAACTAATAGTTGTACTCGAGTACTTAAGAGTTCTTGTTCGCCCGGATTGTATTATTGCCTATTATGTTTGTGTTGATTGATGATGTTATGTTTGACCGGTTGAACCGGGTGGATTATTCTGTTTTGCGTCTTTATGACGTGGTGTTATTTTATTGTTCCTGTGAGTCGTTGTGTATGATGCTGTTCAGCCTGGTGGGTCCCATATAGGGATTCACGGCGCTGTAATATACCTCGAATATCTTGAGGGTGTTACAGAAAATGGTATCAGAGCACTAGGTTTATGGATACCTAGGCTTGTCGGTTTATTGGGTCTTGTGGTGTTTTGTTTTGCACATCATCGTCACGCTGCCATGGTTCCGGTACTACCAGTGTCCGTAAGTTTTCCTTCCTCTGTTCATTATTTCCTTGTATCGTACCTTTGATTCTCGACTTGTGATTGTTCTTTTCTCGTACTTACCCTCGTATGGCTTTTGCTACTTATTTAACTCCAGTATGGATGCTGGAAGAGGTCGTGGTCGCGGTCGTGGTCGTGGACGCGGCCGGGGACGTGGGGCAGCCGGTGGGGCGGCCACGTCACAGTCTTCGGGAGCCGGCAGTACCGGCGACCGTCATAGCCATGCTTCTTCTCAGGAGCGTGCCGACCTCGGTATTGCGGCCGTTATGCAGCAAATGGTGAACCAAATGGTGGCGATAGCTCAGGCGGTTCAGAACCCGGATCAGGCCCACGCTAATCGGGGCGGAGCGGATCGTTGGCTCCAAGATGTTATCAAGATGCATCCTCCTTAGTTTTTGGGAGCTTCAGACCCGATTGGCTGGGAAGGGTGGATCAAGGAGATATCTAAGGTCTTAGTTGCCACTAACTGTCCCGAGGAACATAAAGTCCCTATTGCTCAATACTTTCTCACAGGGGACGCTACGGACTGGTGGGAGGCCGTTGGGCCCAAAGATCATGCTGCTTCGTGGGCTGAGTTTCAAGAATTGATGGAGACTGAATATTGCCCGTGGCCGGTCAGACAGGCTCGGGTACATGCTTTTTATGATGCTAAACTGCGGGATATCCCCGTATCTCAAGCTATTGCTGATTTTAATAAGGAGTTGGGTTATGTGAAGACCCAAGTTGTCGAGGAGAGCGACAAAATTTTCCATTTCTCCAGACGGATGAAGTTGCCGATTCGGGACTATATGTCGGGGCTTGTATGCACTACCTTGAAAGATTACCAGAGCAGGGCCCTTACTTACGATATGTCTGTGACGGCGAGTGAGGCGGCCCGCGAGAGTAAGAAACAGAAGTCCGCTGGGAATTTTTTCGGGCCACAAAGGTGGGGGTCAGCAGAAATTTCAGTCTGCTAACTTTTCCGCTGGTGGTGGCCCAGCTCGATCTACTGGGTTTCCCCGTAGGGCTGCCAGTGCCCCTTCTCGAGAGGTTAAATGCTTTAACTGTGGCCAGCAGGGCCACATCAGTCGTATTTGTCCGAACCCTTTGCTGACGTGTAATCAGTGTGGCCAGTCGGGTCACAAGGCTGCTTTCTGTGCTTAGAGGGAGAAAATCCTTGGTGCCCGGGCTTCCGTTCCAGCGCCTAGGGAACCCAGTGTGAATCAGGGATCGTTTGCTCCTCAATCTCCGCCGAGTGCTAGTCGGGGGAGAGGTCGGGGTCAGCCCTCTAAGGGGGGAGCTTCCAGCGTCGGCTCAGCCCACCCGCGTGTCTATGAGATGCGGAGAGCCGATGATCCAGCGGCTACCGTAGCGACAGGTACCGTTCATATTCTTTCTCATCCTGTCAATGTGCTTTTCGATTCTGGTGCTACGCATTCGTTCATATCTCTGGATTGTGTGCGCCGTTTGAGTCTCGACCGTTTGACGCCTTGTGAGCCCTTCATCGTTAATCTTCCTAGCGGTGATAGGATCGTTGGTGATCAGGAGGTTCGAGATTGTTCTGTGTTTATTTGTGAGAGGGCTTGGCCCTCTAATCTTATTGTTGTGGGTATTGAGGGTGAGGACTTAATTCTCGGGGATGATTGGCTCGAGCGGCATGGTGCAATCATGAACTACCGCACGAGAATCATCACCATGTTAGCCGATGATGGCACCGAGCACTCTTTCGCCGGGCGAAAGAGGGGAAATCAGAAATTCGTCATTAACGCCTTGAAGGCAATGAGACTCCTGCGAAAGGGGTGTACCGGCTATTGGTGCTACGCCTTGAAGGCGGAGAGTGGTGGAGTCGAGCTTTCATCGATTCCAATCGTTAATGAATTTCCTGATGTTTTTCCTGACGAGTTACCAGGATTGCCACCGGATCGTGAGGTCGAGTTCGCTATAGAGTTAGAGCCGGGTGCGGCTCCTATTTCGAAGGCACCCTATCGCATGGCACCTCCAGAGATGTCCGAGTTGAAGAAGCAGTTGAGTGAGCTTCTTGAGTCGGGGTATGTTCGATCGAGCGCCTCGCCTTGGGGCGTGTAATATCCGCAATTTTCGACTTTCGGTAAATTTCTTTTTTCGGCCGAAGTCCGTTTTGACGACTCGCTCATGACCGTTTCGTCATTCTGAGAATGATTAATTCTACACTTTTTGACATCCGAGTTCGTTTCGGAGTCGTTTTGTTGAGTTCCGTGCTTTTTAGCGACTTTTCCGTACTTGAGTTCGGTTCTTGCGAATCTCGTTCGAAACTGCTGTTTCGAGTTTCCGTAAGTCCGTTTAACTTTGTTAGACGTGTTGTGAACTTCCGTTTGGTTATTCGATCACGTATCGTGATTTACGGGCGTTTTGGGCCATTTTGTAATTTCTTGAAAGTTACGGGTATCCGTATCTGTAATTGTTGTCTCGACCCGTTTCTTGGTCGCGTATGACTAATTATGGTATTACGCTTTCATTTCGAGTCGCTTATGTTGTCCGCGAACTTTTCGCCGTGTTCGCCCGTGACGTTTTGAAATCGGGTCGCCGAGCCACAGCGGTGGCGGGGACGGGCAGTGGCGGGGCGCCGGACGATTGCGGGCACCGGCCGGACGAGTGCGGCAGAACCGCGTAAGCGCGCTATGGCCGGAAAGGCTGCCGCTAACCGGCAGTGTAGCGCACGCCGGGTGGCTCAGCGTCTGTATCGGGCCTGGGCGATGGGGTTTCGAGGTTCGGACTCGGTCGGGATCGGCGGGTAGCGCCGGCTGCTTGGCCGTAGCGCACGCTTAGAGCGAGGTAGCGCACGCTGCCGACTAGCGACGTCGTTACTGGATAAGTTGGTTAGTCCGGTGGCTCTTTGGGCCAGTCGGCTAAGCGCGCGGCTTGGCCGTAGCGCACGCTAGCGGGAGTCGGGTCGATGTGTTTGGTCTGCGGGGTTGGTTGGTGATGCCGGTCGTGTGGGCCTGGCCGAGGGTACTCGGCCGTCTGGCCGATAGCGCACGCTAGTCCGGGAAGGCTAGCGCCGCTAGTCTGCCCGATATAAATATGGTGGCAGTCACATTTCACTTCGTTTTCATTTCCTTCCTTCTCCGTCCGCGAATGGCGATTCATGGGCGACGAAGCCATGTTGTTTAACAACAAAACCATGAAGTTCGAGTCCATAACATCAATCAATCGTCCGTTATCATCCTTTGATCCATGAATCAAGGTAATCTTCCTTAGAACCCTAATTTCGTGAATTTGGGGATTTTTGCAATTTCGTCCGATTCGTTCCGTGTTGTTGATTAATTCATGATGGGTATGATTAATCTTGGTAGTATTCTTGTGTTTAACATCATTTAATCCATTGTTCTTCGTCGAATCAAGTATATTTCTTGATTTCCTTGAGTTGACTTTTTGGGGGATTTGTCCCGATCTCGCTTTTCATCCATTTTCGATGGATCGATTATGGTTAAATGATGTTGTTAAACATATTCTATGGATTGTATATCCATATTTCAACTTCAATTCCGTTTTCGTGATTTGTGGAGCGAATCGTGTTCTTGGCCGTTTTGGGAAAATCCTTGAACTTTCGTCATTCGTTCTTTGAATTCAACGGCTTTGAGTCGTGTTATGAAATTCATTTCATTGTTATTATTGTCCTTCGTAGTTTATGACGTGAGTTGGCGATCGGTGGAGTCGGCGGGTTCGTAATCGGTTCGTGTCAACCTACTTTGGTCGATTCTCGCGTTGTTCTTATTCGAGGCAAGTACCTTGTCCATACTTTTCTTGTTTCGTGGATATGATGATTGGTGATCGTCTTGATTTGTTTGTTTGTTTGAAATGAGTTTTCAAAAGATTTGGTTAGCCTCGTTAAAGGCCCTCTTTCAAAACCGTGTGTGTTTTGTGATTGGTGTGGTTCGTGAATAACTATGTGAATTCTATGTATATGCTTGGTGTTCATGTTGCACTTGGTATTGTGTCTGGACGTATATTATTTCATTTCGGTGCGTTGTGGATTGACGTGGTGTTTTGCTAAGTGTTTGATGCCTCTGGGCGAATTGTTTGAATATCCTTGATATGATATGTTATTTGTGTGAATGTGTGGATATGGTTGAAGGTCTACGGTGGCACATGGCATGTGATCATGTGGCCAGGATGCAACAAGTGATTGATCCAACCGTGAGAGCTGAGATAATCTACGGTGGCACATGGCATGTGATCATGTGGCCGAGGATGCAACAAGCGATTGATCCAACCGTGAGATGTGTGTGATTTGTTTCGCTAGCCACGGGAGGGTCCTTCGAGGCCTCGAGTGGGACGTCGGTGGTAGCGTCCGGTCTAGGCGATGCACGTGCGTGATTATGTTTCGTTGATTTTACGTCCGTTGAGGACACGTGATGTTGGGCTCTGACCCTGTAAATTGTTGGTGGTTTCCTATTTGCGAAAACAAAACATTTGGGCTGTGGCCCTATTGATTTTTGGAAAGAGAAGGATTTTATAATCCTAAATTGTTTTCTATTAAAACTCTCGATGGCATTTTAAACTGTTTTGTAAATTGTTTCCCTTATTTGCGATCTTTCGGTTTTGGAAATGTTTACTCAAACTCTTGCCTCGGGAAGTACTTTTCTTTATGTTTGGATCTTTGATGATTCCTGGCTATTGTTATTCGTGGAATATGAATTGTATGGCTCGTATTTTTGCACTTGTACTTGCACTAGCAAAATAGTGGAGTTTTGCTAACCCCCGAGTATTCGGGGGGTGGATGTCTATTTTTGCATTCAGGTTTTGGAGCATAACACAGGGTCGGCACGTAGGATGATGAAAGATGAACGATACTAATCACACGAGGATCCGTTGATGGCGTATTGGTCTAGTTGTATTTTCTTTTCCGCTGCAGTATCTTTTCCCCGTTGTACGGGAGTTTATTGTGTTTTGACCCCTGCGTGGGTATGCGTTTGTAATTGAGTTGTATAATTTATTGAAAGACCAAATCGGTCTACTGAGTCATTTTAGCCTTGAAGGCATTGTCGAGATGTTAAATGTTGTTACCAGCCTGGTAGATCCTCGAGGAGAGGGTCTACGGCGTGTAATATCCCTGAGCGGATTGGGGGTGTTACATAAATGGTATCAGAGCTTAGGTTGTGGAAACCTAGGCTGTCGGGTCAGTGGTGTCTATTGAGTTTTTGTCTCGTCGGATTTTATCTGACTGGGTCGTGTCGCGACGCGTCGTCTGAGTTGGTTTGTTGTGATTAGTATCGTGGGGCGATCATCATCTTCGTGCGACCTGTGGATGTAAGTCTCCCTTCTTTGTGTTGTGCCTCGTGTGACACGAACTATTTTTTTATTATGAGTTAATTGACGGAATCCTCTTATGGATTTTGATTTCGTGATACGTGATTATTTGACTCCCATTTTTCGTTCATATGAGGAGTAGTGTTGCTGTCTTGTGCATGTTTGACTTTATTTCTTTTATCCATTGCGTGAGTTCTTACGTAATGGCTTTCGGTATTTTACCGATCGAGTTTTATTTCAAAATCAATTCCCTTAACGAGTTTTTGGCATTATGGCCTTGATCATTTTGGCGAAATTCTTATGACGGAATCTAGTATTTTGTAAATGGATTTTGTGAGTTTTTGAAATATTACCGTCATCGGCCTTTTTGGCGTTTTTGTGAATGGTTTTTAGCTTTGGTGGATTCGGCGGGACCCACGGCGCTATATTGTTCCTTGTAATTACTCAAATTTTTGGGCATTCTAGCCCATTGAATTATTTTGAAAACCTTGAGTATCTTAGAAAATTAAAATTGGACGTACTTTTAAAACGTATTATTTTATTGCGGTGTTTTCAAGGTGTTTTCTAATGCAATACATTTCAAAAATTTTCCGGTTGAGGACCAAAAATATTTTGAGGTATTTTCAAATGCGATTGCTTAGACCCAAGGGTCGAATATTTTTGAAAGTTTTTCACTAAAGGAAAGGTGTCCTCATTTTTGTTCAAACGCAAGATGATTTTCAAAGTCTCGATAAAGGTGTTTGTACTACTTTTTGTAAAATGATACTCAAGGTCAACTGTTTTTTCCAAACTGTTTTCAAAAGGTGGTTCTCGTTTTTAAAACCTATCATTCCTGTTTGCGGACCGGAAATGCGTGTATGGTTTTCGAACTTTCGTTACGGTGTTAACCCCGAATTGTGATTGAATTGGTGGCGTGAGCGTCGAGCCATTCGCCACGCATATGTTTTGTTGGCCCTCTGTGAGAGGTGTGGCTGGTGTTTCTGTTTATCGCCTCGTGGTGATTTGCGTGTTGTCGCACTAGTGTGAGTTGTTAAAGCCTGGATTTTTGTGCGTTATACACATGGGTGATTGTTTCATGATGTTTGTGATTGTGTGCTGGCTGTCGTTCGGGATGTTGTAATCGTCGAACGATGCCGTTGTTGTGATTTTTGTATGCGTTGATATGCTATGCTGAGTTGGCATCTCCGGTATGTTGTTTTGCGGTGTTAGTTCCATTGTATCTAGCATTTGTATTTTCGGTATGCCGAGGCGTTTCAACCGTGATGTGCCGGGCATGCACGCGTAAATTGTCCTTCTCGTCGAGAACACATTTCAAGTGTGGACTCGAGGACACCAAATTCGATTTGCGAATCGGCTACCGAGACTTTCGGAGTTCGCGCTTCAAAGATATCAGAATCGGCTTTGAGAGGCCTTTGAAGGATGTTTCTGTCGACTGCCTGTTGTGTCGTCTCCTTGATTTCGTTATTGTGAGTAGCGGGGACGACCTTCTTTTATAAGAGGTCGAATGTAATACCCGTATTATTTTTGGCTTCTATATTTTCTCTTTCTCCAGTCTATCGATACACTCATGTTTGTTGATACTTTCAACTTGTTCGTATTTCGGTTTCATCGTTCGAGCGAGCCGTGATCTTGTTTTAGGTCGATCTGGTTATCGCTGTAACTTTTCCGAGTTCGGTTCGATTCTTGTGAACTTTGTTCGGAAGTAGCATCTTTTGATTCTACTAATTCTTTTATTCGAAGTGGATCGGAGTTGGATTTTCGATTCTGTCGACTCGTTTATGTTCATTGACATTTTCTGAGCTTGTCCTGCCCCTTGCTTTTGTTGATCGAACGAGGGTGGTATTATTTCGGAATTACTCGTTCGTCGTTGTGACTTTTCAATTGTTATTCCCTTTCCTGTGGATCTTATGCGAGTGTGCATCTTGTTGTTTTCACCGGATCATGTTTTGTCTCGAGTCGAGATGTGAACCTCGGAGTTGTCGGTTGAACCTTATTGTTCTTCGTGATCCGAACACGATCGTTCGATTTTTGTTGTCTCGATCATTTGTTTGTTCGGTTTTGTTCTCGTTTCGTGATTGTTGAGCGTTCAGGATCCTTCCTAATTCCCTTAAGTTCGGGAAGTTAGTCTCGTTTTCAATCTTCCAACCCTTGGGCGGTGGAATTCCGTATTTGTTCAGCGGTTGGCTCGCGTTTTGATTGATGTACCGTTGGGTTGGTCAATCCTATTGATTTTTGTTCGTTGTGTTTTGTGATTGTCCGGATAATCGACTCGATTGTATTGTCCGTTTGATGACGCTTGTCACTTGTTGATTTTATTATGTTTCTACCTGTGGCGTTGTGTTGGTCATCGTGGAGCGTGTTTTCACGCCGTATATTTCTTTGCGTTGTTTGTAACATTTCGCCGTTGGGCGTTAGTTACGCATTCTTGTGTATCTTGTTGCGTTTTTCCTGGCGGAATATTTCTTCCCCCTACTTGTTTTAAGTTTCGGGACGAAACTTCTTTTAAGGAGGGTAGAATGTAATATCCGCAATTTTCGACTTTCGGTAAATTTCTTTTTCGGCGAAGTCCGTTTTGACGACTCGCTCATGACCGTTTCGTCATTACGAGAATGATTAATTCTACACTTTTTGACATCCGAGTTCGTTTGGTCGTTTTGTTGAGTTCCGTGCTTTTTAGCGACTTTTAGTACTTGAGTTCGGTTCTTGCGAATCTCGTTGGCTAATCATTTGAGTTTCCGTAAGTCCGTTTAACTTTGTTAGACGTGTTGTGAACTTCCGTTTGGTTATTCGATCACGTATCGTGATTTAGGCGTTTTGGGCCATTTTGTAATTTCTTGAAAGTTACGGGTATCCGTATCTGTAATTGTTGTCTCGACCCGTTTCTTGGTCGCGTATGACTAATTATGGTATTACGCTTTCATTTCGAGTCGTTTATGTTGTCCGCGAACTTTTTCGTGTTCGTTAAAATGCGTTTTGGAAATCGGGTCGTCGAGCCACAGCGGTGGCGGGATGGCCGGACGGTGGCGGGGATGGCCGGACGATTGCAGGCACCGGCCGGGCAAGTCTGCGAGAACCGCGTAAGCGCACGCTTATGGCGGAAAGGCTGCGCCGCTAACCGGCAGTGTAGCGCCACGCCGGGTGGCCTTTAGCGTCTGCTCGGGCACAAGCGATGGGGTTTCGAGGTTCGGACTCGGTCGGGATCGGCGAGTAGCGCGCCTTGCTTGTCGGTCGTAAGCACGCTAACCGGCAGGGTAGCGCCGCCGCCGGCCGACTAGCGTCGTTACTGGATAAGTTGGTTAGTCCGGTAGCTCTTTGGGCCAAGTGCGCAGCCTCCGGCCGTAGCGCACGCTAGCGAGTCGGAGTCGGCAGGTTTGGTCGGCGGGGTTGGTTGGTGATGCCGGGTCGTGTGGGCCTGGCCGAGGGTACTCGGCCGATCTGCCGATAGCACACGCTAGTCAGGAAGGCTAGCGCACGCTAGTCTGCCCAAGATAAATATGGCTGGATCACATTTCACTTCGTTTTTCATTTCCTTCCTTCTCCGTCCGCGAATGGCGATTCATGGGCGACGAGGCCATGTTGTTTAACAACAAACCCATGAAGTTCTGGAGTCCATAACATCAATCAATCGTCCGTTATCATCCTTTGATCCAGCGAATCAAGGTAATCTTCCTTAGAACCCTAATTTCGTGAATTTGGGGATTTTTGCAATTTCGTCCGATTCGTTAGTGTTGTTGATTAATTCATGATGGGTATGATTAATCTTGGTAGTATTCTTGTGTTTAACATCATTTAATCCATTGTTCTTCGTCGAATCGAAGTATATTTCTTGATTTCCTTGAGTTGACTTTTTGGGGATTTGTCCCGATCTCGTTTTCATCCATTTTCGATGGATCGATTATGGTTAAATGATGTTGTTAAACATATTCTATGGATTGTATATCCATATTTCAACTTCAATTCCGTTTCGTGATTTGTGGAGCGAATCGTGTTCTTGGCCGTTTGGTAAATCCTTGAACTTTCGTCATTCGTTCTTTGAATTCAACGGATTTGAGTCGTGTTATGAAATTCATTTCATTGTTATTATTGTCCTTCGTAGTTTATGACGTGAGTTGGCGATCGGTGGAGTCGGAGGGTTCGTAATCGGTTCGTGTCAACCTACTTTGGTCGATTCTCCGCGTTGTTCTTATTCGAGGCAAGTACCTTGTCCATACTTTTCTTGTTTCGTGGATATGATGATTGGTGATCGTCTTGATTTGTTTGTTTGTTTGAAATGAGTTTTCAAAAGATTTGGTTAGCCTCGTTAAAGGCCCTCTTTCAAAACCGTGTGTGTTTTGTGATTGGTGTGGTTCGTGAATAACTATGTGAATTCTATGTATATGCTTGGTGTTCATGTTGCACTTGGTATTGTGTCTGGACGTATATTATTTCATTTCGGTGCGTTGTGGATTGACGTGGTGTTTTGCTAAGTGTTTGATGCCTCTGGGCGAATTGTTTGAATATCCTTGATATGATATGTTATTTGTGTGAATGTGTGGATATGGTTGAAGGTCTACGGTGGCACATGGCATGTGATCATGTGGCCAGGATGCAACAAGTGATTGATCCAACCGTGAGAGCCTGAGATAATCTACGGTGGCACATGGCATGTGATCATGTGGCCAGGATGCAACAAGCGATTGATCCAACCGTGAGATGTGTGTGATTTGTTTCGCTAGCCAGCTCGGGAGGGTCCTTCGAGGCCTCGAGTGGGACATCGGTGGTAGCGTCCCGGTCCTAGGCGATGCGCGTGCGTGATTATGTTTCGTTGATTTTACGTCCGTTGAGGACACGTGATGTTGGACTCTGACCCTGTAAATTGTTGGTGGTTTCCTATTTGCGAAAACAAAACATTTGGTCATGACCTATTGATTTTTGGAAAGAGAAGGATTTTATAATCCTAAATTGTTTTCTATTAAAACTCTCGATGGCATTTTAAACTGTTTTGTAAATTGTTTCCCTTATTTGCGATCTTTCGGTTTTGGAAATGTTTACTCAAACTCTTGCCTCGGGAAGTACTTTTCTTTATGTTTGGATCTTTGATGATTCCTGGCTATTGTTATTCGTGGAATATGAATTGTATGG
Source organism: Orobanche coerulescens (assembly GCA_033398695.1). NCBI lineage: Eukaryota > Viridiplantae > Streptophyta > Magnoliopsida > Lamiales > Orobanchaceae > Orobanche > Orobanche coerulescens. Next base: position 62,319,723 of record CM065802.1, read on the forward strand.
CTCGTATTTTTGCACTTGTACTTGCACTAGCAAAACAGTGGAGTTTTGCTATCCCCCGAGTATTCGGGGGGTGGATGTCTATTTTTGCATTCAGGTTTTGGAGCATAACACAGGGTCGGCACGTAGGATGATGAAAGATGAACGATACTAATCACACGAGGATCCGTTGATGACGTATTGGTCTAGTTGTATTTTCTTTTCCGCTGCAGTATCTTTTCCCCGTTGTACGGGAGTTTATTGTGTTTTGACCCCTGCGTGGGTATGCGTTTGTAATTGAGTTGTATAATTTATTGAAAGACCAAATCGGTCTACTGAGTCATTTTAGCCTTGAAGGCATTGTCGAGATGTTAAATGTTGTTACCAGCCTGGTAGATCCTCGAGGAGAGGGTCTACGGCGTGTAATATCCCTGAGCGGATTGGGGGTGTTACAGGGCGCACCGGTCCTGTTTGTGCGGAAGAAGGATGGTTCACTACGTTTATGTATCGACTATCGCGAACTAAACAAGGTGACCATCAAGAACAAGTATCCTTTGCCAAGAATTGACGACTTGTTCGACCAGTTGCAGGGAGCTGCGGTATTCTCGAAGATTGATTTGAAATCGGGGTACTATCAGCTCCGGGTGAGAGAGTCCGATGTGCTGAAGACAGCTTTTCGGACGAGATACGGACATTATGAGTTTGTAGTTATGCCTTTCGGGTTAACTAATGCGCCGGCGGTGTTCATGCAGATGATGAACAAAGTCTTTATCGAGTATTTGGATAAGTGTGTCGTCGTCTTCATTGACGATATTCTTATTTATTCGAGGAACGAGGAAGAGCATGCCCATCATTTGCGGATAGTGTTAGACATTTTGAGGGCCGAGCAACTCTATGCGAAGTTCTCGAAATGTGAGTTCTGGCTGAAGGAAGTGATGTTTTTGGGTCACGTGATTTGGTAGGGGGTTCGTGTAGATCCGCAAAAGATCGAGGCGGTATTGGATTGGGCACCGCCCAAAACGTGAGAGAGCTCCGAAGTTTCTTGGGTTTGGTGGCTACTACCGTAGGTTCGTCGAGGGTTTCTCGAAACGGCTCGACCACTTACACAGTTGCTCCAATCAGAAGTTAAATGCGGAATGACGAGAGGCGATTCATTTTGAGGAATCGAAGAAGCGTTTGACTTCGGCTCCGGTTTTGGCGTTACCATGTGGCAACGAGGGATTCGCCGTTTATAGCGATGCTTGGTCGTGGTCTTGGGTGCGTATTAATGCAGACGGCAAGACCATTGCCTTTGCGTCGAGACAGTTGAGGCCGTATGAGCTTAACTACCCTACCCATGATTTGGAGTTAGCGGCAATCGTATTCGCGCTCAAGATTTGGCGTCACTATCTTTTCGGCTCTGCATGTCGATTTTACCGATCATAAAAGTCTCAAATACATATTTACTCAATGGAGTTGAATATGAGGCGGAGGAGGTGGTTAGAGCCGATTAAGGATTATGACCTCGAAATCCTTTATCATCGGGCAAGGCGACGTCGTGGCCGACGCCTTGAGTCGGAAACCGATTGCATTGCGATCGCTTGAGATCCTTACGTCTCGGTCAGCTTCGGCGAGCTTTAATCGAGTTAGATGTTGAGGTTACATTGCTGCGTCGGACAATTTCGTGCTTTGGAAATTTCGCGTCTTTGATCGATGAGATTAAGTCAAGCGATCGAGAGGACCCGATGATTACTCTAATCCGAGAGAACGTTCTTAAAGGAAAGTCTCTGGATTTGTGATTCACGAAGATGGTGTTTTGAGGTTTCGGGTCGGCTTTGTGTGCCGAGCGACTTAGAGTTGAGACAGTATTTTGCGGGAGGCCCATGCTACACCTTACTCCGTTCATCTGGTTCGAGTAAGATGTACAAGGACTTGAGAAGGAACTTGGTGGAATGACATGAAGGAGGAGGTCGCGCGATTTGTAGCAAGGTGTTTGACTTGCCGGCAAGTCAAAATCGAGCATCGGCCATTGGGCTTTTGCGGTCACTTCCGTTAGGAATGGAAATGGGAAGATATATCGATGGATTTCATTACGAGTCTGCCGAGATCGAGGTCGGGCATGAATATGGTATGGGTGATTGTCGATCGTCTGACCAAGTCGGCACATTTTCTGGGCATCAAGGACACTTGGGGCCCGGAGAAGTTAGCTCGTGTTTTTATCGCGCAGATCGTGAGACTTCATGGTACCCCGAAGTCTATTGTTTCGGACCGTGATGGCCGTTTTGTATCGCACTTCTGGCAGGCGGTGCATAAGGCGTTGGGTACCCGGTTGCGTTTGAGTACCTCTTTTCATCCCGATCGGATGGGCCGGTCGGACGCACTATCCAGACGTTCGAGGACTTGTTGCGTGCTTGTGCTCTCGATTGGAGTAGTGACTGGGAGGAACATTTGCCGCTGATCGAATTCACGTACAACAACAGTTGGCACGCGTCGATTCGGATGGCACCGTATGAGGCGCTTTATGGGCGGCGATGTCGATCACCGATTTGTTGGAATGAGGCATCCGATTTGGTCGGGACCGAGCCGGATGTCGTTTTAGAGACGAGGCGGAAGATAGAATTAATTCGGGAACGGATGTTGACGGCCCAGAGTCGACAGAAGTCATATGCCGATATCCGTCGTCGACCTTTGGAATTCGAGGTAGGAGACCACGTTTTTCTAAAGGTGTCGCCGACGAAAGGAGTTTTTCGTTTTGGGAAGAAAGGGAAGCTGAGTCCGAGATTTATTGGACCCTTTGAGATTCTCGAGCGAGTCGGTGAGTTGGCGTACCGTTTGGCGTTACCTCCAGCCTTGAGTCATGTTCATAGCGTTTTTCATGTTTCCCAGTTGAGGAAATATGTCCCGGATCCTAATCACGTCATCGATTATGGTGAGATTGATGTCGCCGAGGATATTACTTTCGAAGAGCGTCCTTTGAAGATTTTGGAGCATCGTGAGAAACGATTGAGGCATAAAACCATCCCTTTGGTCAAAGTGCAGTGGTCGAGACACGGTGTCGAGGAGGCAACTTGGGAAACCGAGGATAGCATGCGTGCTAGGTACCCGGAGTTGTTTGTTTCTTAAGTTTCGGGATGAAACTTATTTTTAGAGGGGTAGAATGTAATATCCGTATTTTTCTTTCCCTTGTATTTTCGTTTTTGGTGTATTTCTCGATCGTAGTGACCCTCGTGTACTTTTCAGCGTGTCCTTCCTGTCAAACTGTTGAACTGTATTCTCGTTATTGTTGTGCGGAGCTATGTTTAGGTTGCCGTGGATCCATTTCGTGTTGTTGGTTCCCAAATATTGATTCTATCGTTTTATTCTCTTTAGGATCATTTTTATCATTTTGGGACCCAAAAGGGGGTGTGGGCGCGGCACAAGATGTGCGTGCGCGGCACACAAATTCCTTCGATTGTGGGTCGAACAAAGCATGTGTGCGGCACACCCATCCGATGCCGCGGCACGGTGCCGAGCCAATGCCGCGGCACACTGTCAGTGCCGCGGCACACTCGTGTGTCTTCGCGACCAAACCCAGTATGCGGGTGCGCGGCTGCGCCGTATCTTGCGGCACAATGCCGAAACACAGGAGTAATTTTTTGGCACATGCCGCGGCACACCTCGGTGTATGCGCGGCACACCAAGCGGTCAACCCCCTATATTGTGTCGTTTTGAGCGTCCGCTGCTCATTTCTTCTTTCTTCTTCCTGCATCGCGAGAGAGAGTGAGAGAGAGGGGGAGAGTTCTTCATCAATATTCATTGGGGGGGTTGATTTTCATCATTTTTCTTCGGTAGTGAAGCCCGGACGATCAATCCAACGCGTGTTCTACGGATCTTAGTACTTGAATCTCCTAAGGTAATATTTCTAGAACCCTATTTTCGATTAATTTGGGGGTTTTGGGATTTTCTTCCGATTAGTTCCGTTTCGTTGGTAGATTCATGATGTATACGATTAATATTGTTAGTATCTTTAGTTTTCCTACGGATTCATGGATATTTCGTGGATTTTTACGGAATCGAGAGGGTTTGGTTGTGGTCCGCCCTCGTTGTTATTTTGGTACGAATATACATGAATCGTAGGCGGGTTTCCGGGTGTATTCCATTTCCGTAATCGTCTAGAGTTGGTTGTAATTGTGTTATTCGAATCGTTAGGTTCCTTTTCGTTGGTTCCTCGCAGTTGTGCTTGATTCTTCCGTTCCGTTTGTGTCATCGTCTATTTAATCGAGGCAAGTATCCTTATGAACTTACAATCTTGACATAGTAGTTTTGTATGAGAAATTGTGTGTGTGTGTATGCTCACTACGGGTTAGACTCGACGGGGTCTCGGTAGGGCTCCACGAAGCTGTGGAACCGTGTGCTTGCTTTTAACCACTGTGGGTTAGATCCGACGGGGTCTCGGCAGGGATCCACGAAGCTGTGGGTCCGCGGTTATTTGTGGTGTATTTTTACAAATGTGGTTTGATTATTGGCATTTCCGGAAATGAGTGTTTTGAAACTATGATTTCTTGATTGCATGCATTACTATATGTGTAAGATGTAAGTCGTTCATCTGGTTACTTGTACTAGCGTAATTGCTAACCCCTCTGGGGACCCGTTTTGGGGAAATTCGTTTTATGAATTTCAGGTCAGGTTCATCGGGACGAGCGGGCGCTGGACCAGTACACGGATGATGGCCATGCGTGATGATTGTGCATAAGTGACGTCTTAATGTCTTTATATCTTTTCATCTTTTGTGGTTTTTGAACTAATAGTTGTACTCGAGTACTTAAGAGTTCTTGTTCGTCCGGATTGTATTATTGCCTATTATGTTTGTGTTGATTGATGATGTTATGTTTGACCGGTTGAACCGGGTGGATTATTCTGTTTTGCGTCTTTATGACGTGGTGTTATTTTATTGTTCCTGTGAGTCGTTGTGTATGATGCTGTTCAGCCTGGTGGGTCCCATATAGGGATTCACGGCGCTGTAATATACCTCGAATATCTTGAGGGGGTTACATCTATACACCACAAACTTTGCACACATTCGTTTTTCAAATATACCCTCTCATGCTCTTACGTGGACCAATACTTGGCTAAGTTATGACTTTTGGATATGGAGCTATAAGATGCGGGGTTTTCGAACAAAATTACGGCTAAATGCTCAACGGGGCTAGCAAATGATATTGATATGAAATGGTGGTTATTTTAAGGTAAGTAGGTTCAAGACAAAAAAAATGGGCAGCCCTAATCATTTCTCGTGTATGTAAATATCAACACATCATCCGACAGAATCATGCAAGTTCTAAAGAATACAAACCATAAGAAGAGAAATCACACATGAAAGAATTTTACCGCTAAAGGTGAACGGTTCAATTAGGCACAAGAACTCACGGCTTTTGGACTACCACACTCATTCCTTACACATCAAATCAAGTAACCAAGACTACACATTCACACGCAAGGTCAAACAGTCAATTAGATTTATAAAACTCTACGAGCCAAGTACAAACACGATTAATCATCCATATACCCAACAGTTAACAAGGTTATTATAATCTAACTACGACATCACGCAAGAAAAAAATAAAGAAAAGAAACAAACATCACGCAAACTAAAAAAAATAAAAATCGAAGAAGTTGCACCCCCCCAAACCTAAACCTTTGATTGTCCCCAAGCAAAGAGATTAAGTCAGCAAAAATGCGAAAATACAAATTAAAAATAAAGAAAATAAAACTACCGGATTAAGAAGTGTGGTTTTTGATCGCGGGGCACCATGCTTTTGTGCCCGGGTCTCAACTTTCAATAGGCTAGGCTTCTTCCTCCCATAAATACCCTCCTTATTAGATTACCTACACACGCCAGAGACAAAAATAAAATTAATGCAATAATAATAATAATAATAAAAGCGATAAAAATTAAAAAAAAAAACTCCCTTGGGTTGCCTCCCAAGCAGCGCTTTTTTATAGTCTTTAGCTCGACTTCTTCGGATTCTTCTATCCGGTATTAAATGGAAATATGCCAGGTCCATCCACATAGCTCATCATTTTTCGTTCGTTTTCCTTTGTCAGGATGTGGATAGTGGTTCCATGGATTTCCATTGTGAGCGCTTTTGTCACCATTTCAATTTTCATTATCATCGTCACCATGAAATGTCTTCCTTGAAGAATAAGTGACGTGATTTTTGTTGGTGATATTTCTTCTATGTTTGGTATCACGAAATCCATCGGGGCTATCACCTCCCCCAAATCTAGTGGCGAGTATATTGGTTTTTTAAATTAATACTCGCTTCTAAGTTCACAATGGGAACTTCTTTCTCCACGAAAAGAACTTCCATATAAAAGCTTTCTAGGTCCTCCTTTGATGCATTGATTCGACTGGTTCACTCTTATTCTCTTCAATTGACTTCTCGATTGGATCTTTAGATTTCTCCGATTGACTCCGCAATTCTTCTTTCTCACCGCCCCTCTCTTTCGCTTCAGAAATTATCTCTTTATTTATCACTTTACCACTTCGGAGGGTGGTAATAGCTTGAGCTTACTCGGGCTGACTTGGTAGTTTACCCCTTTCATGTTTGCATGCCTCGGTAACAAGTTGCCCAATTTGAATCTCCATTTTCTTCACCAAAGCTTCTAAAGATTCGAACCCTTTATTGTTCTCCACTCGGTTTTCCCTGCTCTCCTTAATGAATGCCACAATACTCTCCTCAAGAGAGTTCCTTTGTTGAGGAGGTGGTTCACTTTGTGTTTGTTGGGCTCGGTTTCCTCCGTTGTATTGAGCTTGGGCGCTTGTGTCGCACGGCATCGGGTTGTTGTTTCTCCATGAAAAAATCGGATGGTTTCTTAGCCCAGGATGATAAGTGTTCTGGAGAGGAACATTTCTTGCATTTCCGCCATAATTATTTCCCCTCTCTTCCCACTCGGGCCTTCCCGTGCTTTGTCCCATAGCCCAATTCACTTGTTCGGTTTGTTTTTCTGGAAAAGTATGTAGGCAAGAATTAGCATGATGTCCGGGTCCCTAACAAATTTCGCAAACTCGTGAGCTCGAAGATTTATTTTGAGTCTTGAGTTGTCTTAGTTCCTTTGTTAACTCATCGATTTTAGATTGCATCTCGTCCTTCTCGCTTACTTGGTGCACGGCTCCCCTACGAATACGTACACTTTTTTGTTGAGAATTGGCTCCCAATGTTTCATACACATCATACGCTTGTCTCTCCGTCAAACCCCAAAACGAACCACCGGCTGCATTATCTACCGCTCCTTGGCAATATTGAGTCAATCCATCATAGATGTAACACCCCCAATCCACTCAGGGATATTACACGCCGTAGACCCTTTCCTCAAGGATCTACCAGGCTGGTAACGACATTTAACATCTCAACAATGCCTTCGAGGCTACAATGACTCAGTAGACCGATTTGGTCTTTCCACAAATAAATACAACTCAAATACAACTCATGCCCACGCAGGGGACAAAATACAACTACACCCGTACAACGGGAACAATCTGACGAATGGAAAATAAAGTACAATCGAACCAACACACGATGTACGGTTCCTCATGTGATTAGTATCGATCATCTTTCATCATCCTTCGTGCCGACCCTGTGTTATGCTCCAAAACCCGAATGCAAAAACAGACATCCACCCCGATTACTCGGGGTTAGCAAAACTCCACTGTTTTGCTAGTGCAAATACAAAGTGCAAATACGAGCCATACAATTCACATTCCACGAATAACAATAACCGAGGATCCTCAAAGATCCAAACGAAGCGAAAAGTACTTCCCGAGGCAAGGGTTTGAGAGAACATCTCAAAACGAAATATCATAAATCAATGGGAATAATTTATAAAACGGTTTAGAATGCCATCGAGAGTTTTAATAGAAAACAATTTAGGATTATCAAATCCTACTTTTCAAAATCGAAAGACAAAGGGGTCACCGCCCAAAAGTTTACTTTACGGAAAATGACATTAACCAAATCGTTGGGATTTTAGCCCCAAATCCAGAAAGCGACTTTTACAAAACCCTTGGGATTTTAGCCCCAAATCTCATCAACTCACAGTACACAAGAACGACCACAAGGTTCGTCTCCCAACATCAAAATCCACAAATAAAGGATTTAAAACATGAACCACAAAATACTCTAGAGCCATCCTAGCCAAGTAGGCCAAACGAACAACTTACCTCTTACACATTTAGTCAATGCATGCAAATGAAAACCGTTCAAAAGCACTCATTTCCGGAAATGCCAATATCGAATCACATTGTAAAAATGCACCACAATTAACCGCGGACCCACAGCTTCGTGGATCCCTGCCGAGACCCCGTCGGATCTAACCCACAGTGGTTAAAAGCAAGCTCGCGGTCCACAGCTTCGTGGAGCCCTACCGAGACCCCGTCGGATCTAACCCGTAGTGAGCATACACACACACACGTTACTCATGCAATACTAACATGCTAAGAATGTAAGTTCATTAAGAATACTCACTAGAGATGGCCATTAACTCGACACCATTACCAAACTCTTCAAAAATACAATAACAAGCTTAAATACGGAATACACGATTCCATAACTTTAAACAAGAGAGTATCCTCATAAAATCCTTCAACGTTCAAAATAATCAAATCATAATCAATTCTCAAAACACCGTTCACAAAACACACGCGTTTTGAAAGAAAGCCTTTAACGAGGCCAAACCAAAATCCTTTTGAAACTTCATTTCAAATAACCAAACAAACACATCAAGACGACCACCGATCATCATATACATAAAACGAGAAAAGTATGGGCAAGGTACTTGCCTCGAAATCGGCACGCAAGTATTCCGACGAACACGGCTCAACCGGAAAGCTTCGAAACGCCCGATACTAACGAAAGGAAGACGACAACGAACGGAAGGGTTCAACACGGTTTCTTCACAAGAAACTCGACCCTAACAACAATATAATCAATAAATCATCGATCATACGATGAGGAATAATCGTAGAACGCCCGAAAACCCCTCTAAGACATTTTAGGACACCTTCAAGGCGTCGGTCAAGAACTCGACTCAAACAACGAATCGATACGATCCAACCATGGAATAATAAAGGAAATGATATAATACATCTAAATAATCATCAATACATCAAAATCCTAAGTTAAATCGGATTAATCGGACGAAAACAACAAAAACCCCAAATTCCCAAAACTAGATTTCTAGGAAATCGACTGGTCGCTCGATCAAAGGATGCTATAGGACGGATGATTGATGATATGAACCTCCAAACTTCATGTTTATGTTGTTAAACAACATGGCTACAATCTTGGAACACGCCCATCTGTCAAGAGAAGTGGAAGAAGGAGAAAAATGGCGAAAAAAGCATTCTTGGGCTTTAAATAGCACAGCGGACTCGACCGTGTCCGCTCGACACGGTCGTGGCGCGCATTGACGGCGGGGACTCGACCGTGTCTGCTAGACACGGTCGCGGCGCGGAGGGGCCTTCCAAGCGATGACCGTCAAGCGGCCGACTTCGGCACGACTCGGCCGTGTCCTGGAACACGGTCGGGCGTGTCGGCGATCGTCTCGAGCCAATCCGGAAGAGTTCGGCCGCAGGCCGTGTCGGACGACACGGTCGGGCCCCGAGACGAAACTTATGGCTTATCCGACGAAAGGCACGGGCCGTGTCGGACGACACGGCAGTTCGGCCGCGTGATCGCCAATAACGAGCGGGTGAGCTAAAACGACCATAACTCTCTCGTCCGACTCGATTGACTCACCGCTTGAACCATTGGAAAGCTAACTCCATGTTCTATAATATTGCAAAGATTTATAATTTTTGGAGTTACCAAAATTAATGGTGATCTAACAAAGACGAACTCATACTTAGAAAAGTCGTTAAGTAATCCTGAATTCAACAAAACGACACCGAAACCCGAACCTGAATACGAACCGAAGATACGGTTACGAAGTACTCACAAAGACGAATCTAAGAGCTAGTAGGACACACAATTCCGACCACCCGAAGGCTCGAAATTCGGCAACGGAAGGTAATTACCCCAAACTTTGGGAAATTACGAAAATGGCCCAAATGCCCGAAAATCACCATACGTCAACGAATAATCAAATCGAAGCTCACAACACGTATAACAACGTTAAATGAACTTACGAAAAACCCCAAACAGCGATTTGAGCGAGATTCGCAGAACCGAACTCAAGCGCGGAAAAGTCGCTAAAAGCACGGAACTCAACAAAGCAAAGACCGAAACGAACTCGGATGATAAAAGTGCGTAATTAAATATTCTCGAATGACGAAATGGTCATGATAGAGTTGTCAAAACGAACTTTGGTCGAAAAAAGAAATTCACCAAAATCGAAAATTGCGGATATTACATTCTACCCTCCTTAAAAGAAGTTTCGTCCCGAAACTTAAAATAAGTAGGAGAAGCAATATCCCTTGCCGAGAAAACTCGACGAGATACACAAAACCGAAAACTCGCGACGGCGAAACACCGCAAGGAACGCAAAGAGACATACGGCGAGAAAATACGCTCTAGGGCGACTAACGCAACGTCACCGGTAGAGACATAATAAAATCAACGAGTGACAAGCGTCATCAAATAGACAATACAATCGAGTCGATTATCCGAACAATCACAAAACTCGTGACGAAAATCAATATGATTGACCAACCCACGGTTCACCAATCAAATGCGAGTCAAACGTCGAATAAATACGAATTCCACCGCCCAAGGGTTGGAAGATCGAAAAGCGAGACTAATTTCCCAAACTTAAGGGAATTAGGAAGGAGCACGAACGCTCAACAATCACGAAAGCGAGAACAAAAACCGAACAAACAAACGATTGAGACAACAAAAATCGAACAATCATGTCCGAAACACGTAGGATAATAAAATTCAAACAACTCCAAGGTTCACATCTCGACTCGAGACAATATATGATCCGGTGAAAACAACAGGATGTGCATTCACATAAGAACCACAGGAAAGGGAATAGCAATTGAAAAGTCACAACGACGAACGAGTTATTCCGAAACGATACCACACTCGTTCGATAAACAAAAACAAGGGGCGGAAAATCTCAGAAATGTCAACAAACATAAATGAGTCGACATTGTCGAAAACATAAGAGTTCCAAATCCGATCCACTTCAATAATAGAACTATTAGAACCAAATGATGTTACTTCCGAACAAGGTTCACTAGAATCGAACAGATCTCGAAATTGTAACATCGATAACTGATCGACCCACAACAAGGTCGTAGCTCGTTCGGACGATGAAACCGAATTACGGATCAAGTTCGTAAAGTGCCAACGAACATGAGCGAATCGATAGATCGAGAAAGAGAAAATACGAAGTCAAAATAGTACGGGCATTACCTCCGCCTCGTCACGAAATTCACAAAAACGGGGCAAGGTAACAAGACATTAAACAATGGACACATAACGGAACCATCACCGATGCACACGGTCATACCAAACCAAGCTCTAACGGCTCGCACATGTGCGACAACGGAATCACTACGAGGCGATAATATTCAACACCAACATCCCGCCTCTCACGGGGGCTAACACAACAAATGTGTGGAAAACGACTCAACACTCACACCGCCAATTCGGTCATACTGGAGCAAACATCAAAATGACAACGCGAACATCATACATATATACCCAGCCCTCAAACGGAATGGATAGGTTTTAAAACGAAAACCTCATTTTGAAAATAATTTGAAGAATACCGATTGATCTTGAGTATCACCTTTCAAAAATACAAACGTGAAACATCGTTATCGAGACATTGGAGAACCATTTCGCATTTGATAAAAATGAGGACATTTTCTCTTAGTGAAAACTTTCAAAATATTCGACCCTCGGGTCTAAATAAAAGTGTTGAAAATATCTCAAATATTTTGGTCCTCGAGGTAGAAAAATTTTTGAAATACATTGTGGCACCTAGGATGTACCACAAGAAAATAAGTCATTTGAAAAGTATGTCTCAAGTTTATTTTTCTAAGATACTCAAGGTTTTCAAAAATCGATAGGCGAATGCCCAAAACTCACACATACCGACGTTCACTAAAACAACTCCTAGCACACGCATCAAAGCGTTTAAAATCAAGACAATACATGTCTTTAAACGAAAATAAACGATAAAATACCACATTCGAACAAAACCACCGATAAAATACCCTCCCATGGCGGCTAGTGAACAAGTCGAACGCGTATAAGCACAAAGCTTCCACAATAGAACTTGTAAAACGTGCGGATCGATTCGAAATTCATCAGCCACGGACAAAAACAACAATAAAAAGACATCAAAAGTGACGATACTCCTCGTATAAATCAAATACGAGAGTCGACTAAATACATATCGTGAAATCAAAATTCACATAAGAATTCCACCACTTAACAAATAATCATAAAAATAGCTCGTGTCACACGAGGCACAACACAAAAAAGGGAGACTTACTTCCACAGGTCGCACGAAGATGATGATCGCCCCACGATACTAATCACGACCAACAAACTCAAACGACGCGTCGCGACACGACTTAGTCAGACAAAATCCGACGAGACAAAAACTCAATAGACACCACTAACCCGACAGCCTAGGTTTCCTCAACCTAAAGCTCCGATACCATTTATGTAACACCCCCAATCCACTCAGGGATATTACACGCCGTAGACCCTTTCCTCAAGGATCTACCAGGCTGGTAACGACATTTAACATCTCAACAATGCCTTCGAGGCTACAATGACTCAGTAGACCGATTTGGTCTTTCCACAAATAAATACAACTCAAATACAACTCATGCCCACGCAGGGGACAAAATACAACTACACCGTCTGGAACAACAATCTGACGGAAAATAAAGTACAATGAACCAACACACGATGTACGGTTCCTCATGTGATTAGTATCGATCATCTTTCATCATCCTTCGTGGCGACCGTGTTATGCTCCAAAACCCGAATGCAACAGACATCCACCCCAGATTACTCGGGGTTAGCAAACTCCACCGTTTTGCTAGTGCAAATACAAAGTGCAAATACGAGCCATACAATTCACATTCCACGAATAACAATAACCGAGGATCCTCAAAGATCCAAACGAAACGAAAAGTACTTCACGAGGCAAGGGTTTGAGAGAACATCTCAAAATCGAAATATCACAAATCAATGGGAATAATTTATAAAAGCGGTTTAGAATGCCATCGAGAGTTTTAATAGAAAACAATTTAGGATTATCAAATCCTACTTTTCAAAATCCAAAAGACAAAGGGGTCACCGCCCCAAAAGTTTACTTTCTGGAAAATGACATTAACCAAATCGTTGGGATTTTAGCCCCAAATCCGTAAAACGACTTTTACAAAACCCTTGGGATTTTAGCCCCAAATCTCATCAACTCACAGTACACAAGAACGACCACAAGGTTCGTCTCCCAACATCAAAATCCACAAATAAAGGATTTAAAACATGAACCACAAAATACTCTAGAGCCATCCTAGCCAAGTAGGCCAAACGAACAACTTACCTCTTACACATTTAGTCAATGCATGCAAATGAAAACCGTTCAAAAGCACTCATTTCCGGAAATGCCAATATCGAATCACATTGTAAAAATGCACCACAATTAACCGCGGACCCACAGCTTCGTGGATCCCTGCCGAGACCCCGTCGGATCTAACCCACAGTGGTTAAAAGCAAGCTCGCGGTCCACAGCTTCGTGGAGCCCTACCGAGACCCCGTCGGATCTAACCCGTAGTGAGCATACACACACACACACGTTACTCATGCAATACTAACATGCTAAGAATGTAAGTTCATTAAGAATACTCACTAGAGATGGCCATTAACTCGACACCATTACCAAACTCTTCAAAAATACAATAACAAGCTTAAATACGGAATACACGATTCCATAACTTTAAACAAGAGAGTATCCTCATAAAATCCTTCAACGTTCAAAATAATCAAATCATAATCAATTCTCAAAACACCGTTCACAAAACACACGCGTTTTGAAAGAAAGCCTTTAACGAGGCCAAACCAAAATCCTTTTGAAACTTCATTTCAAATAACCAAACAAACACATCAAGACGACCACCGATCATCATATACATAAAACGAGAAAAGTATGGGCAAGGTACTTGCCTCGAAATCGGCACGCAAGTATTCCGACGAACACGGCTCAACCGGAAAGCTTCGAAACGCCCGATACTAACGAAAAGGAAGACGACAACGAACGGAAGGGTTCAACACGGTTTCTTCACAAGAAACTCGACCCTAACAACAATATAATCAATAAATCATCGATCATACGATGAGGAATAATCGTAGAACGCCCGAAAACCCCTCTAAGACATTTCTGGACACCTTCAAGGCGTCGGTCAAGAACTCGACTCAAACAACGAATCGATACGATCCAACCATGGAATAATAAAGGAAATGATATAATACATCTAAATAATCATCAATACATCAAAATCCTAAGTTAAATCGGATTAATCGGACGAAAACAACAAAAACCCCCAAATTCCCCAAAACTAGATTTCTAGGAAATCTGACTTGATTCGCTCGATCAAAGGATGCTATAGGACGGATGATTGATGATATGAACCTCCAAACTTCATGTTTATGTTGTTAAACAACATGGCTACAATCTTGGAACACGCCCATCTGCTGAAGAGAAGTGGAAGAAGGAGAAAAAATGGCGAAAAAAGCATTCTTGGGCTTTAAATAGCTCAGCAGACTCGACCGTGTCCGCCCGACACGGTCGTGGCGCGCGATTGACGGCGAGGACTCGACCGTGTCTGCTAGACACGGTCGCGGCGCGGAGGGGCCTTCCGAAACGGTGACCCGTCCGACGGCTGACTCGGCACGACTCGGCCGTGTCACGGAACACGGTCGGGCGTGTCAGCGATCGTCTCGAGCCAATCCGGAAGAGTTCGGCACGGGCCGTGTCGGACGACACGGTCGGGCCACGAGACGAAACTTCCGGCTTATCCGGGACGAGCACGGCACGGGCCGTGTCGGACGACACGGCCGAGTTCGGCCGGCAGTGATCGGCCAATAACGAGCGGGTGAGCTAAAACGACCATAACTCTCTCGTCCGGACTCCGATTGACTCACCGTTTGAACCATTGGAAAGCTAACTCGATGTTCTATAATATTGCAAAGATTTATAATTTTTGGAGTTACCAAAAATTAATGGTGATCTAACAAAGACGAACTCATACTTAGAAAAGTCGTTAAGTAATCCTGAATTCAACAAAACGACACCGAAACCCGAACCTGAATACGAACCGAAGATACGGTTACGAAGTACTCACAAAGACGAATCTAAGAGCTAGTAGGACACACAATTCCGACCACCCGAAGGCTCGAAATTCGGCAACGGAAGGTAATTACCCCAAACTTTGGGAAATTACGAAAATGGCCCAAATGCCCGAAAATCACCATACGTCAACGAATAATCAAATCGAAGCTCACAACACGTATAACAACGTTAAATGAACTTACGAAAAACCCCAAACGACAGTTTCGAATGAGATTCGCAGGAACCGAACTCAAGCGCGGAAAAGTCGCTAAAAAGCACGGAACTCAACAAAGCAGCACCGAAACGAACTCGGATGATAAAAAGTGCAGAATTAAATATTCTCCGAATGACGAAATGGTCATGATAGAGTTGTCAAAACGAACTTTGGTCGAAAAAAAGAAATTCACCAAAAATCGAAAATTGCGGATATTACAATAGAAGAATTGATTAAGTATTTGAAGCGGATAGTGATGGTGTGGGCATTGAATGAGGATCATTTTGAATCGGTCCCATGCTTCGTGAAATGCCTCTCCGCCTTGTTGTCCGAAAGTTGAGATTTGAGTTCTCAATTGCGTAGTCTTTGAATGAGAGAAGTACTTGGTAATGAATTTATCATAAACTTCATCCCATGTTCTTAGTGAGCCGGGCTCCAAAGTCATCAACCATTGTTTCGCCCCATCCTTGAGTGTATAAGGGAAGCACTTCATCCTTAGTTGATCCTCGCTCAACCCATTTAATGGGAAGTTGTCAATCGCCACATAAAAGTCTCGGATGAATGATAACGGGTCCTCATGTGCTAATCCGTGAAATGAGGGCAATTGCTCGATGTGAAATCCGCTTATATGGTAGTTCCTTGCGGCCGGTGCTAATTGGATGCATGAAATGGCAGTGTTCACTACGGGCTTTGCATAGTCCCGCATTAGATGTTCGACCGGAGGTTGTTGCGGCATGTTATAGTTTGCTTCCATCCCATATTGAGGTCCGGGATAATAATTCGCTCCATATTGCACTCCAACGGGTGGTTGTCTCGGATAGAAGTATCTCCCTTGTTGAGCTTCGGGTATCCCTTGATTGCGCCCAACATTCTCATATCTCGGAAATCTCGGTTGATGAATATTTTCTCCCTCGAGCAATTGGTGCTCTTCAAGATCCGGATTATTCTCGTTGTTTGCCATTGATGATTGCGCTATTATTTTTGGTCCTCTAATTCTTTGAACCTCATCTATGGGTGGAAGAATCGGGTTTCTCAACGATCTCCTACCAAGCATAAACAAGAGAAGTTAGAGCGAATTTTTAGACTTTATCGAAAATAATGAAAACGGAAAATGATAAGAAAAACAATTCAACTATTATTAAAACAAGATCAAAAATTAAACGCCAATTCCCCGGCAACGGCGCCAAAAACTTGATGGACAAATTAAATACTCGCAAGTGTACGAATCGCTTTTGTAGGAAGCGGCAAGTAACTCCGAGGTCGATCTCTCGAGGAATTGGAAGCGGTTTAAAGTTCGATATTGTTCGGCAAATAGTTGAATGAACAAAAAATTAAAATACATCATTGGTTCGATTGGATTACAATACGAACGCATAAAATTAAAATAAACTAAGTGATAACAAAACCAATTTGATCGTCGGATAAATGAGAGATAACAATAATGAGATTGATATGGGAATTTAGAGTCACCGACACACACGTAATCAATTATTAGTTCTGATACTCAAATAAACAAGGTTTGGAATTATCGATTGCTCACGATTAAAAGAAATCTGTTTGATGACGGTAATTCTAAAAATCACGATTGTTCTCAACGAAAATAAGGTAACCTCCTTTGATGGGGATGAATCCCTAACTAACAATCAATTAACCGACTACTTTTGATGAGGTAAATCGTTAAAAGATCGCGTGAAAAAGCTCGAGAACATTTACAATCACTTTTACCAGACCGTTTGATGGCGAAGTCCGATAAAAACCCTCGTTTTGAATAATAATAACAACTATGAAATAGGTTTGATGATCTAAATCAAAAGTTCTTATGCGAAGAACGAATAAGAGGAATAATCCCAAACTTTACCCGGAAAATCAAAAGGAACTAACAATCGATAACATGTGTGTGGCTATATCTAAAAACCCATATGAAAAGATTAGCTACACATGATTATTTCAACAACAATAATGGAATTTTTTTTTTGGGTAAAGGGGAATGATTACCCCGGTAAAATATATTAACCCAAGAACACAATAATGGAAATTGTAAAACAAAACATGGTAGAACTTTCCTTGTAAATGCCGAAATCGAACTCCCGATGAAGGTTTGATGATCTTCTTTCAAGAACTCACAACAAAATGATACAACGAATTATTATATCTCACAAATGTATTTTTCACTCCAAGAACATACAAGGAAGATGATGAAACAATCTCACTTTTTCCTCACTTTTTGGTGTTTTTCTCCCTTGATCTTGTGTTTTTCCACCTCCAAATATCTTCCACAAGATAAGATTATCTTACAAATGGTCTCTACAACTTATTTTATAGCCAAAAGATCAAGAAAAGGGCTCAAAGTTGTGCAAAAATGTCAAAGAAAATGACTTGCACCGAAAAGTGACACGGCCCGTGTCCTAGGACACGGCCGTGTCGCACTACCCTGAAAAGAAGAAAATGTGTTCTGTATTGAGACTCGGCCGTGTCCCATGACACGGCCGTGTTGTACTGCGCCAGAAATGCGGAATAGGCTGATCGAGACTCGGCCGTGTCCCAAAAGACACTGTCGTGTTGTACTAGGGCTTTTTAACTGTAAAGAGACCCGGCCGTGTTATATGGCACGGCCGAGTTGTTTTCTTCCGGTTTTTTGGTCTTTTTCGACTTGATCCCTCGTTCTTGTATCAACACACCTCGGATTTTAGCATATGATATACCGTTTCGAAGCTAATTTCACGAGGAATTTATATCAAAGGAGAACACATCTCAATTCGGAGTGGGGATTCTGGAATTTAGAAGATTCGACTGATACTGCTTCAATCTTCATCGTTTTAGGCCTCGTTCTCGCTCTTAATCGTCATAAACTCCAATATTGGCCATAAAAGCACATATTTCACCACAATCTTCGTCCGGATACCTACAAAACAAAAACACAACATACCACGCGTAAAAATAGCAAAAACACTCGAAAACAAATGAAAGTGCGACTCGAAAGAACATAATGAGACGATCAAAAATCGACTCATCACAGATCGTGTGTATGCATGTGTATTCCGTTGTCGTTTTGTCTCTTTGGGGGCGTTGTGAGCTCTTGTTTTCGTTCCCTTTCAGGGATGTCAACTTTATGCGTATCCGATCCTACCCGTCGGATACCCGAAATCGGCTCGGGTATCGGCCAAACTCAAAATTTTATGATCGGGTACGGGTAGGATATGGGTATAATATATTACCCGATTACCCGACCCGCGTACCCGTTTGAATTATATAAATATATTATTATTATATATTATACATAAATATTATATTATATTATATTATATTATATTATATTATATTATATTATATATATATGATTATATAAAATATTATATTATAAATATTTATTATACTAAATTGAATTTTTTAATTACATTATATGTATATATGATATTTATTAAAAAATACTTATATTCTTAAATATAGGGTATACGGGTACCCGAATACCCATTGGGTACCCGATTACCCGGTGGGCAATACCCGAACCCGATCCGAATCAAATAGGATAGGGTATGGAGGAGGCATACCCGTATCCTACCCGACCAATTGACATCTATATTCCCTTTCGGGTTGGTTATGTTCCGGGTGCTTTCGGAGTCATGTCGGGCTCGATGTTGGCCTTTGATCTTAGCACACGAGCATGCCACATGAGCAGTTGCTCATGCGTGATGCTCGTGCGCAACCAGTGCCCAGTCAGTAAGAGTCTGGCCAAGAACAGGGACACACGAGCAGGCCATACGAGCAGATGCCCGTGCGTGATGCTCGTGCACATCCAATGTTTGGCAGTGAACTCCCAAGGATGGACGAGCAGGACACACGAGCAGTTGCTCGTGCGCGGTGCTCGTGCGTGATGACAGAAGTCGAGCAGTGGCCTAGTGCATGACCAAACGCACGAACAGTTCGTCGTGCGTGATGGTCGTGCTGTTCGTGCGTTTGGTCGTGCGTCCCTGATGTATATTAGGGGACAGTCGCGTTTTTCAGCGTCATTTCTTCTCTTCTTTCTTCTCCAATGATTAGGTGACTTGGGGCATATGGAAGCTTAGATTTCGTGGTATTTGTGAAATCGAGAGGGTTCGGTTGTGACCCGCCCTCGTTGTTGTTTTTGTACGAACTTACGTGAATCGTAGGTGGGTTTTCGGGTGTATTCCATTTTCGTACTAATGTAGAAATGGTTGTGATTGTATTCTTCGAATCGTTAGGTTCGGGATTGTCGTTTCCCCATGATCGTGGTTGATTCTCCGTTCCGTTCGTTTTGTCGTTAATTACTCAAAGCAAGTATTCTTGTGAAACCTTTATGCTTAACATGAAATGGTGATGTATATTATGTGTGTGCTTTGATCACTCCGGGAGGGTCCAACGAGGCCTCAGAGGAATTTGTGATTTCGATCTTGATTCACGAGCTTGTTGGCTAGCCAGTCCGGGAGGGTCCATAGAGGCCTCGGATGGGACCAGTGGTTTAGCCCCGGTCTTAGGCGATGCATGTGCGTGATTTTAATTTTTAACTATGGCCAGTCCGAGAGGGTCCATAGAGACCTCGGATGGGACCAGTGGTTTAGCCCCGGTCCTAGGCAAGTTTGAACTGTGATTATTGACTGTTTTTTTTTCAGGAAAAGACATGTATTGTTTTGGATTTTGAAACGATATGATGCATGTACTATGAAATGTGTAAGCGAATGGTTTGCCTTGATTACTTGTACTACCATAATTGCTAACCTCTTTGGGGACCCATTTTGGGGAAATTCATGTTATGAATTTCAGGTTGCGTTCAGCCGGTCGAGCGAGCACTGGAGCGGTACGAGGATGCTGGCCAGGGTTGTTGACGTGTGCAAATGAGTTTTTTATTTTAGTTGTCCATTTTAAATGTTTATTTTCAAACTTGTAAACTGATAGATAGTACTCGCGAGTACTTAGGCAGTTTAAATTTGGAGATGGATTATATACTGAATTCTATTTGTGGTTTTCGATAATGTTTGGGTTACCAATTTTACCGGGCATTTTATTTATTTTTTGGTCGTGGTGATGTGTGTTTTTCTCGCTAACTGAGATGGTTAGACGAGCGGTATTATTTATTTAGCCTGGTGGATCCCACGTAGGGTCCACGATGCTGTAATATACCCTGAATATCTTGGGGGTGTTACATAACTGATCCAGTCCACCATATTACTATGTGATATCAAGTCCAATCCACCAACCATTTCTAATGTTATGGTATTATCTCATTTCAACTAACCCTAAAAACGCACTCAATACCAAATATTTCTCTCTCAAACATAACGCCTCCATCTCCTTCTCATCAAATCGATCAAAATAATCTTCTAATCCTTTCCAACTGAAAACGCAGTGATCATCTCTTATCTTTGTTCATCTAACTGTTACCTCACACGAACGATACTCAAACACATACCCATTAGTTCTTACAATCCTTCATAACCGAACAGCCTTACAACTTTCTCAAATTAAACCAACACAAAGAATCCAAGATACTTGTTTCTTATGACCCACGAAGAACATAAAGGTTTTGGCTTCAAATAATACGGCTTCAAGATCATTTTAAATGGTCTCGGGTAGGTTTATGTTTCATGGTGTGTTTTGTTTTAGATCTATGATGATAAGACTTCGACTAAAAAAAATCTTTAAAAGATCCGTTAAAAGAGTCTCGGGTTTCTCACATTCAAGGTCTAAATCTAGCAACCACACAAATAAAATTCGTCATTTTCTTTCCTTTACACACAACCGAAGCTACTAAACTATTTGTTCTTAATTCAAATACTACAAACCTCAGATTCTTTCTTCGAAGGTTTCGGCTTCAAGATCTCATAGAGGTCTCAGGTAGGTGTATTTGTCATTTTTTTTTGTTTTTCTTTTAACCGAACAAAAGTAAGGATAAATCAAGAATGTTTTGTTCTTTCTTTAGAAGTTTCGGATAATAAAAGAAGGTAAGCTTCTAATAGATCTATGAAGATTAAACTCTTGTGGGTTTGTTCTAAGAACGAATCTTTGATTATACAAAGAGATAAACTGAGAACTCTTTTTTTCTTTCTTGTTTGAAACTGTGGTTGAAGGAAATGGGATTTTTCTTGGTCGATGTTGTTGTTGTTGTTAGATATGACGATATGGATGGGATGTTGCTATGAAAAGCCATGGGTACATGTAAATTTGGATGACTTGGATGCATCAGTCAATTGTATTTATACTTATAAGTCAACCTTTGAACGTCTTCATCATCAATGTTTCTTATCAATAATCAATAATCAATAAACTATTGGTTTTCCAGCAGTTTTAAGACTCGATACTAATTATAAGGACTAATCTTTATTTTAATGGTTACACTTCTTTAAGCCTCCACAATACTCCAACTTGAATACTCTATGATTTTTTGTATTCCCAAGAACACTTCGTATGACTAAACAATGAGTTCAAACTTTAATATTCTAACTTGAATACTCCACATTCAATGATGGGACTGAATCTTATAGTATACGAGACATGCAGAACCCGTGCCACGCACGGGCTAAGAATCTAATTATTAATCGTGTATTTTTTCTGTATATTGGCGAGTGTATACTTAATTATTGTTTAGTATGTTGTATGAAATGTTTTAACTTTCTTGTATAAAAATTTAAAAGTGTTTGGTGTTGTTTTGGTTTTGTGGTGTTGTATTTTATATATGGGCTTTTGGTTATTAAGTTGTGATGGCTTTATTTCTTTTGGTCTATTACTTATTTGCATGACAAAAAAAATTGCTTTATTTCTTTTGGTCTATTACTTAGCCCTACAATATTTGTCCATTAGATGGTTTTTGCATGGTAATATGAAGCACACGGGGTCTATCTAATTGGTTATAGTTTAATGTGCGTTAAATATTTTCTTTATTAAGTTTGTAAGTTAAAGTTTGTGTAATAATGTATATATAATAATGCCACATAAACTGTATAAAAATCGTTACAAACCTTTTTAGCTTCATCTCATTTTATTGTACAACTAATTTCATTGAAAATTAACATTGAAGTCTAACTAATATTAATAAATTTATTAATAAACTCAATTCTAAATAGCCAACTAAATGAATATTAATTAACACACTATTAATAATTCCTAAAACCTTTGGACTCCACTATTATGTCTTACCCTTAATTTTTTTAATTTACAAATGGGTTTGAGCAAAAATTATGTACTTTTTTCTTTTATATTCATTATTCAAGTTGCATGCTTACATAAACTAATAATGCTAAAAAGTATAATTTAACCATTTAAATGTTGCTTTACATACATGCCCGTGCACATTTTCTTTAATCAATTCGCATATATGAGTTACATCAATAGAAAACACACATAAATTACTTGTATATGAAAATGCATTAACATAATACATATATCTATATATATTGCATTAGGTTAAATCATCAATTATTCTTGCAACCTTTTCAACTTCATCTCATTCCATAACCGACTTTTAATTCTATACTAATTACTAAATATCATGTGATAAATTCCGGCAAGCCTTGCACTTCCATCTCTATGTTGTATATACTTCACATTAAATGCACCGGTTTTGTTTTTCGATAAAAGTTTGAACTTTTGCTTATTTTTAAAACTCAACTTTGTTATTTGATATTATAATTTACAAACGGATTTAAGTCAAAATTATGTATTTGTTCCTTTTTATTCATTACTCAATGTGATATTTTTAATATGTCATATTTTGCTATTATGGCAAACTCATTTAATGGGCGTAAATATTGGTTTCTCACTAATGATTCTACATATAGAAAAAGAAAACACTTTGCGATGCGTGGACCTTCTTCTTTTCAATAATAATTCAATTGCACACGATAAATTCATTCTAATATTTCTCAAAGAGCATTCGAAAGCAACTACTTACATAAATTAATCATTCTAAAAAAGTATCATTTAACCATTTAAATATTGCTCTACATACATGCTCGTGCACATTTTCTTGAATCGATTCGCACATGTGAGCTACATCAATAGAAAACGCATATAAATTACTTGTATATGAAAATGCATTAACATAATACATATATATCTATATATATGTTTATCTATAACAATCATCTAAATATGTAAGAAACAAAGAAAATAGTTGGTATCCCAATCTTTGGTTCCATTTATGTGAGCATGCATGATCTTGTGTGATTTTCATGGTACCTGGGTATGATAACTAAATTAAGAAAAAAAAGAAGACCAAGTTAATTACAAAGATCTAAAAGATGTGTGAATCATCTCCAAAATATTGCAAAAGAGAATTTACATACCGCTACCAACAATCAAAGATCTAAAATATGTGTGAATCATCTTCAAATGTACATACTAAATGTGATTTTGGCCGGTTTATATAGGCATGAATTAGGTTAAATCATTAATTATTCTTGCAACCTTTCGCAACCCTTGTACTTCATCTAATCGACTTTTAATTCTATACTAAATGCCATGTGATCAATTCGGGCAACCCTTGCACTTCATCTCCTTTCATGATTGTATAGTTATTATGAGGTTGCATTGAATTCCGAGCATTAGCTATCTTGTACTCTATGCAACTACTAAACGACTCCAACTTGGTTCTAACTCTAAAAACTTTATCATCATAACTCCACATTAAATTTAAGGACTGAATCTTATAGTATTATAGATAATATATATATATATATGATACTCCATATAATTATTTTATTATATTATATTTTATTTTATTTTATTTACTAAGTTTAAAACTTACTAGTATTATCTTTAGTTAAAATTTAATTTATGTAATACAATAAAGTAAACTAATTCACAAAAATACAAAAAAATAAAAAAATATTAAACTAATAATTTTTTTGATATATATATACATGTATATCTCCCCGATATACTAATACATAATACGCTGAGTCTAAGTTACAGCTTCTCATACTTCGGTTGCCACATGTCTTTTGCTGGTGCTCCCTGTGCTTATGTGTCAGCCTCTCATGCTTCAGCTGACACATAATCAATTACTCGCCTAATTATCATTGCTTAATTACACTATAATTATACCTCAAATAACTCCTACCTACCTTATTATTTTTTACGAATTAAGAAATATGAATTATGAATAAATAGGAATTGATTATATTTACAAAAATATTTCATATTTCCATTAATTAAAAAATATAAATCTCAAACAAAGAGAAATCTAATATAGTAGTGTGCACTATATATTAAAAACTTAAACCTAAAAATCTCATGGAAATATTATATATTCCACTAATCAATTAGTTTATATTAATTAGTCACTGTACAATAAAAGAAATAGCAACTGAAACGAATGATGTTTGGGAGTATTGTAAAAAAATGTTGAATATATATAATTAAAAAGGTACTTGAAGTCCTAATCAATTAAATAAGTCAAAATAATCCTATAACAAATATTATTGAAAGTGTAGAAATAATGGATTTAATTATTATTTATAAATAAATCAAAGAAATTATGGAACTAATCAATTAGTCTATTTTAGTTTTAAATCTTATTAATTAATATAAAATAACAAATAAATGAAAAAAACTTATATTTACTAAATTATATAATTACCGATTTTATGAATTCTCAAAGAGATATTTATAAATATATAAGAAATTAAATTTAATAACAATATACTAATCAATAGATTCATCTTTGTACAAGGCAAATTTCAGAAAATAAAAATTGATCGTTTTAGGTAATTTTTAAGTAATTTTTTTATTTTTTTAGTTTTAAAATATTTGTTAATTTATTTACTTTTGAAACCAATCATATTTGAAAGTTTTAGATTTATTTTTGTATTTTAAATTATATCTAAATAATTTATCTATTTTTTAAATATAAGAATTAAATTATCTCCTTTTTGGCATTTAACAAAAATCGTTAAATACTTATTGATTTTGACCATTTTGGCAAAAAAAGACAAAAAAAGAACGTGGAACTAAAACTTTATCAAATACGGGTTAACACAATCACATATAAATTGAGGTTTTTTCTAATACGAGTTTTCAAAATTACTAAAAGTGCCCAACTATTTATGTGCTCTCTTGAATGTAAAATGTGTCAACTTTAATACTTCTATATATTAAGTTAAATATTTAAAAATAATATCATATAAACATGATATAAAGTTTCAACTGAGCCAAATTTTACTTAGGTTTTCTGTAATACAAGTTTAATAAATTACTAAAATTACTCTAATTATTTTTTTCTTCTTTTGAATGTAAATTTCTTGATTTTAGTATTCCTAAATATGAGATTCAATGCCTCAAAAGTACCCTATAACTTTTCTCGGCTCATTCTACATTACAAACAAAATTGAGAATTTTTTTACTTCTAAAAAATGGGGATAATTTTAATTAGGCTAGGATGTGGATGTGGTTTTCTTAGTTAACCCCGATATTAGTATATTTAGAATAAGTCATACAAGTAATTCACTTATATATATACTACGATGATGCTGCTTCTTTTTTGTTTTTTGGCAAATCGGAAAGTGCTTAATTTTAAGTTATAAGTCATAATCTCCTTACTTTGCAATTCCAAAACCTATTTTGAAATGAATATACATATAGTTTCACTTCAACCAAATGCCGTCAAGATTTGTAATACAAGTTTCAGAAATTACTAGAGGTATTTCAACTCATTTTTTATTTTTTACTGTAAAATATGTAAACTTTAATACTCTTCGGTATGAAGCTAAATATTTGAAAAAATATCATATAAGCATAAATATATTTTTTCACTTTAATCAAATCAACTGAGCTTTTTTCTTTGTAATTTTCTAAACTTTTAAGGTCGTTTTAATTAGGACAAAATTTTAATGTATATTTTTTAACTTATCCAAGCTACTCTTATATTACAATCCAAATTGTTAAATTTCTTGGTAATTTTAAGGCTATGACTTGGATGTAGTTTTCTAAATTAACAAGTATACTTATACAAGGTCATACAAGTAATTAAATTATATATATACTACTATTACGTTTATTTAATTGCAATTTGGAAAGTGCTTAATTTTAAGCTTTAAGTCAAAATATCTTATGTATTTCTAAAAGGTTGTTAAATCTTAAATATTACTAAAATTACCCAATTATTTAGTATAATTCTACATATGAAGTTGTATCAAAGGAAAATGCGTATAACGATTATTCAAATATAAGCTCTTCTTCATTTTGACATCATTGCAAACTCATAAGACTGCCAAGAATATGAGATTAATTATTGGACAAACAATGTCATCTCAACATTTACAAGAAATTAAGGACTTTTCCAAATGAATCCTCAAAATTGTAGATGGTGAGCTCGGTGAAGAAGTCGATAGAGAAACCTTGATTGATATTCTTGATATTTACTAATCCAGAATATGGAAGATCATATTGCAACCATTGTTGAAAGCACTATCATTCACTTATAAGTAACTTTCCATAAAGTAATTTTTTGAAGAAAGAGCAATCCTGCCGCCAACAAATGACGTTGCGGAGATAGTAAACGATTACGTGATGTCTATAATTCAAAAGACAAGCGGAGATATCTCAGTTTTGATAGTATATGCAAAATTTCTGCGACCTCTAAAAGTCAAAATCAAGTATATCCGATGGATCTTTTTGAATAACATCAAGTGTTCTAGAATTCTAAATCATATCTTGAAACGTAAGTTAGAGTTTCAATTATATTAATTCAAAATATGGATCAATCATCAGGACTATGCAATGTCACATCATTAATAATTATCCAAATCTGTAACCATATTATTGAACAAAAAAATTCAGGGAATAATTTTGAGAGTAAAGTATTTATTCCACAATTGATATTAAGCCCGTTAGATATCAGATTATCATTTAAATGTCAAATACACCAGTTCCCACTTATTATGAGCATTGCCATGACTATATTTAAGAGTCAAGGGCAAATACTCTCCCATGTCGGTATGTATCTGTAATACCCGATATCTTCGTTCCGGTTTTGTTGAACTTTTCTTCGATCGAGCGGATTTTTGTCATCCACATCTTTGGAATCGTGTGCTTGCATTGTGGTATGTTGAGTTTTGTAGCCTGCTCGTTGTTGTTCGGAATCTTAGTCGGTGTGTTAGTGTGATCGAGACGTCGTCGAGCATCTGGCCGGGCAGTCGGATGGTTGGCTGGGCCGAGTTACGGCCGTAAGGCATGGCTGATTACGGCCGTAAGACGCCCGCACATCCTGGCCTGGGGGACTCGGTTACGGCCATAAGGGTTGTCCTGTTATGGCCGTAATGCTGCGTTACGGCCGTAAGGCTTGGGCTGGTTATGGCCATAACGCACCAGCAGATTTTCTGCAGTAGCCCTGGGGACTTGGTTATAGCCGTAAGGCTGCGCCGAGTACGGCCGTAAGGTGTGCCCGGTACGTACGTAAGGCAGCGGCTGGTACGTACGTAAGGCAGTGACTGGTACGTACGTAAGCGGGGTTGGCCGAGTTACGGCCGTAATGAGCTACCGGTTATGGACGCGATCGACCTTATATAGGCCTGGCGACGGGCTAGACCTCATTTACCCTATTTTTTCACTCCTTGTGGCGGTTGTCGGACGAGGAGACGATAAGAGGAGGTCTTGGTCGGTTCCACTCGATTTCTAGGCATTTTGGAAGACTCATGTCGATTATATCATCATCAAATCCTTGTTCTTCATCGGATCGAGGTATTTTCTTCCCTAGAACCCTAGTTGTGCAATTTTGGGGGTTTCTCCATGATTCTTCGATTTAATCCGTGGTTGATAAATTGATTATGATATTCTTGTTGTCTTGGTCATGATCTTCGGATTTTGTAACTCGTTTATCGATTTTTATCACCCAGAACTTGATTCTTGATTTCTTTGAAGAAACCCTCGGATCCTTGTTGTTTTTCGGGTCGATTCGGATTCCGATTAGTGTTATTGATTCGTGGTGATGTTATTTTCGTTGTATTCGTGGGGTTGTCGAGTTCTTCGTCGTTCTTGGAAGTTCGAGGGCTACCCGACCGTGTCCGTTCGTTGTTCCATTGCTCGTGGTATCGAGGCAAGTATCTTGCCCACACATTTCATGTTTCATAGACGTAATGATTTATAATTGATTATATGTGCAATCCGAATGTTTTAATGAGCTTTAAAAAGGATCGGTATATTCTCGATTAAAGGGTTTTCTTCAAAGATACTCGTATGCTTCATGAATAAATGTGTTTTCCGAATATGTGTGTATGTGTCGTATGTTGGAAGATGTTATAATCATATTTAGTGAATATAGTAGACCATAATCATTTGCCGAGAAATGTGTATTGATATGTGTACTTGTTCGGTGAATATGTGGCATTGTGTGATATTAGTTATTACTCCTTTGTAAGGAGGTTGTGGTGCTTAGTGTTGTTTGGTATTGGTATTTGCTTGTTGTTGTGCGCGATTGTTGTAAGTGGTGTGCCTCCGGGTAAGATTGTTGAATCTCCGGGATCCGTCCTTGCTAGTACGGATCGGGTGTGACCGTGGGGTTGTCCAATCGGGTATGTCTTGGGGGGACTCTGAGGCTCGTGGCTTGCTAGCCCGATGCTAGGATAACTTGTGGGGTTATCTAATCCGGGTATGTCTTGCGGGGACTCCGAGGTTCGTGGCTTGTTAGCGCGATGCCGGGATAACTTATGGTTATGGTTTGGTTATGTGACGTACGTGTCATGGGTTATCCAATCGGGTAGGTCTCGTAGAGGTTCCAAGGTTCGTAGCTTGCTAGTGCGATGCCGGGATAACTATGAACGTATGTATGGTTATGGTTATGTGACTGTTGTCACAGTGACATGTGATTTGGTATGGTTTCCATTGGGTTATTCACTCGGGTATGTTCTGCGGAAGCATAAGAGGTTCGTGGCTTGTTAGCACGAGACGCGAATAATCCTTGGGTATATGTTGTTATGGATGATTAGGTCGTGGACCCTGCGGTTTGTGATCGGAATGGTATGATTGGGTTTTGGACCCCGTGTTTTGTGATCGGAATGGTATGATTGGGTCGTGGATCCCCTGTTTTGTGATCGGAATGGTATGATTGGGTCGTGGACCCCATGTTTTATTATCGGGATTGTATTTCGGAAAATGATCTTTGGGCCGTGTCTGTAATATCCGACTGTAACTTTTCATTTTTACCTGTCGTTGTATTATTCGGATAATCTGATTATCAGAAATCGTTGCATTTAGTATTATGTTGAGGTATTATAGATTTGAATATCATATCGTTGTTATTTCATATGTGATGATTCGATGTTATTAGAGTGTTACACTTTCGAATTTTTGTTAATGTAGCGTACGCTACACAGTACTATTAACGTACGCTAATCATGCGACTTAGCGTGCGTAAGGTTTCCTCGGTTGCGTACGCTAAGAAGGAATCGCGTGATTGACTTCAAAGACGTGAACCCTTTTAACCGTTAGCATGCATGAGATCTAAATCGAAATGGCGTGTCGGTGAGAATCTACTTTTATTAGCGTGCGTAACCCATTTCTCGTTAGCGTGCGCTAACGGCTGCGATAATTCAAGACAAGAGCCACCGTAAGCCGCTTACGTACGTAATATCGACCGGATAGCGACGTAAGGGCATTAGCGTACGCTAAATCGCCCGATAGCGTGCGCTAAGGATGTCCATCTATTTATAGGGCCACTGCTTTTTCATTTCTTCACAACTCTAAACCGATTCTCTCTCCATTTTATCGTCCCTCCGCACTCTAAAAACGATATCAACCTACACCAACTTGTTTCTAATCCTTGAATCTCGGAGTGGAGCTCATTTCCTTGGAGATTTGGAGTTGTTTTTAAGCTTGGAACATATTCTCTCATAGCATTGAAGTTGTTCTTCATTTCTGGAGGTTGGTGTGTTTTCTTCTCTGCATTATTTTCTTATGTTGATGTTAATGACGAATTATACTTCACCTAGAGTTAGATTAAGCAAGTAAAACATAGTTCTAATCCAACCTTTTTAACACTTTTGATGAATATGTTAAATGAGGGTTTAGTTTAGAGGAGTTCTTGATATTGTAGTAATGGTAACCATGTTTGTAGCTGTCATTACTCATCTTACGGACGAATTTAGCTCGAGAGGACATTGTTGGATCGGTTAGCTTCATCATAACTGGACTTAGTCAAGAACTTGATATCATATAGTGATTAAACACCATTTTAGGTATTTAATACCTTGAGAAGAACTTGATGATGTTAAAGATGAGATTAGATGATCTAGTTCAGAAATCTTAGAAGCTTT
Source organism: Orobanche coerulescens (assembly GCA_033398695.1). Classification (NCBI taxonomy): domain Eukaryota; kingdom Viridiplantae; phylum Streptophyta; class Magnoliopsida; order Lamiales; family Orobanchaceae; genus Orobanche; species Orobanche coerulescens. The sequence continues at coordinate 62,350,488 of CM065802.1, forward strand.
AACAAATCATGATTGTTCAGTTTTACAAGTCTTTGAAGATTGATAAGGATCTTGATAATTTCAACAATAATTTTTCATTAATCTAATGTATTGAGAACTTAGAATATTTTGATCATCATACTAAAATTGGTGAATTCACCATCATGTTAATGAATCCTCCAGCCTTGTAACAAAGACTTTGATAACCTTCATGAGTATGGTGTAATCTCAGAACTTATGAACTTGTTGTTAGCTTAAAAGTCAATTTAAATGAGAGGAGAATAATCATAATGTGCAGATTTTACCTTTCAACCTTTTAATGTTTTGGAAAGTTTAATCATCATAAGATGATCTTAACATCATGATTAGTTATTCAACATACCCTTGATAGAACTCTTGTTTATGTTGAACCATGCGAACATTCGGTAAATTTTGTAAACCGATTCTTATAGTTGTATTGATGTTAGAAGGACTCCTGGCATAAGGCTTCAATAATTTGTAGTAACAAACTATTCTAAAGGATTGTAGGTTGACGTCTTACTAATCCTATATTGATAATTATACGAATATGTTTTGAGTAAAATGTATTTCGTTTAAGGTTGGTTGTTCGAGTAAAACTTGTCGAGGACCGTCCGTTCATTCCGATAAGAAGAGGACTATTCTCGTCTCCGTATTAAGGCAAGTTATCTTGCTTGGTTATAATGATGATTAGATTCTTGTGATGATTATATATATTTCATGTGTATGAATTGTCCATGTGACGTTTGCCGTGATTTGATATTGTCCTTGACGTTATGGGATTGCATTCCTGGCACGCCGCTTCAATCGTTGATCTCGTTGGTCCTTATTTTCACTTTGGTGAGTTTTTCTTGATCCTTAATTGGATGTGTTATCCTTTGAGTTTCGTTGTCATGTTGTATCGTGACATATCCTAATCATATCTCGTGCCGATTGGTTATTGTGTAGGATTTTTAGCCGTGCACACGATGGTCATGCGTGGATGTTTCCGCATTGGACCGTGCACACGAGACGTTAGTTCGTGAGGCTAATTAGGTACATTGTCCCACGTATATCTCTGGATTCCGTATACGGGGTGGACATGTGCACGGACACATTTACGGATCGGGCGTCGTGATGTCCATCTTGAGCCATAATGTTAATCGCTCACTGCACCATGTTTGATTGGATGTGTTCGATATTTTGTGATCGATTGTTTCATACGCCCGAGGGGTATGATTAATAGTCGGAATGATTTTCTTGAGATCTATATATGTGAATTGTATAATGTCGGAAGAATTGATTATCATGTATATCGACTCTGTGTTGGGCGAAATACTTGTATTGTATTTTAGGTCGAGGCAAAGGCAAGACACGGGAAGAGCATGTCGACGGCGAAGGGTTCGGAGGATACTAGTTCGGGGGCCCCACATCTCTTGTTTGTCCGGTTATGTTAAACCGCGTTATGTTATCTCCTGTTTCATTTAAATTACTTTTTGGTTGTATTTGACATTTGAAGTATTCTCCATCTCCATATGGTTTATACTTGTTTTTCGGATCCTGGGTGTTGTAAGGCCGTTGGCCATATTTTAATAAACTCCTAATCGGAGAAATGACTATTCGTTGTGATTCGGTATCACAAATAATATTTATTTAACCTGTTTTGGATATCGCCTGGTGGGTCCCAGTGTGGGATTCACGGCACTGTAATAACCGCCATTTGGGGTGTTACAGAAGATGGTATCAGAGCGGTCGTTTTTTTTTTTATGAGTCATTGAGAAATGAACTAGTATCAAGAGACCTTCGTGTCACGTGTGACCTGTGCAAGCGCCTGACCCTACGAGCCAAATACGGTATGTACTTTATGAGCCATGGTTTAATTACTGGCATGATATTGATATCAGTATGGGTCTCCCTGCTGATCATGTTATTTCAAGGAATTGTGACACGATTTATCTGATTGATAATCCGAGGTAAATGCTGAATTTATTATACAATTGAAATTGTTCGACTTGACACCGATATGATATTCGGTGCGACATTTGTGGTATCAATAACCGTTTTCCTTGAATATATGATTCCTTGTTACTATTAATTTAGCGTGAATTTTAGTATCTTGAACTGTACTTATGGTTATCATTACGATTGATTCTTTCAGTATGGAAAGAAACCTGAGAGGTCGTGGCAGAGGGGGACGAGGCCGTGGAAGGGGCCGAATCCCAATACCTCGAGCCAACAGACGCGCGAATGCGGATCAGAGTTCCGCAGACAGTGGTTCACCTTCTAGGGAACAATCGCACCACAGTGGGCGCGGGGATGCACGTGTCGATCCTTACGTCGTAATGCAGGGCATGATGACACATATGACCCAGATGGGTCAACTAATGGAAGCTATGCAGAGGGCCGTTACTGGCCAGCAGCAGGGGGCTCATCCTCCTCCTGTGATTGGCGGACCCGTGAGTCGGATTATCGGCCGACATCTCGCGGCGACCACCGACTTTTGAAGGCTCCTCCGAGCCTGCCGACATTGTGCAATTGGATCGAGCATTTTGAGAAACTTTTCCGGATGGTGGATCGCCTGAAGAGAATCGCGTCTCGGTAGCCGCGTATTATCTTAGCAAAAGCGCTCATACAGTGGCTTTCAAGAGGCGGTGATGGTGTTTGCACATGGGAGGAATTTAAAAACCTCATGCTAGACCGTTACTATCCAGGGCCACTCCATGAGGCCAAACTGTCGGAACTTTTGAACCCCGACCCGTCTCAAGAAGATGATTTATTATCTGTTGCTGAGAAATTCCAGGCACTCCTTCCTTTCGCCACGACAATTATCCGAACAAAGGCCGATAAGATCAAATACTTTCTCAAGAGGCTTAAACCCCGAATGAGAATGCAGCTGTTGAATCACCACTGTACTACCTTACCGGAGTTTATCGAGAAGGCTCTGGAGTACGAACTCACCGCGAAGGAGATTTCCAAGAAGCAACCACAGTCCAACAACAAAAGGTCCAAGAACCAGAATCAGACTGAGAGTAACCGGGGGACATTCAGGAAGCCCCATACATTGCCAAACCCCTCTGATCGACCACCCATGGCGTCAAAGCCAGCTGGATCGCACTCTCGAGCGGTCCCCTCATCTGTTGTGTGCTATAACTGCGGAGACCAGGGGCATTTCAGCACCAAATGCCCGAAGCCTGCCGTCACATGCCTTACTTGTGGCAAGATTGGTCACCGTGCTCGTTTTTGCAGGGGTGGGCCCGGACATGATCCAGTAGCGTCTCATGCTCCTATTCAATCCTCTGTCCAGAACCGGACGCCTCCGTCCGCTTCCTATCAGACCACCGGGGCAAATAGGGGAATGGGCCGTGGGAATCAAAGTGGTACACCTGGTGCCGGAACTGCGAAACCCAGGATTTACGAGATGAAGAGAGCTGATGATCCCGAGGCCAACATGATTTCAGGTATACTCGAGATCCACTCCCAGCCTGTGTGTGTTCTTTTTGATACCGGTGCTTCACACTCCTTTATATCTTCTTCTTGTTTAAGTCATTTGCCTCTAGACCATGTTATCAATTGTGAGCCCTACGTGATTGGTCTACCTGATGGTAGAAGAATTATTGGAAATCGTGAAGTCCAGGACTGTCCGATTCGTTTGAAAGACCGTGAGTGGTTGTCAAATCTGATTGTAGTCGATCTACCTAAGGATGATATAATCTTGGGCATCGATTGGATGGATCGTCACGATGCAATACTCAGTGTCCGCAAGCGGATGGTTACCGTCACTTCTGATGATGGATTTGAGTGTATTTTTCGAGGTGATAATCCCACTGCTCGGGAGAGTCATCACGCTATGAAAGCAAAGAAACCGCTTAATCAAGGGTGTATTGGTTATTGGTGCTACATGACCAAAACAAATGATCGACGATTGAATTGGCCGACATTCCGGTAGTACGAGACTACCGGATGTATTTCCAAACGAGTTGCCGTGCTTACCTCCTCATCGTGACGTGGAGTTTATTATTGAGTTAGAACCAGCACGTCCCCGCTCTCAAAAGCACCGCATCGTATGGCTCCGACCGAGATGCAAGAATTGAAGAACCAGCTTGAGGAGTTGACACACAAAGGATATATTCGACCTAGTGCGACCCCATTGGGAGCACCAGTGTTATATGTTACTAAGAAAGATGGATCTCTACGATTGAGTATTGATTACCGTGAGCTGAACAGGTTAACAATCAAGAAAATGTATACCTTGCCTCGTTTTGATGATTTACTAGACCCACTTGAGGGAGCTGCCTTGTTTTCTAAGCGAGACTTAAGATCTGGTTATCATCAGTTGAGGATTCGAGAGTCTGACATTTCGAAGACAAGATTCCGTACTCGCTATGGGCATTATGAGTTCGTGGTGATGCCATTTGGGTGACTAATGCACCGGCGGTGTTCATGGAGTTGATGAATCGAGTTTTTATTAACTATCTGGATCGCTTTGTAGTCGTTTTCATTGACGACATTCGATTTACTCGCGACCACGAGGAGCACGAGTCACCTCCACCAAGTTCTCGATACTTTGAGGCGAGAACAACTTTATGGGAAATTTTCTAAGTGTGAGTTCTGGATGCCTGAGGTTGTCTTTCTCGGGCATGTGATATCAGCCGAAGGGGTGAGAGTGGACCCACAAAAGACGGAAGCCATTCGAGATTGGCTACCACCGAAGAACGTGAAGGAAGTTCGTAGTTTCCTCGGCCTAGCAGTTACTACCGACGATTCGTGGAGGGATTCTCCAAAATTTCGCAACCGATGACTAACTTACTGCGGAAGGACAAGAAGTATTTGTGGTCAGAAGCATGTCAGCAAAGTTTTGAAGAGCTCAAGAGTCGATTGATTTCGGCACCTGTTTTGGTCTTACCAAAGGGAACGGAAGGATTTGTGGTGTATAGTGACGCGTCGAGACAGTGCAGGATGTGTACTAATGCAGAAGGGAAAGTAATCGCCTATGCATCGAGACAATTGCGACCCTATGAAGTTAACTATCCGACCCACGACTTGGAGTTAGCAAGTGGTGTTTGCTTTGAAAATCAAGGCGTCACTATCTTTATGGAGTTACTCGCGATCTTTACGGACCACAAGAGCCTAAAGTACATTTTTACTCGAAGGAGTTGAACATGAGACAAAGAAGGTGGCTAGAATTAATCAAGGGCTATGATATCGAGATCCTTTATCATCCGGTAAAGCAAATGTGGTTGCCGACGCATTAAGCCGTAAGACAGTGCAGAGCAGAATCTTGAACCGTTTAACGGACAGAGGAATTGCAGTTGGACCTTATGAGGTCAGAAATTGAAGTTTGGTTACAGCGTGTTCAGGGACAACTTTGCACCCTTGATATTTCTTCGTCTCTCAATGATATGATCAAATCGAAGCAAATTACAGACCCATTCTTATCTCGGGTTCGGGATGAAGTAACCCAGGGGAAAGCCCCTGGATTCGTGATCCACGAGGATGGATTGATACGTTTTAGAAATCGAGTTTGTGTACCCGCTGACGAAGAGTTGAGGAACTCTATCATGAGAGAAGCCCATGCTACCCCGTACTCTATCCACCCGGGCTCTAGCAAGATGTATAAGGATTTGAAACAGAATTATTGGTGGGGAAATATGAAATGTGAGGTTGCCGAATTGCTTTGAGGTGCTTAACTCACGGCAAGTTAAGATTGAGCACCGACCCGCAGAATGTTTAAACCGCTCCCGATTCCCGAATGGAAATGGGAGGACATATCTATGGATTTTATCACTAGCTTGCCGACGAGTCGCCGAGGAATGAATACGATTTGGGTGATTGTGGACCGTCGACCAAATCAGCTCACTTCTTGGAAATTAAGGACACATGGGGCCCCGAGAGATTGGCCCACTGTTTATTAAGGAAATTGTGAGACTACACGGTACCCCCAAGAGCATTGTATCGCATCGTGACAGGCGATTTGTGTCACACTTCCGAAGGCGGTTCATCGTGCGATGGGCACGCAGTTGAATTTCAAGACGGCTTTCCATCCACAGATCGATGGTCAATCGGAGAGAACCATACAGACTCTAGAAGATATGTTGAGAGCATGTGCTCTTGATTGGAAGGACGATTGGGAAGCCCACCGCCTTTGGTGGAATTCACTTATAATAATAGTTGGCACGCTTCGATTCGGATGGCACCGTATGAGGCATTATATGGCCGTCGCTGTAGGTCCCCTTTGTGTTGGGACGAACTGTCAGAATCTCTGGGTACGGAACCCGATATGTTGTTAGCCGCCCGTGAGAAGATCACTTTGATTAAGAGTCGGTTGTTAACGGCTCAAAGTCGACAGAAGTCTTATGCTGACCATCGTCGAAGACCGCTTGAGTTCGAGGTTGGTGACCATGTGTTAATGAAGGTGTCTCCTACTCGAGGTGTTTTTCGTTTCGGGAAGAGGGGCAAGCTGAGACCAAGGTATATTGGGCCGTTTGAGGTTACGGAGCGTGTAGCCGATCTGCCTATCGACTAGCCTTGCCACCGACCTTGAGTAAGATTCACAACGTGTTTCATGTCTCCCAGCTGAGGAAATATGTTGCTGATCCGAGCCACGTTCTTCAATTCGAAGATATTGATTTAGCAGAGGATCATTCGTACGAGGAGCGTCCTGTACGGATACTCGAGAGGAGGATCAAGCAATTGCGTAACAATACGATTCCACTACCGAAAGTTCGGTGGTCACGACACGGAGTCGAGGAGGCTACGTGGGAGACCGAGGATAGTATGCGAGCGAGATACCCCGAGTTATTTACCCCTTAGTTTCGAGGACGAAACTCTTTTAAGGGGGGGAGTATGTAATATCCGACTGTAACTTTTCATTTTTACCTGTCGTTGTATTATTCGGATAATCTGATTATCGTAAATCGTTGCATTTAGTATTATGTTGAGGTATTATAGATTTGAATATCATATCGTTGTTATTTCATATGTGATGATTCGATGTTATTAGAGTGTTACACTTTCGAATTTTTGTTAATGTAGCGTACGCTACACAGTACTATTAACGTACGCTAATCATGCGACTTAGCGTGCGTAAGGTTTCCTCGGTTGCGTACGCTAAGAAGGAATCGCGTGATTGACTTCAGCACGTGAACCCTTTTAACCGTTAGCATGCATGAGATCTAAATCTGAGCTGGCGTGTCGGTGAGAATCTACTTTTATTAGCGTGCGTAACCCATTTCTCGTTAGCGTGCGCTAACGGCCTGCGATAATTCAAGACAGTAGCCACTGTAAGCCGCTTACGTACGTAATATCGACCGGATAGCGTACGTAAGGGCATTAGCGTACGCTAAACTGTCCTGATAGCGTGCGCTAAGGATGTCCATCTATTTATAGGGCCGGCTGTTTTTCATTTCTTCACAACTCTAAACCGATTCTCTCTCCATTTTATCGTCCCTCTGCACTCTAAAAACGATATCAACCTACACCAACTTGTTTCTAATCCTTGAATCTCGGAGTGGAGCTCATTTCCTTGGAGATTTGGAGTTGTTTTTAAGCTTGGAACATATTCTCTCATAGCATTGAAGTTGTTCTTCATTTCTGGAGGTTGGTGTGTTTTCTTCTCTGCATTATTTTCTTATGTTGATGTTAATGACGAATTATACTTCACCTAGAGTTAGATTAAGCAAGTAAAACATAGTTCTAATCCAACCTTTTTAACACTTTTGATGAATATGTTAAATGAGGGTTTAGTTTAGAGGAGTTCTTGATATTGTAGTAATGGTAACCATGTTTGTAGCTGTCATTACTCATCTTCTGGACGAATTTAGCTCAGTAGGACATTGTTGGATCGGTTAGCTTCATCATAACTGGACTTAGTCAAGAACTTGATATCATATAGTGATTAAACACCATTTTAGGTATTTAATTACCTTGAGAAGAACTTGATGATGTTAAAGATGAGATTAGATGATCTAGTTCAGGAATCTTAGAAGCTTTAACAAATCATGATTGTTCAGTTTCACAAGTCTTTGAAGATTGATAAGGATCTTGATAATTTCAACAATAATTTTTCATTAATCTAATGTATTGAGAACTTAGAATATTTTGATCATCATACTAAAATTGGTGAATTCACCATCATGTTAATGAATCCTCCAGCCTTGTAACAAAGACTTTGATAACCTTCATGTGTATGGTGTAATCTCAGAACTTATGAACTTGTTGTTAGCTTAAAAGTCAATTTAAATGAGAGGAGAATAATCATAATGTGCAGATTTTACCTTTCAACCTTTTAATGTTTTGGAAAGTTTAATCATCATAAGATGATCTTAACATCATGATTAGTTATTCAACATACCCTTGATAGAACTCTTGTTTATGTTGAACCATGCGAACATTCGGTAAATTTTGTAAACCGATTCTTATAGTTGTATTGATGTTAGAAGGACTCCAGGCATAAGGCTTCAATAATTTGTAGTAACAAACTATTCTAAAGGATTGTAGGTTGACGTCTTACTAATCCTATATTGATAATTATACGAATATGTTTTGAGTAAAATGTATTTCGTTTAAGGTTGGTTGTTCGAGTAAAACTTGTCGAGGACCGTCCGTTCGTTCCGATAAGAAGAGGACTATTCTCGTCTCCGTATTAAGGCAAGTTATCTTGCTTGGTTACAATGATGATTAGATTCTTGTGATGATTATATATATATTTCATGTGTATGAATTGTCCATGTGACGTTTGCCGTGATTTGATATTGTCCTTGACGTTATGGGATTGCATTCCAAAGTACGCCGTTTCGAATCGTTGATCTCGTTGGTCCTTATTTTCACTTTGGTGAGTTTTTCTTGATCCTTAATTGGATGTGTTATCCTTTGAGTTTCGTTGTCATGTTGTATCGTGACATATCCGGAATCATATCTGCGTGCCGATTGGTTATTGTGTAGGATTTTTAGCCAGGCACACGATGGTCATGCGTGGATGTTTCCGCATTGGACCGTGCACACGATACGTTAGTTCGTGAGGCTAATTAGGTACATTGTCCCACGTATATCTCTGGATTCCGTATACGGGGTGGACATGTGCACGGACACATTTCCGGATCGGGCGTACTGTGATGTCCATCTTGAGCCATAATGTTAATCGTTCACAGACCATGTTTGATTGGATGTGTTCGATATTTTGTGACTGATTGTTTCATACGCCCGAGGGGTATGATTAATAGTCGGAATGATTTTCTTGAGATCTATATATGTGAATTGTATAATGTCGGAAGAATTGATTATCATGTATATCTGACCCTGTGTTGGGCGAAATACTTGTATTGTATTTTAGGTCGAGGCAAAGGCAAGACACGGGAAGAGCATGTCGACGGCGAAGGGTTCGGAGGATACTAGTTCGGGGGCCCCACATCTCTTGTTTGTCCGGTTATGTTAAACCGCGTTATGTTATCTCCTGTTTCATTTAAATTACTTTTTGGTTGTATTTGACATTTGAAGTATTCTCCATCTCCATATGGTTTATACTTGTTTTTCGGATCCTGGGTGTTGTAAGGCCGTTGGCCATATTTTAATAAACTCCTAATCGGAGAAATGACTATTCGTTGTGATTCGGTATCACAAATAATATTTATTTAACCTGTTTTGGATATCGCCTGGTGGGTCCCAGTGTGGGATTCACGGCACTGTAATAACCGCCATTTGGGGTGTTACAGTGTCCCTAAGGGGTTTCGAAAGTCTTGAGAATTCTTAAATCCTAAATGTTTTCAAAACTCCCGAGACCGTAAAATGTTTTGTAAGATGTATTTTGGGTTTATCCCTACCTTTCATGATTGAACTATTTTGATCAAGTAATTCATCTCGGGAAGCATGTTCACGATTGTGATGTGTTTGGAGTATGTTGTGTATGGCTTGTATTTGTATTTTATACTTGCACTAGCAAAACAGTAGAGTTTTGCTAACCCCCGAGTAATCGAGGGTGGATGTCTGTATTGCGTCCAGGTACTTGCAGGTTGCTGGGGAGCGAATCACAGTATCGGTATGAAGGATGATGGAAGACGACGATACTAATCACATGAAGACCAGTCGTTGAGTATTTTGGTAGAGTCTTGTTGTTTGCCTCTCCGTTGTGTTATTCTCCCGTGTTATGGGAATGTTGATGTATTCCAACCCTTGTGTGGGTATGAGTTGTGAGAAAGAGTAATGTACGTTTGATGCGTGTGTCGTGGCAAAAGACCAAATCGGTCTAATGGTTCGTTATTAGCCATGTTGGCATGTATTGTGTTGTTGTGTTTTCTATATCTAGCCTCGTAGATCCTCGTGGAGAGGATCTGCGGTGCTCTAATATTCCCGAGTGGTTTGGGGGTGTTACATAATATGGTATCAGAGCTTAGGTTTCAGAAACCAAGGCTGTCGGGTCAATTGTGTGTAGTCAAGTCTTGTCTTATTAGATTTTTTCTAACTGAGTCGTGTTGCGACGCGTTGTCTGAGATGTCGGTCGTGATTAGTATCAAGGTGCAGCCATCATCTTCGTGCGATCTGTGGATGTAAGTCTCCCCACTATATGTTGTGTCTCGTGTTACTCGAGCTTGTATGATTCTTGTGTTACAATGTGGAGTTAAATGTGAATCGTGAATACGTACTCCATGATTGTTCATTCTCGCATTGTGTTGGAATGAAGAGTGGTGCCGGTGTATATATATATATATCTTTGTATAAATCATTTTTTTACAGGAGTAATGTTTTGGTGTGGTTACGCAATGAAAGTTTGTCAATGTGATACTTTAAAGCTTTAATTGTTTTGGGAAGTCACATAAATTTTATTTTAAAACATCCTCCAAGAAAGGAAAAAGTTTGATCTTCGTATGATGATCTCGTGACCGAAATTTTTTGAGAATTCAAACTACTTATATTTTATTTTCATCTTATATTGCAAATTTTAAAAATTTAATTTTTTTTAAAACTCAAATGAGGTCTACCAAAAATTTACTTGAGATGTGACTTTCGTTTTAAACTTTTTGGTTTCATGAATTTTGTTAAAAGGTATGTAGTGAGGATGTTGTTGTTATTTCGGCTATAGTGCCCCGAGCTGTGATTAAAGTGGTGATGTGAACACTGAGTCGTTCGGTATGCACTCGTCGAGATAGTTCTCTTGACCGAGAGGAGGAAATTCGGTTTGGAATGTTAATTAACTTTTGATGGTTATTTGTGTAATATTATAATCATGTGAATCGACGGCGTTTGGATTCGTATGTTGTTGTTTAATTGTAACCTTCGATTTTGGTATTGTTTGGTATATGTTCACAACGTGTTGCTGAATTAGAGCAGTTAGCACACGCTATGTATGCAGCTAGCACGCGCTAAGTCCTTGTTATAGCGCACGCTAATCAGTCTAGATAGAAGCTTTGGAACTGCATTTTGGCCGTTAGGTCTAACTTTTGCGATCGTTAGACCGATCACCTGTGACCATATTTTATGTGTGGTGTCCAATGATAATAATTGTTATGTGTGATTATGTGTTATGATCTTTCGTTGCGCTAGGTGGTTACTTGTTAATATGCCGAGGGGTAGAGATCGTGATCGCAACTGTGGTACAGATGGCCACGGGGATCAGACGCGGGACCGAGAGAATATTGTCGGGAACAATATTGGTATGGTTGTTGCTACTATATCGCAACAAGTAGCAGCACAGATGACTCAGTTGACCCAGGCAGTTCAACGCAACACTGACGCAACTCAGAACGTCGATGTAACTCAATGGCTTCGGGAAGTAGTTCGTATGAATCCCCCTCGATTCACCGGTGCTGCGGATGCGTTGGGCTGGGATGCTTAGCTTTTCCAGTTGGGAAAGATATTCGAGGCAGTTGATTGCCGTGAAGAGCGGAAGGTGCCTATCGCTCAGTACCTTCTTGACAAAGATGCCGCTAATTGGTGGGAAGCTGTTAAACCTCGTGATCATGATGTCACGTGGGCGGAGTTCCAGGCATTTATGGAAGCTGAGTTCTGTCCGAAACCAATTATAGATCAGAGGATTCGTGGATTTTATTTGGCAGAACCGCAAGATATATAAGTGTCGCAGTCTATCATCGACTATAGCAAACAACTGAGTTATGTGCAAGCCCGGGTGAGGACCGAAGAAGAGAAGATCCTTCATTTTGACAGATGGATGAAGCCAGATATTCACCAGTACATGGCGGGATTCACTTGCACTTCGTTGAGGGATTATCAGGATCGAGCCTTAGTCTACGAACTAGCTTCGTTATCGTCGGAACATGTGCCTGAGTCGAAGAAACAGAGGATGTCCGGTGACCTTATGGGCAGTACAGGAGTTGGTGTTTCTGGGTTGCAACGTCGTAGTCTTTCTGCTGAGAAGCTCCATTGTTCGATGCATGGGACCGAGAGTTCCAAATCGTCAGCTTTGACCCCTGGTAAGGCCAGGAGGTGTTTCAACTGCAATGTGTCGGGGCATGTTCGTGCACATTGTCTTTCTACGCCAGTAACGTGTTACAAGTGCGGACTTGAGGGACACCGGGTTTAGTTTTGCGAATTGGTCACCGAGACTTCCAAGGCACGGACTTTAACACCAATACCAGGATCGACTCCGAGGAGTTCCTGAGAGTGTAGTCTACCAGTTGTATGTTATGTTATTTCATTGCTTTGTTATTTGAATTTCGGGGATAAACTTCTTTTATTAGAAGTGGATCAGATTTTGAACTTCTATATTTTCAACTCTATCGACTCGTTTGTGTTCGTTGATATTTTATGAACTTGTTATATCCTTCACTTTTTATTGTTCGAACGAGTTGTGGTATTATTTCACATTAATCTGTCTGTCGTTGTAACTTTTTTTGAATTCGGTTCCATTCCTGTGAATCTTATGTTAATGCATATCTTGTCGTTTTAACCGGATCATATATTGTCTTGAGTCAAGATGTGAACTTCGGGGATGCTATTCGATTTTTGTTATTCGTTATGATTCAGATATGGTGGTTCAACCATTGTTGTCTCGATCGTTGTTGTTCGATCGTTTGTTGTCTGGTATTTTTTGATCTCGTATCATGATTTTTGAGCATTCAGATCACTTCGTAATTTCCTTAAGTTCGGGAAATTAGCTTCTTATTCGATCTTCCAAACCTTGGGTTGTGGAAATAATTCGTGCTTTGATTGATGTGCTGTCCGGGTTGGTCAACCATATTGATTTTGTTCGTTGTGTTTGGTTATCATTCTGGCGTAGTGATATGAATGGTAGCAGCTAAGTGTTGCATGTGATTCGTTACAGGTCGTCGACAACGGATATCATGTGTTATATGAGATTGTTTTGCGTTGATCATTTTATGTTTTAAGTTTGAGGGACGAAACTTCTTTTAAGAGGGGTAGAATGTAATACCCGAGATTTTCATTCCGGTTTCGTTGAACTTTTCTTCGGTCGAGCGGATTTTTGTCGTCCACGTCTTTGGAATCGTGTGCCTGTACTGTAGTACGTTGAGTTTCGTATCCTGCCTCGGTGCGTTAGTGTGATCGAGACGTCGTCGAACATTTAGCCGGGCAGTCAGATGGTTGGCTGGGCCGAGTTACGGCCGTAAGGCGTGGCCGATTACGTCCGTAAGACGCCCGCACATCCTGGCCTGGGGGGACTCGGTTACAGCCGTAAGGGTTATCCTGTTACGGCCGTAATGCTGCGTTACGGCCATAAAGCGCCAGCAGATTTTGGGCAGTAGCCTTGGAGACTTGGTTACGGCCGTAAGACTGCGCCGAGTACGGCCGTAAGGTGTGCCTCGTACGTACGTAAGGCAGCAGCCGGTACGTACGTAAGCGGGGTTGACCGAGTTATGACCGTAATGAGCTGCAGGTTACGGCCGTAACGCGCTCGGCCTTATATAGGCCTGGCGACGGGCCGGACCTTATTTACCCCATTTTTTCACTCCTTGTGGCGGCTGTCGGACGGGGAGACGAGAAGAGGAGGTCTTGGTTGATTCCACTCGATTTCTAGGCGTTTTGGAATGTTGGAATATTTAGTCCACATATAAATAAATTATGTTTTGATGATTAAGTTTCTAAAAAAAAACAAACAACATAAAGGCGAAGCAAAACGACAAAGCAGACGAAGATGCAAAAAGTTGTAATCTGGACTGCATTAGCGCACGCAAAACATCATAGGCTAGCGCACGGTAACGGGAAGTCATCTACATATCAGCCAAGTTCGAAGTTACCTGAAGTGAAGTCATCTGATGAGGATAGCGCACGCTTCACCTTATACCTAACGCACGCTATCGAGTCCATATTACCGTTGTGAAGATATTCAAACACAGAATGACGTATGCAATGAAGTCAGTATTAGCGCACGTAAGATATGATATTTAGCGCACGCTAAATATCAGTTTGAATCAAGTCAATCAGAACGCTGGAAAGATTCGGCGGAAAGTCAAGTTTCAAACGGATAGTTTGACAAGTGAAGGCAACGAATATATTACGTTAACGCACGCTACTCAATCATGGTTAACGTATGCTAAGTTAGTCAGATAACGTACGTAACACAAAGAATATAACGTACGCTAAAGGAGAAACGAAGCTACTGGACTGAAACTGGAACAAACTAGCGCACGCTAAAGAGAAAGCCTAGCGCACGCTAATTAGTCAAAACAGCAGCTAACGGCTAGTTTGATGATGGAGCCTATAAATACCACATCTTTGGTATTATTCCATACAACAACTCCAAGCAATCAAGTCATTGATCTTATGTTCATATAGTTACATTGTTGTTGTGATATTGAGCTCATATTGTTAGTTTGAGTGTTTATACATTCAACATTATACAAGAGAGGTAAAAGAAAAGATACGATTGGATTCGGTGTTATTAGGATCAACGATCCGTCATTATTAGAATCGTAATCGCTATCTTAGTGAGGTTTATCTAGTACCAATAGAAAGCTAGAGTGGTTGATTCCTTGTCCAATAGAAAAGGAAAACAGTTTTACTCGGACCGATAGAAGACAAGCTTGTAACGGTAATCCCTCGACCGATAGAAGAGAGGCGTAGAGGTTTTGATCTTATTCCTATAGAAAAAGATACACCGAGAGAGGACGTAGGCTTCGTTAATAGCCGAACCTCTATAAATCCTTGTGTGATTTATTTTCCGCAATTTATTTACGCTTCCGCACAAATGGCACAAATATACGATTTTTATACCAACAATTGGTATCGGACAGGTTACTCCAATACGCGGCTTAACATCCGAGGAGAAGATCCAAAATGGCGTTTCAAATGGCTCCAGTCGAAGGCCTTGCTCTCAACCGACCACCATTTTTTGATGGATCGAATTTCATGACTTGGAAGAAGAAAATGTCTATTTTCATCCGAGCTTACGATATCGAATTATGGAAGGTGATATGCCTTGGTCCCAAAATTCCGACGAACTCAAACGGAACTCTCAAAACCTTTGAAGAGTATGATGATGCGGATTGGAAAAACGACCATTATAATTGCAAAGCCACGCAATTATTATACTGTGCCTTAAATCCAGAAGAACACAACCGGATATCATCGTGTGATAGTGGCAAAGAAATATGGAAAATGCTTGAGGTAACATACGAAGGTACGTCTCAAGTCAAAGAGACGAAGATAAACATGCTCTTTCACGATTATGAATTATTCCAAATGAAGGACGACGAATCCATCTCGATTATGCTCGACCGATTTTCGGTCATCACTAATGGATTAGCATGTTTCGGAAAACCACTTTCGAGTAGTGAGAAAGTAAAGAAAATTCTCCGATCACTACCTCTAGAATGGGACGGTACGATTACGGCAATAATGGAATCTAAAGATTTAAATAATCTTGATTTTAGTGCTCTCGTTGGTTCTCTTATCAACTACGAGATTGTTCTAAAATCTCGGAATGCCAAACCAAAACCGAAGGAAAGGTCGATAGCCATGAAGGCTAAAATATCGAGAAAGAAAGAAGAAATCCCCAGGTGGACGAAGCGACGAAGAATCGGCATATTATGACAAGAATATTAATAAGTTCCAACACTTATTAAACCGGGGGAAGCAGGACATCCAAAAGGGCGAATCGAAGAAATTCGACAACACTTGTCGATTATGTGGTAAACCAGGCCACTTTGCTAAGAACTGTCGAGTAAAACAAAAGGAAGTCTTAGTTGCAACATGGAGCGACGAAGATCCTGATGAAGATTTCATGAATCAAAATAATCCCGCGCTCATGGCCCGGAGTTCATTCGACGACAGCGACGTCGAAATCCAAGTAAGTAACTCTTACGACGAACTTTTTGAAGCATTCGAGTTATTACATACCGATTATCAAAATGCTTTAAAAGAAATTAAATCCCTTCAAACTAAATATAAATCTTTGGAAAATGAAAATTCCAAAATTCTAGGAAAGGGAAATTTTGTCGAGATCGATCATTCAAAATGCATTGAAAACGAGAATATTTTAAAGAATGATCTTGTTAAAGTTCAAATCGAGCTCAAAAATTTAATGAAGAAATTTTCTCTCGGAAACGAGAAATTTAAAAATATGCTTTCGGTTCAAAAATACACGTTAAATAAAGAGGGGTTGGGATTCACACATCGTTCTAAAAATGAATCCTTAAATTTCAAAATACCCCGTTGCGAAAAATGTTTAAAACTTGGGCATCATATTTCAAACTGTAAAAGACCACGATGGACGATTAAAATTAAGAAAATTTGGATTCCTAAAGGAACGAATATTTCAAATATCGTCTATGTCTCCAAACAAAAACCAACTATAGGTTGGATCCCCAAAAATTGATTTTTGAAATTTTACTCAGGGGGAGTATATTTTTTTAAATGAGATAATATTTTCAGGGGGAGTTTTACCCGTATCATGCATATTATTTATTGCATATTTTTTTTGGTATCCTCTATATTTTTTACTTTTTGCTGAATACAAAAAGGGGGAGAAGAAGATTGAATCGGATAAAAGTGTCATGAAAGATATGACGAGAAAAACCTGCAAAATAAAAGGAGGAGAAGAAAGCATTCAAAAAGGGGGAGAAACGAAGGAGTTGAAAAGTTGAAAAATGAAATGCAAAGTAATCGAAAATGACAGAAAAAGATTCAAGAAACTAACGAAACGATCAAAGCCGAAAACTTTGATTCGTATAAATATACATATAGATATATTTTTACCTTTCAGGTTTTATCCAATTCAAGAGTTGTTTTGTAATCATCAAAAAGGGGGAGATTGTTGAAATATTTATTCCACATATAAATAAATTATGTTTTGATGATTAAGTTGCTAAACAAAACAAAACAACATAAAGGCGAAGCAAAACGACGAAGGAGACTAAGACGCAAAAAGTTGCAAGCTGGACTGCATTAGCGCACGCAAAACATCATAGGCTAGCGCACGCTAACGTGAAGTCATCTACATATCAGCCAAGTTCGAAGTTACCTGAAGTGAAGTCATCTGATGAGGATAGCGCACGCTTCACCTTATACCTAACGCACGCTATCGAGTCCATATTACCGTTGTGAAGATATTCAAACACAGAATGACGTATGCAATGAAGTCAGTATTAGCGCACGTAAGATATGATATTTAGCGCACGCTAAATATCAGTTTGAATCAAGTCAATCAGAACGCTGGAAAGATTCGGCGGAAAGTCAAGTTTCAAACGGATAGTTTGACAAGTGAAGGCAACGAATATATTACGTTAACGCACGCTACTCAATCATGGTTAACGTATGCTAAGTTAGTCAGATAACGTACGTAACACAAAGAATATAACGTACGCTAAAGGAGAAACGAAGCTACTGGACTGAAACTGGAACAAACTAGCGTACGCTATAGAGAAAGCCTAGCACATGCTAATTAGTCAAAACAGCAGCTAACGGCTAGTTTGATGATGGAGCATATAAATACCACATCTTTGGTATTATTCCATACAACAACTCCAAGCAATCAAGGCATTGATCTTATATTCATATACTTACATTGTTGTTGTGATATTGAGCTTATATTGTTAGTTTGAGTGTTTATACATTCAACATTATACACGAGAGGTAAAAGAAAAGATACGATTGGATTCGATGTTATTAGGATCAAGGATCCGGCATTATTAGAATCACAATCGCTATCTTAGTGAGGTTTATCTAGTACCAATAGAAAGCTAGAGTAGTTGATTCCTTGTCCAATAGAAAAGGAAAACGGTTTTACTCGGACCGATAGAAGACGAGCTTGTAACGGTAATCCCTCGACCGATAGAAGAGAGGCGTAGAGGTTTTGATCTTATTCCTATAGAAGAAGATACATCGAGAGAGGACGTAGGCTTCGTTAATAGCCGAACCTCTATAAATTCTTGTGTGATTTATTTTCCGCAATTTATTTACGCTTCCGCACAAACGGCGCAAATATCCGATTTTATACCAACATGGAAGACTCTTGTCGATTATATCATCATCAAATCCTTGTTCTTCATCGGATCGAGGTATTTTCTTCCTTAGAACCCTAGTTGTGTAATTTTGGGGGTTTCTTCGTGATTCTTCAATTTAATTCGTGGTTGATGAATCGATTATGGTATTCTTGTTGTCATGGTCATGATCTTCGGATTTTGTAACTCGTTTATCGATTTTTATCACCCGGAACTTGATTCTTGATTTCTTTGAAGAAACCCTCGAATCCTTGTTGTTTTTCGGGTCGATTCAGATTCCGATTAGTGTTATTGATTCATAGTGATGTTATTTTCGTAGTATTCATGGGGTTTTCGAGTTCTTGGTCATTCTTGGAAATTCGAGGGCTACCCGACCGTGTTCGTTCGTTGTTCTATTGCTCGTGGTATCGAGGCAAGTATCTTGCCCATACATTTCATGTTTCGTAGGCGTAATGGTTGATAATTGATTATATGTGCAATCCGAATGTTTTATTGAGCTTTAAAAAGGATCGGTATATTCTCGATTAAAGGGTCTTCTTCAAAGATACTCGTATGCTTCATGAATAAATGTGTTTTCGAAATATGTGTGTATGTGTCGTATGTTGGAAGATGTTATAATCATATTTAGTGAATATAATAGACCGCAATCATTTGCCGAGAATTATGTATTTATATGTGTACTTTTTCGGTGAATATGTGATGTTGTGTGATATTAGTTATTACTCCTTTGTAAGGAGGTTGTGGTGCTTAATGTTGTTTGGTATTGGTATTTGCTTGTTGTTATGCATGATTGTTGCAAGTGGTGTGCCTCCGGGTAAGATTGTTGAATCTCCGAGATCTGTCCTTGCTAGTACGGATCAGGTGTGACCGTGGGGTTGTCCAATCGGGTATATCTTGCGGGGACTCCGAGGTTCGTGGCTTGCTATCCCGATGACGGAATAACTTGTGGGTTTATCTAATCTGGGTATGTCTTGTGGGAACTCCGAGGTTCGTGGCTTGTTAGCGCGATGCCGGGATAACTATGCTTATGGTTTGGTTATGTGACGTACGTGTCATGGGTTATCCA
Source organism: Orobanche coerulescens (assembly GCA_033398695.1). Taxonomy (NCBI): domain Eukaryota; kingdom Viridiplantae; phylum Streptophyta; class Magnoliopsida; order Lamiales; family Orobanchaceae; genus Orobanche; species Orobanche coerulescens. The sequence goes on from CM065802.1 coordinate 62,369,934, forward strand.
ATTGGGTAGGTCTCGTGGAGGCTCCGAGGTTCGTAGCTTGTTAGTGCGATGCCGGGATAACTATGAACGTAGGTATAGTTATGGTTATGTGACTGTTGTCACAGTGACATGTGATTTCATATGGTTTCCCATTGGGTTATTCACTCGGGTATGTTCCGCGGGAGCATCTGAGGTTCGTGGCTTGTTAGCACGAGACGCGAATAATCCTTGGGAATATGTTGTTATGGATGATTGGGTCGTGGACCCTGTGGTTTGTGATCGAAATGGTATGATTGGGTCGTGGACCCCGTGTTTTGTGATCGGAATGGTATGATTGGGTCGTGGACCCCGTGTTTTGTGATCAACATGGTATGATTGGGTCGTGGACCCCGTGTTTTATTATCGGGATTGTATTTTTGAAAATGATCTTTGGGCCGTGTCCCTAAGGGGTTTCGAAAGTCTTGAGAATTCTTAGATCCCAAATGTTTTCAAAACTCCCGAGACCGTAAAATATTTTGTAAGATGTATTTTGGGTTTATCCCTACCTTTCATGATTGAACTGTTTTGATCAAGTAATTCATCTCGGGAAGCATGTTCACGATTGTGATGTGTTTGGAGTATGTTATGTATGGCTTATATTTGTATTTTATACTTGCACTAGAAAAATAGTGGAGTTTTGCTAACCCCCGTATAATCGGTGTAACACCCCCAATCCGCTCAGGGATATTACACGCCGTAGAACCTTTCCTCAAGGATCTACCAGGCTGGTAACAACATATAACAACTCAACCATGCCTTTAAGTCTAAAATGACTCAGTAGACCGATTTGGTCTTTCAATAAATACATACAACTCAAATACAACTCATGCCCACGCAGGGGTCAAAATACAACCACACCCGTACAACGGAAAAAATATAGCAGCGGAAAATAAACTATAACTAAACCAATAACATCATACGGATCCTCGTGTGATTAGTATCGTTCATCTTTCATCATCCTTCGTGCCGACCATGTGTTATGCTCCCAAACCTGAATGCAAAAACAGACATCCACCCCCCGAATACTTGGGGGTTAGCAAAACTCCACTGTTTTGCTAGTGCAAGAACAAAGTGCAAATACGAGCCATACAATTCACATTCCACGAATAACAATAACCAGGAATCCTCAAAAATCCAAACATGACGAAAAGTAATTCCCGAGGCAAGAGTTTGGTAAAACATTCTAAAACCGAAAGGTCGCAAATCAAGGGAAAACAATTTATAAAACAGTTTAAATTGCCGTCGAGAGTTTTAATAGAAAACAATTTAGGATTACCGAATCCTTCTCCTTCCAGTAATCAACAGGGTCACAGCCCAAAGGTTTTGTTTTCGCAAATAAAACCAACCATAATACACAAGGTTAAAAACCCACGTCATGCGTCCTCGACGGACATAAAATACACACGCACCCGTGAAGTTTCACTCATGAATCCAGGTCGAAGCCATTGGAATTCCCTCCGTGGCCCCGTCGAACCCTCCCGAGGTGAGCAAACACATTCACAAAACATAAGCAACCGCACTCGTGAATCCAGGGCTATACCATTGGACTCCCTCCGTGATACCATCGGACCCTCCCGAGGTGAGCGAAAAACAATCACAAAATATACACACGTAGCGGTGAAGTTTCACTCGTGAACCCAGGTCGAAGCCATTGGAATTCCCTCCGTGGTCCCGTCGAACCCTCCCGAGGTGAGCAAACACATTCACAAAACACGTACTCACATCGCCTAGGATCGGGACGAAGCCACAAATCCCACTCTATGATCCCGTCGGACCCTCCTGAGCTGGCTAGCGAAATACTCAAGCACCACACGTCACCTAGGACCGGGACGAAGCCACGAATCCCACTCGAGGCCCCGTCGGACCCTCCCGAGCTGGCCGCGAAATAATCAAGCACGAGTAACATATCACACCGAGGATATCCAAACAATTCACCCAGAGGCATCAAACACTTAGTAAAACAACACGTCAAACCACAATGCACCGAAATGAAACAATATGCGTCCACACGCAAATACCAAGTGCATCATCAACACCAAACATGTCCATAAGATTCACATACTCGTTCACGAATCACACCAATCACAAAACACACACGGTTTTGAAAGAGGGCCTTTAACAAGGCTAATCAAATCTTTTGAAAACTCATTTCAAACAAGCAAACAAACACACCAAGACGATCGCCAATCATCATATCCACAAAACAAGAATAGTATGGACAAGGTACTTGCCTCGAATAAGAACAACGCGGAGAATCGACCGAAATAGGTTGACACGAACCGACTATGAACCCGCCGTCTCCACCGATCGCCAACTCGCGGTCATAAACTACGAAGGACAAGAACAACAATGAAATGAATTCCATAACATGACTCAAATCCGTTGAATTCAAAGAAAGAATGACGAAAGTTCAAGTGTTTTCCCCAAAACGGCCAAGAACACGATTCGTCCCGACAAAACACGAAAACGGAATTCCAAGTCGAAATATGGATATACAATCCATAGAATATGTTTAACAACATCATTTAACCACAATCTATCCAAGAAAAATGGATGGAAAACGAGATCGAGAACAAATCCCCCAAAAAGTCGATTCGAAGGAAATCAAGAAATATACTTCGATTCGACGAAGAACAATGGATTAAATGATGTTAAACACAAGAATACTACCAAGATTAATCATACCCATCATGAATTAATCAACAACACGGAACGAATCATACAAAAATGCAAAACCCCCCAAATTCACGAAATTAGGGTTCTAAGGAAGACTACCTTGATTCGCTGGATCAAAGGATGATAACAGATGATTGATTGATGTTATGAACTCAAGAACTTCGTGGATTTGTTGTTAAACAACATGGCTTCGCCACCTCCGAATCGCCAACCGCGGATAGAAAAGGAAGGAAGTGAAAAATGAATGAAAATGTGACTGCTCTGTCACATTTATACTGGGCCGGAATTAGCGTGCGCTAGCCTTCCCGGACTAGCGTGCGCTATCGGCCAGTATCGGCCCAGTACCCTCGGCTAGGGCCCGCACGACCCGGCACCACCGACCAATCCTGCCGAATGTGACCTGTCCGCCCGACTCCCGCTAGCGTGCGCTACGGCCGGAAGTGTAATATCCGCAATTTTGGATTTTCGGTAAATTTCTTTTTTCGGCCGAAGTCCGTTTTGGCGACTTGCTCATGATCGTTTCGTCATTCTGAGAATGATTAATTCTACACTTTTTGACATCCGAGTTCGTTTCGGAGTCGTTTTGTTGAGTTCCGTGCTTTTTAACGACTTTTCCGCACTCGAGTTCGGTTCTTGCGAATCTCATTCAAACATTGCTTCGAGTTTCCCGTAAGTCCGTTTAACTTTGTTAGACGTGTTGTGAACTTCCGTTTGGTTATTCGATCACGTATCGTGATTTAGGCGTTTTGGGCCATTTTGTAATTTCTTGAAAGTTACGTATCCGTATCTGTAATTGTTGTCTCGACCGTTTCTTGGTCGCGTATGACTAATTATGGTATTACGCTTTCATTTCGAGTCGTTTATGTTGTCCGCGAACTTTTCGTCGTGTTCGTTCCGTCGTTTTGAAATCGGGTCGCCGAGCCCTAGCGGTGGCGGGTGGCCGGACAGTGGCGGGGCTGGCCGGACGATTGCAGGCTGGCCGGACGGTGCGGCGAGAACCGCGTAAGCGCACGCTGGCCGGAAAAGGCTGCGCCACGCTAACCGGCAGTGTAGCGCCGCCTGTGCCGGGTGGCCTAGCGTCTGCTATCGGGCACGGGCGATGGGGTTTCGAGGTTACGGACTCGGTCGAGATCGGCGAGTAGCGCCTGCTTGTCGGTCGTAGCGCACGCTTCTTGGCGAGGTAGCGCGCCGCCGGCCGACTAGCGTCGTTACTGGATAAGTTGGTTAGTCCGGTGGCTCTTTGGGCCAGTCGGCTAAGCGCGCGAAGCTTCGGCCGTAGCGCCACGCTAGCGGGAGTTAGGTCGGCAGTTTGGTCGGCGGGGTTGGTTGGTGATGCCGGGTCGTGTGGGCCTGGCCGAGGGTACTCGGCCGATCTGGTCCGATAAGCGCACGCTAGTCCGGGAAAGGCTAGCGCACGCTAGTCGGCCCGATATAAATATGGTGGCAGTCACATTTCACTTCGTTTTCATTTCCTTCCTTCTCCGTCCGCGAATGGCGATTCATGGCGGCGAAGCCATGTTGTTTAACAACAAAACCATGAAGTTCGGAGTCCATAACATCAATCAACCGTCCGTTATCATCCTTTGATCCAGTGAATCAAGGTAATCTTCCTTAGAACCTAATTTCGTGAATTTGGGGATTTTTGCAATTTCGTCCGATTCGTTCCGTGTTGTTGATTAATTCATGATGGGTATGATTAATCTTGGTAGTATTCTTGTGTTTAACATCATTTAATCCATTGTTCTTCGTCGAATCGAAGTATATTTCTTGATTTCCTTGAGTTGACTTTTTGGGGGATTTGTCCCGATCTCGTTTTCATCCATTTTCGATGGATCGATTATGGTTAAATGATGTTGTTAAACATATTCTATGGATTGTATATCCATATTTCAACAATTCCTTTTTCGTGATTTGTGGAGCGAATCGTGTTCTTGGCGTTTTGGGGAAATCCTTGAACTTTCGTCATTCGTTCTTTGAATTCAACGGCTTTGAGTCGTGTTATGAAATTCATTTCATTGTTATTATTGTCCTTCGTAGTTTATGACGTGAGTTGGCGATCGGTGGAGTCGGCGGGTTCGTAATCGGTTCGTGTCAACCTACTTTGGTCAATTCTCCGCGTTGTTCTTATTCGAGGCAAGTACCTTGTCCATACTTTTCTTGTTTCGTGGATATGATGATTGGTGATCGTCTTGATTTGTTTGTTTGTTTGAAATGAGTTTTCAAAAGATTTGGTTAGCCTCGTTAAAGGCCCTCTTTCAAAACCGTGTGTTTTGTGATTGGTGTGGTTCGTGAATAACTATGTGAATTCTATGTATATGCTTGGTGTTCATGTTGCACTTGGTATTGTGTGTGGACGTATATTATTTCATTTCGGTGCGTTGTGGATTGACGTGGTGTTTTGCTAAGTGTTTGATGCCTCAGGCGAATTGTTTGAATATCCTTGATGTGATATGTTATTTGTGTGAATGTGTGGATATGGTTGAAGGTCTACGGTGGCACATGACATGTGATCATGTGGCCGAGGATGCAACAAGTGATTGATCCAACCGTGAGAGCACGAGATAATCTACGGTGGCACATGGCATGTGATCATGTGGCGAGGATGCAACAAGCGATTGATCCAACCGTGAGATGTGTGTGATTTGTTTCGCTAGCCTCGGGAGGGTCCTTCGAGGCCTCGGGTGGGATGTCGGTGGTATCGTCCGGTCTAGGCGATGCGCATGCGTGATTATGTTTCGTTGATTTTACGTCCGTTGAGGACACGTGATGTTGGGCTCGACCACCGTAAATTGTTGGTGATTTCCTATTTGCGAAAACAAAACATTTGGGTGTGACCTATTGATTTTGGAAAGAGAAGGATTTCATAGTCCTAAATTGTTTTCTATTAAAACTCTCGATGGCATTTTAAACTGTTTTGTAAATTGTTCCCCTTATTTGCGATCTTTCGTTTTGGAAATGTTTACCCAAACTCTTGCCTCGGAAGTACTTTTCTTTACGTTTGGATCTTTGAGGATTCCAGATTATTATTGTTCTTGGAACTTGTACTGTATGGCTCGTAATTATGCACATGAACTTGCACTAGCAAAACAGTGGAGTTTTGCTAACCCCAGTATTCGGGGTGGATGTCTATTTTGCATTCTGTTTTGGAGCATAGCACGAGGTCGGCACGAAGGATGATGAAAGATGAACGATACTAATCACACGAGGATCCATTCTTTGTCGTATTGGTCTAGTTGTATTTTCTTTTCCGCCGCAAGATATTTTCCCGTTGACGGTGTGGTTGTATTTTGACCTGCGTGGCATGAGTTGTATTTGAGTTGTATGTATTTGTTGAAAGACCAAATCAGTCTACTGAGTCATTTTAGCCTTAAAGGCGAGGTTTAGATGTTTGATTTTAGTTATCAGCCTGGTAGATCCTCGAGGAGAGGGTCTACGGCGTGTAATATCCCTGAGCGGATTTGGGGTGTTACGAATGGTATCGGAGCTTAGGTTGTGGAAACCCTAGCCGCCGGTCACTGGTGTCTGTTGAGTTGTTGTCTCGTCGGATTTTGTCTGACTGAGTCGTGTCGCGACGCGTCGTCTGAGTTTGTTGGTCGTTATTAGTATCGTGGGCGATCATCATCTTCGTGCGACCTGTGAATGTAAGTCTCCCTTCTTTGTGTTTTGCCTCGTGTGACACGAGCCATTTTTATGATTATTGGTTAAGTGACGGAATCCTCTTATGGATTTTGATTTTGTGATATGTGGTTATTTGACTCTCATATTTCGTTCATATGAGGAGTAGTGTTGCTGGATTGTGCATGTTAGACTGTATTTCTTTTATCCGCTGCATGAGTTCCTTTGTAATAGCTTTCGGTATTTTACCGATTGAATTTTATTTCGAAAACCGATTTCTTTAACCGAGTTGTTGGCCTTGACCGTTTTGACGGTAGTTGGGTATTTTCAAATGATTTTGTGAGTTTTGATAAGTACTACCGTCATCGACCTTTTTGGGCATTTTTATAATTGGTTTTTAGCCTGGTGGGTTCCGGTGCGGGACCCACGGCGCTATAATGTTCCGTGTATTTACCTGAAATTTTTGGGCATTGAAGCCCATTGAATTATCTTTGAAAACCTTGAGTATCTTAGAAAATAAAATTCGAGACGTACTTTTAAATGGATTGTATTTTCAAGGCGCCTACTAGCGCAACTATCTGTTTCAAAATTTTTCTACCTCGAGGACCAAAATGTTTTGAGATATTTTTGATGTTAGAAACATTTATACTTAGACCCGAGGGTCAGATATTCTGAAAGTTTTTCGCTAAAAGAAAGGTGTCCTCATTTTAGTTCAAATGCAAGATGAATTTCAAAGTCTCGAAAATGATGTTTGTTTAACTTTTTGTAAAATGATACTCAAGATCAACTGGTGTTTCCAAACTGTCTTCAAAAGGTGGTTTTCGTTTTTAAAACCCATCATTTCCTGTTTGTGGTCGGAGAAGGTGTGTAAGATGTTGATATTGAATGTTGTCGCCTTGTGATGAATTATGTATTATCGCACTTGTGCGAGCTATTGGAACCGGAGTTTGTATGATTGTGTACATACGTGGTTGTTCCTTGATGTTTTGTAATTGTGCACCGGTCATCATTCGAGCCGTTGATGTCACCGAACGATGCCGTCGTTATTGTGATATTCATGTGTGTGTTGCCTTACGATGGTAATCGTTGTATGTGTTATGTGTTATGATTTTCTGTTGTGCTGAGTGGTTACTTATTCAGTATGTCGAGGGGCCGAGGTCGTGGTCGTGGCGATCGGACGCGTGGTCGAGAGCATGCTTCCGGTGATAGTATTGGTATTGGTGTTGCTACTATTTTACAGCAGGTAGCCACTCAGATGACTCAGTTGACTCAGCGATTCAGCGTGTTACAGATGTGACCCGGACACTGGTGCAAATCGGTGGCTTCGAGAAGTGGTTCGTATGAATCCCCTCGTTTACTGGTGCCGCAGATGCTTTAGGTGGGATGGTTGGCTTTTCCAGATTGGAAAAGATTTTCGAGATAGTTGATTGTCCGTAAGAACGTAAGGTTCCGTAGCTCAAGATCTTTTCGACAAAGATGCCGCTTAGTGGTGGGAGGCTATTAAGCCTCGAGATCGCGTTGTCACGTGGGCGAGTTCCGTAAATTCATGAGAAATGAGTTTTGTCCTAACCGATCAGAAATCGAGGATTAATGAATTCTTTTCGCGAAACGCAGGATGTACCATTGTCTCAAGCTATTATTGATTTTAGCAAACAATCGGCTATGTGCAAAATCAAGTAAGGACAGAGGAGGACAAGATTTGTCATTTTAGTAGGCGGATGAAGCCGAGATTCGCCAAGACATGGCAGTCTCGCTTGTACTTCCTTGAGAGATTATCGAATAGGGCGTTAGCCTATGAGCTATCCAGTTATCGGCCGAGAGTATGTCTGACTCGAAGAAACAGAAAACCGTTGGGAACTTTTCAGGAAATCAAGGGAGTGGGCCCCTTGAGGTTGGGACTTCGTCTCGTCATCCCAAAATGGTTCCTAGATCGCGTGATCAGAGGAGTAGTACCCCTGTAGTGAGTAATGTGAGCACTTCAAAGATATGTTATAACTGTAGTCGAGCGGGCCATACTGCGAAGAATTGTCGTTCACCGTTAGTCAGCTGTTTGAGTGTGGCCGTGTGGGTCACCGATCCGTACATTGCGAGACGGTAGCTGAGAGGTTTGGGGATCGAGGTTGCGTCTCTGCTCCGAAAGGACACGGAGATGCCTAGGGTGGTTTTGAGGATTTCGGCGTAGTCCGAATTATTTATGATTGCCCTTGTGGATCGTTTTGTGTTTATTCTCTGTTTTCGATCGCGTGTTTTCTTGTAACAAGTACTTTGTGTTTTGTGATTGTTTGGATAATTGACTTGATTGTATTATCTGTTTGATGACGCTTGTCACTTGTTGGTGTTATTATGTCTCTACCGGCGACGTTGTGTTGGTCGTCGTGGAGCGTGTTTTCACACCGTATATTCCGTTGCGTTGTTTGTAATATTTCGCCGTTGGGCGTTAGTTACGCGTATCTTGCGTATCTCGTTGAGTTTTCCTGGCGGAATATTTCTTCCCCTACTTGTTTTAAGTTTCGGGACGAAACTTCTTTTAAGGAGGGTAGAATGTAATATCCGCAATTTTCGATTTTCGGTAAATTTCTTTTTTCGGCCGAAGTCCGTTTTGACGACTCTCTCATGACCGTTTCGTCATTCTGAGAATGATTAATTCTACACTTTTTGACATCCGAGTTCGTTTCGGAGTCGTTTTGTTGAGTTCCGTGCTTTTTAACGACTTTTCCGCACTCGAGTTCGGTTCTTGCGAATCTCATTCAAATCATTGCTTTCGAGTTTCCCGTAAGTCCGTTTAACTTTGTTAGACGTGTTGTGAACTTCCGTTTGGTTATTCGATCACGTATCGTGATTTCCGGGAGTTTTGGGCCATTTTGTAATTTCTTGAAAGTTACGGGTATCCGTATCTGTAATTGTTGTCTCGACCCGTTTCTTGGTCGCGTATGACTAATTATGGTATTACGCTTTCATTTCGAGTCGTTTATGTTGTCCGCGAACTTTTCGTCGTGTTCGCTCCGCACGCTTTCGAAATCGGGTCGCCGAAAGCTCGCGTGGCGACTAGCCGACAGTGGCGGATCGCCGGACGATTGCAGGCACCGGCCGACGGTGCGCGGCAGAACCGGCGTAGCACACGCCACGGCCGGAAGGCTCACAGACGCTAACCGGCAGTGTAGCGCCTGCCGCCGGTGGCTCAGCGTCGCTTATCGGGCACAGGTAGTGGGGTTTCGAGGTTCGACTCGGCCAGATCGGCAGTAGCGCACGCCGCTTTCGGTCGTAGCGCACGCTAACCGGGCAGGGTAGCGCACGCCGCGGCCGACTAGCGTCGTTACTGGATAAGTTGGTTAGTCCAAAGCTCTTTGGGCCAATCGCGCCGCAGGCTTCCGGCCGTAGCGCACGCTAGCGGGAGTCGGGTCGATGTGTTTGGTCGGCGGGGTTGGTTGGTGATGCCGGTCGTGTGGGGCCCTGGCCGAGGGTACTGCCAATACCGCCGATAGCGCACGCTAGTCCGGGAAGGCTAGCGCACGCTAGTCCGGCCCGATATAAATATGGTGAGCAAATCACATTTCACTTCGTTTTCATTTCCTTCCTTCTCCGACCGCGAATGACGATTCATGGGCAATGAAGCAATGTTGAATAACAACAAAACCAAGAAGAACTGAAGTCCAAAACATCAATCAATCGTCCGTTATCATCCTTTGATCCAAATAATCAAGGTAATCTTCCTTAGAACCCTAATTTCGTGAATTTGGGGATTTTTGCAATTTCGTCCGATTCGTTCCGTGTTGTTGATTAATTCATGATGGGTATGATTAATCTTGGTAGTATTCTTGTGTTTAACATCATTTAATCCATTGTTCTTCGTCGAATCGAAGTATATTTCTAGATTTACTTCGAGTTGACTTTTGGGGATTTGTCCCCGATCTCGTTTTCATCCATTTTCGATGGATCGATTATGGTTAAATGATGTTGTTAAACATATTCTATGGATTGTATATCCATATTTCAACTTCGAATTCCGTTTTCGTGATTTGACGGAAAGAATCGTGTTCTTGGCCGTGTTGGGAAATCCTTGAACTTTCGTCATTCGTTCTTTGAATTCAACGGCTTTGAGTCGTGTTATGAAATTCATTTCATTGTTATTATTGTCCTTCGTAGTTTATGACGTGAGTTGGCGATCGGTGGAGTCGGCGGGTTCGTAATCGGTTCGTGTCAACCTACTTTGGTCAATTCTCCGCGTTGTTCTTATTCGAGGCAAGTACCTTGTCCATACTTTTCTTGTTTCGTGGATATGATGATTGGTGATCGTCTTGATTTGTTTGTTTGTTTGAAATGAGTTTTCAAAAGATTTGGTTAGCCTCGTTAAAGGCCCTCTTTCAAAACCGTGTGTTTTGTGATTGGTGTGGTTCGTGAATAACTATGTGAATTCTATGTATATGCTTGGTGTTCATGTTGCACTTGGTATTGTGTGTGGACGTATATTATTTCATTTTGGTGCGTTGTGGATTGACGTGGTGTTTTGCTAAGTGTTTGATGCCTGGGCGAATTGTTTGAATATCCTTGATGTGATATGTTATTTGTGTGAATGTGTGGATATGGTTGAAGGTCTACGGTGGCACATGGCATGTGATCATGTGGCGAGGATGCAACAAGTGATTGATCCAACCGTGAGAGCTCGAGATAATCTACGGTGGCACATGGCATGTGATCATGTGGCGAGATGCAACAAGCTATTGATGCAACCGTGAGATGTGTGTGATTTGTTTCGCTAGACATCTCGTGAGGGTCCTTCGAGGCCTCGGGTGTGATGTCGTTGTTAGTGTACTGGTCCTAGGCGATGAGCGTGCGTGATTATGTTTCGTTGATTTTACGTCCGTTGAGGACACGTGATGTTGGGCTCGACCGTAAATTGTTGGTGATTTCCTATTTGCGAAAACAAAACATTTGGGTCATGACCCTATTGATTTTTGGAAAGAGAAGGATTTCATAGTCCTAAATTGTTTTCTATTAAAACTCTCGATGGCATTTTAAAGCTGTTTGTAAATTGTTCCCCTTATTTGCGATCTTTCGTTTTGGAAATGTTTACCCAAACTCTTGCCTCGGGAAGTACTTTTCTTTACGTTTGGATCTTTGAGGATTCCTGATTATTATTGTTCTTGGAACTTGTACTGTATGGCTCGTATTTTTGCACTTGTACTTGCACTAGCAAAACAGTGGAGTTTTGCTAACCCCCGAGTATTCGGGGGGTGGATGTCTATTTTTGCATTCAGGTTTTGGAGCATAGCACAGGGTCGGCACGAAGGATGATGAAAGATGAACGATACTAATCACACGAGGATCCATTGTTGTCGTATTGGTCTAGTTGTATTTTCTTTTCCGCTGCAGTATATTTTCCGTTATGCAGGTGTGGTCAGATTTTGACCTGCGTGGGCATGAGTTGTATTTGAGTTGTATGTATTTGTTGAAAGACCAAATCGACCATCGAGTCATTTTAGCCTTAAAGGCGAGGTTTAGATGTTTGATTTTAGTTATCAGCCTGGTAGATCCTCGAGGAGAGGGTCTACGGCGTGTAATATCCCTGAGCGGATTTGGGGGTGTTACAGGAAGCCTGCGCGCGCTAGCTGACCTGTCCAGTAACTCTGGACTAAAAAGCTCGCCCAGGTAACATACGCTAGTTGGCCGACAGCATGCGCTACCCCTGCCGGTTAGCGTGCGCTACGACCGAAAGTAGCGTGCGCTACCTGCCGATCCTAACCGAGTCCAGAACCTCAGAACCCCACTGCCCAGACCCGATAGCGTACGCTGGGCCGCTCGACAGCGTGCGCTACACCTGCCGGTTAGCGTGCGCAGCCTTCCGGCCGTAGCGTACGCTACACCGGTTCCTGCCGCGTCGGCTGGCGGTCGCAACCGTCCGGCCAGACCCGCCACCGTCCGGCAACAAGCCACCGACATGGCCCGACGACTCGATTTCCGAAAACGTACGGAACGAACACAACGAAATGCTCGCGGACAACATCAACGACCCGAAATGAAAACATAATGCAATAATTAATCATACGCGACCAAGAAAAGGGTCGAGACAACAAATACAGATACGGATACCCATAACTTTGGGTAAATTACAAAATGGCCCAAAACGCCCGAAAATCACGATACGTGATCGAATAACCAAACCGAAGTTCACAACACGTCTAACAAAGTTAAATGGACTTACGGGAAACTCGAAACAGCAGTTTCGAACGAGATTCGCAAGAATCGAACTCAAGTGCGGAAAAGTCGCTAAAAAGCACGGAACTCAACAAAACGACACCGAAACAAACTCGGATGTCAAAAAGTGTAGAATTAATCATTCCCAGAATAACGAAACGGTCATGAGCGAGTCGTCAAAATGGACTTCCGCCGAAAAAAAGAAATTACCGGAAATTGAAATTACGGGTATTACATTCTACCCTCCTTAAAAGAAGTTTCGTCCCGAAACTTAAAACAAGTCGGGAGAAGCAATATTCCCTTCCAGGAAAACTCGATGAGATACGTAAAAACCGAAAACTCGCGCCCGACGGCGAAACGCTGCAAGAAACGCAAAGAGACATACGGCGTGAAAACACGCTCCACGACGACCAACACAACGCCACCGGTAGGAACATAATAAAACCAACAAGTGACAAGCGTCATCAAATAGATAGTACAATCAAGTCGATTATCCGAACAGTCACAAAACACACGAACGAAAAATCAATACGATTGACCAACCCAACGGTTCATCAATCAAAACGCAAGCCAAACGCTGAACAAATACGGAATTCCACCGCCTAAGGGTTGGAAGATCGAAAACGAGACTAATTTCCCGAACTGAAGGGAATTACGAAGGAGCCTGAACGTTCACCAATCACGGAACGAGATCAACAAAAACCGAACAATGAACCACAACGACCGAGACAACAAAAATCGAACAATCATGTTTGAATCACGAAGAACAATAAAGTTCAAACAACAATTCCAAAGTTCGCATCTCGACTCGAGACAATATATGATCCGGTGAAAACAACAACATGTGCATTCACATGAGATCCACAGGAAAGTGAATAGAAATTGAAAAGTCACAACGACAAACGAGTTATTCCGCCCGAAACAATACCACACTCGTTCGATCAACAAAAGCAAGGGATAGGGAAAGTTCAGAAAATGTTAACGAGCATAAACGAGTCGACAGAGTCGAAAACACAGGAGTTCCAAATCCGATCCACTTCGAATAAAAGAACTAATAGAACCAAATGATGTCACTTCCGAACAAGGTTCACAAGAATCGAACCGAACTCGAAAAAGTCACAGCGATAACCAGATCGACCCACAAGAAGATCACAGCTCATTCGGACGATGAAACCAAAATACAGAACAAGTTCAGAAAGTATCAACGAACACGAACGAGTTGAAAGAATGGAGAAAGAGAAATGACAAAAGTCAAAATAGTACGAGTATTGCCTTCGATCTCGCCCACGAAATTCACAAAAACAGAAGCAAGGTAATAATACATTAAACAACCGACACATAATGGAATAATCACCGATGCACACAGTCGTACCAAACAAGCTCTAACAGTTCGCACAAGAGCGATAACGCAGAAATCACTACGGGGTGACAATATTCAACACCAACATCCCACCTCTCACAGAGGGCTAACACGACAAATGTGTGGAAAGCGACTCAACGCTCACACCGCCAATTCGATCATACTCGGGAGCAAACATCATAATGAGAACACGAACATCATACATACATACCCATCCCTTAAACGGGAATGGATAGGTTTTAAAAACGAAAACCTCATTTTGAAAATAATTTACAAGAACACCGGTTGATCTTGAGTATCACCTTTCAAAAAAGTACAAACGTGAAACATCGTTACCGAGACTTTGAAAACCATCATGCGTTTGGTAAAATGAGGACATTATCTTTTAGCAAAAGACTTTCAGAAATATTCGACCCTCGGGTCTAAGTATAAGTATTTCTAAACATCGAAAATATCTCAAAACATTTTGGTCCTCGAGGTAGAAGAATTTTGAAACATGTTGTGGCACCTTGGATGTACCACGAGAAAATAATTCATTTTAAAAGTACGTCTCGAAATTTATTTTCTAAGATACTCAAGGTTTTCAAAGATAATTCAATGGGCTAGAATGCCCAAAAACTTCAGGTAATTACACAAAACATTATAGCGCCGTGGGTCCCGTGCCGGAACTCACCAGGCTAAAAACCATTTACAATGTTAAAAAGGCCGATGACGGTAATATTTCAAAAACTTACAAAAGACATTTACAAAATACTAAATACCGTCATAAGAATTTCGCCAAAACGATCAAGGCCATAATGCCACAAATTCGGTTAAGGGAATCGATTTTTGAAATAGAACTCAGTCGATAAAATACTGAAAGCCATTACAAAAGAACTCACGCAGCGGATAAAAGAAATAAAGTCAAACATGCACAATCCAGCAATACTACTCCTCATATGAACGAAATATGTGGGTAAAATAACCGCATATCAAGAAATCAAAATCCAAAAGAGGATTCCGTCACTTAACAATTAATCATAAAAATAGCTCGTGTCACACGAGGCACAACACAAAGAAGGGAGACTTACATCCACAGGTCGCACGAAGATGATGATCGCCCCACGATACTAATCACGACCAACAAACTCAGACGACGCGTCGCGACAGGACTTAGTCAGACAAAATCCGACAATATAAAACTCAACAGACACCACTGACCCGACAACCTAGGTTTCCACAACCTAAGCTCCGATACCATTTATTTAACACCCCCAATCCGCTCAGGGATATTACACGCCGTAGAACCTTTCCTCAAGGATCTACCAGGCTGGTAACAACATATAACAACTCAACCATGCCTTTAAGGCTAAAATGACTCAGTAGACCGATTTGGTCTTTCAATAAATACATACAACTCAAATATAACTCATGCCCACGCAGGGGTCAAAATACAACCACACCCGTACAACGGGAAAAATATAGCAGCGGAAAATAAACTATAACTAAACCAATGACATCATACGGATCCTCGTGTGATTAATATCGTTCATCTTTCATCATCCTTCATGCCGACCATGTGTTATGCTCCCAAACCTGAATGCAAAAACAGACATCCACCCCCCGAATACTCGGGGGTTAGCAAAACTCCACTGTTTTGCTAGTGCAAGAACAAAGTGCAAATACGAGCCATAAAATTCACATTCCACGAATAACAATAACCAGGAATCCTCAAAAATCCAAACGTGACGAAAAGTACTTCCCGAGGCAAGAGTTTGGTAAAACATTCTAAAACCAAAAGGTCGCAAATCAAGGGAAAACAATTTATAAAACAGTTTAAATTGCCATCGAGAGTTTTAATAGAAAACAATTTAGGATTACCGAATCCTTCTCCTTCCAGTAATCAACAGGGTCACAACCCAAAGGTTTTGTTTTCGCAAATAAAACCAACCATAATACACAAGGTTAAAAACCCACGTCATGCGTCCTCGACGGACATAAAATACACACGCACCCGTGAAGTTCACTCATGAATCCAGGTCGAAGTCATTGGAATTCCCTCCGTGGCCCCGTCGAACCCTCCCGAGGTGAGCAAGCACATTCACAAAACATAAGCAACCGCACTCGTGAATCTAGGGCTATACCATTGGACTCCCTCCGTGATCCCATCGGACCCTCCCGAGGTGAGCGAAAAACAATCACAAAATATACACACGTAGCGGTGAAGTTTCACTCGTGAACCCAGGTCGAAGCCATTGGAATTCCCTCCGTGGTCCCATCGAACTCTCCCGAGGTGAGCAAACACATTCACAAAACACGTACTCATATCGCCTAGGACCGGGACGAAGCCACAAATCCCACTCCGTGATCCCGTCGGACCCGCCCGAGCTGGCTAGCGAAATACTCAAGCACCACACGTCACCTAGGACCGGGATGAAGCCACGAATCCCACTCGAGGCCCCGTCGGACCCTCCCGAGCTGGCCGCGAAATAATCAAGCACGAGTAACATATCACACCGAGGATATCCAAACAATTCACCCAGAGGCATCAAACACTTAGTAAAACAACACGTCAAACCACAATGCACCGAAATGAAACAATATGCGTCCATACGCAAATACCAAGTGCATCATCAACACCAAACATGTCCATAAGATTCACATACTCGTTCACGAATCACACTAATCACAAATAACACACGGTTTTGAAAGAGGGCCTTTAACAAGGCTAACCAAATCTTTTGAAAACTCATTTCAAACAAACAAACAAACACACCAAGACGATCACCAATCATCATATCCACAAAACAAGAATAGTATGGACAAGGTACTTGCCTCGAATAAGAACAACGCGGAGAATCGACCGAAATAGGTTGACACGAACCGACTATGAACCCTCCGTCTCCACCGATCACCAACTCGCGGTCATAAACTACGAAGGACAAGAACAACAATGAAATGAATTCCATAACACGACTCAAAGCCGTTGAATTCAAAAAACGAATGACGAAAGTTCAAGTGTTTTCCCCAAAATGGCCAAGAACACGATTCGTCCCGACAAAACACGAAAACGGAATTCCAAGTCTAAATATGGATATACAATCCATAGAATATGTTTAACAACATCATTTAACCACAATCTATCCAACAAAAATGGATGGAAAACGAGATCGAGAACAAATCCCCCAAAAAGTCGATTCGAAGGAAATCAAGAAATATACTTCGATTCGACGAAGAACAATGGATTAAATGATGTTAAACACAAGAATACTACCAAGATTAATCATACCCATCATGAATTAATCAACAACACGGAACGAATCGGACAAAAATGCAAAAAACCCCAAATTCACGAAATTAGGGTTCTAAGGAAGACTACCTTGATTCGCTGGATCAAAGGATGATAACAGATGATTGATTGATGTTAGGAACTCAAGAACTTCGTGGATTTGTTGTTAAACAACATGGCTTTGCCACCTCCGAATCGCCAACCGCGGATAGAAAAGGAAGGAAGTGAAAAATGAATGAAAACGTGACTGCTCTATCACATTTATACTGGGCCGGAGCTAGCGTGCGCTAGCCTTCCCGGACTAGCGTGCGCTATCGGCCAGTATCGGCCCAGTACCCTCAGCCAGGGCCCGCACAACCCGGCACCGCCGACCAATCCGGCCGACCGTGACCTATCCGCCCGACTCCCACTAGCGTGCGCTACGGCCGGAAGCCTGCGCGCGCTAGCCGACCTGTCCAGTAACCTGTGGACTAAAAATCTCGCCCAGGTAACGTACGCTAGTCGGCCGACAACGTGCGCTACCCCTGCCGGTTAGCGTGCGCTACGACCGACAGTAGCGTGCGCTACCTGCCGATCCTAACCGAGTCCAGAACCTCAGAACCCCACCGCCTGCACTCCGAGCACAGACTGGGCCGCTCGACAGCGTGCGCTACACCTGCCGGTTATTGTGCGCAGCCTTCCGGCCATAGCGTACGCTACGCCGGTTCCTGCCGCGTCAGCCCGGCCAGTGCCCGCAACCGTCCGGCCAGGACCCGCCACCGCCCGGCCAGCTGCTCAGCCGACATGGCCCGACGACTTGATTTCCGAAAACCTACGGAACGAACACAACGAAAAGCTCGCGGACAACATCAACGACCCGAAATGAAAACATAATGCAATAATTAATCATACGCGACCAAGAAAAGGGTCGAGACAACAAATACAGATACGGATACCCATAACTTTGGGTAAATTACAAAATGGCCCAAAACGCCCGAAAATCACGATACGTGATCGAATAACCAAACCGAAGTTCACAACACGTCTAACAAAGTTAAACGGACTTACGGGAAACTCGAAACATCAGTTTCGAACGAGATTCGCAAGAATCGAACTCAAGTGCGGAAAAGTCGCTAAAAAGTACGGAACTCAACAAAACGACACCGAAACAAACTCGGATGTCAAAAAGTGTAGAATTAATCATTCCCAGAATAACGAAACAGTCATGAGCGAGTCGTCAAAACGGACTTCCGCCGAAAAAAAGAAATTACCGGAAATCGAAATTACGGGTATTACAATCGGGGGGTGGATGTCTGTATTGCGTCCAGGTACTTGCATGTTGCTGGGGAGCGAATCACAGGATCGGTACGAAGGATGATAGAAGACGACGATACTAATCACATGAAGACCAGTCGTTGAGTATTTTGGTAGAGTATTGTTGTTTGTCTCTCCGTTGTGTTATTCTCCCGTGTTATGGGAATGTTGATGTATTCCAACCCCTGCGTGGATATGAGTTGTGAGAAAGAGTAATGTACATTTGATGTGTGTGTTGTGGCAAAAGACCAAATCGGTCTAATGGTTCGTTATTAGCCATATTGGCATGTATTGTGTTGTTGTGTTTTCTGTATCTAGCCTGGTAGATCCTCGTGGAGAGCGTGTGCGGCGCTGTAATATTCCCAAGTGGTTTAGGGGTGTTACAATATCTTCCAAGACCCGTATTCGGCATGGTTAGCTTTATATAGTCATATCAAGAGTGAAGATCAGGACAGACTAGAAATTTTTTGTTGCGATGAGAATGGGGTGTAATAATAAACACAACAAATAGTGTAATTTATAAAGAAGTATTATGAAATTTATAATGAACGATTTACATAAGAGTTCTTTTTGGTGTTCCCGTGTAATTACACGGGTGTTATGTCAGTTAATAAAACTAATTAATGATATAAATATTATCCTGATTATAAAACCTTTACAATTGATAAAAAAGGACATGCTTTCAATTAAATCAAAGAGACCACCCGTCACATTTTTGTTCACGCCAGACCGTGGTCGGTCTTTTAAAAATTGCTGCATAATTTTTTATATTTTTTTGCCTACGTGTGCGGTCGACCTTAGGAAAATGGCCGCCGATAATTGAAGTCTAATTGTTCAATTGAGCAATTTACAGTTTCAGTGTTACTAGAAAATGATTTTTGAGTATTCTCAATTTTCATGTAAAAGTTAAATTGTGTTTAGACTTTAGAGTAATAGTTGATGATTATTTTTTAATAAATATAATGATTTAAATATATATTATTGTGTTGTAAATACTGCGAGAAATAGAAAAATATGAGAGGAGATGAGACATCAATAAACTTGTATATTCATTAAGGTCATAGGCCTCTAGAGTTTCAAATGCATATTAATTATTCACTAAATACATGACTTATTTACAACACTTCTCTTGAATGACTATTTCCATAAACCTTTGTTGGACTAGTTTGAAGGAAAAACATATGGGATAAAATTTCCAAACTGTTTGTAGTGTAGCTTGTGACAAGCGTAACTTGCTAGGAAAACTCGTGAACAATATATAATAGTGAATTTGCTTTCCCTCATATCGGTCATTCTTGTATGAATATTCATATGCCGCATCAGTAAAACCTCATGGAACAAAAATTGGGTGATCATAAGTGTATACGTTTCTCCGTATATAGATCAATCTTATAGGAGTATCCATGTGTTGCCTCGTCAAAACCTTGTCAAGAAAACCCTATGGGGAAAACTTGATAGAAGGAAAAAGAATACAATTCTCCTTCGACTTTAAATCTTGAGGTCTAATACTGATCTCTGTAATGTCCTCATTATTTCATGAATATGTCTCGTCAAAATCTTATTAGAAAAAAATGATGGGAAAAATCCTAATGAATGAAAAAAATAGTACACTATTCATGTTAATACGACATTCTAGTTGCCTAGTTAAAAACCATACTAGGAAAACCCAATGGAATAAATCTCAATCAGGAAAAAAAGTGCAACACATATTTTTATATAAATATGCTTCAAGCGTTTCAAAAATCCTCAGCGAATTAACATGGATATCATATTCAGTGCAAGTTGCAATCTCGAACTCACAGGTTGTTGAGACATGCCAATATCTCTTTTGAAAATTTCATATTAATTTTTGTTGAGCTCATCAATCATATTCTCAATTTGCTTCATGGATTGTAGTAAATTCATAATGCTTGGGAGATGTCGTTAGTAGGGTTTATTTATAGATTTCCAGTGGCAGTTTATTGAGCTCTTCAAGAGTCCTAATTAAGTTGAAATCATCAACTTGAGCTGCTATAATTGTAAATCCATCATAAAAATTCAAGGTTAGACAACATCATTTCACAGCCCATTATCCCAAAAAAATCCCTGCAGCCCGTACCCATTAATAAAAACAAGTAAAGAACATCAACCTAAAAAGCCTAATTTAACACACACACGCAACGCACAAGGAAGAAAGAGAAGGAGAAACAGAAACACTGAAATCCCGCCCGATTACTCAATCTTCATTGCAAAGAGATTTTTGATTTTCAGTTCTTTCACTCATTACGACGGCCGTAAATTGCATTCTCCACTCTCCAACTCCAACAATCCAAATTATTATAATCTCATCCAACTATTCAAGGTATTCAATTATAAACATTAAATATATATTTATTAATTGAAATATTTAGTTGTGATTCTTCATTCTTGTGATTTGTGAATATGAAATTGGTGAAGTGGAGAAGATAGTTGTTGATTGCCAAATGCTAATTGTATTTGTATCCTATAATCTTTGTGAAATTGGTTTATTAGAATAAGTTAATAATTTTATTGTTAATTGTTAGGAGATTTTTGTTTATTCTTAATTGATAGGAAATGAAGAGTGATGCATCTAAATCCAAAAATACAAAAGGGATGATTAAGCAAGCCAATCTTCGACAATTTATGTTCAAGAAAATAAAATCTCGAGGGGATTCATGCTCTTCACAAGTAGATGGGGATAATATTTCTAGTCCTAATGTGTCTATTCCAATTGATCCCCCTCAAGAAATTGCTACGAATTTGGGTGGTATAAGTGTTAATAGCTTGCCATTAGAAGTGAAGGAAATAATTTATGATGTTGAACTTTTTCCTCATGATCCGGGAAAAAGAATTAGCATAATAGATTATCCTCCAAATGACAGAGATTCGGTTAGAAGAGCTTACATTCTTAAAAAACCTTGTCAACTAAAAGCACACAATTTTCCCCAAAAAGATATTGGAGGAAACTTGCGTCGATTTTGTGTTTCTTGGTTTGAGAAATGGGATTGGCTTGAATATAGTATTGAGAAAGATGCGGTATTTTGTTTTGTTTGCTACTTGTTCAAGCATGAAATTGAAGCTAATGCGGGAGGGGATGCATTTGTTAATGGAGGTTTTAAATCATGGAATAAACCGGCTAGATTCACGAAACATATTGGTGGAGTAAAAAGTTTGCATAATCTTGCTTATGAGAAGTATGTGAATTTAAGAGATGGAAAAAAGAAATCAATTATTGTTTCTTTTGATAATGTCAATGATGTGAGTGAAAAAGAGTATGTGTAATATCCGCGATTTTCAACTTTTGGTAAATTTCTTTTTTGGCAGAAGTCCATCTTGGTGACTCTGTTGTGACCGTTTCGTCATTCCGAGAATGATTAATTCCGCACTTTTTGTCATCCGAGTTCGTTTTGGTATCGTTAGTTCTTGCTGTAATATCCGCATTTTTCTTTCCCTTGTATTTTTATTTCCGGTGTATTTTTTTCGATTGTAGTGACCCTCGTGTATCTTTCAGTCTATCTTTCCTGTCATCTACTGATCTGATTCTCGTTATTGTTGTGCGGAACCGCCGTTTCGGGGTTGCCGTGGATCCATTTCGTGTTATTGTTTCCCAAATATTGATTCCTATTGCTTTTATTCTCTTCCCGGATCATTTTTCATCATTTTAGGACCAAAAGGGGGTGTGGGCCGCGGCACACACATTTTTCCAGTTTTGGCCGAGCGGACTGTACTGTGTGCCGCGGCACATGCCGACGGGGCCACGGCACACTGCCGAGTCAGTGCCGCGGCACACCCGTCCGGGCCGCGGCACACTCGTGTGGCATTTTCGGCCAAAACCCGACTGTACCGGGTGCCACGGCACATGTCGGCTGGGCTGCGGCACACTGCCGAGCCCTGGGAGCAATTTTTTGGCCTGTGCCGCGGCACACTTCAGCTGAGCCGCGGCACACAATGCGGTCAACCCTATAATTGCGTTATTTTGAGCGAGAGCAGCTCATTTCTTCCTTCTTCTTCCATTTACGCGAGAGAGAGAGAGAGAGGGGGAGAACTTCCCATCATTCATCAATTGGGGGTTGATTTTCATCATTCTCCTTCAGTTGTGAAGCCCGGTTAATCAATCTAACGCGTGTTCTACGGATCATAGTACTTGGATCTTCAAAGGTTCATTTCCGCCGGTTCCTCGCGGTCGTGTTCGATTCTTCCTTTCCGTTCATATCACCGTCTATTAACCGAGGCAAGTACCCTTATGAACTTACATTCTTAACATAATAGTATTGTGTGAGAAATGGTGTGTGTGTGTATGCTCACTACGGGTTAGATCCGACGGGGTCTCGGTAGGGGTCCACAGAGACGTGGATCGACGAGCTTGCTTTTAACCACTACGGGTTAGATCCGACGGGGTCTCGGTAGGGGTCCACAGAGACGTGGATCGACGGTTAATTGTGGTGCATTTTACAAATGTGACTTGATTATGGCATTTCCGGAAATGAGTGTTTTGGAACTATGTTTTCTTGATTGCATGCATTACTATATGTGTAAGATGTAAGTCGTTCATTTGGTTACTTGTACTAGCGTAATTGCTAACCCCTCTGGGGACCCGTTTTGGGGAAATTCGTTTTATGAATTTCAGTCGGAGTTCATCGAGGCAATGGTCTTTGGACCAAGATATGCGGATGATGGCCGTGCGTGATGATTGTGCACGAGTGGTGTCTTATTGCTTCTATCTTTTTACCTTTTGTGGTCTTTAAACTAATAGAAGTACTCGAGTACTTAAGAATTTTTACTCGTCGGGATTGTATTGTTGTTTATTATGTTTGTGACGGATTATGGTGTTATGTTTGACCGGTTGAACCGGGTGGATTATTTTGTTGGGCGTCTTTATGATGAGGTATCTTTTTCTGTTGTTTCTGTGAGTCGATGAGTATGATGCTTGTTCAGCCTGGTGGGTCCCATATAGGGATTCACGGCGCTGTAATATACCTCGGATATCCTGGGGGTGTTATAGAAAATAGTATCAGAGCACTAGGTTTATGGATACCTAGGCTTGTCGGTTTATTGGGTCTTGTTGTATTTTGTTTGCACATCATCATCACGCTGCCATGATTCCGGTACTACTAGTGCCCGTAAGTTTTCTTTCCTCTGTTCCTTATACTCTTGTATCGTACCTTTGATTCTCGATTTGTGATTGTTATTTTCTTGTACTTACCATCGTATGGCTTTTGCTACTTATTTAACTCCAGTATGGATGCTGGAAGAGGTCGTGGTCGTGGTCGCGGTTGTGGTCGTGGATGCGGCCGGGGACGTGGGGCAGCCAGTGGGGCGGCCACGTCGCGCGATCTTCGAGAGCAGCGATCTGGCGGCAATCACGGTCATGCTGATTCTCAGGCGCGCGCCGTCCGTGGTAGTGCGGCTGTTATGCACCAAATGGTGAACCAAATGGCGGCCCTCGCTCAGGCGGGTCAGAACCCGGATCCGGCCCAGGCTAATCGGGCGGAGCGGATCGTTAACCGAGGATGTCATCAAGATGCATCCTCCTCAGTTTTCGGGAGCTTCAGACCCGATCGGCTGGGAGGGGTGGATCAAGGAGATATCTAAAGTCTTCACTGCCACCAAATGTCCTGAGGACCGTAAGGTCCCTATTGCCCAGTACTTTCTCACTGGGGACGCTACGGATTGGTGGGAGGCCATTGGGCCCAAAGACCATGTTGCTTCGTGGACCGAATTCCAAGAACTGATGGAGACTGAATATTGCCCGTGGCCGGTCAGACAGGCTCGAGTACATGCTTTCTATGATGCTCAACCACGGGATATCCCCGTATCTCAGGCTATTGCCGATTTTAATAAGGAGTTGGGTTATGTGAAGACCCAAGTTGTCGAGGAGAGCGACAAAATTTTCCATTTTTCCAGACGGATGAAATTGTCGATTCGGGACTATATGTCGGGGCTCGTCTGTACTACCTTGAAGTATTATCAGAGTAGGGCCCTTGCTTACGATATGTCAGTGACAGCTAGCGAGGCGGCCCACGAGAGCAAGAAGCAGAAGTCCGCCGGTAATTTTTCGGGCCACAAGGGTGGGGGTCAGCAGAAATCCCAATCTGCTAACTTTTCCGCCGGCGGTGGTCCAGCTCGTTCCGCTGGGGGTCCTCGTGGAACTACCAGTGCTCCTTTCCGTGATGTGAAGTGTTTCAATTGTGGCCGTATCGGCCACGTCAGTCGTACTTGTTTGAGCCCTTTGCTGACGTGTAATCAGTGTGGCCAGTCACAAGGTCACAAGGCCCTTCTGCTTGAGAGGGAGAAAATCCTTGGTGCCCGGGCTTCCATTCCAGCGCCTAGGGAACCAAGTGTGAATCAAGGATCGTTTGCTCCTCAATCTCCACCGAGTGCTAGTCGGGGGAGAGGTCGGGGTCAGCCCTCTAAGGGGGGAGCTTCCAGCGTCGGCTCAGCCCACCCCCGTGTCTATGAGATGCGGAGAGCCGATGATCCAGTGGCTACCGTGGCGACAGGTACCGTTCATATTCTTTCTCATCCTGTCAGTGTGCTTTTCGATTCTGGTGCTACGCATTCGTTCATATCTCTGGATTGTATGCGCCGTTTGAGTCTCGACTGTTTGACGCCTTGTGAGCCCTTCATCGTTAAGCTTCCTAGCGGTGATCGGATCATTGGTGATCAGGAGGTTCGAGACTGTTCTGTGTTTATTTGTGAGAGGGCTTGGCCCTCTAATCTTATTATTGTGGGTATTGAGGGTGAGGACTTAATTCTTGGGGATGATTGGCTCGAGCGGCATGGTGCAATCATGAACTACCGCACGAGAATCATCACTATGTTAGCCGAGGACGGCACCGAGCACTCTTTCGCCGGGCGAAAGAGGGGGAACCAGAAATTCGTTATTAACGCCTTGAAGGCGATGAGACTCCTGCGAAAGGGGTGTACTGGCTATTGGTGCTACGCCTTGAAGGCGGAGAGTGGTGGAGTCGAGCTTTCGTCAATTCCAATCGTTAGTGAGTTTCCTGATGTATTTCCTGACGAGTTACCGGGATTTCCACCAGATCGTTAGGTCGAGTTTGCTATAGAGTTAGAGCCGGGCGCGGCTCCTATTTCGAAGGCGCCCTATCGCATGGCACCTTCAGAGATGTCCAAGTTGAAGAAGCAGTTGAGTGAGCTTCTTGAGTCGGGGTACGTTCGACCGAGCGCCTCGCCTTGGGGAGCACCGGTCCTGTTTGTGCGGAAGAAGGATGGTTCACTACGTTTGTGTATTGACTATCGCGAACTAAACAAGGTGACCATCAAGAACAAGTATCCTTTGCCGAGAATTGATGACTTGTTCGATCAATTGCAGGGAGCTGCGGTATTCTCGAAGATTGATTTGAAAACGGGGTACTACCAGCTCCGGGTGAGAGAGTCCGATGTGCCGAAAACAGCTTTTTGGACGAGATACGGACATTATGAGTTCGTAGTTATGCCTTTCGGGTTAACTAATGCACCGGCGGTGTTCATGCAGTTGATGAACAAAGTCTTTATCGAGTATTTGGATAAGTGCGTCGTCGTCTTCATTGACGATATTCTTATTTATTCGAGGAACGAGGAAGAGCATGCCCATCATTTGCGGGTAGTGTTAGACATTTTGAGGACCGAGCAACTCTATGCGAAGTTCTCGAAATGTGAGTTCTGGCTGAAGGAAGTGATGTTTCTAGGTCACGTGATTTCAGCCGAAGGGGTTCGTGTAGATCCGCAGAAGATCGAGGCGGTGTTGGATTGGGCACCGCCCAAGAATGTGAGAGAGCTCCGTAGTTTCTTGGGTTTGGCTGGATACTATCGTAGGTTCGTCGAGGATTCTCGAAACTAGCTCGGCCACTCACGCAGTTGCTCCAGAAATCCGAGAAGTTCGTCTGGAATGACGAGTGGCAGTCGAGTTTTGAGGAACTGAAGAAGCGTTTGACTTCAGCCCCGGTTTTGGCGTTGCCATGTGGCAACGAGGTCTTTGCCGTTTATAGTGATGCTTCGGGTCAGGGTCTTGGGTGCGTATTGATGCAGCACGGCAAGACCATTGCCTATGCGTCGAGACAGTTGAGGTCGTATGAGCTGAACTACCCTACTCATGATTTAGAGTTAGCGGCAGTCGTTTTTGCGCTAAAGATTTGGCGTCACTATCTTTTCGGCTCTGCATGTCAGATTTTTACCGATCATAAAAGTCTGAAATACATATTTTCTCAGCGGGAGTTAAATATGAGGCAGAGGAGGTGGTTAGAGCTGATTAAGGATTATGACCTCGAAATCCTTTATCATCCGGGCAAGGCGAACGTCGTGGCCGACGCCTTGAGTCGGAAACCGGTGGCGTTGTGAACTCTTGAGATCCTTACATCTCAGTCTGAGCTTCGACGGGCTTTGATCGAGTTAGATGTTGAGGTTTTGTTGCCTGGAGCTGTCGGGCAACTTTGTGCTTTAGAGATTTCGTCATCTTTGATCGATGAAATTAAGCTGAAGCAGTTAGAGGATCCGATAATTACTCAACTCCGAGAGAACATTCTTAAGGGAAAGTCTCCTGGGTTTGTGATTCACGAGGATGGTATTTTGAGATTCCAGAGTCGACTTTGTGTGCCGAACGACTCAGGGTTGAGACAGAGTATTTTGCGGGAGGCCCATGCTACACCTTACTCCGTTCATCCTGGTTCGAGTAAGATGTACAAGGACTTGAGAAGGAACTTCTGGTGGAATGATATGAAGAAGGAGGTCGCACAGTTTGTAGCGAGATGTTTGACTTGTCAGCAGGTTAAAATCGAGCATCAGCAACCGACTGGGTTGTTGCAGTCACTTCCCATTCCGGAATGGAAATGGGAAGATATATCGATGGATTTCATTACGAGTTTTCCGAGATCGAGGTCGGGCATGAATATGGTATGGGTGATTGTTGATCGTCTGACCAAGTCGGCACATTTTCTGGGCATCAAGGACACTTGGGGCCCGGAGAAGTTAGCCCGTCTGTTTATCGCACAGATTGTGAGGCTTCACGGTACTCCGAAGTCTATCGTTTCGGATCGTGATGGCCGTTTTGTATCGCACTTCTGGCAGGCGGTGCATAAGGCGTTGGGTACCCGTTTGCATTTGAGTACCTCTTTTCATTCCCAATCAGATGGACAGTCGGAACGCACTATCCAGACGTTCGAGGATTTGTTGCGTGCTTATGCTCTCGATTGGAGTAGTGACTGGGAGGAACATTTGCCATTGATCGAATTCACGTACAACAACAGTTGGCACGCATCGATTCGGATCACACCGTGTGAGGCACTTTATGGGCGGCGATGTCGATCACCAATTTGTTGGAATGAGACGTCCGATTTGGTCGGGACTGAGCCGGATGTCGTTTTGGAAATGAGGTGGAAGAAAGAATTAATTCGAGAACGGATGTTGACCGCCCAGAGTCGACATAAGTCGTATGCCGACGTCCGTCGTCGACCTTTAGAATTCGAGGTGGGAGACCACGTTTTGCTAAAGGTGTCGCCGATGAAGGGAGTTTTTCATTTCGGGAAGAAAGGGAAGTTGAGTCCGAGATTTATCGGACCCTTTGAGATCCTCGAGCGAGTCGGTGGGTTGGCATATCGTTTGGCGTTACCTCCGACCTTGAGTCATGTTCATAGCGTTTTTCATGTTTCCTAGCTGAGGAAATATGTCCCGGATCCTAGTCACGTCATCGATTATGGTGAGATTGATGTCGCTGAAGATATTACTTTTGAGGAGCGTCCTTTGAAGATTTTGGAGCATCGTGAGAAACGACTGAGGCATAAGACCATCCCTTTGGTCAAAGTGCAGTGGTCGAGACACGGTGTCGAGGAGGCAACTTGGGAAACCGAAGATAGCATGCGTGCTAGCTACCCTGAGTTGTTTGTTTCTTAAGTTTCGGGACGAAACTTATTTTTAGAGGGGTAGAATGTAATATCCGCATTTTTCTTTCCCTTGTATTTTTATTTCCGGTGTATTTTTTTCGATTGTAGTGACCCTCGTGTATCTTTCAGTATATCTTTCCTGTCATCTACTGATCTGATTCTCGTTATTGTTGTGCGGAACCGCCGTTTCGGGGTTGCCGTGGATCCATTTCGTGTTATTGTTTCCCAAATATTGATTCCTATTGCTTTTATTCTCTTCCCGGATCATTTTTCATCATTTTAGGACCAAAAGGGGGTGTGGGCCGCGGCACAAGGAGTGTGCGCCGCGGCAAACACATTTTCGATTTTGGCGAGCGGGTATCTTGTGTGCGCGGCACATGCGGCGTGGCGCGGCACCTTTGCGAGTCGGTGCGCGGCACACCCGTCGTGCCGCGGCACACTCGTGTGGCATTTTCGGCCAAAACCCGATATGCAGTGCCGTGGCACATGTCGGTGGGCGCGGCACCGCCGAGCCACAGGAGCAATTTTTGGCACATGCGCGGCGCACTTCAGCTGAGCCGCGACACACAATGCGGTCAACCCTATGATTGCGTTGTTTTGAGCGAGAGCAGCTCATTTCTTCCTTCTTCTTCCATTTACGCGAGAGAGAGAGAGAGGGGGAGAACTTCCCATCATTCATCAATTGGGGGTTGATTTTCATCATTCTCCTTCGGTTGTGAAGCCCGGTTAATCAATCTAACGCGTGTTCTACAGATCATAGTACTTGGATCTTCAAAGGTTCATTTCCGCCGGTTCCTCGCGGTCATGTTCGATTCTTCCTTTCCGTTCGTATCACCGTCTATTAACCGAGGCAAGTACCCTTATGAACTTACATTCTTAACATAATAGTATTGTGTGAGAAATGGTGTGTGTGTGTATGCTCACTACGGGTTAGATCCGACGGGGTCTCGGTAGGGGTCCACAGAGACGTGGATCGACGAGCTTGCTTTTAACCACTACGGGTTAGATCCGACGGGGTCTCGGTAGGGGTCTACAGAGACGTGGATCGACGGTTAATTGTGGTGCATTTTACAAATGTGACTTGATTATGGCATTTCCGGAAATGAGTGTTTTGGAACTATGTTTTCTTGATTGCATGCATTACTCTATGTGTAAGATGTAAGTCGTTCATTTGGTTACTTGTACTAGCGTAATTGCTAACCCCTATGGGGACCCGTTTTGGGGAAATTCGTTTTATGAATTTCAGGTCAGGTTCATCGAGACGAGCGGGTGCTGGACCAGTATGCGGATGATGGTCGTGCGTGATGATTGTGCACGAGTGGTGTCTTATTGCTTCTATCTTTTTACCTTTTGTGGTCTTTAAACTAATAGAAGTACTCGAGTACTTAAGAATTTTTACTCGTTGAGATTGTATTGTTGTTTATTATGTTTGTGACGGATTATGGTGTTATGTTTGACCGGTTGAACCGGGTGGATTATTTTGTTGGGCGTCTTTATGACGAGGTATCTTTTTCTGTTGTTTCTGTGAGTCGATGAGTATGATGCTTGTTCAGCCTGGTGGGTCCCATATAGGGATTCACGGCGCTGTAATATACCTCGGATATCCTGGGGGTGTTACACTTGCAATATGATTTCTTTGTTACATAGCGATTTAAAGAAAAAGCAAAACCTGATAATAGCTTATCGTGTGGGTGGGTGCATGATTGAACGTATTGCAATGGGCAAAAATTCTTGCATTAACATGTGATAGTCATGCGATTTAAGACCAATGAGCTTTCTATCCTTTAGGTTGACCAAACTCGAGAAATTTGAACAATAGTCTTGTGGTACCCTGATGTTGTGTAACGTTTCACAAAAGGTGTCTTTTTCAGCATTCGTTAATGTGTAACCTGTTGGAGGTAGTGTTGTTTTGTCTTCTTCTAGCATAGCAAACAACTCTGGTTTTACCCCCAACTTAGCCAGATCTAATCGAGCATTCACTCCATCTTTTGTCTTTCCCGGAACATGTAGCAAAGTTACGACTAGACTCTCAGTAACATTCTTTTCTACATGCATAAAATCAATACAATTTGGAACAGAATTATGCCTCCAATACCTAAGTTTTCGATACCAAATGTTGAATTTCTTCCAATACGCACCGTTTTGTTCGTTTACTTGCCTTGAATTGCCCTCTTCTTCTGTTGTGTTTTATCTCCTTTGATATATCATTATTTAGGTGAACTACAAACATCGTGTTGATGTTATGCAAATAGTTGTGAGAGCTTCAGATCTAGTGGGTGATTGGTCTTATTTCAACGCACTCTCAATGCATCATTAATGCAGAGAATAATATAAATAAAAATATATTTCCCTTGCAAATAGCGTTGAAGTCTTTAATACATTTCGGTGTTGACCATTATATGATGAATTAAGCCTTGATAATGTATTACTTTATGTGGAACTCGTGAGATATATGAGTGCCCCAATTGCACTGCGATATGGTGATTCTGGACCAGGAATCTTTTCATCATCATTTGCTATAAAGGGGTCTTTAATAGGATCAAGTGACTGATCAATCGTTATGGTACTTTAATGAGCGTATTTCATTCGTATAATCATTTTAACACCTTCTAGGTACAAGTGGACTGATATATAAATAATCTACTTTCAAAGTATTTGTAATCAAAGGCATAATCTATATATTTAAAATTTCTTGATCTAAAATTATCTTCTCAAATATTCAAGTGCCAATTGGATCTCTTTTGGAGTTCCAATCAATATAAGACGTCTATATCTATATATGACATTGAGTTATTAATATACCTTTTTTAGTCAAATAATATTGACTAAGAAGGTTATTTCAAATTCGAATGTAATATTTGAATATGTATAAATACTCTTGTAATTTGAAGAGATACATATATTCAGATTTTGATCATATGCTTCAGGCTACAGAATTTCATGTATCTATAAGACAAATTTTTTCATATACTTCCAATATGACTCAATATCCATATATGATTCAATTCATGAGTGTTCTTATAAATACACATAATCATCGTAAGCAATTTTAACCACAACTCGTGCTCTATATATCATCTTTGCATGAGTAATGCTTAAGTTACTGGTAACTCTTCAAGAGTTTCAATCATCACAATCATATAAGTATGAATATTATCGATATTTAACGAACTTTATTCAATATGCTATTTTGGAATGTAGGTCAAATAACTAAGTATTACCATTAATTTAAATCATATTAGATTGTTTTGTCCGTCTTGACCAAATATTTAAATTCACACATTAATGAATACTTCCAACATTAACCAACATAGATTATTATGATTTTTATTTGTACCAAGTGCTATTTTTAAGTCGATTGGTATAGTCTCCAAATTTCATTGTAATAAAATTCGTAGAATGTTCTATAATTTAATTCTCTTCAAGAATATGCTATTCCAGAGCGACGTCTTAGGACGTTGAGTTTAATCACAAATGTTTCTTTTTAATCTCCAGAGATATATAATATATTTCTCATTATTTAGGTGGACTAGCCTTAAACTTAATTATAGAACTTGCATGTGTCTTCCAAGACATCAGTTTCCAGTTGGATTTATTTAAACTCTTCTGGAGTATATACATATAATTGATTGCAATTTCTGCAAAATCAGTAATCATGTGAACTTCAAGTTCATGGTTTTAAAGTAATTTTCTTGCGGTTGATATAATTCTCCCCTAATGTCGGGAATGATATTGTACTACAATATCAATTACATATCAGCTATATATACTTCAAGTATTGTCATAAAAATGGACCTTACTCGATAATAATTTAAATTTTCAATATGAGTTATACAACAGAGGGTATATACATTGAATTATTTGTCGGAGTAATGCACTTTTGTTGATAAATCACAAATTTATTTAAATATATGAACTTTAAGTTTACTATAAGGCAAAATTACCAATTAGGGGTACGAACCTTCTCAAATTTTGCACTTATAACTTTTTCTTTTGCATCATTTAAGGGTATGAACTTGTTTCCGTTCAACCAAGTTAGGGTATCCGTGAATTTTCCTTAGTTAAAGTTAACGGACATACTGACTTGTTCGTTAATTGATACGTGTCACCTTCTGATTAGTCCACGTGTCTCCAATTGGCCTTCATCTTCTTCGGTCTTCTCCGGTGATGAGGAGTTTCTCCGGCCACTTTTTTGGCCAATTTTTTTCACCCATTTTTTCGACCACTTCTTTTTTTGGCAACATTTTCCGGCATACATATATACATATATATACTGTAACACCCCCAAGACATTCAGGGCATATTACAGCGCCGTGGACCCAACCCTTTAGAATCCACCAGGCTAACTCACAAACTCGACATCACGACTGATGACAAACATCATCAACATACAAACGATTCCACAATCTTATGACATTCAAAACAAATAGACCGAACCCGACAGTAATAAATAAAATCTTTCCCAAACCGGGACCACAACAAATACAAGTTCAAAAGAAGAAATTATTCGAGTATTGAAACAACGGACATAATTAATAAAACTAAAAAAGAAGACGCCTACCAAACGACCATTGAACAGAATCACCCTTGCCCATGATTCTCGTACTGTCCGCATGCTCGTTCGCTTCCATGACCTGTACCAGAAATACAAAAGTATTTTCCCCATTTAAGGGGTTAGCGACAACAGCTAGTGCAAGTACAATCCATTTGAACTACCCTTCTAATCAGATGAAATATGCGCCAAAAATTATTTTAGAAAACATTTATATTCGGGAATATTACGGTGCACATGCACAAAACACACTTCTCCAACAAACATTTCAAAGGTTAACCGTTGGTACGAGACTCACGACCACCGCACCTTGCAGAGGCCCCGTCGGACCATCCCTGGGTGGTTAACCCCAGTTCGCGGTATGCATACAGACGGCACTACGTATCCCCAGAGGCACTGTCAGACCATCCCTAGGTGAACATACGCATTCACATCCACAACATACACGGAAAGCCACAAATCAAATAGTAGAATATGTATACAAATGTAAAGTACTTGCCTTTGAGACATCTTCGACGAGACGGAAAACGAACAACGATTAGGAATGACCTGGAGTGACCAAGACTGTTCCTAAATGAAAGGTTACCATGAATCAGTCCTAAACGACATTAATAACCGAACAGAATACGCCCACAACCCCGATTACAACCATAACCATATACGTACGTGCAATACGGGCGTGGGTTTTCACAAAACTTCCCCTAATCAACAATCCAAGGATTAAACACGACGGAATCGAATTAAGAATCACCCAATAACAATAATCGATAAGAACTATTACAACATAACCGAACAATTCGAGTTTAAGTAGGCAAAACCCGAAAACCCCCCAAAATTGACAAAGTTAGGGTTCTAAGCCAAAATACCTTGAATTCGGACGGAGTAGGGTGATTTTATTGATGATAATATGCTACCATGAACGGTGATGGAGGATGATGAACACATGGATTAAAAGTGGCAAAATCGCTCCTGGAAGGTGTTCTTGCGTCGCCCGTCGAAAAAAACGAAAAGAAAGAAATGAGGACTTATGTCCTCTGCCCGCTATTTTAAGAACAATGGGCTGTTATAGCCATAACAAACAGATTTTACGGCCCTAACAAGGCCATCTTACGGCCGTAACCTCTGGGGTGTTATGGCCGTAACACCCTACTGGACAGTAGGGGAAGACTGCTGTCCGAACTGCTCCGAACGACAACGAAACCTGAACCTGCTAACAAACGAACATATGGTTACGATTCCCGATGACGAATCTAAGCGCTAAAAGGGAACACAATTCTGACTACCCGAAGGTCCGGAATTCGACAACGGAAGTAAATTTCTTCAAACTTTAGGAAATTATAAACGGTCCAAACGTCCGAAAATCATGATACGACGTAGGATTATGAAACCGAAAATAAAAACATGAATAGCTCAACCATACGGACTCATGGGAACAAGGAAATAATGAAATCGAACGAGTTTTACGAGAATCGAATGTCATGTGACAAAATCATAACATAAAGCGAATCACATAAAAACACCTCCGAAACTCATCCAGATGAAAAAACACCAAGAACAAAATAGATTCAAAACGTCGAAACGGTTACAAGCGAGTCGTTAAAATAGACATGCGCCAAAAAAAGAAACCGCTAAAAATAGAAAGTATGGATATTACATTCTCCCCTTCTAAAAAGAAGTTTCGTCCCGAAAATTAAGAATAAAAAAGCTCAGGGTATCTCGCACGCATATCCTTCTCCAATTCCTACATTGCTTTCTCCACTCCATGTCTCGACCATTGAACCTTAACCAAAGGAATGGTTTTGTGCCTTAACTATTTATCTCGACGTTCCAAAATCCTCACTGGCGTCTCCTCAAACGTAACATCCTTCTCGATTTCCACATCCCCAAAATCGATGATATGAGTCGGGTCTGGAACATACTTCCTTAACTGAGAAAAGTGAAATACACTATGCACATGGCTCAATGACGGAGGTAATGCCAAACGGTAAGCTAACTCGCCAACTCTCTCCAATATCTCGAAAGGTCAAATATACCTTGGACTAAGCTTCCCCTTTTTCCCAAAACGGAAAACTCCCTTCAATGGAGACACTCTTAACAAGACATGATACCCTACCTCACACTCCAAAAGTCGACGCCTAACATCCGTATAGGACTTTTGTCGACTCTGAGCCGCCAATATTCTCTCTCGGATCAATTCGACTTTCCTCCTAGTTTCCAACACAAGATCTGGCTCAGTGCTGACTAAATCAGACGGCTCATTACAACATATCGGTGATCGACATCGTCGGCCATAAAACATCTCATATGGTGCCATCTTAATCAAGGCATGCTAGATATTATTATAAGTCAACTCGATCAAGGCCAGATGTTCCTTCAAATCACTACTCCAGTCTAGCGCACACGCGCGCAACATATCCTCGGATGTCTGAATGGTACGCTCGGACTGTCCATCAGTCTGAGGATGGAAAGAAGTGCTCAAACGCCAATGTGTCCCCAAAGCCTTATGTACCGCCTGCCAGAAATGTGATACAGATCGACCATCCCTGTCCGAAACAATAGTTTTTGGTGTACCATGAAGCCTCACGATCTGCGCAATAAAAATACGAGCCAATTTTTCTGGACCCCAAGTGTCCTTGATGCCTAGAAAATGTGCTGACTTAGTTAGACGATCCACGATCACCTACACCATATTCATTCCAGTCTTCATCCTCGGCAAATTCGTGACAAAATCCATAGAGACGTCCTCTAACTTCCACTCCGGTACGGGAAGTGGTTTTAATAACCCAACTGGCCGCTGATGTTCGATTTTGACTTGCTGACAAGTTAAACACTTAGCCACAAACTGCACTACCTCACTCTTCATGTCATTCCACTAAAATTCTTCCTCAAATCCTTATACATTTTACTTGAGTCCAGATGGACTGAGTAAGGTGACACATGAGCCTCCAGCATAATGTCCTGTCCCAATTCCAAGTCGCTCGGAACACACAACCGACCTTGGAATCTCAACACACCATCTTCATGATGTTGGGAATAGTGCCCTAGGACATTCTATGTGCCTAGATTTGTAATTGTCACATTTAAATAAAGTTATTTGATATCATTTATTTCTCGTTGATTATTATAATGTGTGCATGTTTTAATATTATAATAATCGAATAATAGTTATTCACGAATAATAAGATTATTCAAATGTCCCTGGTAAAATCGCGTTGAGTAGAGACTCAAGTGATTAATATACTAGTATAATTTTGATTGATAATCATCGGATGATTATGCGTATGGTACGGATCAATCTTATGGGTATTGGTTGGAGAACTAATACTGGACTGACCCGCATTGAGATCACTGCATGGAAATGTCATAAGTGAATCTCAAAAGAGTATGTCAATAAATCCTTGAACCTGAGATCATCATAGAGTCCAACATAATAACTGCTATGCCTTGACGTAATCCAACGTCATCTGAAACATGGTGATCATAAAGGTTAGCGATCGGGATTAGTGGAAGTCATGTAGAGGGCAATGAATAATCAAGATGGGGATTTGTCCCTCTCTTAAGTGAGAGAGATATCTGCTGGGCCCCTCGATAAGTAGGACTGAAGGAAATGCATGGCCATGCTCAAATGAAGAGTCATTTGATTGATCATCTACTTAAGATCGAAAGCATTTGAACATAAATAAGTATGAGACTCCATGACTTAGTTCAAATATGATATCGCGTGATAAAGGGATTTGACACGTTAAAAGGTTTAATGGACTATTAACTTATATTATTTGGGTAATCATAATGTCTTGCTAGAGGCCGCTTATGATTTATTATTTAATAAGGTATTAAATAATTGCCAACATAATATAAGCCTTTTGGGTCGCACATACGACAATTATAGACAAGTAGGAATAAATATCAACTGGGAATAATAAATATAATATTGGATATTATATTTATAAGGAGATTAAATAATAAGTAATATATATAATATTGGATATTATATATATTGTATTATTTAATAAGTTGAGGGGCAACTAAGCAAATACTAGATTATTGAATCTAGGGTTTACTTAGTATAAATATAAGGTCTTGGACAAGGAGTTGTAATAAGAATACAAGACCTAAAAATCGGCCCTTCAAGAAGAAGAAAAATCGGCCATCTACATCATATTGTAGGAGAACGGAGTCGGTCGTCTCTCTTCCCTTAGTTGATCTTGATCAATAGTACAATCCTTCTAGTAAGGAATTTGTGTTGTACTATTTATCAATATTATTCGTAAGGATCTAGCAATCTGGCTTGTGGAATTGTTCGTGTGTGGATCACCAAAAGAGGAAGGAGATATTCATCTGCTTCTAGTCCGGATCTAGAATTGTTCAATCGGATTAAGGTAATTCGATTAACTCTTTAATTAAACAATTAAATTACTGCATGCGATCCTAAATTGGGTTTTCACATTTATTGTTCCGCTGCGTTTTTACTCCGATTATTTTGTATTCGATACAAAGAAAACCCAACAGTGGTATTGGAGCCAACTTGCATGTAATTTAATTGTTTTTGTAGAACATATTTATGTGTAAATTATGTTCCTGATTATGTTTATAAAATATAGATTTTATAAAATATTTTTTCTGGTTTAATTTGATTAAATCGGATCGTCAAAAAATAATTTTCTGGACTGTTTTTCGCATAAACTGCTGTCCAGAACTGTTCTGGAACAGTACAGCGATTCGGGCAGGTCGGGCAGATTCGGGTCCGGGTCGGGTCGGGCCTGGACCCGCGGGTTGTGTTAATTAGCAAAATGTTTTTTGCTGGGAAGGGGATTCGATCCCTTGCCAATCTGACAGGCTGGAGCTTTTCTTATCAAGTGGTCTACCACTTTAATTTGGTAATTTTCTCACGGATGTTTTATTAAAGGTAGGAAATCTGTTTTAATATTGCAAAATTTATTCCGCAAAACACGGGATTCGAACCCGAGTCCTTTGCCTTTAAATCCGGCGCTTTACCATCTCGGCTGGGAACTATTTTGGTAGTTTTAAAGTAATCCTTTTTCTTATAAGCCCTTTTAACATAAAAGTATATTTGGAAATAATAGTTGCAAAATGTTGTAACTGCAACCGCCGGGTTTCGAACCCGGGCAAACCCGTGCACGCAGATGTGGCGTATCTCGGCGAGTCGATTTTGTTCATATGATGACTCAAATTTTAATTATTGTCTGATTGTCAGATAAATTGATTATTTAGTATATTACATGCTTTATTAATTATTTGATAATTATTTATGGTATGTGTGTGGTGTATGGCATGACCATAAATTGACCAATGTGATTGGATAATTTAATTTCTTATGGGTTGGTTTTACGGCCTGCGTGTCGTTTAATTATAATTGGTTTTACGGCCTGCGAGTCGTCTATTTAAATTGTTTATTATTTTACGGCCTGCGTGTCGTTTGTACTTCTTGTAATTTAATTTATTAGTGTAGTATTAAATTTCATTAATGTAATGAAGACAAGAAGGACGAGAAAGACGGACTCGAGGAGCAAATTGATCGCGTATGACGTTCCAAGGAGTTGGGAAGATCAATGAAGACCATATTTAACCCTTTAGATGACCTTTGTGATTTTCATGTTGGCTCATGAAAATCGCGTTAGGATTATGGTCATGCTATACACGGTCCTATGTTTTATTGTCATGTGATGCGATGTATGTTTAAATTTATGCATGTATGTGATGCTATGTATGTTTAGATGTATGTTAGCAAACATAGACATTAACATAGGATAAAAATCCCTCGTTAAAATTTTAATGCCGTTCATTTGAAAAACACCTATCAAGACTTCGATCATCATGAGTGGGTCATGCCAAAGCTGGGCACTCGGATTATCTTAGTAAGGTAGGATAGGTAATGGTGATACCTATACGTTTAATGAATTTGGAAATCAAAATAGTTTTGAACCTTAAGGCATAAGATGGGATTATAACATGCTTGGGCATACGATGCCAAATCCCATGATATAATCTAAGAGTTACATATGATGTAATCGATAAAGAGTTATCCACCTAAAGTAGTTCAATTCTAGGCGTCATGCCAAAGCTGAGTTTAGGATTGTGCGAAATGGGATCTTAGCCCACTAAAATTACAAATGTTGTAAATTGAGGGTACTTTGTTTTAGTGGGAGTATTTTTCGAGAAATAAAATAATGTGACTAAATATTTTGCATATTGAATTTTGTAGAATGGCATCAAACAACACATCCACCATTTCATCGCGATCCGTCCTTGAGAAGGACAAGTGAAAGAAAATGGCGAGAACTATCTAGATTGGATCCGGAGCCTGAGAATAGTTCTCAAGCAAGAAAGAAAGTCAGTATGTTCTTGAGGAAGAAATTCCCGATGAGCCAGTGACAATGCAAACAAAGCAACAAAAGACAAATGGAAGAAACATTGTGATGATTCCATTGATGTCGGTTGTCTTATGTTAGCCACCATTTGTCCGTAACTTCGAAGAATCTGGAGGAAATGGAGGCTTATGAGCTAAATGCTCACCTCAAGGAAACTTTCTCGAAGCATGCTAGGCAAGAGAGGTATGAGACCTTTCAAGCATTGTATGCTTGCAAGATGGTTGAGGGGACATCTGTCAGCGCTCACGTGCTCAAGATGAAAGGATATATTGATCATCTTGAAAGGCTTGGTTTTCCACTTTCTAAGGAGCACTCCACGGATGTGATCCTAAATTCATTGCCCGAAAATTTTGGTCAGTTCATTATGAACTATAATATGAATGAGATGGAGAAGTCCATTGCTGAGATGCATGGGATGCTTAAAAGCAGTGAAAGGAATATTAAGAAGAAACCAAGCCATGTGTTGATGGTCAGCAAAGGGAAATCCTTTAAGAACAAAGACAAGGGCAAGGGTAAGGCAAGAGTTGCCAAATCTAAAGACCCTACTAGGCCGGGTTTCAAGGCTAAAGCTCCCAAAGATGGAAATTGCCATCATTGCAATAAACCAGGACACTGGAAAAGAAATTGCAAGATTTACTTGGAAGAGCTAAAGCGTACCAACGGCGGTGAGGCGCCACAGTATATTTGTTATAGAAGTTAACTTATCTACCTCTAACTCCTGGGTATTAGATCTGGATGTGGATCTCACATTTGTACAAATGTGCGGGGTTGAAGCTTGAGAATCGAAGAAAGGGAAGTAGATCTAAGAGTCGGCAATGGAGCAAGAGTTCTTTGCACTAGCCGTAGGAACTTATGATCTAGTTTTGCCCAATGGGCTTTTGTTAGTTTTGAACAATTGCTATTATGTTCTGCTATGAATAGGAATATTATTTCGCTTTCTACATTAGATTGTGAAGGTTACAGCTTTCTTATTAAGAATAAGATCATTCGTATTTTCTTTGATGACTTGCTTTGTAGTGCCGCAAAGTTATATGCGGCCTTTACAATATTGATCTAGATGAGTCCGACACTTTGGAAGTCTATAACATTGCATCCAAGAAACCTAAGCTCAATGATTCTAATCCGACTTACTTATGGCATTGTCGACTTGGTCACATAAACGAACGCATTTCTAAACTCAATAATTAAGGACTATTAGACTCTTATGACAATGAATCAAATGTGAAATTAGAATCTTGTTTATAGGTCAAGATGACGAAGAATCCTTTCAACGGTCATGGAGAAAGGGCTAGTGATCTATTAGGCCTAATACATGCGATGTATGCGGACCTCTTAGCACTCATGCCGAGGCGGATACCAATACTTCATTACATTCACCGATGATTTTAGCCGATATGGATATGTTTATCTTATGAAGTATAAACATGAATCTTTTGAAATGTTCAAAATATTCCGTAATGAAATCTGAGAATCAACTTGGCAAGACAATTAAAGCCCTTTGATCGGATCGAGGTGGGGAATAGTTGTGACAATATTTCGATGATGATTTTAGGATTTGTGGAATTTTTTCACATCTTACTCCTCCCAAAGACACACCTCGGCATAACGGAGTGTCCGAGAGGAGGAATCGAACTTTATTAGATATGGTTCGATCCATGATGAGTCGAAACGAGCTTCCATTATCATTTTGGGGCCACACCTTAGAAACAAGACATTCACCCTTAACCGTGTTCCATCTAAAGCGATTGAAAAGACACCATTTGAGAAATGGGTAGTAAAAGACCAAACTTGTCTTTTCTAAAGATCTGGGGTTGCGAAGCGTTCGTAAGGCGCCAAGTGTTTGACAAGCGCGACGGATCTGAAAGATGTTTATTTGTGGGATATCCTAAGGAAACTAAAGGATATTACTTTTACAAGCCCGCAGAGAACAAAGTGTTTGTTGCTCGAAATGTTGTATTCTTAGAAAGGGAATTTATTTCCAAAAGAGACAATGGGAGAAGAGTAATTCTCGAGGAAACTCGAGAACCACAAGAAGACATCGCTTCACCGATGGAAACCGAACAAGCTCAACAAACAATTGAAGAGCCCATTCAAAGTACACAAGTCCCACGCAGATCTGATAGGATGCGACATGAACCTGAGAGATATGGTTATCTCGTAACAGAGGATGATGATGCATCGCTCATAGATGATGAGCCTAGTACCTATACATAAGCTGCTTCAGGACCAGAGTCCAAGGAATGGCTAGAAGCCATGAAGTCTGAGATGCAATCCATGTATGACAATCAAGTTTGGAACTTGATAGATCCACCTGAGGGTGTTAAAACCATTGGGTGCAAATGGATATATAAAAAGAAGAAAGACATGGATGATAATCTGCAAGCCTATAAAGCTAGACTAGTGGCAAAAGGTTATAGACAGATTCATGGTGTTGACTATGATGTGACCTTTTCGCCAGTAGTCATGCTTAAATCAATTAGAATTTTATTTGCCATTGCCGCATACTATGATTATGAAATATGGCAAATGGATGTCAAAACAGCATTCCTTAATGGAAACTTACTCGAGGATGTGTACATGACACAACCTGAAGGTTTTGTTCATCCAGAAAATTCTAAAAAGGTTTGCAAGCTTCAAAGATCCATTTATGGGTTGAAGCAGGCTTCTCGGAGATGGAATCTTCGTTTTGATGAAACTGTCAAAGAGTTTGGGTTCATTCAAAATGAAGATGAACCTTGTGTGTACAAGAAGGTTAGTGGGAGAATAGTTGTTTTCTTAGTCTTATATGTAGATGACATATTACTCATTGGAAATGACATTCCCACCTTGCAGACAGTCAAGACTTGGTTGGGAAGTTGTTTCTCAATGAAAGACTTAGGAGAAGCTGCTTACATTCTTGGGATAAATATCTATAGAGATAGATCAAAGAGATTGATTGGTCTGAGTCAAAGTACATATATTAATAAAATATTGAAGAGGTTCAATATGCAAGACTCCAAGAGAGGACTCTTGCCAATGTCACATGGCATTCATCTGAGTGAGACTCAGAGTCCTAAGACTCCTGATGAGCGAGCCCGTATGAG
This sequence comes from Orobanche coerulescens, assembly GCA_033398695.1. Lineage (NCBI taxonomy): Eukaryota > Viridiplantae > Streptophyta > Magnoliopsida > Lamiales > Orobanchaceae > Orobanche > Orobanche coerulescens. The sequence continues at coordinate 62,412,255 of CM065802.1, forward strand.
CAAGATACCATACGCTTCGGCTATTGGATCGATCATGTATGCCATGATTTGTACTCGACCAGATGTATCGTTTGCTCTTAGTATGACAAGTCGATACCAATCGAATCCAGGTGAAAGTTACTGGACAGCAGTGAAAACCATCCTAAAGTACTTGAGAAGAACTAAGGATGATTTCCTAGTTTATGGAGGGGTGGGAAACGAGCTGGCTGTAAGAGGTTACGCCGATGCAAGTTTCGAAACCGACAGAGACGATTTCAAATCGCAAACTGGTTATGTGTTTGTATTGAATGGAGGTGTTGTGAGTTGGAAGAGTTCCAAGCAAAGCACGGTTTCTGATTCTGTTACAGAAGCTGAGTACCTGGCGGCATTGGATGCAGCTAAGGAAGCCGTATGGATCAAGAAGTTCGTTACCGAACTAGGAGTGGTGCCAACCATCCAGGGTCCCATAAGCCTTTATTGTGACAATAATGGTGCTATTGCACAAGCTAAAGAGCCTAGGTCCCATCATAATTCCAAACATATACTCAAAAAATATCACCTAGTCAGAGAGATCGTGAGACGAGGAGATATTACAATATGCAAAGTAGCAACGGAAGAGAATGTTGCAGATCCACTTACCAAGCCTCTCTCACAAGGAAAGCATGTTGAGCAAGCTAGAGCGATAGGACTAAAAGTCATGAATGAATGGTCCTAGTGCAAGTGGGAGATTGTTGGGAATAGTGCCCTAGGACATTCGATGTGCCTAGATTTGTAATTGTCACATTTAAATAAAGTTATTTGATATCATTTATTTCTCGTTGATTATTATAATGTGTGCATGTTTTAATATTATAATAATCGAATAATAGTTATTCACGAATAATAAGATTATTCAAATGTCCCTGGTAAAATCGCGTTGAGTAGAGACTCAAGTGATTAATATACTAGTATAAGTTTGATTGATAATCATCGGATGACTATGCGTATGGTACGGATCAATCTTATAGGTATTGGTTGGAGAACTAATACTGGACCGACCCGCATTGAGATCACTGCATGGAAATGTCATAAGTGAATCTCAAAAGAGTATGTCAATAAATCCTTGAACCTGAGATCATCATAGAGTCCAACATAATAACTGCTATGCCTTGACGTAATCCAACGTCATCTGAAACATGGTGATCATAAAGGTTAGCGATCGGGATTAGTGGAAGTCATGTAGAGGGCAATGAATAATCAAGATGGGGATTTGTCCCTCTCTTAAGTGAGAGAGATATCTGCTGGGCCCCTCGATAAGTAGGACTGAAGGAAATGCATGGCCATGCTCAAATGAAGAGTCATTTGATTCAATCAGTCTACTTAAGATCGAGAAAGCATTTGAACATAAATAAGTATGACAGACTCCATGACTTAGTTCAAATATGATATCGCGTGACAAAGGGATTTGACACGTTAAAAGGTTTAATGGACTATTAACTTATATTATTTGGGTAATCATAATGTCTTGCTAGAGGCCGCTTATGATTTATTATTTAATAAGGTATTAAATAATTGCCAAAATAATATAAGCCTTTTGGGTCGCACATACGACAATTATAGACAAGTAGGAATAAATATCAACTGGGAATAATAAATATAATATTGGATATTATATTTATAAGGAGATTAAATAATAAGTAATATATATAATATTGGATATTATATATATTGTATTATTTAATAAGTTGAGGGGCAACTAAGCAAATACTAGATTATTGAATCTAGGGTTTACTTAGTATAAATATAAGGTCTTGGACAAGGAGTTGTAATAAGAATACAAGACCTAAAAATCGGCCCTTCAAGAAGAAGAAAATTCGGCCATCTACATCATATTGTAGGAGAACGGAGTCGGTCGTCTCTCTTCCCTTAGTTGATCTTGATCAATAGTACAATCCTTCTAGTAAGGAATTTGTGTTGTACTATTTATCAATATTATTCGTAAGGATCTAGCAATCCGTCTTGTGGAATTGTTCGTGTGTGGATCACCAAAAGAGGAAGGAGATATTCATCTGCTTCTAGTCCGGATCTAGAATTGTTCAATCGGATTAAGGTAATTCGATTAACTCTTTAATTAAACAATTAAATTACTGCATGCGATCCTAAATTGGGTTTTCACATTTATTGTTCCGCTGCGTTTTTACTCCGATTATTTTGTATTCGATACAAAGAAAACCCAACACATGAACTAGAAATCCCAGGGCTTTCCCCTTCACCACATTCTCACGGAGTTGAATAAACATTGGATCTTCTAACTATCTCGATTTAATGTCGTCGACCAGAGACGAAGAGATCTCAAGGGCGCACAACTGACCAGCATTCCCTGGTAGCACAACCTCAATACTCAACCCCATCAACTCTCGCTGGAGCCCTGGCTGAGTCGTGAGTAACTCAAGTATCCGAAGCGATACTGATTTCCGACTCAAGGCGTCTGCCACCACATTTGCCTTGCCTGGATGATAGAGGATTTCGAGGTCATAATCATTGATTAGCTCCATCCACCTCCTCTGTCTCATATTTAATTCCTTATGAGTGAAAATATATTTCAGTCTCTTGTTATCGGTGAAAATATGACACGATGATCTATACAAGTAATGATGCCAAATTTTCAACGCAAACACAACTGCAGCCAACTCAAGATCATGTGTAGGATAATTCAGCTCATACGGTTTCAACTGACGGGAAGCATAGGCAATCGTCTTCCCGTGCTGCATGAGTACACATCCAAGTCCTTGGCCGGAGGCATCACTATAAACTGAAAAGCCCTCATTACCACATGGTAAGGCCAAGACGGGAGCGGTAGTCAATCTCTTCTTCAACTCTTCAAAACTCTTCTGCCTCTCGTCGGTCCATACAAACTTCTCTGACTTCTGCAACAACTGAGTAAGCGGTCGAGCGAGGTTAGAGAACCCCTCGACAAACCTTCGATAATACCCCGCCAAACCCAGAAAACTACGGACCTCTTTCACGTTCTTGGGCGGGCCTAATCCAACACTGCCTCTATCTTGTGTGGGTCAATACGAACACCCTCGACCGAGATCACATGCCCGAGAAACATAACCTCTCATAACCAAAACTCGCACTTTGAGAACTTCGCATAAAGGCGCTGAGTTCTCAAGATTTCCAATACGATATGCAGATGACGTGCATGCTCCTCCTCGCTCCTCGAGTAAATTAGAATATCGTCGGTAAAGATGACTACACACTTATCGAGATATTCGATAAAGACCTTGTTCATTAGCTGCATGAACACAGGTAGGGCGTTGGTTAGCCCGAACGGCATAACCACAAACTCGTAATGGCCATATCTCGTCCGAAAGGCCGTCTTCAGAATATTGGAATTCTTCACTCGGAGTTGGTAATATCACGATTTCAAATCAATCTTCGAGAACACAGTCTCTCCCTATAATTGGTCAAATAAGTCGTCAATCCTCGGAAGCTGGTACTTGTTTTGATGGTCACCTTGTTCAACTCTCGGTAGTCGATGCATATACGTAGTAACCCATACTTCTTCCTAACGAACAAGACCGATGCGCCCCAAGGCGTAGCGCTCGGTCGAATGTAACTCGTGTCGAGCAACTCCCCCAACTGTTTCTTCAACTCAAGCATCTCGTCAGGCGCCATACGGTATGGCATTTTTGAAACTGGTGCCATGCCCGGCTCTAAACCAATGGTGAACTCAACCTCACAGCCCGATAGTAATGTAACACCCCTAAAAGGCGGCTATCACAGTGCCGTGGACCCACACTGGGACCCACCAGGTGATACCAAAATATAGATTAATCAAGACATACTTTGTGATACCGAACCACAAAACAATAATCCTTACTCCGATCGGGAGTTTACAAATAGTACGGCTATTAGCCTTGAAATACACATGATCCAAATACGAGTATAGACCATGTGAAGATGGAATATACTTAAATAATAGTACAATCGACAACAGTTTAAATGAAACAGAGAAGTAATATTACATGATTTAAGCACAAACGGACAACAAAAGACTTTGGCCCCCCCGAACTAGTATCTTTCAAACCCTTCGCCGTCACCATGCTCTTTCCGTGCCTTGCCCTTGCCTCGACCTAAAATACAACACAAGTATTTTGCCCAAAACCACAGGGTCAGATATATATGATAATAATTCTCAAGACATTATACAAATCACATATATTGGATCTCAAAGAAACATCCTGACTATTTAAACCCCTCGGGCTTATGAACAATCAGTCACAAACCGTCGAACATATCCAATCATACATGGACTATGAACGACCAATCAACATGGCTCAAGATGGACATCACAGTACACCCGATCCAAAAATGTGTCCGTGCACATGTCCACCCCGTATACGGAATCCAGAATATCCGTGCGATAATGTACCTAATTAGCCTCACGAACTACGTCTCGTGTGCACAGTCCAATACAGAAACATCAACGTATGACCATATGTGCCTGGCTAAAAATCCTACACAATAACCAATCGGCACGCATATATGATTCCAGATGTGTCACGATACAACATGACAACGAATTCAATAAATTATGTATCCAAGTAAGGATCAAGAAACTCACTGAAGTGACAATAAGAATCAACGATTCAAAGGTGATGAACTTTGGAGTACAATCCCACAATGAAAATGGAAATATCCTCAAGGACAATATCACAATACGAATCACAGATTCATAAGCATTTCATATACACAAAAAGTATAACGTTCACATGAATTCAATTATCATTATAACCAAGCAAGATAACTTGCCTCAATTCCGTAGATGAAAGATAGTCCTTCTCCAAATGATCGATCGGACGGTATCCTCGACTAAGTACTCACTCGAAAGCATCCTTGAATGCAACGTAATTCATTCAACAATACATTCACACATTGATATCAAGCCGTAGGAAACGACACCCAAAACCTATCCAAAATAATTTATTCTATCCCAAGGAACGTTCTACCGACTATTGATGTATCTCTATGCATCTGATTTGTTTTTAACAATTGGATTATCCATTAAAAATGTCCTTCTATACTCTTGCTATCATTATGAGTAAGTTTATTCAAACAACTTCAATTAAGTATTGCCATAACTTGTAATAAACATTTTGAAAATATCACCAACCTTCTTACATAATGCTTTAAACAGCCCAATTCATCAATTTATCAAGCTCAGCATAAATGTATCAAATCATGAGTGTATTTACATAGTTCATTATCATTCCTCAAGGATTAACTAAACCTCCTCTTCAAGACATGATTAGGTTCTAAAATGTCTAAGCATCAAGAGAATCCTAATCTTATAAGTTCCAATTATCATGTTCAATATCAGATCCTAGACATAAACAACATAACTAAGTTATCTTACAACCTTTCAAACATTCGAGAATTGATACTAACAATATTGTCATGTTTTTCACTTAAGTTTGATCAAATGTTCACTAATCATTAGATTATACCTGTTTAACCTAACATAATAAGAAGTACTCTTAACTAACATCAAAAAAGCATGGAATCAGCTAGAATTTAAGATAACTAACCTCGAGAAAAGAAGAATAACACAAAGACTATCAAGAACACATTCCAAGCTTCCAAGCAACATGATTCAATCAAAGGTGCAAGCTCCAAGATAAGATGGAAGGGTTCAGAATCGGTATAGGGAGGCAGAGGGATGGAAACTTGAAGGGAAAATCAGAGTTGGAACGTACAAATGAAAGATACAAGCTGTTTTTTTATAAACTGCACAATCTGTTACGTACGTTATAGCATGAAGCTAACGTACGTTAACCGCTTTATGTACACTATACGTAAGTTGTTACGTACGTAATCTGCCTCCAGAGGCTACTGCCTCAAAACACCCACCTCATTACGTACGTTATAGACTCAGCATTACGTACGTAATGTATGTCAATTTGGATATCGAATGGCCTAATATCCAGATCATGTCTGGCCCCCCATGCCGAAAGTTGAGATTGGATAAGATTCTCAGCATTACGTACGTAACTAGTATCTCATTGCGTACGTAAAGCCAATGCATGAGCGTACATTAAATTAAATCTTAGCGTACGTTAAACACAGAAAACCTAGCCAAAAAATGTAACGATCTACACAACATCAAGAAATCGACCACAATATGAATGGCAGTTATAATCAAATCTATTCTGATATATCTCGAAATAAATAAACATTAAACTAAATGTAATGATTAAACGATACTCAAATGATCTGAATAATACAACAGTAGATAAGAAATTATTGTCGGATATTACATACTCTCCCTTAAAAGGAGTTTTGTCCTCAAAACTAAGGGGTAAACAACTCGGGATACCTCTCTCGCATGCTGCTCTCCGTCTCCCATGTATCTTCATCGACTCCGTGTCGTGACCACTGAACCTTCAGCAGGGGAATCGTCTTGTTCCTCAATTGTTTGATCCTATTCTCAAGTATCTGTACGGGACGTTCCTCGTAAGAATGATCATCGGCTAACTCGATCTCTTCGAACTGAAGTATGTGGCTCGGATCAGCAACATACTTCCTCAACTGGGAGACAGGAAACCATTATGAATCCGACTCAAAGCTGGTGGCAATTCCAGACGATAGGCCAGATCGCCTACTCGTTCCAAAACCTCAAACGACCCGATATACCTCGGACTTAGTTTGCCTCTCTTCCCAAAACGAAAGACACCTCGAGTAGGAAACACCTTCATTAGAACATGGTCACCAACCTCGAACTCAAGCGGTCGTCGATGGTTATCTGCATAAGGTTTCTGCCGACTTTGAGCCATTAACAAATGACCCCTAATCAGGGCGATCTTCTCACGGGCTGCTAACAACATATCAGGTTCCGTACCCAGAGATTCAGACAGGTCGTCCCAACACAAAGGGGACCTACAACGATGGCCATACAATGCTTCATAAGGTTCTATTTGAATCAAAGCGTGCCAACTATTATTGTAGGTGAATTTCACCAAAGGAAATTGTGTAACACCCCCAAAACCATCTGGGATATTACAGCACCGTGGGTCCCGCACCGGAACCCACCAGGCTAAAAACCATTTAAAAAACATTTAAAAATGCCAAAAGGCCGATGACGGTAATATTTTAAATACCCAAATATTTACCAAAGCATAGTTCTCAAATACCGTCATAAAATTATATTTGAAAATACAAGGCGAAATGCCAAATCTCGACAGTTTCAAAACGTACGCTAAGCCACCACTTAAACGTACTGACAAAAATAGTTTAAGGAGAAAAGGGTTTAACGAAATAACCCAAGTTCGCAAAATGCCAAGAGGCCATTTTGAAAGTACACATGAGTTGGCAAAAATATCAGAAGGCCATTTTAAAATATACACACGCAGCGGATAATAACATAGTTCAAAATAGACATTTGCAGCGGAAATAAAACAACCAAACAAGAATACTCAAATCTCCGAAGACATGCCACAACCAGTATCACCCGGAAAGCTCATCTCTTCATGACCGCTACTAGCCCGATCTCCGAGTACCTAAAAATAAAGCCCACGACGGGGCCAGCCACAATACTCAACAATGATATCGATCACATCATCATAAATAATTACATACCAATGTAATAATACTGTAAGAATACTACCAATGTAATCTTACCGTCATAACCTTACCAACCCATAGCAATAAATGACGAAATGAACTCAACAACAAATATCTGTACTGTAATCAAACAATACCAAGAATCCTCAAACATCATCATAACTCACGAGTGCGGAATAAACCATCTGTGCCAAATCCTTCGTCGGATTGCACAAACATAAAACATAAACATAAACATATTCTAAATATCAACATTCCATGTTCATATCTAAAACATAAACACTTGAAACATATACTCATCATAATCATCATCTTCTTCAATATACACCTCATATATCATCAAGAAGTATAACCACAATACCATAACCATCATCATACGAGGAAGACATCAACAACAACATCAAAATCCGAAATAGAAGAGAGGGATTATCCAACATACCTCTTGAAGATGAATAATACCATCAAACACTTCAAGAATCATTAACATCTTCATATCCAAGCCTCAAATCCATGCTCCCAACCTCATAACCAAGTTAAAAGTGTCTAGAACACACTTAGAAGTGAAGGACGGATATGGAGAGGAACATTTCTTTGGTTCGTGAGGAAATGAAAGTCCACACTTCATTTTATAAACTGCATTATTCATTATGTATGTTATCACTCAACATTAACGTACGTAATGCTCTCTAGCGTACGCTACACATCCAACATATCGTACGTAACATCATTCCAGAACTCACTGACCTGTTTCGTTCACTTGCTTACATATGTAATCCTTTCTCCATAGCGTACGTAATATAGCCGTTGACTTGCTACAGTAACTTACCCTCTTAATGTACGTAATACACCCTACATAGCGTACGTAATGCACGAGGTTGACTCGCCTGTCCACATCCGCGCCGAAAGCTGCCGACACTAGGCCCCACCTGCCGACCATAACTCGGTCCTGCCCGATTCCCTTTGTTACGTACGTAATCCTTTAGGCATAACGTACGTAAAACATGTAATTTAACGTACGTAAGTCCTTAAAGCTAGCGTACGTAATGGCCTTCTATACTTGGCCAAAATCGAACTGTTCTTGTCCGTCTCGACATACTGGATACGTATACGCACATACTGAATACATATGTTCATCCCAATATCATTCTCATACGATACTTCTGATGCACGATACCTCGAATACAACTGTCGACCAAGTACGGCAATTGTTTAAATACTCATACAGTATATCCGACATCGAAAAACACATCAAGCATGTAATATCCTAGAATTAAAATAACCTCGATAGACATACTGGCACGACTGTCACAGTTCCTAAAATTATCCACCCATACTGTGGCGGTCCCACTCTGTACAGTACAACTCAGATAAAATAATGCGAAAAATCGTGGCGAAATTCTAGGATATTACATATCTTCCCACTTAAATAAGTTTCGTCCTCGAAACTTAAAATCCTGACATAATCCCGAAATATCTCAAAATCATGTCACCATGCTCAAATAATCATCATCAAAACTGAATAACTGAAAGAACATACTTATAGGTCCGTGAAGTCGATGATCTCCCGTGATACTAGCATACGACTCCCATACAAAGCCTCAACACAATAGCAACACACACGAATATCGCAATCAGCAATTTGAAAAGATCTCAAAAATTTTGGAACCTCCAAAAATAAGTTTGACTCGAAAGTCGGAAAATTATTTTCAAAAGTCACGCTACTACCGCACCGGTAGAGCCACATAACACACATGCCCGGGTTTTACGAAACTCAAGCTCTGATACCATATTCTGTAACACCCCCAAAACCAACCGGGATTATTACAGCGCCGTGGGCCCCACATTGGATCACACAAGGCTAAAATCACTTTCGCAAACGTTTCAATTATGCCAAAGAGGCGGAGACGGTAATGTTTTAAATACTCAAATGTTTTTCAAAATGTTGTTCCCAATTACCGTCAGAAAATACCAATTGAAAACACAAGGCAAAGACGCCAAAAGGACATTTAGAAAGTATACACGAGTTGGAAAAATACTGAAAGCCATTATAAAATTTCACACGCAACGAATAGAGATACAATTAAATACATTTGCAGCGGAATTATAAAAATCAGAAAGAACACTCGAATCCCAATAACCACGCCATAGACAATATCACCGGAAAGCTCATCCCTTCACGACCGCTACTAGCTCGAACTCCGAGTACCTAAAAGATAAAGCCACGACGGGGTCAGCCATAATATTCAACAATGATAACGATCACATCACATATACAATTACATATCAATGTAATTACAAGGTAAGAATATTCCCAATGTAATCTTACCGACATAACCTTACCAATTCGTGGTAACTTATATTAAACCAACCCTTACCTCAATTCACACCCCATATTCTCAAGTGACGAATGAATTCGAAATAATCATCTGTACTGTATTCAACAATGCCAAGATCCCCGAAAACATAAATACATCTCAAACACGGAGTAATCTGCCCATGACCAATCCTGTCCGCTGGGTCGCACAATCGGATCCAAATTTTGATAAAACCTATCACACGGCACATCTGTAAACCAACTGTCCCGAGACAATGGTAAGTCCCGGATATCAATACAAAGCATGAATGCTCACACAATCAATAATGATAAACAATCAATGCATCAAAACGGGAATATCAATGACATGATAACTCCATACAAGATCGACAAAGGATCAACCACGAACGAGAATACCATGATGTGGTAACTCCAACAAGATCAATGAAGGATCAACAACCGGGAATACCAGCAATACGGTAAACCCCAATAAGATTAATAAAGGATCAACAACCGAGAATACCAACGACACGGTAAACTCCAACAGGATCGATAAAGGCTCGACAACCGAGAATACCAACAACACGATAAACTACAATAAGATCAATAAAGGGTCAGCAGCCGAGAATACCGACGATACAGTAAACTCTAACAAGATCAATAAGGACCAACAATCGAGAATGCCAACGATATGGTAACTCCAACAAGATTGATAGAGGATAGACAAACGAGAATAACGACGGCGCGATAAACTCCAATAGGATCAATAAAGGATCAACAACCGAGAATACCAACGGTACGATAAACTCCAATAAGATCAATGAAGGATCAACAACCGAGAATGCCGATGACGCGGTAAACTCCCCAAACAGAATCAAGGATCAATAACGGACGAGATTACCAATGATAGAGTGAACTCCAAACGAGATTAATAAAGGGTCAATGACAAACGAGTTGACCATCGATATGGTAACTCCAAACGAGATTAGTAAAGGGTCAACGAGGACAAATACACGAGAGAATAAAATTGTCAACCATATACAAATCATATATATACGGGATTCAAAGACATCCCGACTATCAAGCAGATCCGATTATACATGGACTATGAATGACTAATCAATAAGAATCAAGATGGATGCCACGATACGCCCGATCCGGACATGTGTCCGTGTACAAGCTAACCACGGGTATTGACGAGATACACGTCTGGTCTCGTACCTAATCAGCCTCATGAAGTACGTCTCGTGTGCACGGTTCAATATGAGGTCAAAACCAACATATGCTACACGTGCCCACCACGAAAATCCTATACATGAACGATCAGAACGTATCTGACTCCAGATATGCCACGATACAACATGACAACAAATCTCGAAGAAACGCATACCCATCAAGGATCAGAAGACTTTCCAAGAGAGCAACAATAACTCGATCATGAAAGACCGACACGACCACAATGTCGTATTCCGTCAGACAATAGTTCACAACATGCTCAAAAATGCATATGATAATAGCACATAAACTCCCAAGGCAGCAGCCAAGGGTCACGGAAGCATCTACTCAGGAATACTCCAGACAATATCACATAAACTCCCAAGGCAGCAACCAAGGGTCACAGAAGCATCTACTCAGGAATACTCCGGATATAGGTGCCATTTAGGTCTTATCCCCTAACACATCGGCCCAACAGATTACATCTCAAAGAAAGAGAACATCACAAAACGTAACAAACAATGATGCACACTCACCACATGAAATATCAACACACACATGCAATAATGCAACAGGATGATTATCATAATCTAGCAATATTAATTTACCTCAAGCTGGAGACGCTAACCTTTACACGAACAACATCTCTGAACGAATACATAGTTATCCAAATAATCCAAAATGAAGTACAGTCCATAACTAATACCAAATCACCACCTCGAGTTCAATGTCGGCATGATAACTAACCTTGATATCTAATCTCTCACACAATAGACCAAATATAATTCACGTCTCCGTTTCCACTAGACATCTTTAAAATCATATACATTATGATTTATCTTAGTCCAAGCATAATATACATACCATCATCCCGATAATTCATATTCCATGATATCATTGCTATATGAATCATAAATGTAATGAAAACGAAATCATTTATTAAACATTATTAACTGAGAAAGTATAACTTGCCTCGATACCGATACGATGAAGTTGTGACCAATCTCGTCGTCTTCATCTACAAGCTCCGCAGCCCCGACCAAGGCAATTCATGCGTCCTCCAATTCCAATCGCAGCACAATGGTTAATCATCAACGAACACTTAACGCAACCTAGCGCAATGATCAGTTAACAATGCATTCAATAACAATCAACAATCAATACAACACGATCAATAAACCTAACGGTTCCACAATTATCCCGATTAAACATAAATCCGAACAACCCGAACCAATCAATTACGAATCCATAACCATACTATGATTCTATATACCGATGGTCATATCAACGATCAATTCATCTCGATATTAAGGATTTCATAACATACCCGATTACAACTATGTACGGATCAAATGTTTTTATGCCCAACAAATTTGAATTCATACCTTCAATTCAATCTCATAATCCGGTGATCGCAATAACAGTTGATTCGAGCACGAAGCAAGTTTAATCAACGTATTCAATTCCGAATTCAAACTTAAATTCAATGTGATATGATTATCCCTTGTTTATATATATATATATATATCAATCTCATGCCAAACTACACTTAGGATCATTCGACTCATATGAACACATATCCTCAAAGAAAGATAATGTTCTTGTCAAATTCATAATCACGATTCGTATATTATCAAGACCATACGGAAGATCAAATCACCATTCACATGACTTGTCCCTTAACATCCATAATCATCATCACTTGTTCTAAATATCAACATTCCATGTTCATATCTAAAACATAAACACTTGAAACATATACTCATCATAATCATCATCTTCTTCAATATACACCTCATATAACATCAAGAAGTATAACCACAATACCATAACCATCATCATACGAGGAAGACATCAACAACAACATCAAAATCCGAAATAGAAGAGAGGGATTATCCAACATACCTCTTGAAGATGAATAATACCATCAAACACTTCAAGAATCATTAACATCTTCATATCCAAGCCTCAAATCCATGCTCCCAAGCTCATAACCAAGTTAAAAGTGTCTATAACACACTTAGAAGTGAAGAAGGACGGATATGGAGAGGAACGTCTCTTTGGTTCGTGAGGAAATGAAAGTCCGCACTTCATTTTATAAACTGCATTGTTCATTACGTATGTTATCACTCAACGTTAACGTACGTAATGCTCTCTAGCGTACGCTACACATCCAACATAGCGTACGTAACATCATTCCAGAACTCACTGACCTATTTTGTTCACTTGCTTACGTATGTAATCCTTTCTCTGTAGCGTACGTAATATAGCCGTTGACTTGCTACAGTAACTTACCCTCTTAACGTACGTAATACACCCTGAATAGTGTACGTAATGCTCGAGGTTGACTCGCCTGTCCACATCCGCGCCAAAAGCTTCCGACACTGGGCCCCACCTGCCGACCATAGCTCGGTCCTGCCCGATTCCCTTTGTTACGTACGTAATCCTTTAGGCATAACGTACGTAAAACATGTAATTTAACGTATGTAATTCCTTAAAGCTAGCGTACGTAATGGCCTTCTATACTTGGCCAAAATCCAACTGTTCCTGTCCGTCTCGACATACTGGATACATATACGCACATACTAAATACATATGCTCGTCCCAATATCATTCTCATATGATACTTCTGATGCACGATACCTCGAATACAACTGTCGACCAAGTACGACAATTATACAAATACTCATACAGTATATCCGACATCGAAAAACACAACAAGCATGTAATATCCTAGAATTAAAATAACCTCGATAGACATACTGGCACGACGGTCACATTTCCCAAAATTATCCACCCATACTGTGTCGGTCCCACTCTGTACAGTACAACTCAGATAAAATAATGCGAAAAATCGTAGTGAAATTCTAGGATATTACATATCTTCCCACTTAAATAAGTTTCGTCCTCGAAACTTAAAATCCTGACATAATCAATATCTCAATCCCGAAATATCTCAAAAATCATGTCACCATGCTCAAATAATCATCATCAAAACTAAATAACTGAAAGAACATACTTATAGGTCCGTGAAGTCGATGATCTCCCGTGATACTAGCATACGACTCCCATACAAAGCCTCAACACAATAGCAACACACACGAATATCGCAATCAGCAATTTGAAAAGATCTAAAAAATTTTGGAACCTCCAAAAATCAGTTTGACTCGAAAGTCGGAAAATTATTTTCAAAAGTCATGCTACTACCGCACCGGTAGAGCCACATAACACACATGCCCGGGTTTTATGAAACTCAAGCTCTGATACCATATTCTGTAACACCCCCAAAACCAACCGGGAATATTACAGCGCCGTGGGCCCCACATTGGAACCCACAAGGCTAAAATCACTTTCGCAAATGTTTTAATTACGCCAAAGAGGCGGAGACGGTAATGTTTTAAATACTCAAATATTTTTCAAAATGTTGTTCCCAATTATCGTGAGAAAATACCAATTGAAAACACAAGGCAAAGATGCCAAAAGGGCATTTAGAAAATATACACGAGTTGGAAAAATACTGAAAGCCATTATAAAATTTCCCACACAACGAATAGAGACACAATTAAATACATTTTCAGCGGAATTATAAAACCCAGAAAGAACACCCGAATCCCAATAACCACGCCATATCCAATATCACCGGAAAGCTCATCCCTTCACGACCGCTACTAGTTCGAACTCCGAGTACCTAAAAGATAAAGCCCACGATGGGGTCAGCCATAATACTCAACAATGATAATGATCACATCACATATACAATTACATATCAATGTAATTACAAGTTAAGAATATTACCAATGTAATCTTACCGACATAACCTTACCAATTCGTGGTAACTTATATTAAACCAACCCTTACCTCAATTCACACTATGTATTCTCAAGTGACGAATGAATTCAGAATAATCATCTGTACTGTATTCTACAATGCCAAGATCCCTAAAAACATAAATACATCTCAAACACGGAGTAATATGCCCATGACCAATCCTGTCCGTTGGGTCACACAATCGGATCCAAATTTTGATAAAACCGATATCACACGGCATATCTGTAAACCAACTGTCCCGAGACAGTGGCAAGTCCCGGATATCAATACAAAGCATGAATGCTCACACAATCAATAATGATAAACAATCAATGCATCAAAACGGGAATATCAATGACATGATAACTCCACACAAGATCGACAAAGGATCAACCACGAACGAGAATACCATGATGTGGTAACTCCAACAAGATCAATAAAGGATCAACAACCGAGAATACCTACGACACGGTAAACTCCAACAGGATCGATAAAGGATCGACAACCGAGAATACCAACGACACGATAAACTCTAATAAGATCAATAAAGGGTCAACAATCGAGAATACCGACGATACAGTAAACTCTAACAAGATCAATAAGGACCAACAATCGAGAATGCCAATGATATGGTAACTCCAACAAGATCGATAGAGGATAGACAACCGAGAATACCAACGGCACGATAAACTCCAATAGGATCAATAAAGGACCAACAACCAAGAATACCAATGGTACGATAAACTCCAATAAGATCAATGAAGGATCAACAACCGAGAATACCGACGACGCGGTAAACTCCCAAAACAGAATCAAGGATCAATAACGGCGAGATTACCAATGATAGGGTGAACTCCAAACGAGATTAATAAAGGGTCGATGACAAACGAGTTGACCATCGATATGGTAACTCCAAACGAGATTAGTAAAGGGTCAACAGGGACAAATACACGAGAGAATAAAATCATCAACCATATACAAATCATATATATATGGGATTCGAAGACAACCCAACTATCAAACAGATTCGATTATACATGGATTGTGAACGACCAATCAATAAGACTCAAGATGGACGCCACGATACGCCCGATCCGGACATGTGTCCATGTACAAGCCAACCATGGGTATTGATCAGATACACGTCTGGTCTCGTACCTAATCAGCCTCACGAAGTACGTCTCATGTGCACGGTTCAATATGAGGTCGAAACCAATATATGCTACACGTGCCCGCCCTGAAAATCCTACGCATGAACGATCAGAACGTATATGACTCCAGATATGCCACGATACAACATGACAACAAATCTCAAAGAAACGCATATCCATCAAGGATCAGAAGTCTTTCCAAGAGAGCAACAATAACTCGATCATGAAAGACCGACACGACCACAATGTCATATTCCGCCAGACAACAGTTCACAGCATGCTCAACAATGCATATGATAATAGCACATAAACTCCCAAGGCAGCAGCCAAGGGTCACAGAAGCATCTATTCAGGAATACTCCGGACAATATCACATAAACTCCCAAGTCAGCATCCAAGGGTCACAGAAGCATCTACTCAGGAATACTCCGGACATAGGTGCCATTTAGGTCTTATCCCCTAACACATCGGCCCAACAGATTACAGCTCAAAGAAAGAGCACATCACAAAACGTAACAAACAATGATGCACACTCACCACATGAAATATCAACACACACATGCAATAATGCAACAGGATGATTATCATAATATAGCAATATTAATTTATCTCAAGCTGGAGACGCTAACCTTTCCACGACCAACATCCCTGATACCAAATCACCACCTCGAGTTCAATGTCAGCATGATAACTAACCTTGATATCTAATATCTCACACAATAGACCAAATATAATTCACGTCTCCGTTTCCACTAGAAATCTTTAAATTCATATACATTATGATTTATCTTAGTCCAAGCATAATATACATACCATCATCTCGACAATTCATATTCCATGATACCATTGCTATATGAATCATAAATGAAATGAAAACGAAATCATTTATTAAACATTATTAACTGAGCAAGCATAACTTGCCTCGATACCGATACAATGAAGTTGTGACCAATCCCGTCGTCTTCACCTACAAGCTCCGCAGCCCCGACCAAGGCGATTCATGCGTCCTCCAATTCCAATCGCAGCACAATGGTTAATCATCAACAATCACTTAACGCATCCTAGCGCAATGATCAATTAACGATGCATTCAATAACAATCAACAATCAATACAACCGATCAATAAATCCAACGGTTCCACAATTATCCCGATTAAACATAAATCCGAACAACCCGAACCAATCAATTATGAATCCATAACCATACTACGATTTTATATACCAATGATCATATCAACGATCGATTCATCTCGATATTAAGGATTTCATAACATACTCGATTCTAACTATGTACGGATCAAATGTTCTTATGCCCTGAATTCATACCTTCAATTCAATCTCATAATCCGGTGATCGCAATAACAGTTGATTCGAGCACGAAGCAAGTTTAATCAACGTATTCAATTCTGAATCCAAACTTAAATTCAACGTGATATGATTATCCATTGTTTATATATATATCAATCTCATGCCAAACTACACTTAGGATCATTCGACTCATATGAACACATATCCTCAAAGAAAGATAATGTTCTTGTCAAATTCATAATCAAGATTAGCATATTATCAAGACCATACGGAAGATCAAATCACCATTCACATGACTTGTCCCTTAACATCCATAATCATCATCACTTGTTCTAAATATTAACATTCCATGTTCATATCTAAAACATAAACACTTGAAACATATACTCATCATAATCATCATCTTATTCAATATACACCTCATATAGCATCAAGAAGTATAACCACAATACCATAACCATTATCATACGAGGAAGACATCAACAACAACATCAAAATCCAAAATAGAAGAGAGGGATTATCCAACACACCTCTTGAGATGAATAATACCATCAAACACTTCAAGAATCATTAACATCTTCATATCCAAGCCTCATCAATGCTCCCAAGCTCATAACCAAGTTAAAAGTGTATAGAACACACTTAGAAGTGAAGAAGGACGGATATGGAGGAACATTTATTTGGTTCGTGAGGAAATGAAAGTCCGCACTTCATTTTATAAACTGCATTGTTCATTACGTACGTTATCACTCAACGTTAACGTACGTAATGCTCTCTAGCGTACGCTACACATCCAACATAGCGTACATAACATCATCCCAGAACTCACTGACATGTTTCGTTCACTTGCTTACGTACGTAATCCTTTCTCCGTAGTGTACGTAATATAGCTGTTGACTTGCTACAGTAACTTACCCTCTTAACGTACGTAATACACCCTGCATAGCGTACGTAATGCTTGAGGTTGACTCGCCTGTCCACATCCGCACCGAAAGCTACCGACACCGGGCCTCACCTGCCGACCACAGCTCGGTCCTGTCCGATTCCCTTTGTTACGTACGTAATCCTTTAGGCATAACGTACGTAAAGCATGTAATTTAACGTACGTAAGTCCTTAAAGCTAGCGTCGTAATGGCCTTCTATACTTGGCCAAAATCCAACTGTTCTTGTCCGTCTCGACATACTGGATACGTATACGCACATACGGAATACATATGCTCTACCTAATATCATTCTCATACGATACTTCTGATGCACGACACCTCGAATACAACTGTCGACCAAGTACGACAATTGTTTAAATACTCATACAGTATATCCGACATCGAAAAACACATCAAGCATGTAATATCCTAGAATTAAAATAACCTCGATAGACATACTGGCACGACTGTCACAGTTCCCAAAATTATCCACCCATACTATGTCGGTCCCACTCTGTATAGTACAACTCAGATAAAATAATGCGAAAAATCGTAGCGAAATTCTAGGATATTATAGTAAACCAATAGCATACAACATATCTGTAGAGCAACTACCACAAAACAATGAATATAAATCCCGAAACATCGACGTACAGTCCGAATGCTCATACGACTATTAACAATGATCAATCAATACATCAACTGAGAATATCATCGACGTGATAACTCCAATACGACCAACAAATGATCAATGATAACCGAGAGTACCCTCAGCATGGTACACTCCAAACACGATCAACAATAACTGAGAATACCCTCAACATGGTAAACACCGACACGATCAACCAAGATCAACAATAACCGAGAATACCCTCAACAAGGTAGACTCCAAATGATCAACAAAGGATCCACAATAACCGAGAATACCATCAACAAGGTAAACTCCAAATGATCAACAATAATGGATCTCAAAGAAATAACTCCGACTGTCGAACATACCCCTCGGGAGTATGAACAACCAGTCGCAAATCGTCGAACATATCCAATCATACATGGACTATGAACGACTAAACAATATGGCTCAAATATAGACGTCATAGTACGCCCGATCCGGAAATATGTCCGTGCACATGTCCACCCCGTATACGGAATCCAGGATATACGTGGGACATGTACCTAATTAGCCTCACGAACTACGTCTCATGTGCACGGTTCAATGTGGAAATATCAACACATAACCATAGTGTGCCCAGCTAAAAATCCTACATAATAACCAATCGGAACGCAGATATGACTCCAGATATGTCACGATGCAACATGACAACGAAACTCAAAGAATCACATGTCCAATAAGGATCAAAAGACTCACCGAAGTGAACATCAGACTGACAAAGAAAAGTCGACACGACTAATCAATATCCAAAACATCATTCCTGGGGTCATCATCCCCAAATGAATGATCAACACGATCCATGATCTCAACACATCAGTCCTGGAATCAACATCCCTCAACGATTAACCAATACGAATCTCATCATACGAAACCTCAACTTAAAACATATACCATAACTCGACATAATAATTATCCATATGACTAAACAAATACTTACATTACCTCAAAGCCGGAGACAATGTCCTTTCCACGAACAAACCTCCCTGAACGAATACACAGTTATACGAATAATCTCAAATAAGGTACCGTCCATTCAATACCAATAAATCTTTATCCCGATACTCATGTCATCACGATAACTACCCTCGATATCCGACATTCCATGTCATAGATCAAAGATAACTCCCATCTCTATCTCCAATCAAACATAATTAAATCATATATATTATGATTTGTCCCAAACCACAACATGGTAATCAATTCATCATCTCGATAGTTTACATCTATAATAGCATTGCTATATGAATTATAAATGAAATGAAAGCGAAACCATTCATTAAATATTATAAACTGAACAAGTATAAACTTGCCTCGCCACCGATACCACGAAGCCGTTACCAAAATCCATTGCCTTTGTTTACGAGCTCCTCAGCCCCGACCAAAAGCAATCTACGAACTCTTCAGCCTCAACCGCAACACAATGATCATAATCCACGATCAAACATCTCAACCTATTGAAGTAATCAATTAACACACATTCGATAATAATCAACAACCGATATAACCATCCAATCAAACTCAACGGTTCAACAATGCCTCGATCGTATACATAAAACCAAATAATGTAACTCAACAAATACGAACTCATATCCACAATACAAGTCGTAACTCGATAATCAATATAACCGATCAATAAACCTAACGGTTCCACAATATCTCAATTAAATACAAATCCAACAACCCAAATCAATCAATCATCAACTCAAAACCACAACACGATTCATAATCTGATAATCATATGAATAATCAAATTAAACTAATAACAAGGGTCTAAATGTTACCGATTCCAAATTCAATCTAAAATATGAATACAAGTTTCCTCCTTGTAAATTCATAATAAAAACCAATTACCGATTATCATCATCAATCCGGACGATTCGATTAGTTCAACATTATAGATAATCATATTCCAAGGGTTCCAAATAACTCATTCATTCGATTTGATCACTTGTTCAATACGTATGAACTTCCCAACTTAAAGATGAATAATAATATCATCAAACTCGGAATCATATTCGTATTCCTATACAAATATTGTACCAAAACACATAACTTAGTTCTAGATATGAATATTCCATATTCATATCCAAAACACCAACACCTCTTAAACGCATTCATCATATCAATGATCAATTTATATTGATATTAAGGATTTCATAACATACTCGATTCCAACTTCAATTACAACTATGAATCAACAAGACTCCTTCTTATTCATATTCGTAAATAAATAGAAACAAATACCGGTTATTATCATGAATAATCGTATTCCAAAATTAACCGTAAATTTTATAATTATCCGTCCACCTCATACAACTCGATATTATTCCAATTATGTATGGATCAAATGTTCTTATGCCAAGCAAATCTGAATTCATACCTTCAATTCCATCTCATAATCTAGAATAACAGTTGATTCGGGTACGAAGCACGTATCAATATATTCAATTCCGAATTCAAACTTAAATTCAACATGGTATGATTACCCCTTGTTCATATGTATCAATCTTATGCCAAACTACACTTAGGATCCTTCGACTCATATGAACACATATCCTCAAAGAAAGATAATATTCTTGTCAAATTCATAATCACGATTCGTATGTCATCAAGACCATATGAAAGATCAAATCACCATTCACATAACTTGTCCCTTAACATCCATAATAATCATCTTCTTCAATATACACCTCATATATCATCAAGAAGTACAACAATAATACCATAACCATCATAGTCAAGACATAAACCAATCGTATCCTTCAACATATAGTTCATATAGTCTCAAGAATCGTAACAACAAGATCATAATCATCTTCATACGAATCATTCATCAACAATAACATCAAAATCTAAATTCAAGGAGAGGATTATCCAACATACCTCTTAGAAGATGAAATACACAAGCAAACACTTCAAAAATCAACAATAGCTCTATATCTCAAGCTCCAATCCCATGTTTCCAAGCTCATAATCGACTTAAAAGAGCTGAAACTCCCTCTCTCAGTGTTGAAGGCAAAAAAACAAAGTGGAGTTATGAACAAAATAAAATGACGGGCATTCACTTATATAAACTTCCAACTCTTTACGTACATAACATTCCACAGTTAATGTACATAACACCCTCTTACGTATGCTATCTGACCTTGGCACTGACTCATTTCCTTCCAAGCCTTACGTACGTAATCCTTACTCCATAGCGTACGTAATACGTACATTGACTTGCTATAGTAAAAGCTCATATTACGTATATAATACACCCTGCATAGCGTACGTAATACGTAGTTGACTTGCCCATGCACGTTCTCTGCCGAAAGCTGCCGACCACGGGTCCCACCTGTCGGCCATATGTCCGATTCCTCTTGTTACGTAATGCCTTAGCCATAACGTATGCAACACTAGCAACTTAGCGTACGTAAGTCCTTAAGCTTAGCGTACGTTAAGGGCTCTATACTTTGGCCAAATCCAACTGTTTCGGTCCGTCTCGACATACTGGATACGTATACACACATACTGAATACATATACTGGATCCAATAATATTCTCATAAGATATGCCTGATGTCCAAATTAGTTCAACCTGATACACCATATCCTCAATATAACTGTCAGTCAAACATGTCAATTGTACAAATGCAACTGTCTCAGTCCTCAAATTATTTTATCCATACTGTATAGATACCAAACTATACAGTATATCTCAGATAAAATAATGCGAAAAATTTATACTAAAAATCCGAGTATTACAAGTTGGGCTTCCCAGTCGTCCTTCCAATCAAGAGCACACTCCCTCAACATATCTTCTAGAGTTTGGATAGTCTCTCAGACTGGCCATCGGTCTGAGGATGAAATGCTGTACTGAATTTCAATTGTGTACCCATCGCATGATGAACTGCTTTCCAGAAGTGTGACACGAACCGCCTCACGATCCGATATAATACTCTTGGGAGTACCGTGCAACCTTACAATTTCTTTAATGAATAGCTGAGCCAACTTCTCGGGACCCCATGTGTCTTTAATCTCCAAGAAGTGGGCTGATTTGGTCAGACGATCCACAATCACCCAAATGGTATTCATTCCTCGGCGACTCGTCGGTAAGTTGGTGATAAAATCCATTAATATGTCCTCCTATTTCCATTCGAGAATCGGGAGTGGTTTCAGCATACCTGCCGGTTGATGGTGCTCAATCTTAACCTGCTGACAGGTCAAACATCTCAAAATGAAATCTGCAACTTCTCGTTTCATATTTCCCCACCAATAGCATTCCTTCAAATACTTGTACATCTTGCTAGACCCTGGGTGAATAGAATAAGGAGTAGCATGAGCCTCTCTTAGAATAGATTTTCTCAATTCTTCGTCTGTCAGTACACATACTCAATTCTTGAAACGTATCATTCCATCCTCGTGTATCACAAATCCAGGGGCCTTCCCCTGAGTTACTTCATTCCAAACCCGAGATAAGAATGGGCCCGTAATCTGCTTTGATCTGATTTCATCATCAAGGGATGACGAAATCTCAAGTGTGCAAAGTTGTCTCTGGACACGCTGTAGCCAAACTCAATCTCCGGCCTTATAAGATCTAACTGCAATTTTCTTTGGGCTGTCAGACGGCTAAGCATTTGCTCCTATATTGTCTTGCTACTCAGGGCATCGGCAACCACATTCGCCTTTCCTGGGTGGTATAGGGTTTCAATGTCATAGTCCTTAATCAGCTCTAGCCACCTTCTCTATCTTATGTTCAACTCCTTCTTAGTAAAAATATACTTCAAACTCTTATGATCAGTAAAATCTGACACGTGACTCCATACAAGTAGTGGCGCCAGATTTTCAAAGCAAACACTATAGCTGATATCTCCAAGTCATGTGTCGGATAGTTATCTTCATAGGGTCGCAACTATTTCGATGCATAGGCAATCACCTTCCCATTCTGTATTAATACACATCCAAGGCCCCGTCGTGATGCATCATTATATACCACGAATCCTTCGGTCCCTTGAAGTAAGACCAAAACAGGTGCCGAAATCAATCGAATTTTGAGTTCATCAAAGCTTAGTTGACAAGATTCTGACCAAGTATACTTCTTGTCCTTCCTCAACAGATTATTCAGCGATTGAGCGATCTTGGAAAAGCCTTCCACAAATCGTCTATAATAGCCTGCAAGACTAAGGAAACTACGAATTTTCTTCACATTCTTCATAGGTGACCAATCCCGGATAGCCTCTGTATTTTGTGGGTCCACACTAACCCCTTCAACCGATATAACATGTCCAAGAAAAGTAACCTCAGCCATCCATAAATCGTATTTGGAAAATTTTCCATAGAGCTATTCTCGTCTCAGCACATCAAGAACCTGGCGGAGATGGTACTCGTGTTCTTCACACCTATGGGAGTATATCAAGATGTCGTCGATGAACACGACCATGAAACGATCTAGAAAATTAATGAAAATTTGATTCATCAATTCCATAAATACCGCTGGTGCGTTAGTCAGTCTAAACGGCATAACTACGAGCTCATAATGCCCATAGCGAGTACGAAAAGTTGTCTTTGAGATGTCAGACTCCCGAATCCTCAACTGGTGATATCCGGATCTCAAGTCGATCTTAGAAAACACAGCAGCGCCTTGGAGTTGATCCAACAAATCATCAATACGAGGCAACGGATATTTATTCTTGATTGTTACTCTGTTTAGCTCACGGTAGTCAATATATAAATGTAAGGATCCGTCTTTATTCCGTACAAATAATACTGGCGCCCCCCAAGGGGATGCACTGGGTCGAACATAACCGTTTTCGGTCAAATCCTCAGGCTGATTCTTCAACTCTTGTATTTCAGTTGGAGTCATGCGATACGATGCTTTAGAAAGCGGGGACATACCTGGCTCTAACTCAATGGTAAATTCTACCTCACGATGTGGAGGTAAACCCGGCAATTCATCTGGAAAAACATCTGTGTAGTCCTGGACTACCGGAATATCAGCCAATTCAATTGATCGATCCACTGTCTTGGTCATGTAGCACCAACAACCAATACATCCCTGATTAAGTAGTTTCACTGCTTTCATAGCACTGATGATTCTCTCGGAACGACTGTGATTATCACCCTGAAAAATACACTCGAAGCCATCGCCAGCAGTGATGGTCACCATCCGCTTGCGGATGCTAAGTATGGCATCATGTCGATCCATCCAATCGATACCGAATATTACATCATCTTTAGGTAAATCGACCATAATTAAATCAGACAACCACTCACGGTCGTTCATACGAATCGGACAGTTCTAAACTTCACGATTCCCAACAATTCTTCTACCATTAGGTAGACCAATTACACAAGGCTCACAATCGATAACATGATCTAATTGCAAACGACTCAAACAAGAAGCATATATAAAGGAATGTGAAGCACCAGTATCAAAAAGAACACATACGGGCTAAGAACGAATCTCGAGAGTACCTGCAATCATGCTGGCTTCGGGATCATTGGCCTTCTTAATCTCATAGACTCTGGGTTTCGCAGTCCCGGTACCAGATGTACCAGCTTGATTTCCATGGCCCATCCCTTTGTTTGCCCCGGTAACCTAATAGGAAGCGGACGGATGCACACAGTCCTGAACAAAAGACTGAACTGGAGCATGAGAGGCTGCTGGAGTACGCCCTGGTCTGCCCCTGCAATAATGAGCACGATGTCCTACAATTCCACAAGCATGGAATGCAATGGCTGATTTCGGGCACTTGGAGCCGATGTGCCCCTGATCTCCACAATTATAACACACAATCGATGAGCTGACCGCTTGAGGATGTGATCCTGCCAATTTTGACACTGCAGAAGGCCGCTCAAAAGGATTCTGCACAGACTGGGGTTTCTTGAACGTCCCCCAGTTACTATTAGCCTGGTTCTGGTTCCTGGACCTCTTATTATTGGATTGTGGTTGCTTCTTGGAAATCTCATTTGTCGTAAGATCGTACTCAAGAGCTTTCTCAATGAATTCTGGTAGAGTCGTGCAGTGGTGATTGAACAGCTGTATTCTCATTCGGGGTTTAAGCCTCTTGATAAAATATTTGATCTTATCGGCCTCCATTCGGACAATCGACGAGGCGAAAGAAAGAAGTGCCATAAATTTCTCGGCAACAGATAGCACATCATCGTCTTCAGATGGGTTCGGGTTCAGCAATTCTGACAATTTGGCCTCATGGAGGGGTCCTGGATAATAACGGTCTAGCACGAGGTTTTTGAATTCCTCCCAAGTACATACACTGTCAGCGGGTCTCACTGAGAGTCACCAAGTATGGGCGCTCTTACTGAGGTAGTAACCCGCCATGAAAACGCGATTCTCCATTGGACAATAAACCATCTCGAACAACTTCTCAAAATGCTCTATCCAGTGTACAATATCAGCAGGCTCAGATGAGCCTTAAAAGGTCAGAGGTCGCTGTCGCAATATGTAGTTAATGATCCAGCTTACGATCCCGCCGTGCACCAGAGGCGGAGGCTGCTGTCCTTGCTATTGGCCAGTAGTAGCGGCTCTCTGCATGGTCTCCATCAATTGACCCATCTGGGTCATCTGGGTCATCATACCTTGCATAACAACATAAGGGTCGACGCGTGCATCCTCATATCGTTCAGCGTGGTGAGACTGGTTCTCAGAAGGCGAGTTACTGCCTGCTGAACTTTGTCCCACATTCGAACGGGTATTGGCCCGTGGCCTTGGGATTCGGCCCCCTCCGCGGCCTCGACCCCCCCTAACACGGCCTCTCAGGTTTCTTTCCATACTGAAAGAATCAAACAAATACCATAAGCACAGTTTATGGCCGTCTTTACGACCGATCAAAATTTATGCTAAGTTAATAGCAACAATGAAACTACATATTTAAGAAAACAATTTATAATGAGTTATCGGCACCGGGAGTGCCATACTAAATATCATATCGACATCAAGTCGAAACAAATTCAATCACATAATCAGTCCACAATTTCTCGGAATACCGATTAGATAAATCCCACCACAGATCCTCGAAATATCAAGATCAACAAAAAGATCCATTCCGACATCAATATTATGCCAGTAATTAAATCATGGCTCACAAAGGACATGGCGTATTTGGCTCGTAGGGTCAGGCGCTTGCACAGGTCACACATGACGCAAAGGTTTCTTGATATTAGTTCACTTTATAACTACTCTTAAAGAGAAACTATGCTCCGATACCATCTTCTGTAACATCCCCTAAAAGGCGACTATCACAGTGCCGTGGATCCACACTGGGACCCACCAGGCGATGCCAAAATTTAGATTAATCAAGACATACTTTGTGATATCGAACCACAAAACAATAATCCTTACTCCGATTGGGAGTTTACAAATAGTACGGCTATTAGCCTTAAAATACACAGGATCCAAATATGAGTATAGACCATGTGAATATGGAATATACTTAAATAATAGTAGAATCGACAACAGTTTAAATGAAACGGAGATATTACATGATTTAAGCATAACCGGACAACAAAAGACTTTGGCCCTCCCGAACTAGTATCCTTTAAACCCTTCGCCGTCACCATGCTCTCCCCGTGCCTTGCCCTTGCCTTGACCTAAAATACAATACAAGTATTTCGCCCAAAACCATAGGGTCAGATATACATGGTAATAATTCTCAAGACATTATACAATTCACATATACCGGATCTCAAGGAAACATCCTGATTATTGAACATACCCCTTGGACGTATGAATAATCAGTCACAAACCGTCGAACATATCCAATCATACATGGACTATGAACGACCAATCAACATGGCTCAAGATGGACATCACAGTATGCCCGATCCGGAAATGTGTCCGAGTCCACCCAGTATACGGAATCTAGAATATACGTGTGACAATGTACCTAATTAGCCTCACGAACTACGTCTCGTGTGCACAGTCCAATACGGAAACATCAACGTATGACCATATGTGCCTGGTTAAAAATCCTACATAATAACCAATTGGCACGCAGATATGATTCCAGATGTATCACGATACAACATGACAACGAATTCAATAAATTATGTATCCAAGTAAGGATCAAGAAACTCACTGAAGTGACAATAAGAATCAACGAGATCAACAATTCAAAGGTGATGAACTTGGGAGCACAATCCCACAATGAAAATGGAAATATCCTCAAGGACAATATCACAATACGAATCACAGATTCATAAGAATTTCATATACACGAAATGTATAACGTTCACAAGAATTCAATTATCATTAACTTGCCTCAATTCCGTAGACGAAAGATAGTACTTCTCCAAATGATCGATCGTACGGTATCATCAACTAAGTACTCAATCGAAAGCAACCTTGAATGCAACATAATTCATTCAACAATATATTCACATATTATTGATATCAAGCCGTAGGAAACGACACCTGAAACCTATCCGAAAAAATTTATCCTATCCCAAGGAAGGTCCTATCAACTATTGATGTATCTCTATACATCTGATTTATTTTTAATAATTGGATTATCCGTTAAAAATGTCATTCTAATACTCTTGCTATCATTATGAGTAAGTTTAATCAAACAACTTCAATCAACCACTTCAATATGTTTAGTATCGCCATAACTTGTAATAAACATTTTGAAAATATCACCAACCTTCTTACATAATGCTTTAAACAGCCCAATTCATCAATTTATCAAGCTCAACATAAATGTATCAAACCATGAGTGTATTTACATAGTTCATTATCATTCCTCAAGGATTAACTAAACCTCCTCTTCAAGACATGATTAGGTTCTAAAATGGCTAAGCATCAAGAGAATTCTAATCTTATAAGTTCCAATTATCATGTTCAATATCAAGTTCTAGACATAAACAACATAACTAAGTTATCTTACAACCTTTCAAACATTCAAGAATTGATACTAACAATATTGTCATGTTTTTTCACTTAAGTTTGATCAAATGTTCACTAATCATTAGATTATACCTGTTTAACCTAACATAATAAGTACTCTTAACTAACATCATCAAAAGCATGGAATCAGCAAGAGTTTAAGATAACTAACCTCAAGAAAAGAAGAATAACACCAAGACTAAAAAGAACACACTCCAAGCTTCCAAGCAATATGATTCAATCAAAGGTGCAAGCTCCAAGATAAGATGGAAGGGTGCATAATCGGTCTAGGGAGGCATAGGGATGGAAAGTTGAAGGGAAAATCAGATTTGGAACGTGCAAATGAAAGACACAAGCTGTATTTTTATAAACTGCACAATTTGTTACGTACGTTATAGCATGAAGCTAACGTACGTTAACTACTTTGCGTACGCTACACGCAAGTTGTTACTTACATAATCTTCCTCCAGAGGCTACTGCCTCAAAACACTCACCTCATTACGTACATTATAGACTCAGCATTACGTACGTAATGTACGTTAACTTGGCTATCTCGAAAGGGCCAA
Organism: Orobanche coerulescens; assembly: GCA_033398695.1. Lineage (NCBI taxonomy): Eukaryota > Viridiplantae > Streptophyta > Magnoliopsida > Lamiales > Orobanchaceae > Orobanche > Orobanche coerulescens. Next base: position 62,441,677 of record CM065802.1, read on the forward strand.
ATATCGGGATCATGTCTGCCCCCCCGTGCCGAAAGTTGAGATCGGATAAGATTCTCAGCATTACGTACATAACCAGTACCTCATTACGTACGTAAAGCCAATGCATTAGCGTATGTTAAGTTAAATCTTGGCATACGTTAAACACTGAAAACCTAGCCAAAAAATGTAACGATCTACACAACGTCTAGCAATAAACAACAATGCGAATGACAATTATAATCTAGTCTATTCTGATATATCCCGACATCAATAAACATTAAACTAAATGTAACATGATTACAATGATACTCAAATGATCCGAATAATACAACAGTAGATAAGAAATTATTGTCGGATATTACAGGTGAACCCGACAACTCATCCGTAAAGACGTGAAGATACTCGTTAACTACCAGAATAGAGGAGATCTCGACTCCCCCTTCTTTCTATCTCAAAGCATAACACCAGTAACTAGTGAAACCTCCTCAAAGGAGTTTCACCGCTTTCATAACGCTGATCAAGAATCTCTGACTCCTCCATTTGCGTCCCATAAAGGAGTGTTCAGTACCATCAGGGGCTAACATCGAAATGGTCCTCGCTCTATAATTCATGATCACCCCATGTCGATCCAACCAATCCTCACCAAGAATCAAATCCTCATCCTTAATGTATACCACAATCAGATTATAAGACTAATCCCTCCCCGCGATACTCACCGGAAAATCTCTAACCTCACGATTCCCCATAATACTATCTCCACTAGGCAGTTTAACAACAAACAGTTCACATGCAACTAGACAACCAACATGAAAGTCTTCTCAAAAGCTCGCGAACCAAACCGAGTCTTCTGATGCCCACCAGACTTACCTCCCGAAAACTGACTGGAAGTCTCCTGCTTCTTACCCTCTGCTGCCACCTCTGTCGCAGAAAAAGACATATCATAGGCCATCGCCTTGTTCAGATAGTCTTTCAAAGTTGTACACCCAAGACCTGACATGTAGTGGTGAACCCTCGACTTCATCCGCATGTCGAAGTGGCGGATCTTATCTTGCTCATCTCGGACCTGATTCCTCAGATAGTATAGCTACTGATTGTAGTCCTTGATTGCCTGTGAGATGGGAACATCCTAAGGTTTTGCTTCAAAGAAGGCTCGCATCCTTCCCTCTTTCACCGGCCACGGACAATATTCATCCTCCATCAATTCTAGAAACTCATCCTACGTAGCTGCCCGGTCATGCAGTTGCACTGCTTGCCACCACGTTGCCACTTCCTTGGCGAGGAAGTACTGAGCAATTGGTACTTTCCTCTCCCCGGAGCAGTTTGCTTCCTCAAATACTTTCTCCACCTCGAATATCCAACTCTCCCAACCATAAGGGTTGGAACTACCATCGAACTGCGGAGGACGCATACAGATCACGTCATGAAGTAACCTGTCGGTACCAGAATCAGTAGGCAGAACCGGATTAGCATTAGCTTGATAACTAGGACCGCCTGAGTTAGTAGCGTCATCTGATTCACTACTTGCTGCAGAATGTTCGCTAACCCGGCATTATCATTAGCATTAACGAAGCTAGCAGAATAATCCTGCTGACCTTCGGCACTAGGCTGGACACTGTTCGACAGGGAAGGTGTTGTCGAACCAGCCCCAGAGCTATCGGACATGGCTGCCCCGCCGGCTGCGCCACGTCCCCTACCGCGTACGCGACCTCTACCAGTAGGCATTCTGAAGAAGTAACTAGTAAGTGTAATACAAACGCAAAACACATCAAGATATTGAGAAAGGAACAACACAGGGTAACCCAATGAGTCAAGTTAGGAAAAACTTACGAGCACCGGCGTACTGAGATGATGGCGTAGTAGTGATACTGTTTGGAAAACACTCGACTAGACCCAAATAACCGACATCCTAGGTATCCATAAAACCTGGCTCCGATAACATATTCTGTAACACCCCCAAAACGTTCAAAGCATATTACAGTGCCGTGGACCTAACCCTTTGGAATCCACCAGGCTAACTCACAAACTCGACATCACGACTGATGACAAACATCATCAACATACAAATGAATCCACAATCTTATGACATTCAAAACAAATAGACCGAACCCAACAGTAATAAATAAAATCTTTCCAAAACCGGTACCACAACAAATACAAGTTCAAAAGAAGAAAGTACTCGAGTACTGAAACAACCGACATAATTAATAATATTCCCGGTCGGATCTGGGGGTGTTAGGAGTATGCCCTCGAATGCCACTCAGAGGATGTTGAGTGAAGGCATTGCACTTGTTATTATGTAATTAATTATCAGAAGGCAATTGTATGTTTCTTTATTTACTGGTAGTCACTGGTATTCCTGACTCGTAATATATATATATATATATATATATATATATAAACTAGTCCATGTATTTGAGAGCAAAACATTCCACTCCTTATTAGATAAGGGGATTGGCACTGGAAAGGTTTATGGCTCAAATACTTAATCGTTCACAAGTCGATGAAACTTGACTGGGCGTTAAGTTTATGTGAAGACTTGTATGACGTGTTCTTTGACTTGAAAGTGCCTGTCGAACACTAATGGTTAGTGGCAGGGGCGGAGCCGGTATAGGGCAAGAGGGGTCGTCTGACCCCTTGAAAAAAAATATTTTTTATATATTATATTATAATAATATATAAAAAAACTTAAAAGCCCAATATTTATTAAAAGAATTGGCTAAAGCCCACACCCCAGCCCAATTAATTACCCATTTAACACAAAATAACCATTAACCAATACAAGAAAAGGAAAGGAAAAAAGGCACGGCCGCACGGGAGAAAAAAGAGGCCGCCGCTGCTGGTGATTTTTTGTTCTTTTTTTTTCTTTTCTCAGTTTTGTGAAAGTTCAGTTGGGTGGAGAGAGAGTGGTCATTTCACGATTTGCAGTTCTCTCACCCGCCTTCATTGATGAATGTCATTCGATCCCTTTACGGGCTTTTCAATTCGGGTAGGGACGGCCCTGGGGTGGGTTTTTGATATTTGTTTGGAGGTGGAATTTTTTGTTCGAAGGATTTTGATATACTCATTTAGATTTATTTATTTTGTTTATCTTATGTTTGTTTTGTGTTTTGATGAATTGTCTAAAGATTAAGGGATATTATGTTCAGACTTATGAAATTTTCTAGGGTCAGGTTCTAAATCGATTTTGTGCAATTTGAAGCAATTTACATCGGTTTGAAGCAATGAGGTAAGTATGGAATTACTTACATGTTTGACATGCTTGAGTCTGAGAAATAACTTCATAGCTTTTGACAAATGAGAAAGCTAGTTCGTCTTGCTCAATTTTACCCGTATGATTTTTCGGAAGGAGACTTGTTGATGCTTGAAGACCAATTTGGTGTTTATATTCATCATATGCGTTCGAGTAGTGATTTCTCTCAATTGGATGAGATTAGTAATCTTTCTGAAAAGATGGTGGAGAAAAAAATGCAGGAAATATTTCCATATGTGTATTTGCTTCTTACGTTGGCTTTAGTGTTATCGGTTGCAACAACTTCAGTGGAGAGGGCATTTTCCACCATGAATATTATTAAAAGTCCAGTTCAGAGCAGAATGGGAGATGAGTGGTTGAATAACAGCTTGATTGTTTACATTGAGAAAGATATTTTTGCTTATGTTGACAACGAGACTATAATGCAACGTTTTCAGAATATGGGAGAACGTCGTGGACATTTATAACATGTATTATTCCTTTTGTTATGAATTATGGATAAAACCATAATGTTTATCTTTTGAGTATTATTTGAAACTTTTTGATTTTTTTATCCTGCCCCCTTGATCATGTAATCCTGGATCCGCCACTGGTTAGTGGGAGCACACATTATAGGTATGCTAATTGGATTAGTATACTCGAACCGACTCACCCTCAATTCGTCACACGGATTTCACTCCGGGACAGTTAATGACGGAATCGAAAGGTTGTGATAGGTATTCGTGAACCTTAGACTTGAGGATTTAGTAGGGATGTGCTTGTGACGTTAATATTTTCATTAGAGTAGTTCAACCCAGAAAACCGGAAGGTGGGGGTCCCTCGACGTGCATCTTTACGGGAAAGTAGCAGGTCCTACTGAATACCAAGATAGGATTCTTTCTCCTGTTAGTGAACGGGTTATATGTCCTATGCGGTTATTGGCAGATGAGATCATAAGTCTTTGGCCAAAGCAATGGAGCTAGTTGTATTGGATACACGAGAGCTCGATGATCTCGGTTTGCATTAACTCATGCATAGCATCAAGTACAGATAGGGTTTGACTGACCGTGACCCTATAACTTGATCGGGACATCTGAAAGAATGGTTTATACGTATACTGGTATTCACGACAGAATGGTTTTTGAATGATCCCAATCATTCGTTCTCAGTTAGGGTACAGTGTAGGCCGCCAGACTGGCTAGGTGGTGCTACTACTCTTTGGTTCCTTCCATTGCTGACTGAGACAGACCTACTGAGTCGCGCAATAGGATTGATGACGGAATAAATCAAGCTTATTCTCTCTATATTAATATTAGATATTGGATATCTAATTTATTGGACATTGGATGTCTAATTAATTTTGGGACATTGGATGTCTAAATTAATTTATTGGATAAATTAATTTATGGCCTAATGAATTAAATATAATACTGGGTGATTAATTTAATTCATGAATATAATTATTTCTTGGAGAAATTAATTATATTATTTTGTATTTGATATGATTAATTAATTGAATTAATTAATTGATATAAATACATCGGAACGGAATAGAATTTATCTGTTTGAACTCGAGAGAGTTCGAAACGGACCGGATTTCTCCGGTCCTTCTAGATTGTCAAACCTAACCCACTTGTGTTCACATTGGTCTTTCTTCCCACCTTAATTGGTGGGAGACCATGACTTTGGTGGAGTAGGTGTGATTATTATTCTTGATTGAATAATACTTGGAAGAAGAATAAAAAGAAAAGAAAGACTCACACTTTTTAAGAGAATGCGGCATAATCAAGAAAAAAGAGAGAGAGAAAAAATAGTTTTTTTTTCTCAAGAGTTCTTCTTCTTCATTTTATCTTCTACATATTTTTCTTAGAGAATAATAAAGAGAGAAAATTACTAAATTTATACACTTAGAGTGATAAATAAATTTAGTAAGTTCCGACTACCTCGTTCTAGCCATATCTTTGGAAGATAACAAGGTAGGAGTTATTCCGGTCGACTTCCGGCGCGTGGCAAGTAGAGGCACGGTGCTTCGGTGCTCGGGATTTCAAAAGCTTGGCGAATCGGATTCGTGGAGGAGACAACCATTTAATCAACGGACTTCAAGGGTATGATTTCGAATCTTCCTTTGTTTTCGTTTTATATTCGTATATACGTAGCTCGATCGGTCCTCATAAGGATTCAGATCCAATTAATTTTCGTTTTACCGCTTCCGCTGGGCCTTTGTTTTAGGCACTAAATCCCAATAGTGGTATCGGAGCGTAGGTCTTGCGATCGTATATACGATATATAGCATTTGGAATGCTTGATTAAATGATTAGTGATTTGGAATCACGACCGTTTAATTCGTTGTTTTAATTGTTCGTCAAAAATTTAATTTTTTTCATATTTTTATGTTACTATATAAATCGGTTTTATTTATTAAAACTGAATTATATGGGTAATATTAAAATTAGAAAAATATAATTTTTGAAATCGGGATAAAAAAGAGTCGGAAAATCGCCTGCCCGAGGCTTCCCAAGGGTGCTGGACCGCTGCCGGGCAACTTGCTTCCTGCACTGGGCATATCAGCCCCTCGGCAAAGGACCGTTTGTGATGCCGGACCACGGGCTAGGCCCGGGCAATTTTATTTCGACTCTGCTTTGTGTTTATGTTTCGTTATAATAATTTCTGGCAACTAAGTTGGATTTAATTTGACTAAATAAAATACCTGGTATTTTTATTTTGAGGAGATTTATTATTGTGAAATATTTATCGTCCGGTTTATACGAATGAATTAAAACTACCATGCTTGTGAATTAATTGGATTAATTCTAATAGATGGTTATTTATTTATATTGGTTGGATCAATATATTTAATGTGTAATCCATTTATTTAGTATTTATTGGATGAATGCTTTTGAATGGGGATGTGGTTCATGGATCTAGTTTTGAATCATTCAGTTTTATTCAATTGGGTTGTAATGGCCGTTTTGAGCCTATTTATTTTACTAGAAAATTTGTATAGGATGCAATTTTTCATATGTAAAATTTATATGTAATGACGAAGACCGGAGGAAGATCCGTTTCGAGAAGACAAAGATTCAAGACGAAGACTTGTAATTAGATTAGAGTTTTTGTTTTCTAGGAACGGTCCATGAACCACAGGTTGGTAGCAACTAGGTTGTGAATGGTTGTTTCATATTGTATGAATGCCACAAACGCGCTTAAATGAATTAATGTGCAAAGTATAACATTAATCGCGAAAATTCACCCACAACAAATTATTAAGTTTATAAGGTTTCAAGTTTTCCTTCCCTCCATCGAGCTTTCAGAAAATTGAAATCCAAACCGGATGTGTTATGCTTCCGAGTTATCGGGGTAGTCGTTCGGGGAGGATGGATAAATTACTGGGAGCGCATTAGATGCCTTCGATTGGAGCAAATTTTATCCCTAGAAACCTGTTCGGTTGCCGGATAAGATTCAAGTGTGAAATTGATTTGCTTCGATGGTATAAACTTAACTTGCTCACGAACCATAGAAACTGTATAGGTTGAGGGGAGTGGACAAAGGGAAAAAGAAGATCGAATCATCCATTAGATGAGTTGGTGTTGGACATCACTTTATGAAAATTAATAGACTAGAAACCTGTTCGGTTGCCCTCTATTAAGATTTATAAAGAACTCGATCACCACTATGAAGTAGAGCGAACGATACCTCTGGATTTCACATGGGAGTGTGTTATTCCGATAAAAATAGTGGGACCTGGGTAATAAGAATAGAAAAGACCTTAATTCTATACTTAGATCATAATTGAACGAGTCACTAATAAATCTGTCGTACTTAATGCAGACGAACATAACTCTCAATATGATAATGAACCCACTCTAAATTCTACTCGAAAAGAACACCCTAATCGGAGCTAACTTTGTGGATTGGTTCCGCAATATGATGATAGTCCTTAGTATAGAGGCACTGGGATACATCTTGGAGATGGACATTCCGGCGCCTCCAGTGCGGACAAGAGCCAATCAGGAAGAGATTGAAAACAACGAAAAGTGGGTTAAGGATGACGTAAAAGTCCGTGCATACATGATGGATTCTATGTCTAATGAGCTTCAGAGAGCTCATGAGAAAATGACTTCTGCTAGGCAGATTCTATCTCACTTAACCGAACTTTATGGTGAGCACAGCAGAACTGCTAGATATGAGATATCCAAGCAACTATTCGGTGCAAGGATGAAGGAAGGTGAGAAGGTTGGGGAACACGTCCTCAAAATGATATCCATGATCGAGAGATTGGAGGCTCTTGATTTTAAAATGGATACTTCTCTCCAAACCGACCTTATCCTACAGTCTCTCCCTGATTCCTTCTCACAGTTTGTTATGAACTTCAACTGCAACGAGATTGTATGTAATTTTGCTAGGCTAATGAATAAACTTGTGACCACTTAGTCTCAGATGAAGACTCCACGGATGAAGGAGTCTGCTCTTGTGATTTCTTCTGGACCTCGGAGGTCTAAGAATAAGAAGAAAAAGACCAAGAAGCAGACGGGACCACAAGTTAAGGACTTCAAGGGCAAGGGCAAGGCCCCAATGGTTCTGAAGAACAAGAAGAAAGACTCTTGTCTCAAGTGCGGTGAGCTGGGCCACTGGGCTAGAGAGTGTCCTATTCTTCATGGCACTTCAGGTACAAAACTTTTCGTTTTGAAAATAAATTGTTCTGCTACTGTATTTTCTACTTCCTGGATACTGGATTCTGGTGCTAGCTCTCATATTTGTACAGTGAATTAGGATCTGGAACAAAGTAGAAAGCTTGGAGCTGGAGAAGTTATGATCACTGTCGGAAGCGGGCATAGTGTCGAGGCAACCGACATAGGATCACTTATTTTGGGTTTAGAATCCGGTTTTGTTCTGACTTTAAAAGATATACTTGTTTTGCCCAAGGTGCATAAAAACATTGTATCCATTCCGATCATGGACCGAAAAGGCTTTTTATTTTTCATTGGTGATGGTTCCTGCAAAATTTATTTCAGAAATAAACTAGTGGATACTGCTACATTGTTAAATGGACTGTATCATCTAAACCGCAGTAACAAAGTCGTTGTGAATACTATGACTAGGAAACGTGTTATAGATGAAACCATTCAAGTTTTGAAATGGCATCTTAGACTTGGTCATGTTGGTCAGACCAAGGTTTACAAAATGGAAAAAGATGGACTTATGGGTCCATTGGGATCGGATCCCTTTCCTACTTGTGAATCTTGCCTTAAAGGAAAAATGACTAAGTCCCCATTCACAGGGACTTTTGAAAGAGCTGTTGATAAACTGGGATTAATCCATACCCACGTATGTAGTGCTTTGGAAGCAGCACATGACGGATATCAATATTTCATTACGTTAACAGATGATCATACTACGTATGGTTATGTATACTTAATGAAACATAAATCCGAAGCCTTTGAGAAATTCTAGGAATTCAAGGCCCTAGTCGAGAAACAAACTGGTAATCATATCAAAGCACGGTCGGACCGAGGTGGCGAGTATATGAGTACAGAGTTTGACGAGTTCCTAATGGAACATGGAATAGTATCACAACTAACACCTCCAGGTACTCCTCAGTTAAATAGTGTGTCATAAAGAAGGAACCGGACCTTGTTGAACATGTTCCATTCCATGCTAGGCTATACTAACTTACCGATTTACCTGTGGGGATATGCACTCCTGACTGCCACTTACATCTTGAATAGATGTCCTTCCAAATCTGTTCCTAAAACTCCACATGAGATGTGGGAGGGCAGGAAACCAAGTCTTAATCACATTAGGATTTGGGGATGTCCCGCCTATGTCAAGAAGACTAAGGTGGAGAAGTTGAAAGCGAGGTCCGCGAAGGGACATTTCATTGGATTCCCATCTGGGATGATGGGTTATCTATTCTACATGCCTGAAGATCGAAAGATCGTTGTTGCTTTACAAGCACACTTCCTGGAAGATGAGTTCATTCAGGAAGACGGAGCAGATAGAAGTATTTCTTTGGAAGAATACAATGAAACTCCTCGGGAGACACCTGTGCAAGAAACTGGAATCGAACCTTCTAAAACATAAGTACAACCACCTCGTAGGTCTAGTAGGGTGTCTCATTTACCTGATAGGTATGGGCTTGTACACTTGGAAGAGCTGGGTATCCATGAGGTTCCAAGTGATAGCCAAGAGACCGACCGAACGACCTATGACCAAGCGATGGTGGATGTAGAATTCGCGAAATGGCGTGAAGCTACGGAAGCTGAGATAGACTCGATGCATGTCAATCAGGTCTAGACGCTAGTAGACCGCCCTGAGGGCATTGTGCCTATTGGGAACAAGTGGATCTACAAGAGGAAGACTGATGGAGATGGCAAGGTTGACGCCTATAAGGCCAGGCTTGTGACAATGGGTTATACCCATAAGGAAGGGATCAATTACCATGATACCTTCTCGCCCGTAGCCATGATCAAGTCTATTCGCATGATGCTTGCTATAGCTGCCTACCACGATTATGAGATATGGCAAATAGATGTAAAGATGGCTTTCCTTAATGGATTCCTCAAGGAGGAAATCTATAAGGAGCAGCCTAAAGGCTTTGTGTCCAAGGTCGATATTCAGAAAGTGTGCAAGCTTCAGCGTTCCATTTATGGACTGAAGCAAACTTTGAGTAGTTGGAACCTTCGTTTTGACGAGGCAGTCAAAGAGTTTGACTTCGTGCAAAATGAAGAGAAACCTTGTGTATACAAGAGGGTTAGTGGGAGCAAGATCGCATTCTTAGTACTATATGTAGATGACATTCTACTAATAGGAAATGATATCGGAATGCTTAGTTCTGTGAAAGATTGGCTTTTGAATAATTTCTCTATGAAAGACTTGGGAGAAGCAACCTATATTCTTGGTATTCGGCTCTAACAGGATAGAGAGAAAAGAACGATAGGTCTTTCCCAAGCCCTCTATATAGACAAAATCTTAAAGTGATTTAAGATGGATGATTCTAAAAGAGGGTTCCTACCGATGCGACATGGAATAAAACTCTCCTTGAAGATGTGTTCTCAAAGTGAGGAACAACGAAAGAAAATGAGTAATATACCATATGCTTCGGCCGTGGGTAGCCTTATGTATGCTATGTTGTGTACAAGACCTGACATTGCGCATGCTGTGAGCGTGGTAAGTAGGTTTCAGGCAAACCCAGGTAGGGAACATTGGACTGCCATAAAGAATGTTCTCAAGTACTTAAGAAGGACTAGAGATATGGTTCTTATGTATGGCGGTGGAGAACTGAATGTGATGGGCTTCACTGATTCAGACTTTCAAGGACAGAAAGACAATTAGATGTCTACTTCTGGCTGCATATTTACTCTTAATGGAGGAGCAGTATCTTGGTGTAGCGCCAAACAAAGCACGTCTTCTGATTACACCTGTCAGGCTGAGTATCAAGCAGCCTCGGAGGCTTCTAAGGAAGGGTCCTGGATTAAGAAGTTTCTAGGAGAACTTCAAGTGATGCCATGCGCTGAGCTGCCTATTCCGCTTTACTACGACAATGACAGAGCTGTAGCGCAGGCCAAGGAGCCAAGGTTTCATAACAGTACCAAACACATTGAGAGGAAGTATCATCTCATAAGAGAATTTGTTCGCAAGGGATACATTGTGCTGCATAGAGTAGACTCACCCAACAACATTGTTGATCCATTGACCAAGCCACATTCTCAGACTAGATTGGAATGTCATTTGGAGAACATGGGTATTAGATACCATAGTGTGTGGCATTGAGTGCAAGTGGGAGATTGTTAGGAGTATGCCCTCGAATGCCACTCAGAGGATTTTGAGTGAGGGCATTGCACTTATTATTATGTAATTAATTATCAGAAGGCAATTGTATGTTTCTTTATTTACTGGTAGTCATTGGTATTCCAGACTCGTAAATATATATAGAAACTAGTCCGTGTATTTGAGAGCAAAACATTCCACTCCTTATTAGATAAGGGGATTGGCACTGGAAAGGTTTATGGCTCAAATACTTAATCGTTCGCAAGTCGATGAAACTTGACTGGGCGTTAAGTTTAAGTGAAGACTTGTATGACGTGTTCTTTGACTTGAAAGTGCCTGTCGAACACTAATGGTTAGTGGGAGCACACGTTATAGGTATGCTAATTGGATTAGTATACTCAAACCGACACACCCTCGATTCGTCACACTGATTTTACTCTAGGACGGTCAATGACGGAATTGAAAGCTCGTGATAGGTATTTGTGAACCTTAGACTTGAGGATTTAGTAGGGATGTGCTTGTGACGTTAAGATTTTCATTAGAGTAGTTTGACCCAAAAAACAGGAAGGTGGGGGTCAACCTCGACGTGCATCTTTACGGACAAGTAGCGGGTCCTACTGAATACCAAGATATGATTCTTTCTCCTGTTAGTGAACGGGTTATATGTTCTATGCGGTTATTGGCAGATGGGATCATAAGTCTTTGGCCAAAGCATTGGAGCTAGTTGTATTGGATACACGAGAGTTCGATGATCTCAGTTTGCATTAACTCATGCATAGCGTCAAGTACAGATAGGGTTTGACTGACCGTGACCCTATAACTTGATCGGGACATTTGAAAGAAAGGTTTATACGTATACTGGTATTCACGACAGAATGGTTTTTGAATGATTCCAATCATTCGTTCTCAGTTAGGGTACAATGTAGGCCGCCAAGCTGGCTAGGTGGTGCTACTACTCTTTGGTTCCTCCCATTGCTAACTGAGACGGACCTACCGAGTCGCGCATTAGGATTGACAACCGAATAAATCGAGCTTATTCTCTCTTTATTAATATTAGATATTGGATATCTAATTTATTGGATATTGGATGTCTAATTAATTTTGGGACATTGGATGTCTAAATTAATTTATTCGATAAATTAATTTATGGCTTAATGAATTAAATATAATGCTGGGTGATTAATTTAATTCATGAATATAATTATTTCTTGGAGAAATTAATTATATTATTTTGTATTTGATATGATTAATTAATTAGATTAATTAATTGATATAAATACATCGAAACAGAATGGAATTTATCTGTTTGGACTCGAGAGAGTCCGAAACGGACCGAGTTCCTCCGGTCCTTCTAGATGGCCGAACCTAACCCACTTGTGTTCACATTGGTCTTTCTTCCCACCTTAATTGGTGGGAGACCATGACTTTGGTGGAGTAGGTGTGATTATTATTCTTGATTGAATAATACTTAGAAGAAGAATAAAAAGAAAAGAAAGACTCACACTTTTTAAGAGAATGCTCACGGCATAATCAAGAAAAAAGAGACAAAGAGAAAAAATAGTTTTTTTCTCAAGAGTTATTCTTCTTCATTTATCTTCTACATATTTTTCTTAGAGAAAATAAAGAGAGAAAATTACTAAATTTATACACTTAGAGTGATAAATAAATTTAGTAAGTTTCGACTACCTCGTTCTAGCCGTATCTTTGGAAGATAACAAGGTATGAGTTATTCCGATCGACTTTCGGCACATGGCAAGTAGAGGTACAGTGCTTTGGTGCTCGGGATTTCAAAAGCTTGGCGAATCGGATTCGTGGAGGAGACAACCATTTAATCAACGGACTTCAAGGGTATGATTTCGAATCTTCCTTTATTTTCATTTTATATTCGCATATACGTAGCTCGATCGATACTTGTAGGGATTCAGATCCAATTAATTTTTATTTTACCGCTTCCGCTGGGCCTTCATTTTAGGCACCGAATCCCAACATCCACCAGGCTAACTCACAAACTCGACATCACGACTGATGACAAACATTATCAACATACAAATGAATCCACAATCTTATGACATTCAAAACAAATAGACCGAACCCGATAGTAATGAATAAAATCTTTCCCAAACTGGTACCACAACAAATACAAGTTCAAAAGAAGAAAGTACTCGAGTACTGAAACAACCGACATAATTAATAAAACTAAGAGACAAGACGCCTAGCAAATGACTATTGAACAGAATTACCATTGCCCATCATCCTGGTATTGTCCGCATGCTCGTTCTCTTCCATGACCTGTACCTGAAATACAAAAGTATTTCACCCATTTAAGGGGTTAGCGAAAACAGCTAGTGCAAGTACAATCCATTTGAACTACCTTTCTAATCAAATGAAATATGCGCCAAAAATCATTATAGAAAACATTTATATTCCGGAATATTACGATGCACATGCACAAAACACAGTTTTCCAACAAAACATTTCAAAGGTTAACCGTTGGTACGAGACTCATGGCCACCGTACCCCGCAGAGGCCCCGTCGGACCATCCCTGGGTGGTTAACCCCAATTTGCAATACGCATACACACGACACTATGTATCCCCAGTGGCCCCGTCAGACCATACCTGGGTGAACATACGCATTCACATCCACAACATACATAGAAAGCCACAAATCAAATACTAGAATATGCACACAAATGTAAAGTACTTGCCTTTGAGACATCTTCGACGAGACGAAAAACGAATAATGACTAGGAATGACCCAGAGTGACCACGACTATTCCTAAACGAAAGGTTACCACGAATCAGTCCTAAACTACATTAATAACCGAACGGAATATGCCCACAACCCCGATTACAACCATAACCATATAAGTACGTTCAATATGGACGAGGGTTTTCACAAAACCTCCCCGAATCAACAAGCCATGGATTAAACACGAAGGAATTGAATTGGGAATCACCCAATAACAATAATCGATAAGAACTATTACAACATAACCGAACAATTTGAGTTTAAATAGGCAAAACCCGAAAACCCCCCAAAATTGACAAAGTTAGGGTTATAAGCCAAAATACCTTGAATTTGGTGGAGTAGGGTGATTTCATTGATGATAATATGCTACCACGACACTACAGTGATGGAAGATGATGAACACATGTATTGAAAGTGGCAAAATCACTTCTGGAAGGTGTTCTTGCGTCGCCCGTCGAAAAAAACGAAAAGAAATAAATGAGGACTTATGTCCTCTACCCGCTGTTTTAAGAACAGTGGCCTGTTACGGCCATAACAAACAGCTTTTGCAGCTGTAACAAGGCCATCTTACGGCGTAACTCTGGGTTGTTACGGCCGTAACACCATACTAGACAGCAGTTTGGGAAGACTGCTATCCGAACCCCCCCGAACGACAACGAAACCCGAACCTGCTAACAAACCGAACATATGGTTACGAAGTAATCTCGATGACGAATCTAAGCGCTAAAAGGGAACACAATTCCGACTACCCGAAGGTCCGGAATTCGATGACGGCTCAAGCGATCAAAGCAATCAAAACAATCATATAACATCGTGAGAAGAGCAGTACTCGAAGTTCTTATTTGAAGAAAGCTCTTAGTTGGAGAAGACAAACACTCTTGTGTTAAAAATTGAGTTCAGGGTACTTCACTGGTTGAAGTTGCGATACCGATAGGCATCCGAGTATTTGAAGAATCAAGTGGTGCTAGGCAGTCAAAGAGGAGTTGCAACGACGGGATTTCCACTGGTTGGAAGTTGTTGTAGCTAAATAAAAGAATCACTCTAATATTTATCACTGGTTGAGAATTATAGTGGATTCATCTCCAACTGGTTTGGAGAAAGTGGATTAGTAGAGGATTACCCCACCTCTGAGACCACTATAACTGCCTGCGTGTTTTATTATTTTCAGCATCATACTTAACTATTGCATTCATATTTTATGGTTCCATTGATTAGTTTTGTTCTCGTCATCAGCTGATTTCCGCATATCTATCAGCTGAGAAACTCACTCTTCGAAGAAAAGAGTTTAAGAGTTTCAATAACTCTATTCACCCCCCTCTAGACTTATTCCTGGACGACTTGTGACCTACATTACCATCACATACAAGAGCATCCCAGCTAAGAATTGACAAGTTCGTATTTATCTACCGTGTTGGAATATTGTACATGTAACACCCCCGATATATTCAAGAATATTACAGCGCCATAAATCCTTTATATAAGAATTTACAAGGCTGAAGAAATGAAAAGACAACAACAAAATACCAACATATGAAAATAACTGAAATAAAATACGACAGTTCTTGGTCAATACCGAGAATATAAATATCCTAAGTAAGAATACTAATACATCACCAAATTCAATCAATGCAAACGACGATGTACTCGAGTACTTATTACAAACAACATAAACAACAGACAAAATAACCCGGCCGGAACATCACTCTGCACCCTCGTCGTCATGCAGCTCCAGTAGTTGTTTCCCTGCTCTCCTGGATCCTGAACATAAACAAATGTTCACCCCCGAAGGGGTTAGCACAATGATGCTAGTACAAGTACCACAACATATTATTCAACATTTCACGAAGAATAATAATAACATAAATGACAATTACCAGCGAGTCTCCTCCTACGAGAAACTCATAAATAATATACACAACTTATAATCACAACATGATATCACAACATACACATGGTAAATCCAATGATCCATCGTTCACTGCCCAGACCCCCCGATGATTCCGTCAAACCAACCCGAAGTGGAAATACCCGTCCGATGATCTAGCGTACGCTAGCATAGATCCCCCGATGTGTTTGGATTCGGTGCCTAAAACGAAGGCCCAACGGAAGCGGTAAAATAAAAATTAATTCGATCCGAATCCCTACGAGGATCGATCGAGCTACGTATATACAAATATATAAATGAAAAGCAAGAGTCGTAAGAAACTAACCCTCGAAGTCCGTTGATTAAATGGAAACCTTCTCTTGAGCTGTTCCCCAAGCTTTAGTTTGATATCTACGAGTTCAATCCGCTCCAAGCCCTTGAACGATCCAATGCCGAAAGCACCGCGTCTCTACTTGCCACGCGCCGGAAAAACGACCGGAATAATGAAGAAGAAGTGAATGAAGAAGATGAATAAAGAAGATGATGAAGAAGACTTCTATCTCTCTCTCCTCTTAAACCTCACGTTGGAAATCAATTGCTTATGAGAAGTGAGTTGTCTTCTTCCCTTTATTCAACTCTCTACATGCACATCTCATTATTATGAGAATCAAAGCCCCACCACCTCAATGATCAACCATTAAAGAATGGAACAAGGGTCCATATGAAAGTGGGTGAAAATGTGGTGGGCGGCCCATGTACAAAATGGGACAAGTTCGGTTGGTTTCGGACTCTCAAGGGTCTAAACAGATAAACTCCGATTCTGTATCGATGTATTTATATCGATTAATTAATCCAATTAATTAAACATATCAAATACAAAATAATATAATTAATTTCTCCAAGAAATAATTATATACATGAATTAAATTAATCACCCAGTAATTTATTTAATTCATTAGGCCGTAAATCAATTTATCTAATAAATCGATTTAAACATCCAATGTTCCAAAATTAGATATCCAATATCTAATATTCATAATGAGAGAATTAGCTTTATTCATTCCGTCGTCAATCCTATTGCGCGACTCGGTAGGTCCGTCTCAGTCAGCAATGGGAGGAACCAAAGAGTAGTAGCACCACCTAGCCAGCCTGGCGGCCTACACTGTACCCCAACTGAGAACAAATGATTGGGATCATTCAAGAACCATTCTGTAGTGAATATCAGTATACGTATAAACCCTTCTTTCAAATGTCCCGATCAAGTTATGGGGTCACGGTCAGTCAAACCCCATATGTACTTGACGCTATGCATGCGTTAATGCAAATCGAGATCATTGAGATCTCGTGTATCTAATACAGCTAGCTCCAATGCTTTGACCAAATACTTATGATCTCATCTGCTAATAACCGCATAGGAAATATAACCCGTTCACTAACAGGAGAAAGAATTCTATCTTGGTATTCAGTAGGACCTGCTACTTGCCCATCAAGATGCACGTCGAGGTTGACCCCCGCCTTCCGGTTTATAGGGTCAAACTACTCTAATGAAAATCTTGACGTCACAAGCACATCCCTACTAAATCCTCAAGTCGAAGGTTCACGAATACCTATCACAACCTTTCGATTCCATCATTGACTGTCCCGGAGTGAAATCCGTGTGACGAATCGAGGGTGAGTCGGTTCGAGTATACTAATCTAATTAGCATACCTATAACGTGTGCTCCCACTAACCATTAGTGTTCGATAGGCACTATCCTTGTCAAACAACACGTCATACAAGTCTTTACATAAACTTAATGCCCAGTCAAGTTTCATCGGCTTGCGAACGATTAAGTATTTGAGCTATAAACCTTTCCAGTGCCGACCCCCTTATCCAATAAGGAGTGGAACATTTTGCTCTCAAATACACGGACTAGTTTCTACATGTATATTTACGAGTTAGGAATGCCAGTAACTACCAGTAAATAAAGAAATATCCATTGCCTTATATTGATGATTTTCATAGTAACAAGTACAATGCCCTCACTCAACATCCTCTGAGTGGCATTCGAGGGCATACTCCTAACACGATGATCCCGTCGGACCAACACGAGGTGGACATACAACAACGACATATATGCACAACAATATGTATAACATCAATACATAAAACAATTAAGGTACTTGCCTCGATTCGAAGACAAGAATAATACTTCCACGAAAAACGAAACACTCGAAGGTCGCCCCTTCGATCAATCACGTAGAAAGCTTGAACCTTAAACAAAATAAATAATATAGAGTTCATCTCACATGATGTTTACCGATTGACGTAATAGGATTCCAACTATGATGTTTACAACAATGATATCTTAAGCATAATCATCCCAACTTCTAAACGTGATGTTTGGTTGAATAATTCATCAATGGAAATTAATATATTGATAACATGATCATCATATCCTTAAGAACACGAAACCAAGGTTGGAGATAGTATAACATACCTTAAAATGAAGGAAACACCGAGACAATAGGTAGAATCCAACTCCGGTTGCTTGTGTGTCAATCCAGAATGATTCTCCACTTCAATGAGTAATCTCCAATCTTCAATGATCAAGAAAAGGTGTTCTAAAGGTGTTTAAGGGGGCTGGGATATCTCTGGGCACGAAGTATGCTGAAGGATAGGTGAAATGAACGAGTTGAAATGAAATGGGGTGATGTCTTATTTATAACTTTATGACCTTAACATACGTTAGCATTCATGCATAACGTACGTAAGTTACTTAGCGTACGCTACCCAGCATAATATAGCACACGCTATTGTCCTGATAGTTAACTGTCCTGAGTCTGACCTTCATTACGTACGCTATAATTACCATATTACGTACATAACCAATACTATTAGCGTATGCTACATCCTTACCAAAGCGTACGTTAATACCCGTTGACTTAAAAAGTGTCCAAGTTCATCCGCGGGAATCTTATTCGGACCCACGTTCGGCTGGCGCATGTAACAGCCACCCAGCTCAATTATTGACTGTCTAACGCACGCTACACTTCAGTCATAGCGTACGCTAACTCTAGCCGATAACGTACGTTAAGCTATATTCTTAGCGTATATTAACACGTGTTTGCATGGGAAAATTTACATGTTGCCATACTCATGTACAAGTATACAAATGCGAGAAATATCATACTTCAATTATCGATATCACAATCCCGAATAATGCAGGGTTCAAATACAGATGAAATACTCAATAATAAATTCGGATATTACAGTACACGAGGTACAAGTAAGCAGATACGATATTTATTGTTTGTTACGTTCGTTACCATTACAAACAGAGCTGATCATTCGTTACTTATTTCATGCAGATGAGCTCATCTTGTTTAATTATTGCGCATGAAGGAGAAGGGAACAAAAATATTTACGATTGAGGTAAAAAAGAGTACGTTCTTATTCCGGCTATGCGTATAATATCCTTAATTTTTACTATAGTTGTTTAATGTTATTTTATCCAAGTTATACTGCACAGTGTGGAATCTGTACATTAGGGATAAAATAATTGAAGGACCGAGACATCTATATTGGTAATATTGTCGTACTTGGTCGACAATTGCATTTAAAGATATGGTGTGTTAAGCGTATTGTATGAGAATATTACTGGAAGGAATGTATGTATTCAGTATGTCATGTGTATGTATCTAGTATATCGAGACAACGGACGAGAACAGTTGGAATCGACTAAGTATAGCCTTATTAACGTACGTTAACATAAAGACTTAACACATGCTAATGTGCAGGCTTAGCGCATGCTAAAGGCGAAGGATAGCGCGCGCTAGTGCAAAACAGATCAGAGGGAATCTACGTATGGACTTGGCTACTTTTGGCGCATGTTCCGATAAGGTCAACGGATGTTTGCTATGAAGGATTAGTACACTCTAAGCATGGGCTTAATGCACGCTAATTGTAGATCGGTCAAAGGGAATCTCGGCTTTGTCGGTTGCTTTCGGCGTGTGGACCCATCTTCGGAGTATGTGCAGACAAACAAGTCAACTACAAGTAGCACACGCTAAGGTCGGAGACTTGCGTACGCTAAAGAGAGTATCTACGTACGTTATTGCATGGGCATTGCGTATGCAAATCATTGCGTGAAGTAAGGCAGTAGCGTCTGACTACAATAGCGCACGCTAACAAAGTCAGTTAGTGCATGCTATGACAAGTAACACACGCTATTTTGTGAGAGTAGCGCATGCTAGTAATGTGCTGTATATATATGTGCAGTTGAGGATTTTAATTCATTTCGGCCATTTTCTCCCTTCATCCGATAGATAGTGTTCTTGGAGGAGGTTTTGAGGTTCCAAACACTAAAGTCTTTGTAGAGTTGATCATCCTTAACGTTATTGAGCTTGGAAGTAACTGGAAATGGAATCAACCTTGAGAATCAACCTAATTCTTCGAAGAGGTAATTAATATTCGCTTTGGATTTTGTTTTGGATTGAATATTGATGTTCTTGAGTTGATGATTATCATATAAATGAGTTAGTAAGTATGATTATGAGATGGATTGCCGAATTATGTTGACCTTGTTGTTGATATATGGATATTGATATGATTCTTGTGGTTTGAATTGTGTTGTTCGTCTTCTTGAGATATGTTGGTTAATTCTTCTCTTCATTTTTGGATGTTGATATTGTTGTTGATAATTACTCCCTGTAATGATAGATTATGGAAGTGTTGTGATGATGTTTGGTGTTTCATGGAGCTAGGGTTGAGGAAGATGATGATATGATGGTATGTATATATATACATCTTGAATTATGTTGCTTTGTTATGAACAAGGTTATGGATTATTTGCTGTTCTTAAAGAACTTCTTGGTGAATATAACATAGCAAGATGACTATATGTTGAAGTATTGATGTTTTCGGATATGAACATGGAATGTTCATATCTAGAATTAAGTTATGTTGATTGATGATGTGGTTTCCGTATAATAATACGAGTATGGTGATGAGATTGAATTTTGGAAATGTTATTATTAATCTTGGAGTATGATTCCCTTTACATTTGTATTCGTAATCGCAAGGTGTTGATCGGTACCTGTAATGCATGCAACTGCATGGTGTTAACACACGCTAGTTGACTGCTAACGCACGCTAATTGAAATATTTAGCATACGCAAATATTGAGGTATTACGTACGTAAACTACCTTCTGAGTCAGACACAAGTCAGTGATAATTAGCGCACACAATGTAATGTGATTAGCGTACGGTAAGTCAACAGGCAACACACGTAAATCATATTGTGGTTTTAAATTCGTAAGTGCTTGAGATGGATTGTTCAGACTGTGTTTAATCGAGATATTGTATAACAATTGGGTTTGTTAATTGGTTATGTCCGTTGTTGATTGTTATCGGATTGTGGTTTATCGATTAGTACAATAGGTTGTGAGGATTGATTGTTGATTAGAATAATATGTTGCGGTCAAGTTCGAGGACGTTCGTGAATTAGTATGGTCAGATCCGAGGAGCTTGTAGATGAAGGCAAGGAAATTGGTAATGACTTTATTAATATCGTATCAATATCGAGGCAAGTTATTACTTGTTCAGTTTATAATATCTAATGAATGGTTTCAGTTTCATTTTGTTTATAATGCATATAACAATGATTATTATTGTGAACTCTAGAGATTTGGATTGTACGTTGTTTTCGGATTTTTGGGAGTTAAATCATAATGTATATGATTTACATTCATTATTGGTATAATTGGGTATCGAGGATACATTATGGTAAAGACGAGGATATGAGTTATCTATAGTCTATGGTACTTTTGGATCGTCGAATATTGAGGAAATTGTTGGTGATGGTTTTGACATCGAGGTTGCTCTCGAAGGACTCGGGGCAAGTACTCTAATCATTTTTGTCATTTTGTGTCGATCTTGTTGTGGTACATTCGTGTATTATTGTTGTCATGCATTCGTGTATTGTTGTGAATATGCATTTGCATTGTTTTCATATGTCCACCTCGTGTTGGTCCGACATGATCATCTTGGGTATCTATGCTGTGTGCGCTGGATCATTGGACGGGTTTTCCACCTTGTGTTGGTCCTACAGGATCATCTTGGGCTCTATGCAGTGAATGCTGGATCATCGGATTACCCATTTGTTGTTGTGCATGTGTATATCATTGGTTATCCACCTCGTGTTGATCTAACAGGATCATCTTGGGATCTATGCTGCGTGCGCTGGATCATCAGATTTCCATGAGTATACGTTGTTGTTGTTGTTTTTGTGAGCATATTGATGTTGTCATGTGAATATGTATTTATAGGTCTCTTATAGGACCATGCCCGTATGTTGTTTTGATCTGATCTCGGATTAGACTGACATGATTTGTTGTGGCATTGCATATCTTGAGGTATGTTCCGTAATTCCTATTTGGTATTGTATTTTGATGGACAATCGATTATCGTGTTGAGATTTGGTGATGTTAACTGATGGATTGAATGGGTC
Source organism: Orobanche coerulescens (assembly GCA_033398695.1). Taxonomy (NCBI): domain Eukaryota; kingdom Viridiplantae; phylum Streptophyta; class Magnoliopsida; order Lamiales; family Orobanchaceae; genus Orobanche; species Orobanche coerulescens. The sequence goes on from CM065802.1 coordinate 62,463,759, forward strand.
AGAGTTGGTATATTTTCGTATTGGAGAGTTATAATGATGTTCTGAGAATTCTTGGTTATTGTTTGAGGTTCGGTATAGATGTCGTGTATCAGTTTATCGTTTAACCGAGAATACGAGATGTGGAATATGGTGAGGTTGTTTTGATGAAGATTATCACGTATTGGTAAGATTATGATGGTGAAATTATATTGGTAGTATTCTTACTCAGTATTTCATTAGTATGTAATTATTGACGTGATGTGATCGTTATCATTGTTGAGTATTATGGCTGACCCCGTTGTGGGCTTTCTTTTTAGGTTCTTGGGATATCGAGCTTGTAGCGGTCATGAAGAGATGAGCTTCCCAAAGGATACTGGATATGGCGTATGTTTGTGAATCGAGTACTTTGACTAGTTGTTATATTCCGATGCTAGAGTAACCGTTTGTCATTTCTGCTGTGTGAGTATTTTTAAATGCCCTTTGGTATTTGACAACTTAAGTTATTTTGGAAAATCATTTCTAAACTATTTTGTCGGTACGTATAAGTGGTGGCTTAACATATACTTTTGAAATCGTCGAGTTTAACCATTTTGGCCTTGCACTTTTAAATGAGATATTCGCCGGTATTTGATAAATGGATTTTATATAGTCTTTGAATATTTTTAAAATATTACCATCATCGCCACTTAGGCGTATTTGAAATGTTTGTGAAAATGTATGTCAGCCTTGTGGGTTCCGTTTCGGGGCGCACAACACTGTAATATTCCCGGATGGCTCTGGGGGTGTTACAGAATATGGTATCAGAGCTTAGGTTGTGAAAACCTAGACTGTCGGGTCAAGTCGAGTCGTTTTTTGTCACGTCATTTGAGTTGTCGATTGGCAAATATTAGAGCCGTGTGTTTTTGTTGTTCACTCAGGCTTGTGTGTTATGTGGTTTACCAGTATGGTACTGTGGTTGTTTTAAACTTATCCAAATGGTATTAACGTGATTCTTTGGAAAGAGATGTGTTGCATTCTCTTATTGAACTGATTTTGCAAAATGTATGTTTTGAAAATATCCGTATCGAGTATTTTCTAGAGTTGAGACATGTGTCAGTTTTACGGGGAATCATCACCTTCACAATTTGTAAGTATTTAGATTTTTGAATTGCATTGAGGTTAATTGCAGTTCTAAGTTGATATGCTTTGAGATTCAGAAGAATACTTTGTGTTACTGTAGGAGGTAGCAAAATATAATAGTTGGGACAAAACCGATGATCTTGAGAAGCTATGATTATGGAAAATCGATATGTCGGTTAAAACAGAGTTGTGTATTTGGGAGAAATGTTGTGGATGGTTGAGAGGAACATGTAGTCATGCTATTTTATTCTGAGATATATGAAACTGTTTTTGAGCATCTGGAAATGATACTTTTCAAGATGATATATTTCGAATAAACTATTTTGCTCGCTGTCATGAAAATGTATTTTCCTAAAATTATTTCGAGAGACAGTATTTTGTCTTTAAAAACATGTTTCATCATGGCATAGTTGCAGTACTGCAGAATGGGATAATGATCAATGTTGCGAGTCGTATGTGGAAAAGATGATTTTAACAAAGTATATACCATAATATTTTGGATTCTAACGTGTGATTTTTCGACCGAATGTCAATGAAATTGGTGACAAGCCGAATTGGTATACAGGAGTATGGATGCAGTCAATCATTTGCATAATTTTATTTTATTTAATCGTATGTATTCGAAAAGAATTGTCATCGAGTACTTGACATAAGTGAGCCGGTTTAACTTTTTGGAAATTAATTTTTGTAGTCTTACGAATATATACATATACATGTTTTGAGTTTTGAAATTCCTGAAAGAACTTTTGAAAATTGGTTTTTATTGACAAGATTATATGATTTCAAACTGTTTTGAAAATGTGATTGGTATAGGTACAAATTTAGTGCATGATGCATATCATGGTGAAGTTATGAGTGAGACTCACAAACTGGATAACACATCAATGGTACGATGAAAGGAGATTCGAACTTTAGTATGGTAGTTTGGTTATCCAGGAATGATCGATTGGTTGATTAGATAAGAGGAATATGATGTGTGTTGTAGATTCATGTACAAAATATGATTTTGGTACTTTGGATTTTGTAGAACCGGGGCATATGTGCTATGTGGCTCTATTTGTGTGGTAGCTTGATTTTGCTATAGTGTTTTTTTTAACTTTTGAGCCATATTGATTGGAGTATGATTGGGTATATTCGTCAGTTTGCGACTGGTTGTTCATACGCCGATGGGTATGTTCAACAGTTGGGCGTGTTTCTCTGAGATCCACTGTATGTGATTTGTGTAATGTTTGAGAATTTTATTCTTTTGTATATCTATCCCTGTGGTTCTGTGTTGATCATGTTGGAGCTTACCGTCTGAGGGTATTCTCAGTTATTGTTGATTGTTCGTTAGTAATATTGGAGTTTATCATGTGGATGATATTCTCGGTTGTGTTTTGACCTTTGGTTGGTCGTATTGGAGTTTATCATATCGATGATATTCTCGGTTAATTTATTGGTTGATCATTGTTGGTGATCATATGAGCGTTCGGACATTGTGTCGATGTTTCGGGATTTGTTGCCATTGTTTTGGGCAGTTGTTTCACAGATGTATCGTGTATTATTTGTTTTATTAGGATTGGGACTTGATTGTGCGATCACGCAGACAAGCTTTGACATGGATGGATTATTCCATAATTGAGTTATAACGACGCATTTTGTTGAATTCATGAAATTGTGATAGTAAGCATGTTGAGGGTTTGTAGGGGAATCATTTGCTAGTAATCACGAGAGATAATCAACTTCATATACTTTTAAGTATTCCGTTTTGGTTATTTGCGTGTGGTGATGATTGTCGTTGTCGTGATGGTTTCGGGATATTTTGGTTGAATGGTTTTTTTTATGACGGATTGCAAGTTTGGAGGACGAAACTTATTTTAAGTAGTGTAGTATGTAATATCCTGAATTTATACTATAGTTGTTTAATGTTATTTTATCCAAGTTATACTGCACAGTGAGGAATCTATACAGTAGGGATAAAACAATTGAAGGACTGAGACATCTGTATTGGTAATATTGTCGTACTTGGTCGATAATTGCATTTGAAGATATGGTGTGTCAAGTGTATTGTATGAGAATATTATGGGAAGGAATATATGTATTCAATATGTTGTGTGTATGTATCTAGTATATCGAGACGACGGACGAGAACAGTTGGAATCGGTTAAGTATAGTCTTATTAACGTACGTTAACATAAGGAATTAACGCACGCTAATGTGCAGGCTTAGTGCACGCTAAAGGCGAAGCATAGTGTACGCTAGTGCAGAACAGATCACAGGGAATCTACGTGTGGACCTGGCTACTTTCGGCGCATGTTCCGATAAGGTCAACGGATGTTTGCTATGAAGGATTAGCGCACGCTAAGCATGGGCCTAACGCATGCTAATTGTAGATCAGTCAAAGGGAATCTCGGCTTTGTCGGTTGCTTTCGGCATGTTGACCCATCTTCGGAGTAGGTGCAGATAAACAAGTCAACTACAAGTAGCGCATGCTAAGGTCGGAGACTTGCGTACGCTAAACAGAGTATTTACCTATGTTATTGCATGGGCATTGCGTATGCAAATCATTGTGCGAGTAAGGCAGTAGCCCCTGGACTACGATAGCGCACGCTAACAAAATCAGTTAGCGCACGCTATAACAAGTAACGCACACTATTTTGTGAGAGTAGCGCACGCTAGTAATGTGCAGTATATATATGTGCAGTTGAGGATTTTTATTCATTTTGGCCATTTCCTCCCTTCATCCGATAGAGAGTGTTCTTGGAGGAGGTTTTTAGGTTCCAAACACTTGAGTATTTGTAGAGTTGATTATCCTTAACTTTATTGAGCTTGGGAGTAATTGGAAACGGAATCAACCTTGAGAATCAACCCATTTTTTCGAAGAGGTAATTAATATTCACTTTGGATTTCATTTTGGATTGAATATTGATGTTCTTGAGTTGATGATTATCATATAAACGAGTTGATAAGTATGATTTTGAGATGGATTTCCGAATTATGTTGACCTTATTGTTGATATATGGATATTGATATGATTACTGTGGTTTGAGTTGTGTTGTTCGTCTTCTTGAGATATGTTGGTTAATCCTTCTCCTCATTTTTGGATGTTGATGTTGTTGTTGATCATTACTCCCTGTAATGATAGATTATGGAAGTGTTGTGATGATTCTTGGTGTTTCATGGAGCTTGGGTTGAGGAAGATGATGATATGATGATATGTATATATATACATCTTGAATTATGTTGCCTTGTTATGAACATGGTTATGGATTATTTGGTGTTCTTAAAGAACTTCTTGGTGAATATAACATAGCAAGATGACAATATGTTGAAGTATTGATGTTTTCGGATATCTAGAATTAAGTTATGTTGATTGATGATGTGATTTCCATATAACAACACGAGTATGGTGATGAGATTGAATTTGGAAAGGTTATTATTGATCTTGGAGTATGATTTCCTTTACATTTGTATTCGTAATCGCAAGATGTTGATTGGTACCTGTAATGCATGCAACTGCATGACGCTAACGCGCGCTAGCTGACTGGCTAACGCACACTAATTGGAATATTTAGCGTACATAAATATTGAGGTATTACATACGTAAACTATGTTCTGAGTAAGACACAAGTCAGTGACAATTAGCGCACACTATGTAATATGATTAGTGTACGCTAAGTCAACAGACATCGCACGTAAATCATATTGTGGTTATGAATTCGTAAGTGTTTGAGTTGGATTGTTCAGACTGTGTTTAATCGAGATATTGCAGAACCGTTGGGTTTGTTGATCGGTTATGTCAGTTGTTGATTGTTATCGGATTGTGGTTTATCGATTATTACAATAGGTTGTGAGGATTGATCGTTGATTAGAATAATATGATGCGGTCAAGTTCGAGGATGTTCGTGAATTAGTATGGTCAGATCCTAGGAGCTTGTAGATGAAGGCAAGGAAATTGGTGACGACACCATTATCATTGTATCGATATCGAGGCAAGTTATTACTTATTCAGTTTATAATATTTAATGAATGGTTTCAGTTTCATTTCATTTATAATGCATATAGCAATGATTATTATTGTGAACTCTGAAGATTTGGATTGTACGTTGTTTTCCTATTTTTGGGAGTTAAATCATAATGTATATGATTTACGTTCGTTATTGGTATAATTGGGTATCGAGGATACATTATGGTAAAGACGAGGATATGAGTTATCTATAGTCTATGGTACTTTTGGATCGTCGAATATTGAGGAAATTGTTGGTGATGGTTTTGACATTGAGGTTGCTCTCGAAGAATTCGGGGCAAGTACTCTAATCATTTTTATCATTTTGTGTCGATCATGTTGTGGTACATTCGTGTATTGTTGTTGTCATGGATTCGTGTATTGTTGTTAATATGCATTTATGCATTGTTTTCATATGTCCACCTCGTGTTGGTCCGACGGGATCATCTTAGGTATCTATGGTGTGTGCATTGGATCGTTGGATGGGTTTTCCACCTCATGTTGGTCCGACGGGATCATCTTGGGATCTATGCAGTGAAAGCTGGATCATCAGATTACCCATGTATTGTTGTGCATGTGTATATCATTGGTTATCCACATCGTGTTGGTCTAACGGGATCATCTTGGGATCTATGATGCGTGCAATGGATCATCGGATTTCCATGAGTATACGTTGTTGTTGTTGTTGTGAGCATATTGATGTTGTCATGTGAGTATGAATCTGTAGGTCTCTTGTAGGACCATTGTTGCGAGTTTCATTGAACGCAAGTGCACGTTATCGTAGACAAGTAATAAAGTGATGAGAAAGATATCGTTCCCACGAGGACTGACTTACTAACTACCGATTTATGAGTATTCTAATTTTATCTGAACTATCGAACTTTTGATGCAAGTAATAATTAAAGAAAATTAATAAAGAATAAATAGTAAAAACGATTGATTGAAGAAAGAAAATCAAATAAGGAATAAATCTAGGATTGTGAATCCACCTCGGTTTATCCGAATTTACTCTCGATTATATGAATTTGATGATTTCCCGATTTATTGAAGGCGAAGGTTGCTAAAATACTCTACCGCCTCTCCCGAGGTCAATAGATTTTTCTAATGGCGAATAACACACTCTATTCCTAGGTGAATTAAATCGACAATAGGCAAAAAGCTCAGAATCTTCAGAAATGCCACGTAGTTTCTATGAGTATATTCCTATCTCATAAGATAAAACGATTCTCACCAATTATTTTCCTCACCAACTCTCCTCTCCCAATTCGAGTTGCGTAATTAAAACAATTCAATTATAGGCCACACAATTGAAAGCATTAAGAACAATTGGGAAAACTGAATAGAAAAGGGAATTGAATTAATAATCAAAAGTTAATTCATCAAAACCTCGGTTTCATCAAAATCCTAGAACAGGGTTTTAGCCTGACATGCTAAAGAATAAAAATACAGAAATAATTAAAGAAAGCATAAAGATTAAACACAGTCGAAGAGCTCGGATTCCTCCGTTCTCTAGCTTCCGCTCTCTGCTCCTTGGTGTTTCTGCTTCTTCTTGATTCCTCGATGATCGATCCTCTCCCTCTGATGATCCTCTACTTTTTTATGACCTTCCATGCTTATTTATAACTCTCCTTAGCCTCCCAAAACACATCCGGGAATTAGGTTGGGAACAGGCTCCAAAAACGGCCCAAAACCGCGGCCAACACATCAAAACCGCCCCGTGGGCCGCGGCTCACTTAATCTGTGCCGCGGCCCCTAGCCTTCAGCGCATACCTGGGCGCGCTATTTTTCTTCCTGTGCCGCGGCTCAGCATCCTTGTGCCGCGGCCCCTGGTACAGTCCGCTTGGGGCTTCGCTGTGCCGTGTGTGTGCCGCGGCATGCTTTCCTTGTGCCGTGGCCCCAGGCCAAAATTTGCCATTTTCGCCCGTTTTTCGTCGTTCGAGCTTCCGGACTCCAATTTCCTGCAAAACATAAAAGAATAGTGCATTAAAAGCTCATTTATGCATATTTACACTTCAAATGACTATAAAATAATGACGAATAAGCGTATAAAAATACGCTTATCAAATACCCCCAAACTTGAGCCTTTGCTTGTCCTCAAGCAAAAATCAATTTTCAAATAAAAAGTATCGTGAATAATCGTGCAAATTCATAGTGCTCAACCTAATCAATACTATCCTGAAAATCTCAAAGAATAGTACAAGTATCGTAATAGTGAGTCACATCCAGGACACTGATTCCACAAAGTAACCATTTTCAGTGCTAATCAATCGTTCATGAAGAAAATAAAGCTCAAAGATTAACAAGCGCGAATTTAATTGACCGCCAATATGAAGGGTTAGAATAAACAAGCCAAGTCGCCCAGATTGGCAAAAATTTCAAGAGTTTCATCGTCAAAATTAACCCTCGGATAGCATTCCCTTATATATGATCAATAAAATGATTCGAGTTAGCCACTAGGATCCGGCTCTCGGGATGTTTCATCGGGATATCCCTAGGGTGGATTTCCATTCTCATGTATTGGGTGTAATACCCGTAATTTCGATTTCCGGTAATTTCTTTTTTTCGGCGGAAGTCCGTTTTGACGAATCTTTCATGACCGTTTCGTCATTCTGGGAATGATTAATTCTACACTTTTTGACATCCGAATTCGTTTCGGTGTCGTTTTGTTGAGTTCCGTGCTTTTTAGCGGTTTTTCCGCACTTGAGTTCGATTCTTGCGAATCTCGTCTGAAACTGTTGTTTCGACTTTCTTGTAAGTTCATTTAATGTTATTATTCATGTTGCAAGCTTCGGCTTGGTGTTTCGATCATGTATCGTGTATTTCGGACGTTTTGGGCCATTTTCGTAATTTCCGAAAGTTTGGGGTAATTACATTCCGTTGTCGAATTTCGAGCCTTCGGGTGGTCGGAATCGTGTGTTCTCTTAGTGCTCGAATTCGTCTTTGCGAGTACTTCGTAACTGTATCTTCAATTCGTATTTAGGTTCGGGTTTCGGGGTCGTTCGTGCCGTCGGAGTTGGCCTCGGCCGAGTCATGGCCGGACAGTCTGGGCCCAGGCCGGCACTGGCCGAGTTACGTACGGTAGCGCTCGGCAGTTATATACATAATGCTGGTTACGTACGTAACCCTTGGCCGGTTATGTACGTAAGGATGCCGGCATTTTTGGGCAGCGTCTCAGCCATGGCCGGTTACGTACGTAAGCCCTTGGCCGGTTACGTACGTAACTCGGCCGGCAGGCTGCCTATTTAAGGACCTGCGGACGAGTTTTCACCATTTTTTCTCAATCTTTTCTTTCTCTTCTGCAGATGTGGCCTTGGGGATTCCGAAGCCATGTTGTTGAACAATAAATCCATGAAGTTGTTGAGCTCATATCATCGATTAATCATCCGTTATCATCCTTTGATCCAGCGAATCAAGGTAATCTCTTCTTAGAACCCTAAATTCTTGAATTTGGGGGTTTTTACGTTTTTGTCTGATTCGTTCCGTATTGTTGATTAATTCATGATGGGTATGATTAATCTTGCTAGTATTCTTGTGTTTAACATCATTTAATCCATTGTTCTTCGTCGAATCGAAGTATATTTCTTGATTTCCTTCGAATCGACTTTTTGGGGGATTTGTTCTCGATCTCGTTTTCCATCCATTTTTGTTGGATAGATTGTGGTTAAATGATGTTGTTAAACATATTCTATGGATTGTATATCCATATTTCGACTTGGAATTCCATTTTCGTATTTTGTCGGGACGAATCGTGTTCTTGGCCGTTTTGGGGAGAACACTTGAACTTTCGTCATTCGTTCTTTGAATTCAATGGCTTTGAGTCGTGTTATGGAATTCCTTTCATTGTTTTTCTTGTCCTTCGTAGTTTATGACCGCGAGTTGGCGATTGGTGGAGTCGGCGGGTTCGTAGTCGGTTCGTGCCAACCTACTTCGGTCGATTCTCCGCGTTGTGGTTGTTCGAGGAAAGTACCTTGTCCATACTTTTCTTGTTTCGTGGATATGATGATTGGTGACTGTCTCAATGTGTTTGATTGGTTATTTGAAACGAGTTTTCAAAAGATTTGGCTAGCCATGTTAAAGGCTCACTTTCAAAACGTGTGTGTTTTGTGAATGGTGTGTAAATGACTATGTGATTTCTATGGATATGTTTGGTGTTGATGTTGCACTTGGTATTGCGTGTGGACGTATATTATTTCATTTAGGTGCGTTGTGGTTTGACGAGGTGTTTTGCTAAGTGTTTGATACCTCTGAATGAATTGTTTGGATATCTTTGTTGCATTGTGCTATGTGTGTGATTTGTTTAGCTAGCCAGCTCGGGAGGGTACTTCGAGGCCTCGGGCGGGATCAATGGTATTACCCTGTTCCCAAGGCGATTCTTGGTGTGATATGTTATTTAGTGAATGTATTTTACTCACCTCGGGGGGTCCGATGGGATCACGGAGGGAATTCCAATGGGTTGAGTCCGGGATTCACGAGTGAAAGACTTCACAGGTTGGTGTTTATTTAGTGAATGTATTTTAATCACCTCGGGGGGTCCGACGGGATCACGAAGGGAATTCCAATGGGTTGAGTCCGGAATTCGCGAGTGAAAGACTTCACAGGTTGGTGTTTATTTAGTGAACGTATTTTACTCACCTCGGGGGGTCCGACGGGATCACGGAAGGAATTCCAATGGGTTGAGTCCGGGATTCACGAGTGAAAGACTTCACAGGTTGGTGTTTATTTAGTGAACATATTATACTCACCTCGAGGGGTCCGACGGGATCACGGAGGGAATTCCAATGGGTTGAGTCCGGGATTCACGAGTGAAAGACTTCACAGGTTGGTGTTTATTTAGTGAATGTATTTTACTCACCTCGGGGGGTCCGACGGGATCACGGAGGGATTTCCAATGGGTTGAGTCCGGGAATCACGAGTAAAAACTTCATGAGTTGGTATTGATTTTATGTCCGTCGAGGACACGTGACTTGGGTTTTGGCCCTGTGAACTGTTGTCGATTTTCTATTTGCGAAAACAAAACCTTTGGGCTGTGATCCCTGTTGATTTTGGAAAGATAAGGATTTGATAATCCTAAATTGTTTTCTATTAAAACTCTCGATGGCATTTTAAACTGTTTCATAAATTGTTTCCCTTTAATTGTGGTCTTTCGATTTTGGAATGTCTTACTCAAATTCTTGCCTCGGGAAGTAATCGTTTCGTTGTATTTTAATCTATGAGGATTTCTGATTATTGTTATTCTTGGAACTTGAATTGTATGGCTCGTATTTTTGCACTTGTACTTGCACTAGCAAAACAGTGGAGTTTTACTAACCCCCGCGTATTCGGGGGGTGGATGTCTATTTTTGCATTCAGGTTTTGGAGCATAACACAGGGTCGACACGAAGGATGATGAAAGATGAACGATACTAATCACACGAGGATCCGTTGATGTCGTTTTGGTCCAGTTGTATTTTCTTTTCCGCTGCAGTATTTTTCCCCGTTGTACGGGAGTTTATTGTATTTTGACCCCTACGTGGGTATGTGTTTGGAGTTGAGTTGTATGTTATTGTTGAAAGACCAAATCGGTCTACTGAGTCATTTTAGCCTTAAAGGTGATGTTTAGATGCTTGATTTTAGTTATCAGCCTGGTAGATCCTCGAGGAGAGGGTCTACGGCGTGTAATATCCCTGAGTGGATTGGGGGTGTTACATAAATGGTATCGGAGCTTAGGTTGTGGAAACCTAGGCTGTCGGGTCAGTGGTGTCTGTTGAGTTTTTGTCTCGTCGGATTTTGTCTGACTGAGTCGTGTCACGATGCGTCGTCTGAGTTTGTTGGTCGTGATTAGTATCGTGGGGCGATCATCATCTTCGTGCGACTTGTGGCTGTAAGTCTCCCTTCTTTGTGTTGTGCCTCGTGTGACACGAGCTATTTTTATGATTATTTGTTAACTGACGGAATCCTCTTATGGATTTTGATTTCGTGATATGTGGTTATTTGACTCTAATATTTCGTTCATATGAGGAGTAGTGTTGCTGGATTGTGCATGTTGAACTGATTTCTTTTATCCGCTGCGTGAGTTCTTTTGTAATGACTTTCGATATTTTACCGACTGAGTTTTATTTCGAAAACCGGTTCCCTAAACTAAGTTTTTGGCATTATGGCCTTGATCGTTTTGGCGAAATTCTTATGACGGTATTTAGTATTTTGTAAATAGCTTTTGTGAATTTTTGAAATATTACCGTCATTGGCCTTTTTGGCATTTTTGTAAATGTTTTTTTAGCCTGGTGGGTTCCGGCGCGGGGCCCACGGTGCTATAATGTTTTGTGTAATTACCTGAAGTTTTTGGGCATTCTAGCCCATTGAATTATCTTTTAAAACCTTGAGTATCTTAGAAAATAAATTTCGAGACGTACTTTTAAAATGAATTATTTTCTCGTGGTACATCTAAGGTGCCACAATATGTTTCAAAATTCTTCTACCTCGAGGACCAAAATGTTTTGAGATATTTTCGATGTTTAGAAACACTTATACTTAGACCCGAGGGTCTAATATTTCTGAAAGTCTTTCGCTAAAAGATAATGTCCTCATTTTACACGCATGATGGTTTTCAAAGTCTCGGTAACGATGTTTCACGTTTGTACTTTTTTTGAAAGGTGATACTCAAGATCAACCGGTGTTCTTCTAAAATTATTTTCAAAATGAGGTTTTCGTTTTTAAAACCTATCCATTCCCGTTTAAGGGCTGGGTATGTATGTATGATGTTTGCGTTCTCATTATGAAGTTTGCTCCCGAGTATGATCGAATTGGCGGTGTGAGCGTTGAGTCGCTTTCCACACATTTGTCGTGTTAGCCCTCTGTGAGAGGTGGGATGTTGGTGTTGAATATTGTCGCCTCGTGGTGATTTCTTCGTTGTCGCGCATGTGCGAGCTGTTAGAGCTTGGCTTGGTATGGCCGTGTGCATCGATAATCGTTCCGTTATGTGTCGGTTGTTTAATGTCTTGTTACCTCGCTCCTGTTTTTGTGAATTTCGTGGATGAGGTCGGAGGTAATACCCGTACTATTTTGACTTTTGTAATTTCTCTTTCTCTATTCTTTCAACTCGCTCGTGTTCGTTGATACTTTCTGAACTTGTTCTGTATTTTGGTTTCATCGTCCGAACGAGCTGTGATCTTGTTGTGGGTCGATCTGGTTATCGCTGTGACTTTTTCGAGTTCGGTTCGATTCTTGTGAACCTTGTTCGGAAGTGACATCATTTGGTTCTATTAGTTCTTTTATTCGAAGTGGATCGGATTTGGAACTCCTGTGTTTTTTCGACTCTGTCGACTCATTTACGCTCGTTAACATTTTCTGAACTTTCCCTATCCCTTGTTTTTGTTGATCGAACGAGTGTGGTATTGTTTCGGAATAACTCGTTTGTCGTTGTGACTTTTCAATTTCTATTCACTTTCCTGTGGATCTCATGTGAATGCACATGTTGTTGTTTTCACCGGATCATATATTGTCTCGAGTCGAGATGCGAACTTTGGAATTGTTGTTTGAACTTTATTGTTCTTCGTGATTCGAACATGATTGTTCGATTTTTGTTGTCTCGATCGTTGTGGTTCGATCGTTTGATTGTTCGGTTTTTGTTGATCTCATTCCGTGATTGGTGAACGTTCAGGCTCCTTCGTAATTCCCTTCAGTTCGGGAAATTAGTCTCATTTCCGATCTTCCAACCCTTAGGCGGTGGAATTCCGTATTTGTTCAGCGTTTGGCTTGCGTTTTGATTGATGAACCGTTGGGTTGGTCAATCGTATTGATTTTCGTTCGTGTGTTTTGTGACTGTTCGGATAATCGACTTGATTGTACTATCTGTTTGATGACGCTTGTCACTTGTTGGTTTTATTATGTTACTACCGGTGGTGTTGTGTTGGTCGTCGTGGAGCGTGTTTTCACGCCGTATGTCTCTTTGCGTTTCTTGCAGCGTTTCGCCGTCGGGCGCGAGTTTTCGGTTTTTGTGTATCTCGTTGAGTTTTCCTGGCAGGGAATATTGCTTCTCCCTACTTATTTTAAGTTTCGGGATGAAACTTCTTTTAAGGAGGGTAGAATGTAATACCCGTAATTTTTATTTCCAGTAATTTCTTTTTTTTCGGCGGAAGTCCGTTTTGACGAATTTCTCATGACCGTTTCGTCATTCTGGGAATGATTAATTCTACACTTTTTGACATCCGAGTTCGTCTCGGTGTCGTTTTGTTGAGTTCCGTGCTTTTTAGCGGTTTTTCCGCACTTGAGTTCGATTCTTGCGAATCTCGTCTGAAATTGTTGTTTCGACTTTCTCGTAAGTTCATTTAATGTTATTATTCATGTTTCAAGCTTCGGCTTGGTGTTTCGATCATGTATCGTGTATTTCGGACGTTTTGGGCCATTTTCGTAATTTCCCAAAGTCTGGGGTAATTACTTTCCGTTGTCGAATTTCGAGCCTTCGGGTGGTCGGAATCATATGTTCTCTTAGTGCTCGAATTCGTCTTTGCGAGTACTTCGTAATTGTATCTTCGATTCGTATTTAGGTTCGGGTTTCGGGGTCGTTCGGGCCGTCAGAGTTGGCCTCGGCCGAGTCATGGCCGGGCAGTCTGGGCCCAGGCCGGCACTGGCCGAGTTACGTACGGTAGCGCTCGGCAGTTACATATGTAATGCCGGTTACATACGTAACCCTTGGTCGATTAAGTACGTAAGGATGCCGACATTTTTGGGCAGCGTCTCAGCCATGGCCGGTTACGTACGTAAGCCCTTGGCCGGTTACGTACGTAACTCGGCCGGCAGGCTGCCTATTTAAGGCCCTGCGGACGGGTTTTCACCATTTTTTCTCAATATTTTCTTTCTCTTCCGCGGATGTGGCCTTGGGGATTCCGAATCCATGTTGTTGAACAACAAATCCATGAAGTTGTTGAGCTCATATCATCGATTAATCATCCGTTATCATCCTTTGATCCAGCGAATCAAGGTAATCTCTTCTTAGAACCCTAAATTCTTGAATTTGGGGTTTTTTACATTTTGTCCGATTCGTTCCGTATTGTTGATTAATTCATGATGGGTATGATTAATCTTGGTAGCATTCTTGTGTTTAACATCATTTAATCCATTGTTCTTCGTCGAATCAAAGTATATTTCTTGATTTCCTTCGAATCGACTTTTTGGGGGATTTGTTCTCGATCTCATTTTCCATCCGTTTTTGTTGGATAGATTGTGGTTAAATGATGTTGTTAAACATATTCTATGGATTGTATATCCATATTTCGACTTGGAATTCCATTTTCGTGTTTTGTCGGGACGAATCGTGTTCTTGGCCATTTTGGGGAGAACACTTGAACTTTCGTCATTCGTTCTTTGAATTCAACGGCTTTGAGTCGTGTTATGGAATTCATTTCATTGTTTTTCTTGTCCTTCGTAGTTTATGACCGCGAGTTGGCGATCGGTGGAGTCGGCGGGTTCGTAGTCGGTTCGTGCCAACCTACTTCGGTCGATTCTCTGCGTTGTGGTTGTTCGAGGCAAGTACCTTGTCCATACTTTTCTTGTTTCGTGGATATGATGATTGGTGACCGTCTCAATGTGTTTGTTTGGTTATTTGAAACGAGTTTTCAAAAGATTTGGCTAGCCATGTTAAAGGCTCACTTTCAAAACGCGTGTGTTTTGTGAATGGCGTAGTTTGTAAATGACTATGTGATTTCTATGGATATGTTTGGTGTTGATGTTGCACTTGGTATTGCGTGTGGACGTATATTATTTCATTTCGGTGCGTTGTGGTTTGACGAGGTGTTTTGCTAAGTGTTTGATATCTCTGAATGAATGGTTTGGATATCTTTGTTGCATTGTGCTATGTGTGTGATTTGTTTAGCTAGCCAGCTCGGGAGGGTCCTTCGAGGCCTCGGGCGGGATCAATGGTATTACCCTGTTCCCAAGGCGATGCTTGGTGTGATATGTTATTTAGTGAACGTATTTTACTCACCTCAGGGGGTCCGATGGGATCACGGAGGGAATTCCAATGGGTTGAGTCCGGGATTCACGAGTGAAAGACTTCAGAGGTTGGTGTTTATTTAGTGAATGTATTTTACTCACCTCGTTTGGTCCGACGGGATCACGGAGGGAATTCCAATGGGTTGAGTCCGGGATTCATGAGTGAAAGACTTCACAGGTTGGTGTTTATTTAGTGAATGTATTTTACTCACCTCGGGGGGTCCGACGGGATCACGGAGGGATTTCCAATGGGTTGAGTCCGGGAATCACGAGTAAAAACTTCACGAGTTGGTATTGATTTTATGTCCGTCGAGGACACGTGACTTGGGTTTTGGCCCTGTGAACTGTTGTCGGTTTTCTATTTACGAAAACAAAACCTTTGGGCTGTGACCCCTGTTGATTTTGGAAAGATAAGGATTTGATAATCCTAAATTGTTTTCTATTAAAACTCTCGATGGCATTTTAAACTGTTTCATAAATTGTTTCCCTTTAATTGTGGTCTTTCAGTTTTGGAATGTCTTACTCAAATTCTTGCCTCGGGAAGTATTCGTTTCGTTGTGTTTTATTCTTTGAGGATTTCTGATTATTGTTATTCTTGGAACTTGAATTGTGTGGCTCGTATTTTTGCACTTGTACTTGCACTAGCAAAACAGTGGAGTTTTGCTAACCCCCGAGTATTCGGGGGGTGGATGTCTATTTTTGCATTCAGGTTTTGGACCATAACACAGGGTCGGCACGAAGGATGATGAAAGATGAACGATACTAGTCACACGAGTATCCATTGATGTCGTTTTGGTCCAGTTGTATTTTATTTTCCGCTGCAGTATTTTTCCCCGTTGTACGGGAGTTTATTGTATTTTGACCCCTGCATGGGTATGTGTTTGGAGTTGAGTTGTATGTTATTGTTGAAAGACCAAATCGGTCTACTAAGTCATTTTAGCCTTAAAGGCGATGCTTAGATGCTTGATTTTAGTTATCAGCCTAGTAGATCCTCGAGGAGAGGGTCTACGGCGTGTAATATCCCTGAGTGGATTGGGGGTGTTACATTGGGGAACCGTTTGACGTAAAAGACACTCATGGGGCATATGGATGCTTCTAGTTACTAAGTTCCCCTCCACAGCGAAGAAAAAAACTCGAATAGCTATTCCTGCGTCTGATTCAAGGTCGCTGTTTTACGCGAGAGTAAACAACGGGTCACGCGAATACCCTCGGTTACTAGGCTCCCCATCATCGGCACATGCGTTATTTCTAAATCATTAGTCTATTCAGGGTTGTCGTTTTACGCGAGAGTAAACAACGGGTCACGCGAATACCCCCGGTTATTAGACTTCCCATCATAGAACATATAATATCTCGACTTTTTGGGAAAGACTGTCCGAATCTAAACTCAATTTAAGTGCCACCATGACTCATTTTACTGGATAACTAGCTATGCGAAAAATATAACCAAACATATAGACGGCGATTTGAAAACACGTATGTCTCCTTTCTTATCTGCTAAGATTTCTACAAAAACGAAAAAAATTGGGACCTAAATGAATACTCAACAGAAATGGATATCGCTGACTGCAACTCGACTAAAAGTCAACCGTTTCTTCCAAGAGAAATAAGTATCATAACATCAGTTTTACACAAAGAAGCACGAAATCACGAATGCAAATAAAAACAGGACAAACAAGGCTAGCGTCAAAAATAACGAAAAATAATGAAAAGTGCAAACGAATAAATAAAAAGCGACTGAAAGTAAAATCCCCCCCTAAACTTAGGACGTACATTGACCTCAATGGACATAGATAATAATATGCGATAAAAGAAAAGGTTGAGTACTCCCCTAGTGTCAGCTCATGAACTGGTGGCGGCCTCGTCCGGCGAGGAAGGTGGTGTGGATGGCCTAGCTGGTGGAATGAATGTCCCGTCCGGGTGCAAAATAAGGCTCGTCCACGCAGTAAGGTAATCCTGGTGGTAAGCATCCCTCGCTGCCAAGCGCCTCGTCTCATCTCGGACAGCAGCGAGGAGGCTCTCTCTCTCCGTCCGCATCTCCTCTCTTATAGTGGCTAGGTGGCTCTCTCGCTCTCTCCTCATCTCCTCTCTCAAGCCGTCAAACATCGCCTGGAGGTGCGGTCTCTCGGGCGGCGGGCTGGACTCCTCCTGCCCATGTGTCAGAAGAAGAGGCTCGGGGGACTGCTCATGTGCCTCATCGAGAAGAAATCCTCGTCCCCGAGCATGCACCGACGCTCCACCCCACTGGTCAAAATGCGAAATGATACGATGGCCTATCGGGCCCTGGGGTGCTAACATCGGCTCGTCATCCGACCAAGTCATGCCTGACTGGCGGCATAGAGCGCATATAAGATATGGGTCCTTCAGCCCCGTCTTGGCCCCTCCTTGAATGCATAGAAGGATAGATCGGACTAGAAGAGGGGCCACATCGAATCTGACCCCGGAAGCGATAGCATATAATGTACGGGCACGAGAGAGTAAAACTGAGCGAATCTGAGAGGTAGGATCAACACGTGCGCAGATGAAGTACAACCAGGCTCGCCCGATCCGACTGAGGCGCGAGCTATTAAAGTAGAAGGCTGACGAACCTGGGGCGCGAGTCTCCCAGACGGAGCCGGGCTGTGTGAGTGCCTCGAGCAGGGCCTCCCTCGTGAGACCACTCATAGCTCGCGTATACGCTGTATCGTCAACCACAGGCAGCTCGAATAATCTCCGAATGGCGGCCACTGAGAAATCCACAATAATGCCTCGGACGACGACCTGAGTCCGGGTATCTGACTGCGGTATCATCTTCCCCGCCCGAATGTGCTTCAACAGAGCGCTAGCATAAAACTCTTGGACGATGGAGATCACCACCGGCTCGTGAGGCGCAGCGAAATGGGCCCACCCCATCTTGTCAATCATCGTCATAAGCTCACCATCCTAGGGGGCGGGAGTGAATCCCTGCTCCGGAATCAAAGGGCGAGGACGGATCTTTTCATTGAATATTTTATGAATTTCTGGGTCGGAGAATTGGTGTGACTCGAACTCGGCTCGGCTTTGTGAAGTTTCCCTTTGTGTGGGGGATGATTGCGTCCTAGCCCTTGTGCTAACCTTCCTCTTTCTAGCCATGGCGCGTTCCTGAGAAGATAAACAACGGAAGTTACTTAATCTATATGGAAAACAACACCATTTAACTAAAGATATGCAAAACGTGAATAAAGAGTTGAACGAGTGTGCACCGTCGTGAGGGAAAATTAAAATTGAGCTTTCATGTTTAAACTTGACGTAAGGGTTGGGGTGCGCTGTAAATCCATAAACAATTTTATTTGCACATAGTTTCAAAACGTTGACTTAACAAGGAAAAATTTTCATTTATGCATTTCATCAAACATCTTGACTGCATGAGTTCCAATGAAGAACAAGCATTATAATGGTTAAATATAATCCCCGAAAACAACACCAATCGATATGCTCATGACACAATGACAAAAACATTAACAATCCACCGAATATCAACACATACCATCGAAATCAATCAATAATTTCATATTCCTAACTCAATTCTTGATAGAACTAAGAAGAACTAACAACATAATCAACATCAAATGAATAACAATACTTAACTTTTCAAAACATGTATCAATAAGTATTAAGAGATTTAGGATTACCTGACTTGGATTGTAGTATGCAAGAGGAAGAAGAAGATGAGAAGAGGTTTTCGGCTGATCGCTGTGCGAAGGAAGGAAAAGAAGTTACCTGGGGAGCCAGCCGATCCGTGTTATAAAGGTACCTGGGCCTTTGAACTTCCGAACGGGGGCCGTGGCACAACTTAAGTGAGCCGTGGCCCAGAGTACAGTCCACCTGGGTGTGTATGCTATGTCGCCATATGCCTCAGCTCAGAATGCGAGTGCCGCGGCTCAGCATGTTAGTGTTCCGCGACTCATTTGGTCTGTGCCGCGGCACGGAGTACAGCCTCCTGGGCATTTCTTGGACATTTAGCGTGACGCGGCTCAGTGCATATGTGCCGCGGCTCAGGGACCTAGTGTGCCGCGGCTCAGTAAGGTCGTGCCGCGGCATAGAGTACAGTTTGTTTGGCCTTTTTCCTTCAACTGGTGTGTGCCGCGGCTCACTATCCTTGTGTCGCGACCCGTTGCTGATTTCTTCCCCTGGGGTGATTCCTGCACAGAATTTTCAAAGGAAAACATCAAGAACGAGAGGGATAAGCAAATCAAAGCAAAAATGACAAAAAATAAAGACTCTAAAATGCAAGAAAACACTAAAAATAAAATAAAATCTACAACTAATACTCGGGTTGCCTCTCGAGAAGTGCTAAGTTTATAGTCTTCAGCCGGACTTTTTGAAGATCAATTCGCTTTTCGCAAAGAACATTTGAACTCCACCCCGTCTGTCAAACCGTTAATATGTGTTTTAAATTTTTGACCATTGGTCTTTAACAATTCGATTTTCGGTTTGGACATCCAATGTTCTTTGAGAAAAGATTTAAACAAACACAATTTTCCAAAACACCCATATTGTACACGACTTGGCACCCGTTTCAATTCCGGCTTATTCTCCTTTTTCACGAACGAACTTATGACAGCATTAGATTTTTTCGTTGGTGGGTGAATGGTTGATGAAGACGACAGGTCCAAATGCCTAAGATATGCGACTCGTTCTATAATTTTCTTCGACGTCGAAGCAACTAACACGGATTCTAAACATTTCGACCGAAAACACTCCTGGTGTGTTTCTTTCTCGAAGATGTCAATTTGTGAACACTTCTCGGCCTTGCTTGGACATGGGAGAGATCGAAACACCTTGAATGTGACTTTCTCATCCTCAACCCGAAGTATTAATTTCCCCTCCTGAACATCAATAAGGGTCCTTCCGGTAGCTAAGAACGGTCTACCCAATATAATCGGAATCTCATGGTCTTCCCCCATATCCAGCACAATGAAATCAGCAGGAAAAATGAATTTATCTACCTTAACCAAGACATCTTCTATTACCCCTCTCGGGTATTTGATCGATCTATCGGCTAATTGCAAGGAGACAGTCGTCGGCTTGGCTTCCCCAATTCCTAGCTTCTTGAAAATAGAAAGAGACATGAGATTAACGCTAGCACCGAGGTCACATAATGCTCTATCAAAATACAAGTTCCCAATAGTGCACGGTATAGTGAAGCTTCCTGGGTCCTTCAATTTAGGCGGGAGCTTCCTCTGCAAAATTGCGCTGCACTCTTCAGTCAGTGCCACCGTTTCATATTCCTCGAGCTTCTTTTTCTTAGATAAGATTTCCTTCATAAGCCTCACATAGCTCGGCATTTGTTCTAAGGCGTCGACAAATGGAATGTTGATATGTAGTTTCTTGAAGACGTCAAGAAACTTGGAGAATTGTTTGTCCAATTTCTGCTTTTGCAAACGCTGTGGAAACAGGACGGGTGGCACATATGCCTTCGGATTGTCAGGAAACAGTTTCGAGGATCTAGAAATTTGTGATTCCTCGCTCGCCGAGTTTTTCTTCTCCTCATCCTCACTTCTCTTTTCGTTCCTCTCGGGCTGGTCACACACTTCCTTCCCACTTCTCAAACTAATGGCATTTATACTCTCTCTGGGGTTCGTCTCAGTCGTACTTGGCAAGGTACCCTCCGGGCGGGCTGTTAACACATTTGCTATCTTGCCCAGTTGGACTTCCAAGTTGCGAATAGAAGCAGAATGGTTTTGCAAGGTTGCTTCCTTACGGGTCATGAACTGACTTGTATTTGCTGCTAATTTGGCCATTGCTTCCTCTAGAGAAATTTTTGGAGCGGGAGGAGGTTGCTGTTGGTGTTGGGCAAACTGAGGTTGATTTGAGTTTTGTCCGTTTCTCGATGAAAAGTTAGGGTGATTACGCCACCCCGAATTATAAGTGTTGGAGTACGGATTATTTTTCCGATTCCTGTTCCCCACGAACTGACTTGTTCCATCGAAGGTTGCTCGAAAGGGTTTCCGACTTGGAATTCCGCGCTAAGATGAAATCCGTTGCACCAATTACATGATTCAATGTGTAACGGGAGAAGGAGCATGTGAAAAGGCTTGGAGTTGCTGAGTCAAGGCGGCAACTTGGGCTGATAATGTAGAGATTGGATCATTGTCGGAAATTTCCATTACTCGCTTCAGGATCCCTCGTTCGGAAGGCCACTGATAAGCATTTGCAGCCATCGCCTCCAATAGAGAGTGGGCTTCGGCCATCGTTTTTCCCATCAACGCTCCTCCAGCGGCTGCATCAACAAGAGTGCGTGTAGAAGCACTCAATCCGTTATAAAATGTTTGGATTTGTAGCCAATCCGGTAAGCCGTGGTGTGGGCATCTCCGTAATAGATCCTTGTATCGCTCCCAAGCCTCGTGAAGAGACTCCATATCAAATTGCCCAAAGGTGGTTATCTCATTCCTAAGCCTCGCCGTCTTTGATGGTGGGAAGAACTTAGCCAGGAAGGCTTGCGTTAATTCCGCCCAAGTAGTGATAGAGCCCGGCGGTAAAGAATTCAACCAAAATTTGGCTTTGTCCCTCAAAGAGAAAGGGAAAAGCCGTAGATGAATAGCATCATCGGTGACACCTTTATTTTTGAAGGTGTCATATATCTCGAGAAATGATGCGATGTGAGCGTTGGGGTCATCGTTTGGCAGTCCACAAAACTGGCTTGCTTGTACCATCTGAATAATAGCCAGCTTGATTTCGAAGTTGTTCGCTTGGATGGTTGGACGCCGAATCCCCGAAAAGTTCGCATTGATTTGTGTCATAGCATAATCACGGAGTGCTAATGCCGGTTGAGCTTTCTGAATGGGATTATCTCCTCCGTGATTTTCGGTATTGTTGGCCATGGTGTTTTTAGTCGGTAGCTCACGTTTCTCCTTATTGCTTTTCCAAAGAGTACGCTCGAGTTCGGTATCCAAAGGTAGTAGGTCGTCGTTACCAAATTTTCTCATGCACTAACCAGAAATTCCTGAAAGGAAAAACAAAAAATAAAAAAAAATGTTCAAACTAAGACTAGAAATACTGAAATCGATATTAGTAAAATAATCAATCCCCTGCAACGGCGCCAAAAACGTGTTGCGAGTTTTGTTGAACGCAAGTGCACGTTATCGTAGACAAGTAATAAAGTGATGAGAAAGATATCGTTCCCACGAGGACTGACTTACTAACTACCGATTTATGAGTATTCTAATTTTATCTGAACTATCGAACTTTTGATGCAAGTAATAATTAAAGAAAATTAATAAAGAATAAATAGTAAAAACGATTGATTGAAGAAAGAAAATCAAATAAGGAATAAATCTAGGATTGTGAATCCACCTCGGTTTATCCGAATTTACTCTCGATATATGAATTTGATGATTTCCCGATTTATTGAAGGCGAAGGTTGCTAAAATACTCTACCGCCTCTCCCGAGGTCAATAGATTTTTCTAGTGGCGAATAACACACTCTATTCCTAGGTGAATTAAATCGACAATAGGCAAAAAGCTCGGAATCTTCAGAAAGGCCACGTAGTTCCTATGAGTATATTCCTATCTCATAAGATAAAACGATTCTCACCAATTATTTTCCTCACCAACTCTCCTCTCCCAATTCGAGTTGCGTAATTAAAACAATTCAATTATAGGCCACAAAATTGAAATCATTAAGAACAATTGGGAAAACTGAATAGAAAAAGGAATTGAATTAATAATCAAAAGTTAATTCATCAAAATCTCGGTTTCATCAAAATCCTAGAACAGGGTTTTAGCCTGACATGCTAAAGAATAAAAATACAGAAATAATTATAAAAAGCATAAAGATTAAACGCAGTCGAAGAGCTCGGATTCCTCCGTTCTCTAGCTTCCGCTCTCTGCTCCTTGGTGTTTCTGCTTCTTCTTGATTCCTCGATGATCGATCCTCTCCCTCTGATGATCCTCTACTTCTTTTATGACCTTCCATGCTTATTTATAACTCTCCTTAGCCTCCCAAAATGCATCCGGGAATTAGGTTGGGAACAGGCTCCAAAAACGGCCCAAAACCGCGGCCAACACATCAAAACCGCCCCATGGGCCGCGGCTCACTTAATCTGTGCCGCGGCTCCTAGCCTTCAGCGCATACCTGGGCGTGCTATTTTCTTCCTGGGCCGCGGATCAGCATCCTTGTGCCTCGGCCCCTGGTACAGTCCGCTTGGGGCTTCGCTGTGCCGTGCGTGTGCCGCGGCACGCTTTCCTTGTGCCGTGGCCCAGGCCAAAATTTGCCGTTTTCGCCCGTTTTTCGTCGTTCGAGCTTCCGGACTCCAATTTCCTGCAAAACATAAAAGAATAGTTCATTAAAAGCTCATTTATGCATAGTTACACTTCAAATGACTATAAAATAATGATGAATAAGCATATAAAAATACACTTAACAACCATGTCCGTATGTTGTTTTGATCTGATCTCGGATTAGATTGACGTGATTCATTGTGGCATTGTGTATCTTGAGGTATGTTCCGTAATTCCTATTTGGTATTTGTCTTTTGATGGATAATCGATTATCGTGTTGATATTTGATGATGTTAATCGATGGATTGAATAGGTCAGAGTTGGTATATTTCCGTATTGGCGACTTATGATGATGTTCTGAGAATTCTTGGTTATTGTATAGCACCCCTTAAAAGGCGATTATCAAAATGCCGTGGACCCACACTGGGACCCACCAGGCGATACCAAATATTGATTAATCAAGACATACTGTGGGATACCGAACCACAAAACAATAATCCTTACTCCGATCGGGAGTTTACAAATAGTACGGCTATTAGCCTTAAAAATACACAGGATCCAAATACGAGTATAGACCATGTGAAGATGGAATATACTTAAATAGTAGTACAATCGACAACAGTTTAAATGAAACGGAGAAGTACTATTACACGATTTAAGCACAACCGGACAACAAAAGACTTTGGGGCCCCCGAACTAGTATCCTTCAAACCCTTCACCGTCACCGTGCTCTTCCCGTGCCTTGCCCGTGCCTCGACCTAAAATACAAGACAAGTATTTCGCTCAAAACCACAGGGTCAGATATACATGATAATAATTCTCAAGACATTATACAATTCACATATATTGTATCTCAAGGAAACATCCCGACTATTGAACATACCCCTCGGGCGTATGAACAATCAGTCACAAACCGTCAAACATATCCAATCATACATGGACTATGAACGACCAATCAACATGGCTCAAGATGGATATCACAGTATGCCCGATCCGAAAATGTGTCCGTGCACATGTCTACCCCGTATACGGAATCCAGAATATACGTGTGACAATGTACCTAATTAGCCTCACGAACTACGTCTCGTGTGCATAGTCCAATACGGAAACATCAACATATGACCATATGTGCCTGGCTAAAAATCCTACATAATAACCAATCGGCACGCAGATATGATTTTAGATGTGTCACGATACAACATGACAACGAATTTAATAAATTATATATCCAAGTAAGGATCAAGAAACTCACCGAAGTGACAATAAGAATCAATGAGATAAATGATTCAAAGGCGATGAACTTGGGAGTACAATCCCACAATGAAAATGAAAATATCCTCAAGGACAATATCACAATACGAATCATGGATTCATAAGCATGTCATATACACGAAACCTATAACGTTCACAAGAATTCAATTATCATTATAACCAAGCAAGACAACTTGTCTCAATTCTATAGACGAAATACAATCCTTCTCCAAACGATCGAACAAATGGTATCTTCGACTAAGTACTCACTCGAAAGAAACCTTGAATGCAACATAATTCATTCAACAGTACATTCACACAATATTGATATCAAGCCGTAGGAAACGACACTCGAAACCTATCCGAAATAATTTATTCTATCCTAAGAAACATTCTATCGACTATTGATGTATCTCTATGCATCTGATTTGTCTTCAACAATCGGATTATCTGCTAAAAAGGTCCTTCTAATACTCTTGCTATCATTATGAGCAAGTTTACTTAAACAACTTCAATTAACCACTTCAATATGTTTATTATTGCCATAACTTGTAATTAAACATTTTGAAAATATCACCAACCTTCTAACATAATGCTTTAGACAGTCTAATTCATCAATTTATCAAGCTCAGCATAAATGTATCAAATCATGAGTGTATTTACATAGTTCATTATCATTCTTCAAGGATTAACTAAACCTCTTCTTCAAGACATGATTAGATTCTAAAATCTCTAAGCATCAAGATAATCATAATCTTATAAGTTCCAATTATCATGTTCAATATCAGATTTTAGACATAAGCAACCATAACTAAGTTAACTTACAACCTTTCAAACATTAAAGAATTGATACTAACAATATTGTCATGTATTTCACTTAAGTTTGATCAAATGTTCACTAATCATTAGATTACACCAGTTTAACCTAACATAATAAGAAGTACTCTTACCTAACATCATCAAAAGCATGGAATCAGCAAGAGTTTACGATAACTAACCTCAAGAAAATAAGAATAACACCAAGGCTATCAAGAACACACTACAAGCTTCCAAACAATGTGATTCAATCAAAGGTGCAAGCTTCAAGATAAGGTGGAAGGGTGCATATCGGTCTAGGGAAGCAGAGGGATTAAACTTGAAGGGAAAATCAGAGTTTGGATCGTGCAAATGAAAGACATAAGCTGTCTTTTTATAAACTGCACAATCTGTTACGTACGTTATAGCATAAAGCTAACGTACGTTAACCACTTTACGTACGCTACATATTAGTTGTTATGTATGTAATCTGCATCCAGAGGCTACTGCCTCAAAACACCCACCTAATTACGTATGTTATAGCCTCAGCATTACGTACGTAATGTACGTCAACTTGGCTGTCTCGAAAGGGCTAAATATCCGGATCGTGTCTGGCCTACCATGCCGAAAGTTGAGATGGGATAAGATTCTCAGCATTACGTACATAACTAGTACCTCATTACGTACGTAAAGCCAATGCATTAGCATACATTAAGTTAAATCTTAGCGTACGTTAAACACAAAAAACCTATCCCAAATGATCTACACAACGTCAAGCAATCCACAATGTGAATGACAGTTATAATCAAGTCTATTCTGATATATCCCGACATCAATAAACATTAAACTAAATATAACATGATTACAACGATACTCAAATTATCCGAATAATACAATAGTAGATAAGAAATTATTGTCGGATATTACATACTCCGCCCTTAAAGGAGTTTCGTCCTCGAAACTAAGGGGTAAACAACTCGGGATACCTCTCTCGCATGCTGCTCTTGGTCTCCCACGTGGTCTCCTAGACTCCGTGTCGTGACCACTGAACCTTCAGTATGGTAATCGTCTTGTTCCTCAATTGTTTGATCCTCTTCTCAAGTATTTGTACGGGACGTTCCTCATCAGAATGATCATCGGCTAACTCGAACTGAAGTATGTGTCTCGGATCAGCAACATACTTACTCAACTGGGAGACATGAAACACATTATGAATCCGACTCAAAGCTGGTGGCAACGCCAGACGATAGTCCAGATCACCTACTCCTTCCAAAACCTTAAACGACCCGATATACCTCGGACTCAGTTTGCCTCTCTTCCCAAAATGAAAGATACCTCGAGTAGGGGACACTTTCATTAGCACATGTTCACCAACCTCGAACTCAAGCGGTCATCGATGGTTATCTGCATAAGATTTCTGTCGGCTTTGAGCCGTTAACAAACGAATCCTAATCAGAACAATCTTCTCACGGGATGCTAACAATATATCAGGTTCCGTACCCAAAGATTCAGACAGGTCGTCCCAACACAAAGGGGACCTACAACGATATCCATGCAATGCTTCATAAGGTGCCATCTGAATCGAAGCGTGCCAACTATTATTGTAGGTGAATTCCACCAAAGGCAGTTGGGCTTCCCAGTCGTCCTTCCAATCAAGAGCATACGCTCTCAACATATCTTCTAGAGTTTGGATAGTTTTCTCAGATTGGCCATCGGTCTGAGGGTGAAATGCTGTACTGAAGTTAAACTATGTACACATCGCACGATGAACTGGTTTCCAGAAGTGTGACACGAACCACCCATCGCGATCCGATATAATACTCTTGGGAGTACCGTACAATCTTACAATTTCTTTAATGAATAGTTGAGCTAACCTATCGGGACCCATGTGTCTTTAATCTCGAAGAAGTGGGCTGATTTGGTCAAACGATCCACAATCACCCAAATGGTATTCATTCCTCGGCGACTCGTCGGTAAGTTGGTGATAACATCCATCGATATGTTCTCCCATTTCCATTCGGGAATCGGGTGTGGTTTCAGCATACCTGCCAGTCGTCGGTGCTCAATCTTAACCTGCTGACAGGTCAAACATCTTGAAATGAATTCTGTAACTTCTCGTTTCAGATTGCCCCACCAATAGTATTGCTTCAAATCCTTGTACATCATGCTAGACCCCAGGTGAATAGAATAAGGGGTAGCATGAGCCTCCCTTAGAATAGATTTTCTCAATTCTTCATCTGCCGGTGCACATAATCGATTCTTGAAATGTATCATTACATCCTCATGTATCACACATCCAAGGGCATTCCCCTGAGTTACTTCATTACGAACCTGAGATAAGAATGGGTCCATAATCTGCTTTGATCTAATTTCATCATCAAGGGACGACGAAATCTCAAGCGTGCAAAGTTTTTCCTAAACACGTTGTAGCCAAACTTCAATATCCGGCCTCATAAGATCTAACTGCAATTCTTTTTGAGCTGTCAGATGGCTAAACATTTGCTCCTGTACTGTCTTTCGGCTCAGGGAGTCGACAACCACATTCGCCTTTCCTGGGTGGTATAGGATCTGAATGTCATAGTCCTTAATCAGCTCTAGCCACCTTCTCTGTCTCATGTTCAACTCCTTCCGAGTAAAAATATACTTTAAACTCTTATGATCAGTAAAAATCTGACAGGTGACTCCATACAAGTAGTGGCGCCAAACTTTTAAAGCAAACACCACGGCTGATAGCTCCAAGTCATGTGTCAGATAGTTAACTTCATAAGGTCGCAACTTTCTCGATGCATAGGCAATCATTTTCACATTTTGCATTAATACACATCCAAGGCCCTGTCGTGATGCATCACTATATACCACAAATCCTTCAGTCCCTTGAGGTAAGACCAAAAGAGGTGCCGAAATCAATCGACTTTTGAGTTCATCAAATCTTCATTGACAAGCTTCTGACCAAGTATACTTCTTGTCCTTCCTCAACAGATTAGTCACTGGTTGAGCGATCTTGGAAAAGCCTTCCACAAATCGTCTATAATAGCCCGCAAGACCAAGGAAACTACGATACCTTAACATTCTTCGGGGGTGACCAATCCCGGATAGCCTCTGTTTTTTATGGGTCTACACCAACCCCTTCAACCGATATAACATGTCCAACAAAAGTAACCTCAGCCATCTAGACAGCGCATTTGAAAAAATTTCCATAGAGTTGTTCTCGTCTCAGCACATCGAGAACCTGGCGGAGATGGTACTCGTGTTCTTCACGACTACGGGAGTAGATCAAAATGTCTTCGATGAACACAACCACGAAATGCTCCAGAAAATTAATGAAAATTTTATTCATCAATTCCATGAATACCGCTGGTGCGTTAGTCAGTCCAAACGGCATTACTACGAACTTATAATGCCCATAGCGAGTACGAAAGCTATCTTTGAGATATCGGACTCCCGAATCCTCAACTGGTGATATTTGGATCTGAAGTCAATCTTAGAAAACACAGCAGCGCCTTGGAGTTGATCTAACAAATCATTAATACGAGGCAATGGATATTTATTCTTGATTGTTACTCTGTTTAGCTCACGGTAGTCAATACATAAACGTAAGGATCCGTCTTTCTTCCATACAAATAATACTGGCACCCCCCAAGGGGACGCACTGGGTTGAACATAACCTTTTTCGGTCAAATCCTCAAGCTGATTCTTCAACTCTTGCATTTCAGTTGGATCCATTTGATACGATGCTTTAGAAAGCGGGGACGTACCTCACTCTAACTCAATGGTAAATTCTACCTCACGATGTGAAGGTAAACCCGGTAATTCATCTGGAAAAACATCTGCCTAGTCCCGGACTACCGGAATATTGGCTAATTTAATTGATCGATCCACTGTCTTGGTCATGTAGCACCAATAACCAATACATAGCAGTTTCACTGCTTTCCTAGCGCTGATAATTCTCCCAGAACGTCTGGGATTATCACCCTGAAAAATACACTCGAAGCCATTGCCAGCAATGATGGTCACCATCCGCTTGTGGACGCTAAGTATGGCATCATGACGATCCATCCAATAGATACCCAAGATTACATAATCTTTAGGTTAATCGACCATAATTAAATCTGACAACCACTCACGGTCGTTCATACGAATCGGACAGTTCTGAACTTCATGATTCCCAACAATTCTTCTACCATCGGGTAGACTAATTACATAAGGCTCACAATCGCTAACATGATCTAATTGAAACGACTCAAACAAGAAGTAGATATAAAGGAATGTGAAGCACCAGTATCAAAAAGGACACATATGGACTGAGAGTGAATCTCAAGAGTACCTGCAATCATGCTAGCTTCGGGATCATCGCCCTTCTTCATCTCGTAAATTCTGGGTTTCGTAGTCCTGATACCAGATGTACCAGCTTGATTTCCACGTTCCATCCTTCTGTTTGCCCTGGTAGTTTGATAGGAAGCGGACGGAGGCACACGGTCCTGAACCGAAGACTGAACTGGAGCATGAGAGGCTGCTGGAGTATGCCCTGGTCCACACCTGCAATAACGAGCATGATGCCCCGTAATCCCACAAGCATGGCATGCAACGGCCGGTTTCGGGCACTTGGAGCTGATGTGCCCCTGATCTCCACAATTATAACACACAATCGACGAGAAGACCACTCGAGGATGTGATCCTACCGATTTTGACGCCCCAGAAGGCCGCTCAGAAGGATTCTGCACAAACTGGGGTTTCTTGAACGTCCCCCAGTTACTATTAGCCTGGTTCTGGTTCCTGGACCTCTTATTATTGGAGTGTGGTTGCTTCTTGGAAATCTTCTTTGTCGTAAGCTCATACTCAAGAGCTTTCTCAATGAATTCCGACAGAGTCGTGCAGTGGTGATTCAACAGCTGCATTCTCATTCTGGTTTTAAGCCTCTTGAGAAAATATATGATCTTATCGGCCTCTATTCGGACAATCGACGAGGCGAAAGAAAGAAGGGCCTGAAATTTCTCGGCAACAGATAGTACATCATCATCTTCAGACGGGTCTGGGTTCAACAACTGACAATTTGGCCTCACGGAGGGGTCCTGGATAATAACGGTCCAGAATGAGGTTTTTGAATTCCTCCCAAGTACATACACCATCAACGGGTCTCACTGAAAGCCACCAAGTATGGGCGCTCTTATTGAGGTAGTAGATCGCCACGGAAACGCGATTCTCCACTGGACAATCAACCATCTCGAACAACTTCTCGAAATGTTCTACCTAATGTACAATATCAGTAGGCTCAGATGAGCCTTCAAAGGTCGGAGGTCACTGTCGCGATATGTCGCTAATGATCCGGATCACGATCCCGTCGTGCACCAGAGGCGGAGGCTACTATCCTTGCTATTGGCCTGTAGTAGCGGCTCTCTACATGGTCTCCATCAATTGACCCCTATAGGTCATCCTACCCTACATAACAACATAAGGGTCGACGCGTGCATCCTCATGTCGTTCAGCATGGTGAGACTGGTTCTCAGAAGGCGAGTCACTGCCTGCTGAACTTTGTCCCACATTCGAACGGGTATTGGCCCGTGGCCTCGGGATTCGGCCCCTTCCGCGGCCTCGACCCCCCTACCACGGCCTCCCAGGTTTCTTTCCATACTGAAAGAATCAAAAAAATACCATAAGCACAGTTTATGACCGTCTTTACAACGATCAAAATTTACGCTAAGTTAATAGCTACAATGAAAATACATATTTAAGAAAATAGTTTATAATGAGTTATCGGCACCGTGAGTGCCACACAAAATATCATATCAACATCAATCCGAAACAAATCAATCACATAATCAGTCCAGAATTTTCTCGGAATATCAATTAGATAAATTCCACCACAGATCCTCGAAATATCAAGATCAACAAAAAGATCCATTCCGACATCAATATTATGCCTGTAATTAAATCGTGGCTCACAAAGGACATACCGTATTTGGCTCGTAGGGTCAGGGGCTTGCACAGGTCACACATGGCGCGAAGGTTTCTTGATACTAGTTCACTTCATAACGACTCTTAAAGAGAAACGACTCTCTGATACCATCTTCTGTAACACCCCCTAAAAGGCGGCTATCACAG
Organism: Orobanche coerulescens; assembly: GCA_033398695.1. Classification (NCBI taxonomy): domain Eukaryota; kingdom Viridiplantae; phylum Streptophyta; class Magnoliopsida; order Lamiales; family Orobanchaceae; genus Orobanche; species Orobanche coerulescens. Next base: position 62,495,194 of record CM065802.1, read on the forward strand.
TGTCGTGGACCCATACTGGGACCCACCAGGCGATACCAAAATATAGATTAATCAAGACATACTTTGTGATACCGAACCACAAAACAATAATCCTTACTCCGATCGGGAGTTTACAAATAGTACGACTATTAGCCTTAAAAATACACGGGATCCAACTACGAGTATAGACCATGTGAAAATGGAATCTACTTGAATAATAGTACAATCGACAGCAGTCTAAATGAAATGGAGAAGTAATATTACATGATTTAAGCACAACCGGGCAACAAAAGACTTTGGGCCCCCCGAACTAGTATCCTTGAAACCCTTCGCCGTCACCGGGCTCTTCCCGTGCCTTGCCCTTGCCTCGACCTAAAATACAATACAAGTATTTCTCCCAAAACCACATGGTCAGATATACATGATAATAATTCTCAAGACATTATACAATTCACATATATTGGATCTCAAGAAAACATCCCGACTATTGAACATACCCCTCGGGCGTATGAACAATCAGTCACAAACCGTCGAACACATCCAATCATACATGGAGTATGAATGACCAATCAACATGGCTCAAGATGGACATCACAGTATGCCCGATCCATAAATGTGTCCGTGCACATGTCCACCCCATATACGAATCCAGAATATACATGTGACAATGTACCTAATTAGCCTCATGAACTACGTCTCGTGTGCACAGTCCAATACGGAAACATCAACGTATGACCATATGTGCCTGGCTAAAAATCCTACATAATAACCAATCAACACGTAGATATGATTCCATATGTACAACATGACAACGAATTCAATAAATTATATATCCAAGTAAGTATCAAGAAACTCACCGAAGCGACAATAAGAATCAATGAGATCAACGATTAAAAGGTGATGAACTTGGGAGTACAATCCCACAATGAAAACGGAAATATCCTCAAGGAAAATATCACAATACGAATCACGGATTCATAAGCATCTCATATACACGAAACGTATAATGTTCACAAGAATTCAATTATCATTAGAACCAAGCAAGATAACTTGCCTCAATTCTGTAGACGAAAGACAATCCATCACCAAACGATCGGACGGACGGTATCCTCGAATAAGTACTCACTCAAAAGAAACCTTGAATACAATGTAATTCATTCAACAATAAATTCACACAATATTGATATCAAGCCGTAGGAAACAACACCAGAAACCTATCCGAAATAATTTATTCTATCCCAAGGATCGTTCTAACGACTATTGATGTATCTCTATGCATCTGATTTGTCTTCAACAATCGGATTATCCGCTAAAAATGTCCTTCTAATACTCTTGCTATCATTATGAGCAAGTTTACTTAAACAACTTCAATTAACCACTTCAATATGTTTAGTATTGCCATCACTTGTAATTAAACATTTTGAAAATATCACCAACCTTCTAACATAGTGCTTTAGAAAGCCTAACTCATCAATTTATCAAGCTCATCATAAATGTATCAAATCATGAGTGTATTTACATAGTTCATTATCATTCTTCAAGGATTAACTAAACCTCTTCTTCAAGACATGATTAGATTCTAAATCTCTAAGCATCAAGAGAATCCTAATATTATAAGTTCCAATTATCATGTTCAATATCAGATTCTAGACAGAAACAACCATAACTAAGTTAATTTACAACCTTTCAAACATTCAAGAATTGATACTAACAATATTGTCATGTATTTCACTTAATTTTGATCAAATGTTCACTAATCATTAGATTATACCAGTTTAACCTAACATAATAAGAAGTACTCTTAACTAACATCTTCAAAAGCATGGAATCAGCAAGAGTTGAAGATAACTAACCTCAGGAAAAGAAGAATAACACCAAGACTATCAAGAACACACTCCAAGCTTCCAAACAATGTGATTCAATCAAAGGTGCAAGCTTCAAGATAAGGTGGAAGGGTGCAGAATCGGTCTAGGGAGGCATAGGGATGGAACTTGAAAGGAAAATCAGAGTTTGGATCGTGCAAATGAAAGACACAAGCTGTCTTTTTATAAACTGCACAATCTGTTACGTACGTTATAGCATGAAGCTAACATACGTTAACCACTTTACGTACGCTACACATAAGTTGTTACGTACATAATTTGCCTCCAGAGGCTACTGCCTCAAAACACCCACCTCATTATGTATTTTATAGCCTCAGCATTACGTACGTAATGTACGTCAACTTGGCTGTCTCGAAAGGGCCAAGTATCCGGATCATGTCTGGCTCCCCATGCCGAAAGTTGAGATCGGATAAGATTCTCAGCATTACGTACGTAACCAGTACCTCATTACGTATGTAAAGCCAATGCATTAGCGTACGTTAAGTTAAATCTTAGCGTACGTTAAACACAGAAAACCTAGCCAAAAAATGTAACGATCTACATAACGTTAAGCAATCAACCACAATGCGAATGATAGTTATAATCAGGTCTATTATGATATATCCGACATCAATAAACATTAAACTAAATGTAACATGATTACAACGATACTCAAATTATCCGAATAATACAACAGTAGATAAGAAATTACTGTCGGATATTACATATTGTTTGAGGTTCGGTATAGATGTTTTGTATGAGTTTATCTAAGTATACGAGATGTGGAATACTGTGAGGTTGTTTTGATGAAGATTATCACATATTGGTAAGATTATGATGGTAAGATTACATTGGTAGTATTCTTAGTTAGTATTTTCATTGGTATGTAATTATTGACGTGATGTGATCATTATCATTGTTGAGTATTATGGCTGACCCGTCGTGGGCTTTCTTTTTAGGTTCTTGGGATATCTAGCTTGTAGCGGTCGTGAATAGATGAGCTTCCCGGAGGATACTGGCTATGGCGTGTGTGTTGGAATATAAAACGCAGCGGAAGCGAGATTGATAAATTGATAAGATTTGGTTTTATAAACTAACCAACAAAATTGCAGATCTATTTAGGCTTGTCAATTAATTAATTAAACAGACTAATTAACAATTTAAATATACGTATTTATGCAGTATAATTGATAATCGATACCTTTGACGCGAAGTGGTAGAAAATTCCTTATGGGTCGATTGAACTCCCCTTCGTACTCCTCCTTGATCTTCTTGTATTTCTACCTCAACATCTTCTAGACTATATCCTGCCTAAGATCCAGATATCGTGTGGGCAATAATCTACCGGATCAAACTTGGACTTGTAGTATGGGATCGGCCGAAATTTCTTCAAGAAATACCTCACGAATTTTTCTCTCTATTTTTCTTGAATATTTGTGTATTTAGAAAAATACTGTGTTAGCTAAATTATGGAATCCAAGACACAAGTCAAGATCCACAATTAAACACAAAATTAGAAGAAAAATCGAAAATTTCTTGTTCCAAGAAGTGTGTAAAAATCGGCCACCCCCTAAGTCCTATTTATAGGTGTTATGGGCTACTCTAGGGACCTTAAGGAGGATAAGGTAAGGACTCCCAATAGATTTCATCTTACCAATATTAGGAGTCTTACTAATATAATGAATCTATTAATATTAACTTAGTCCACTAAAAGGTTGATATTGCACTTTCTACCAAAATCCGAAATTACGAAATTGGGCTCCCTTTTGACTTAATTATTTCCTGTGTTTAAGATATCCCATGTCCATTAATTAATTTAAGCTACTGACATCTTTTAATTAATTAATATGTTATACATGAGTATACCACTCGCTCTTTATTATTATATCGGAAAATTAATTCCACCTGCAGGGTTTAATATAATAATCCTTTCGAGTACCTCAAGGGACATGATCAGCCCGACTGGTCGGGACACGATTTCTAGCTATAATATTAATTATCATATAAATAATAATATTGCCCAAAATATCGAGCATATTGAGTCAATCATTTTGGCTATCACCCATGATAAATCAAAGCAATAAATAATATATATAATTAAATATTAATCACTAAAATTAAGAAATAAAAATTGTTCGAGATGTACGTTCTTCTTATAGTCAGTACAGAAGAATCTATCTCACCTCGATCATGTTCAATGTATACCGAATACGCTAATATATGCTAATAGTCAAGACCAACCAATCTCAAACATATATTACAATCTCTCACATAACGGTCTAATGTTATATAGGTTGTGAACTAATTATTACTATATAAGGGACCGATAATGGGATCATCTGTGTGACTCGACACACCACATTATCTACAATATTAATTTTTTTTGACAACATTTGCATAACTATAGCGTGAATAAATGTACAAAACATGTGACCAATGAATTAAATATTCTCATAGATAAAGACCGAGAAATTAGGTAATACAAGCATAAAGTATGCTTTGATGTATACAACCCTAACAATCTCCCGCTTATACTCAAAGCGTGCTTTTGAAGTATATTATCTAGACAATAATGATTGGACAATGACAAACAAATAGTAATGATCGAAAACAATGATCAACTCTGAAGTTCACACCTCAAATCAAGACATCAATAAACTTGTAGGAACCACGAGGTGTTAGTGTCAAACACGTTTCACAAGAAACCGATCCGAACTTGGAAATATCACAACGATATACACACCAATTTGGAATATGCGAACTCGCTCGAATGACAAGGGTGAGAACAACACAAGGTCAGAACAACGAATACAATCGAGTCGATAAGGTCGAACAAAATGAAAGCGAAAAATATATGGGTATTACATCATATCACCTTTAAAACAGGTTTCGTCCCCGAAACCTAAACAACAAGAACGAAGTGCTGGAATAGCAACCTTCCCGGACATATCCTCTTGGTCCCGCATCTGATTTCCATGACCAACTGTACCGTGGTCACGACTGCGTCCTCTGTCCCTCGGCATACTAAGCGGATTCTCACTTAATACGATGGCACAACTTCGCAAAACCACATACTAAAGTGCCAACTCAGCACGACATACCACATAAGTTAACTAATAACAACTGGATAAGAAAATCCACGAGGTATCCTTTTGAAAATCTTTGAATTTGGATGATATTCAAAATAAAACTTTGAAAGTATTTTTGGTACCTCGGACTGTTTTATCAAAACCTGTAAACAAAAGACTTTAACCGTCCCATTTTAAAATTATTTGCAAAACAATAATTTCTTGTAACCGGCATCATAAAAATCACCATGCCACTACGCATCATCGTCACCGTTGATAACAAACAAGGTAAACACGCAAGATCATCAAACCATTCGTACATACACTAACATTTCCAAATCCGAGTTTGAAATTTAACTCAAGTAAGATTTTCTATCTTTCACTATTTTTGAAAAAAAAAAATCGTTGATTTTTGAAAAAATTTGGTGTGAAAGATTTTTGAAAATCATATACTCGAATTATTTAAAAATACAATAGTACGTTAAAAATCATTTCCAAAAATTCTCCCAACACTTACGCAAGAATTCAACGACGGTAGCATTTTACGAAATGTTCAAGGTACCTTAAAACAACTCTTTCAATACCGTCGAGGTTTTATTTGAGAATCCTAGGCCGGCTCGCCAATTTCAAATAATTTTCAAAGTTCACACGAAGCCGCCGATTACTCGAACCGTCGAAACCTTATAATTTTTTTTTAGGAAAGCATTTTCGAATACACACACAGCAGACATAATTTATCAATTCATCAAACACAATCAGTTATCACCAAGCACTTACGAAAAGTCATAACACATTCACACACAATAGTTGTCATCACTAGACAACACACATAGAATACAGTCACAGATGACTAACTGCAGAAAGTTAAACCTATCGGCTAAAAATGCGGTTCCACATCCTCTGCCCAGGCTGATTAGCGTGCGTTACAACAACATTAACGTGCGCTACTCATGCCACATTAAGGCGCGCTAGCCTCATACTTAGCGTGCGCTAACTGCTCTAATTCAGCAACATGATTGCTAACATATATACGAAATTACTAGAATCGAAAGTTACAAATGAACAACGGCAGCATACGAACCTAAATGCCATCGATTCACATACTTACAACACCTCGCAAGCAACCATCAAAAGACAACTGTCATCCAAAATCAAAATCTCCTCTATTAATAAAGAGAACTATCTTAACACATACCGAACGACTTATCATTCACATCACTGCTTTAATCTAAAACTGGCAACACTGCCCAAACAATAAGAACATAATCATGTACTTCTTGACTAACAATCATGAAATCGAAAGGTTGAAAGCGAGAGTCACGTCTTGAGTACAATTTGTAGACCTCATTTGAGTTCAAAAATCGTGTTTTGAAAACTTATAATACAAGATGAAAATAAAACATCGGTAGTTTGAATTCTCAGAAAATTCGGCCTTCAAGTCATTATACAAAAATCAAACTTTTTCCTCCATTTGGAGGATGTTTTTAAAACAAAATATACGTGACTCCCCAAAAACATGTAAAGTTTTAAAATATCACATTGATGAATTTTTCTTTGCGTAACCACACCAAGGCCATTACTCTTGTAAAAAACGACTTATACCAGGATGTGTGTATATATACATATACGCTGGCACCACTTTCATTCTAGCACCATACGAAGATCAAACAAGCATAGGCCGCATAATCACAAATCACCTTTAAACTCCACGTCATAACACAAAATCATACAAGCTCGTATAACACAAGGCACAATATAGTAGGGAGACTTACATCCACAGGTCGCACGAAGATGATGGCTGCACCTTGATACTAATCACGGCCGACATCACAGATGACGCGTCGCGACACGACTTAGACAGACACAATCTAACAGGACATGACACGACAATACCCGACTGGACCCAACAGCCTAGGTTTACACAACCTAAGCTCTGATACCATGAATGTAACACCCCCAGAATCAAACCAGGAATATTACACGCCGCAGAACCTCTCCGTGAGGATCCACCAGGTTAGACATCGAAACAACACAATACATTGCATACCGACATGATAAAATACCAAATTAATAGACCAACTTGGTCTTTCATCACTAACATACAAGTCAAAAATACACATTTCTATCTCGACTCATACCCATGCAAGGGTAAAATACACTCACAAACAAAAAGTACGACAGCGGAAAAGACCATACACGAACTCCGACTAACTGCATCCAAAACTGGCCTTCATGTGATTAGTATCATTCGTCTTCCATGATCCTTCGCGCCGAATCCTGTGTTTTACTCCCAAACCTGCATATACTTGGATGCAAAACAGACATCTACCCCCCGAATACTCGGGAGTTAGCAAAACTCCACTGTTTTGCTAGTACAAGTATAAAGTGAAAATACGAGCCATACACAACACATTCCGAGAATACAATGAAAGACTTCCCGAGATATTTTGTTTAATTAAAATAGTTCAAGTCTTGAAAGTAGAAATGAAACAAGTAAGCACTTTGAAAACACATCCAAATCTCGGGAGTTTTGAAAACATTTGTGATTGAAAAGTTTTTAATTCCTCGAAAGCCACTTAGGGTCACAGTCCCAAAGTTCATTTTCCAAAATGCAAATCCGTTAACAAAACACGGGGTCCATGACCCAACCATTCCTGGCCACAAAACACAGGGTCCACGACCCGATCATCCACTTCAATTCACTTCCAAATAAACATTACACATAGTAAATTATTCTTCTGCCATTTTAGCCAAACACCAAGACTCGATATATAATGTCTCTCGACCCCGAGCACCAATCATTGTGATACTCCGGACATATCACAATTAATCATCAGTACAAACACTCTGGAAATTCTCGCGACCCGGTCCGGCCCTCAAGCCACCAAGTCCCTGTGCACCCCATCGAGCGACCCCAAGTGAGAATGCCCACTCGAAAGTAACTCTCGCTGTAATATCCGTACTTTCTATTTTTGGTAATTTCTATTATTGGTGTATGTTCGTTTCAGAAGACTCGCTTGTTACTGTTTCGAAGTTCTGAATCTATTTAGTTCTTGGAATTTTTCTGTTTGGACGAGTTTCGAGGATGTTTTTATGTGATTTTATCTTGAATTATATCTTGTCGCATGTACGTTTGATTCTCGTAAAACTCGTTCATTTTCGTTGTTTCCTGGTTTGCATAAGTTTGTATGGTTGAGTTAGTCATGTTGAGACTTTCGGTTTGTTAATCCGACATCGTATCGTGATTTTCGGGCACTTGGGCCATTTTTGTAATTTCCTATAAGTTTAGGGAATTTTACTTTCTTTGTCGCATTAGGGACTCTCCGGTGGTCGGAGTTGTATTTTCTTTCAATGCTCAACTCTGTCGTCTTAAATATTCCGTGTTTGTGTTTCTGGATTGTGGCCTTGCTTTGCATTTTGATATTCGTACTGTCTGCAGCAGCGTACTGATCTGAGCAGTACTAAACTACTGCATGAGTAGCGCACGCTTCTCATTGATTCCTTGTGTGCGCTATCGTTGTGTGGTTAGCGTACGCTAACTTGGAGTTTGTAGCATGCGCTAACGATTTCAGCGTACTGGGTAGTGGGGGTTCTGAATTCATATCCTATACTCTGATCATCAGGTAGCGTGCGCTAAGGCTTAAGTAGAGTACGCTATTGGGTAGTGTTTAGCGTGCGCTAAACATGTCTAGTGCACGCTAGTGACGCCGGGCTGCTTCTGGACTACTTTCGATCCCCGTTAGCGCGCGCTATGCTTTGATGGTTAGCGTGCGCTAACAATGTATTATTTATATAGGACAGCATCAAACCAACTTCGTCATTTTCCATCCTTACTTCTTCTCTTCGGCTTTGGGCGATTCCAGACGAGGGTTAGGGCCTATTTCGACCAAATATCATCATCCACCAACATCCTTGCATTCCTTGCGTGAATTCTTCAAGTTCTTAACATTTTCCGCCATCCGAATCAAGGTAAGAATCTGTGAAACCCTTGTTTTGAGATTTTGGGGAAATTTTGGGGATTTCTTGTGATTTGACTCTTTTAATCCAAATTATCATAGATTATTGCTAGATTTCAATCGTATACTTGTAATCCTTCGTTTTCTTGAGTATTTGTGGTTTTGAACTCCGATTCTTCCATTGTTCGACACTTATACTCGTCGATACCCTAGTAATGTTCGACGAATTGTTCCAGCGGGTAGAAATAGGGCGTATTCCTAGATTTTCGTAGTTTTGAGATTGGTTGTTTATCGTTATTGTGTTAGGATCGGATTTGTGAAGATTATTCGGGCCAAAACCTTTCCATTCACCGTTTTCCTTCACATCGTGTTAACCAAGGCAAGTACATGTATTACATTCCGTTATGTATGTTATGTTTTCAAAATGAATGATAAATTGTGGTTTTGGGGTGCATGAGTTGTGTTCCTTCCACCCGGAGCGTTCGACGGGATGTCTGGGGGTCGATACTAAGGGGTACGGCCGTGGAAGTGGACTTGGGTGCGTGTGTAGTTGAACTTCCACCCGGAGCGTTCGACGGGATGTCTGGGGGTCGATACTAAGGGGTACGGCTGCGGAAGTGGTGTCCCACCCAGAGCGTTCGACGAGATGTCTGGGGGTCGATACTAAGGGGTACGACAACGGGACACCAGTTGTGATTTTGTGATATCGTGATGAATTGATAACTGATTTGATTGCCAATGTAGTATTCCGGAATATCTATGGCAAATGATTTCTGATTGAGAGGACTGTAAAAAAAATCGTATTTGTATATAATGTTGTGTAATTGTGTACTTGCACTAGCTATTCGAATGCTAACCCCTTAAATGGGGGAAATGTGTCTTATGCATTTCAGGTACCGGAAGAGCAGAGGAGCAGGCACGGGATATGCACGCAAAGAATGGGTCAGCATGATTATGAGGCTCGAGTCTTTGTTTGCGTTGTGTCATTTATATTGTTTGAGTATCGGGATTTGACTGGTTCTATTATATTCGGTTAAAGTCCCCTACGTGGGCAATGGCATCGTATCGACTTATATTTCCACATACGTCTATTAAAACGTTTTGGCCGAGGCTACAGCCCCATTTTTACATTGATGATTGTGTCTTTGGGATTTTTCATGTACGGAATGTGTGTCATGTGTTAGCCTGGTAGACCTCACGAGGGTTCTACGGCGTGTAATGTCCCATTTGCGAATTGGGGTGTTACATTTATGGTATCAGAGCCTTAGGTTTTGAATGCCTAGGCTGTCGGTTAATTTTAGGTCTGTCAGTTAAGTCGTTTGAGTCAGTCGTTGAGCCTAATATCATCATGCTACCGTCTTTTCATGCGACCCGTGGCTGTAAGTCTCTTCGAACTCTTATATTCCTGTAATTTATACCTTGTGCTATTTGGAAATTGTGAATTATCATACCAACCTTGTAAACTGTGAATTTTTCTGATCTTGTTCTTTTCAATTATTTTCTTCAGTATGTTGAGAGGTCGTGGTAGACCAGCTAGGGGACACGGCCGAGGCCGTGGTCATGGTGCTAATAACGAGGAAGGCTCACTTTCTCAGTCCTCTGCGGATTCGGATTCTCATTCAGTGCCGTCGGGTAATAACACCGATGCCGGGGCTACTGCCGTACTTCAGCAGTTGGTAGCCCAACTCACTCATATAGCTCAGGGTGGACGCCAAAATCCGCCCCCGACTCCAGAGGACGAAGCTAGTAAATGGCTTCAGATAGTAACTAAGATGCACCCCCCTCGTTTCACTGGTTGTTCTGACTCCCTCGATTGGGAGAATTAGATCTTTCAGTTGGGCAGGACTTTTGATGCCGTAGCTTGTCCCGATGACAGGAGGGTACATATTTCTCAGTACCTCCTGGATAAGGAAGCTGTGGAATGGTGGGAGGCTGTGACGCCTAGAGACCGCCAGGCCACTTGGGAGGACTTTAAGGCCGCTATGGAAGCAGAATATTGTCCACCGCCAGTCAAGGAGCGCAGAATTGTGGAGTTCTTCACCGCCACACCTCAGGATGTGCCTATTTCTCAGGCCATCATCACTTATAATCAAAAATTAGGATTCGTGAAAGATCAGGTGAAGATCGAGGCCGACAAGATCCGTTATTTCAATATGCGCATGAAATCACATATCAGGCAGAGTATGGCACCGCTCATGTGTGTCACTTTGAAGGAGTATCAGGATCGCGCTCTAGCGATCGAGATGGCTGCACCGGAATCAGAGTTGGGTACCGAGGCCAAGAAACAGAAAACGGCTGGCAGTTTTTCAGTCGGTAAGAGTGGCCGATTTTCGAGAGCACAGTCTGCCCCTACACTTGGGAGGAGGCCGTTTCATCAGGCTGGGGGATCTCAGGGTAATCTTTCAGTCCAGTCCGTTGCTTCTGGTGGCAGGGTTTATTTTAACTGCAACCAATATGAGCATTTGATGAAGGATTGCCCTTCTCCTCCAGTTACTTCCTTTACTTGCGGGCAGACCGGGCACCGAGCAGCACATTGTGAGAGAGTCACCAGGGCTGCCAGATCTCCGACTACCACCGCCATTCATAGAGAGCGCGGTATTGATCAGAAAACTCCAGTTACTCATGTTCCTCAGAGTTCGGGCCGTGGTAGGGGCCGGGGTCAGCCGGACCACCGAGCTGCATCTAGTTCAGGCTCATTCCACCCTCGGTTATATCAGATAAGGCGCACGGAGGAGGCAGACATTCCAGTGGCGTCAGGTACCACTCAGATCCTTTCTCATCCCATTTCAGTGCTTTTCGATTCGGGTGCTACTCATTCTTTTATTGCTTCGGATTATGTGTATTGTATTGGCATTGAATGCTTGTATGATTACGAACCATTCGTAGTGGGTACGCCTCGCCTAGTGGGGATCGGGAAGTTAGGGATTGTCCAGTGAGGATCGGGAGCCGAGATTGGCCCTCGAATCTCATTGTTATAGACCTTAAGGGTGAGGATTTGATCCTCGGGGATGATTGGTTGGATCGTCACGGTGCTATCATGAACTATCGGACTCGTACGATCTCGATAGTGGCCGAGGACGGCACCGAACATACTCTCATCGGTTGTAAACCGGGTAGATCGGGAAGTGTGAGTAACGCCTTAAAGGCGATGAAACTTCCGAATCAGGGTTGTGTCGGCTATTGGTGTTATCCTTTGCAGGCGGATAATGGCGAAGTCGACATATCGTCGATTCCAGTTGTCAGCGAGTACCCCAACATATTTCCAGATGACTTGCCGAGATTACCACCACAGTGAGAGGTTGAGTTCCCTATTGATCTTGAGCCGAATGCGGCTCCCGTTTCTCAAGCGCCATACCGTATGGCACCATCGGAGATGTTAGAATTGAAGAAACAGTTGGGGGAATTGTTAGATAAAGGGTATATTCGACCGAGCGAATCGCCTTGGGGTGCGCCCGTACTTTTTGTTAAGAAGAAGGATGGATCGCTTCGTTTATGCATCGACTACTGAGAATTAAACAAGTTGACCATTAAAAACAAGTACCCTTTGCCAGGATCGATGACTTGTTTGATCACCTTCAGGGAGCAACAGTCTTTTCGAAGATTGATTTATGATCGGGCTATTACCAGTTGAGGATTCGGGACAGCGATATACCAAAAGCTGCCTTTCGGACAAGATATGGCTATTACGAGTTTGTGGTTATGCCTTTCGGGCTAACCAATGCCCCAGCAGTGTTCATGCAGTTAATGAACAAAGTTTTTATCGAGTATTTGGATAAGTTCGTAGTCGTCTTTATCGACGACATTCTTATCTATTCCCGGAGCCGAGAGGAGCATGCCTTACATCTCCGGATTGTGTTGGACACCTTGAGAACTGAGCAGTTGTATGCGAAGTTCTCTAAGTGTGAGTTTTGGCTCAAGGAAGTGATGTTCCTCGGGCACGTGATTTCAGCGGAGGGAGTTCGGGTAGATCCACAGAAGATAGAGGCAGTGATGGCATGGGAACCGCCCAAGAATGTGAAGGAAGTGAGGAGTTTTCTGGGACTTATACGCTATTATCGTAGATTCGTTGAGGGATTTTCTAAGATCGCTAGACCGCTCACTCAGTTACTCCAGAAAACTCAGAAGTTCGAGTGGACCGCAGACAGGCAAGAGAGTTTTGATGAGTTGAAGGGACGATTGACTACCGCACCCGTTTTAGCATTGCCTCAGGGGAATGAGGATTTCGTGGTGTATAGTGATGCTTCGGGCCTCGGGCTCAGATATGTTTTGATGCAGAGGGATAGGGTTATTTCTCATGCGTCCCGCCAGTTAAAACCTTATGAGATAAATTACCCCACACACGATTTGGAGTTAGATGCGGTCGTTTTCGCCTTAAAGATCTGGAGACATTATCTCTATGGGTCGTCGTGTAAGATTTTTACGGATCACAAGAGTTTAAAGTATATCTTTAGTCAGAAAGAGTTGAATATGAGGTAGCGTAGGTGGTTGGCGCTAAATAAAGATTACGACATCGAGATACTTTATTATCCGGGTAAGGCTAACGTAGTGGCTGATGCGTTGAGCCAGAAACCGATGGCGTTACAGATGTTAGAGGTACTTACACCACAGAGCAGGATCCAGCGGGATTTGATTTGTCAGAATATCGAGGTTTGGGTTCAGAGAGTTCAGGGTCAGTTATGTGCGTTGGAGATCACTTCGTCCTTGACTGATGATATCAAGGCAAAACAGTATTATGATCCATTTTTGATCCAGTTGAGGGAGGATGTGAGGAAGGGGAAAGCCCCTGGGTTTGTGATTCAGGATGACAGAGTTTTGAGATTTCGCGGCAGATTATGTGTACCGAATGACATTGAGTTGAGGCAGAAGATTTTGAGCGAGGCTCATACCATGCCTTACTCCATACATCCTGGTACGAGCAAAATGTACAAGGATGTGAGGAGTAACTACAGGTGGAGCAATTTGAAAACAGACGTTAGCGAGTTTGTGGCGAAGTGTTTGACCTGTCAGCAGGTTAAGATTGAGCATCAGCAGCCCGCGGGGTTGCTACGACCACTTCCCATTCCGGAATAGAAGTGGGAAGACATCTCTATGGATTTCATTACCGGGATGCCTAGGACTCGGACTGGAATGAACATGATTTGGGTTATGTTGATCGACTAACCAAATCAGCTCATTTCCTGGGTATTAAGGACACTTGGGGACCGGAGAGGCTGGCACGAGTGTTTATTGCAGAGATCGTGAGATTGCATGGGACTACTAGGAGTATTGTTTTGGATCGAGATGGCCGATTTGTATCACATTTTTGGTAGGCTGTTCATCGAGCTTTGGGGACTGAGTTGAGACTCAGTACATCTTACCACCCTCAGACTGACGGGCAGTCAGAGCGGACGATCCAGACGCTGGAGGATATGTTGAGAGCTTGTGCCTTAAATTAGAAGGATGATTGGGAGTCGCACTTGCCGTTGATCGAGTTCACGTACAACAATAGTTGGCACGTCTCGATAAAAATGGCACCATTTGAGGCATTGTATGGGAAGAGGTGCAGATCGCCTTTGTGTTGGGACGATGCGTCCGAGCTGATTGGTACCGAGCCCGATATGGTAGTTGAGACGAGAGAGAAGATTGCTCTGATTCGTGATAGGTTGTTGACGGCCCATAGTCGGCAGAAGTCTTATGCCGATATGCGTCGCTGGCCGTTGGAGTTTGAGTTGGGAGATCATGTCTTGCTTAAGATGTCGCTGACACGGGGAGTTTACCGCTTCGGTCGGAAAGGTAAACTGAGTTCGAGATATATTGGACCGTTCGAGATTTTAGAGAGAGTGGGAGAGCTTGCATATCGGTTAGGCTTGTCGTCGTCCTTGAGTCACATGCATAACGTATTTCATGTTTCCCACCTTAGGAAGTACGTACCAGACCCTAGCCATATCATTAATTTTGGATAGATCGAGTTGGGACCCGACATTACCATCGAGGAAAGGCCGATTCAGATTTTAGAGCGTTGGGTGAAGCAACTTCGGCACAAAACCATTCCTTTAGTTAAAGTTCAATGGTCGAGGCATGGATCCGAGGAAGCCACATGGGAGACGGAAGAGAGTATGCAGTCGAGATACCCCGAGTTATTCGCGTTGTAAGTTTCGAGGCGAAACTTATTTTTAGGGGGAGAGAATGTAATATCCGTACTTTCTATTTTTGGTAATTTCTATTATTGGTGTATGTTCATTTCGGACGACTCGCTTGTTACTGTTTCAAAGTTCTGAATTTATTTAGTTCTTGGAATTTTTCTATTTGGACAAGTTTCGAGGATGTTTTTACGTGATTTTATCTTGAATTATATCTTGTCGCATGTACGTTCGATTCTCATAAAACTCGTTCATTTTCATTGTTTCCTGGTTTGCATAAGTTCGTATGGTTGAGCTAGTCATGTTGAGACTTTCGGTTTGTTAATCCGACATCGTATCGTGATTTTCAGGCACTTGGGCCATTTTTGTAATTTCCTATAAGTTTAGGGAATTTCACTTTCTTTGTCGCATTACGGACTCTCCGGTGGTCGGAGTTGTATTTTCTTTCAACGCTCAACTCTGTCGTCTTGAATATTCCGTGTTTGTGTTTCTGGATTCTGGCCTTGCTTTGCATTTCGATTTTCGTACTGTCTGCAGCAGCGTACTGATCTGAGCAGTACTGAACTGCTGCATGAGTAGCGCACGCTACTCCTTGATTCCTTGCGTGCGCTATCGTTGTGTGGTTAGCGTACGCTAACTTGGAGTTTGTAGCGTGCGCTAACGATTTCAGCGTACTGGGCAGTGGGGGTTCTGAATTCATATCCTGTACTCTGATCATCAGGTAGCGTGCGCTAAGGCTTAAGTAGCGTACGCTATCGGGTAGTGTTTAGCAAGCGCTAAACATGTCTAGCGCACGCTAGCGACTCCAGGCTGCTTCTGGACTGCTTGCGATCCCCGTTAGCGCGCGCTATGCTTTGATGGTTAGCGTGCGCTAATAATGTATTATTTATATAAGACAACATCAGCCCAATTTCGTCATTTTCCATCCTTACTTCTTCTCTTCGGCTTTGGGCGATTCCAGACGAGGGTTAGGGTCGATTTCGACCAAATATCATCATCCACAAACATCCTTGCATTCCTTGCGTGAATTCTTCAAGTTCTTAACATTTTCCGCCATCCGAATCAAGGTAAGAATCCCTGAAACCCTTGTTTTGAGATTTTGGGGAAATTTGGGGATTTCTTGTGATTTGACTCTTTTAATCCGAATTATCATGGATTATTGCTAGATTTCAATCGTATACTTGTAATCCTTCTTTTTCTTGAGGATTTGTGGTTTTAAACTCCTATTCTTCCATTGTTCGACACTTATACTCATCGATACCCTAGCAATGTTCGACGAATTGTTCCAGCGGGTAGAACTAGGACGTATTCCTACATTTACGTAGTTTTGAGATTGGTTGTTTATGGTTATTGTGTTAGGATCAGATTTGTGAAGATTATTCGGGCCAACACCTTTCCATTCACCGTTTTCCTTCACGTCGTGTTAACCAAGGCAAGTACATATATTACATTCCATTATGTATGTTACGTTTTCAAAATGAATGATAAATTGTGGTTTTTGGGTGCGTGAGTTGTTTTCCTTCCACCCAGAGCGTTCGACGGGATGTCTGGGGGTCGATACTAAGGGGTACGGCCGTGGAAGTGGACTTGGGTGTGTGTGTGGTTGAACTTCCACCCAGAGCATTCGACGGGATGTCTGGGGGTCGATACTAAGGGGTACGACCACGGGACACCAGTTGTGATTTTGTGATATCGTGATGAATTGATAACTGATTTGATTGCCAATGTAGTATTCCGGAATATCTATGGCAAATGATTTCTGATTGAGAGGACTATAAAAAAAATCATATTTATATATAATGTTGTGTAATTGTGTACTTGCACTAGCTATTCGAATGCTAACCCCTTAAATGGGGAAATACGTCTTATGCATTTCAGGTACTGGAAGAGCTGAGGAGCAGGCACGGGATATGCACGCAAAGGATGGGTCGGCATGATTATGAGGCTCGAGTCTTTATTTACGTTGGGTCATTTATATTGTTTGAGTATCGGGATTTGACTGGTTTTATTGTATTCAGTTAAAGTCCCCTACGTGGGCAATGGCATGGTATCGACTTATATTTCCACGTACGTCTATTAAAACGTTTTGGCCGAGGCCACGACCCCATTTTTACATTGATGATTGTGTCTTTGGGATTTTTCATGTATGGAATGTGTGTCATGTGTTAGCATGGTAGACCTCACGAGGGTTCTATGGCGTGTAATGTCCCATTTGCGAATTGGGGTGTTACACTCGTGACGCGGTCCAGCCGCTAAGCCACCAGGTCCCCGTGTGACCCCGTCGAGTCAATCCCCAAGTGAGAGTACCCGAGAAAAACCTTACAACTCTCATCAGTTCTCATTTCCAAAACCACATTCCTCAAGAGTCAATCACAATATATATAGTCGAGGTGTTTTGCTAGAATGGCCAAACTATCCAACACATACTCATGACCCAGAATTAATACTATCCACAAGGAATCACACTTATCTCAACAACACCGAACGACACAACCAATATCACACAACGCACATATTCGCACACATCCGCATGACTCCAAGCACAATCTTAACAAAAGGATTAAACTTTAAATTTACTGACGACATAATCACACATAATGGCATCATCCGAATTAAGGCGATCATATACTCGACACTAACACACATAGTTAATTAAGCACATTAATTCCCGGACACTAGAATCATCTTTTAAGAAAACCATGATTGTAAATATACCGATTCTTTTGAGAAATAATTGTAAACATTCATTTAGAACATATCATCGATTTCCAACCATTATATTCACAAAAAACGTAATGTATGGGCAAGATACTTACCTCGATAATCGATACCGGATACTCCAACGAACATGTCTCAACCGGGAAACCTCAAACGCCCACAACTCTCCGGCGGAAACGATGGTAACACAACCGATCGGGAAACGGCGAACGGAAGGGTTCCAACTCGAGTTCTTCACAAGGAACCTGACCCTAACATCATACCATGAATAAATTGACGATCATACGAGGAGGAATAATCGTAGAATGCTCAAAACCCCCCCTCTATTTCACCGGACACTTTCAAGGCGTTGATTAGGAACTCAACAAAATGACGAATATTTAGGAATCAAACCATGGAACAACAAGGAAATTCGTAGGACATAACTTAATAATCAATAATCCATCACTAATCTAAGTTATTATAGATCAAACAAGTGAAATCAAGCAAAACCCCCAATTTCCCAAAAACTAAGGTTTTAGGAAAACTAACCTTGATTCGCTGGATTGAAGGATGTTATGTAATGATCAATCAATGATATGAACTCCATAACTTCGTGGATTCATAGTATAACAACATATATTCAACTTCTCCAAGACTCCAGCCGCAGACAGGAAAGATAGGAAATGAAAAACGAGTGAAAATATGACTGCTCGGTCATATTTATACTGGTACAGCCTAGCGTGCGCTAGGCTGCCGAGTTAGCGTGCGCTAACGGGCGGTCATGGTCGAGAATGTTCGGCCGGGGCCCGCATTGACCTATCCTTCCTACCAGTCCTGCTGTCCAAAACCTTCCTGTCCGACCGCGGTAGCGCGCACTACGCAGGGCCTTGCGTGCGCTAGCCGGTCCATCCAGAACCCATTGGACTAGACTGCTCGGCCAGGTAGCGTGCGCTGGTCGGCCGATAGTGTGCGCTACACCTGCCGATTAGCGCGCGCAGTGACCGACAGTAGCGTGCGCTACCTACCGATCCTCCTCGAGTCCAGAACCTTAAAAACCTCTCTGGCCGGCCCGATAGTGTGCGCTGGTCGGACGAACAACGTGCGCTACTCCTGCCGAGTTAGCGCGCGCAGCCTTCCAAATGTGGCGTGCGCTATGACGGTTCCTGCTGCACCTGCCCAGCCAGTGCCCGCACCCGTCCGGCCAGTGCCCGCACTCGTCCGGCCAGTGCCCAGCCGTCATGACTCGACGACTCAATTTTCCAAAAACGCACGGAACGAACACGACCAATGCTCGAGGACAACAACATCCATCCGGAATGAAAATAACGAATAACAAATTACCCCATACGACCATAAATCCAAAATTAGTAGTCGAGAAAAATAATACCAGTGCTCGACAACCGGGAAATATCCGAAGAGAAATCCAAAATAACCGGAACGAAAATCGTGGGTATTACATCTGGATGATATTTCCGACAGTGATGAAGAGGAAGAACAATATCCAAGCTAAGATGCTAGTGTGGCTTCGGCATCTTCGGTATGAATTCAAACTAAGTTATAATCTATATTGGAGAATAAAATACGACAATTTAGTATTAATTGTCGTAGATTTGGCATCCTAATATTTTTAACAATCTTATTTATGAGTACAACATTGTACTTTATTTTCCATTTAAAATAATTATACAAATGATAGTGGGATTATATTTCACATTTATTTATTTTTTCCCTTTTCAGTCACGAATATGGCCTATATTCATAAAAATTTTGCAATAATATATAGACGTAGAATCTTACCAATAATCGCAATTTTGAACATTAGGAAAATGTTTCCAAGGAGGCCAAGCACTGGGAGAGGAGGAAACGAAGGTGCTATGAATGGAGGGCGTAGAGAACATGAAAACAATGTTGAGGTACCTGCTGTAAACTAATACCAAGTGGTGGAACAATTCCGTCGCTTCGGACCCCCAACATTCACTGGAAAGGAAGAACCTACTTTCGTGGAAGAATGGATTCGGTCGTTAGAACAAACTTTTAGGCTGATCGGATGCACATATGCACAACGAGTAATCTGTGCTAAATATCAGCTTATGGAAGGAGCTAACCGTTGGTATGAGAGCTACTGGAGGACTCGGCCAGAAGAGGAGCGTGCAGCCTCAACCTGGAATGAGTTCAAGGTTATAATCAGAGAACAGTGTTACCCGAGGCATTATCGTGAACAAAAATAGCGGGAATTTTGGGATCTCAAGCAAGGAGGAATGTCTGTGACTGAATACGAACAGAAATTTACCGACATGAGCTAATTTGCGACACATTTTGTGTCCACTGACATGGAAAAATCTCGCAAGTTCCTGGATGGTCTCTGACCAGGAATAAGGTATATTCTCAAGATCCACGGTGATCTATCTTATGCAGAAACTGTTAAGATAGCTCAAGAGATTTCCTCGAGTCAGGATATGGACCGTAAACAGATTGAGAGCTCTGGTAAGAGGAAGTGGCAAGGCCATAACCAAGGTAAGACTGGAAGTCAGAATGCCAGTCAAGGTCAGAGTAAGCAAGGCAGAACTGAAGGAAAAGCGAAGCCCAGCGTCAAGGCCGAGAAACCTTCATGTACAAATTGTGGAAAGAACCATGGAGGAGTATGCGTGGTGGGTCAGAGAAAATGCTATCGATGCAATTAATCAGGGCATACATCTTATGATTGCCCAGTCGAAAAAGAAGGTCAAACTTCCGGGGGTAGGGCACGAGTGTTTGCCAAGAGCCTGAAAGATACTGAAGGGAACCCAGATACAATGACAGGTATGTTAACAGTATTTAATATACCTGCATTAGTACTTTTTGATACTAGCACTACCCATTCATTCATGTCTAAGAAGTTCCATGCTCTAACTGGAAGTAAAGACATTAGAGTAAAAGAACCATTAGAGGTTAGCATACCATCTGGTAAAATAATATGTGCTGATTCTATGGTTAGAAATACACCTATAGATATGAATGAGAATAACTTGGATGCGGATCTATACGTGAATAATATGAAAGATTTCGACATAATCCTAGCGATGGATTGGTTGAAAAAGTACCGAGCTATCATTAAATGTTATGAGAGAGAAATAACCCTAGTCTTTCCTGGGGATAAAAGAGACTACATTTTTCGGAGCAAAGACTTGTACCTCACATAGGTTTATATCTGCTACATACTCGGCTTCCATGGTAGAGTCTGCTATGCATTTCTGCTTCACACTCCTCCAACTGATGGCTCCACCTCCTAAAGTGAAAACATATCCGAAAGTTTATTTCGACTTTTCTTTGTCCGAACTGAAATCTGAGTCAGTGTAACTCAAAGGATAAAATGTATCCGATTGATATATAAGCAGCTCCCTAGTCCTTCTCAGGTACTTGAGAATATGCTTGACAGCAATCCAATGTCCCGGCCCTGGGTTCGACTGATATCTCGCCACCATGCCTACAACATGACAGATATCAGGCCTAATGCAATGTATAGCATACATGAAGCTTCCCACTTCCGAAGCATAAGGGACCAGCTTCATGTCATCTATCTCCTTCTGTGTCCTAGGACACATAGATTAGGGACAGATTTGGGAGATTTGTTCGGACCGAAACCTATTCCTTCGTCGTTTCCTTCGCGTCGTGTTAACCAAGGCAAGTACATGTATTACATTCCGTTATGTATGTTACGTTTTCAAAGTGAATGTTGAATTGTGGTTTTCGGGTGCGTGAGTTGTGTTCCTACCACCCGGAGCGTTCGACGGGATGTCTGGGGGTCGATACTAAGGGGTACGGCCGCGGAAGTGGACTTGGGTGCGTGTGTGGTTGAACTTCCACCCGGAGTGTCCGACGGGATGTCTGGGGGTCGATACTAAGGGGTACGGCCGCAGAAGTGGTATTCCACCCGGAGCGTTCGATGGGATGTCTGGGGGTCGATACTAAGGGGTACGGCCATGGGATACCAGTTGTGATTTTGTGATATCGTGATGATTGAAAACTGATTTGATTGCCAATGTAGTATTCCGGAATATTTATGGAAAATGATTTCTGATTGAGATGATTGTGTAAAAATCGTATTTGTATATAATGTTGTGTAATTGTCTACTTGCACTAGCTATTCGAATGCTAACCCCTTAAATGGGGGAAATGCATCTTATGCATTTTAGGTACCGGGAGAGCTGAGGAGCAGGCACGGGATATGCACGCAAAGGATGGGTTGACATGATTATGAGGCTCGAGTCTTTAATTATGTTGGGTCTTTTATATCGTTTGAGTATCGAAAATTGAATGGTTTTATTGTATTCGGTTAAAGTCCCCTGCGTGGGCAATGTCATGGTATTGACTTATGCTTTCACGTACTTCTATTAAAACGTTTTGGCCGAGGCCGCGGCCTATTTTAACATTAATGATTGTGTCTTTGGGATTTTTCTTGTATTAAATATATGTCATGTGTTAGCCTGGTAGACCTCGCGAGGGTTCTACGGCGTGTAATGTTCCATTTGAGAATTGGGGTGTTACAACCCCATCTTCAAATTTGTGGGCATGTCACTCGATCAAATTTTTAGGGCAGTTCACCCAATCTTCAAATTTGAAGGCAGTTCTCCCGATCAAAATTTAGGGCAGGTCACCCCATCTTCAAATTTGTGGGCAGGTCACCCGATCAAATTTTTAGGGCAGTTCACCCAATCTTCAAATTTTTAGGGGACTTCACCTAATCTTCAAATTTGAGGGCAGATCAACCGATCAGATTTTAGGACAGGTCACCCGATCTTCAATTTTGGGCAGGTCACCCGATCAAATTTTATGGCAGTTCACCCAATCTTTAAATTTGTGGGCAGTTCACCCTATCAAATTTTATGGTAGGTCACCCGATCTTCAAATTTGAGGGCACGTTACCCGATCAAATTTTAGGGTAGGTCACACCATCTTCAAATTTGAGGGAGGTCACCCCATCTTTAAATTTGAGGGCACGTAACCCAATCAAGTTTTAGGGTAGGTCACCCCATCTTCAAATTTGAGGCAGGTCAACCGATCAAATTTTAGGGTAGTTCACCCGATCTTCAATTTTGAGGGCAGATTACGCGATCAAATTTTAGGGCAGGTCACCCCATCTTCAAATTTGAGGGCTGGTCACCCGATCAAATTTTAGGGCAGTTCACCCAATCTTCAAATTTGAGGGCAGATCACCCGATCTTCAAATTTGAGGGCAGGTCACCTGATCAAATTTTAGGGCAGTTCACACGATCTTCAATTTTGAGGGCAGGTTACTCGATCAAATTTTAGGGCAGGTCACCCCATCTTCAAATTTGAGGGCAATTCACCCGATCAAATTTTAGGGCAGGTCACACCATCTTCAAATTTGAGGGTAGGCCACCCCATCTTCAAATTTGAGGGCAGGTCACCCCATCTTCAAATTTGAGGGCAGGTCACCCAATCAAATTTTAGGGCAGGTCACCCCATCTTCAAATTTGAGGGCATGTCACCCGATCAAATCTTAGGGCAGGTCACCCCATATTCAAATTTGTGGGTAGGTCACCCGATCAAATTTTAGGACAACTCACCCAATCTTCAAATTTGAGAACAGGTCACCAGACCAAATTTTAGGGCAGGTCATCCCATCTTTAAATTTGAGGGCAGGTCACCCGATCAAATTTTAGGGCAAGTCACCCCATCTTCAAATCTGAAGGCACTTCACCTGAAAATAAAGCTAACGTATAACCCATAACTCTAAGTAGATATGAAATTTTCTTGAAGAATTTCACATCGCAGCCATGAATAAAGATTAAAACTTATCTCCAATGGAAATGCATGGTCGATAACAACTTATCTTTTCCGCTGATGAAAGAATTCGTGTTTGGTTGTGATGTAACCGAGCTGATCGGCCACCAAGAACCGGGTTAATCTTAGAAGTTTAGCTAAGAAAACCCAAAATATATGATGTACTCTCTTTTCTTTCTCTCTCTAAGAAATGCTGTATTCTACGAGTGTCTATCCCTCTTTTGAGGAACCCCCTCTCTCCCTTTTATAAGAGGGAGGATGCCTTGTTATCTGAGATGATTCCTGATTCCTAGATAGAATCCCGGATATCCAGGGATTCAAGCTGCGATTTCCCATACCTGGATTTCCGGGATTGCGAGGTATGGGCTCTCAATCCCTGGATCTCCGGGATTGGCAAGGTATGGGTTCTCAACCCCTGGATCTTAGGGATTCTGTCAGGTGAGTCAGGATCTTCTTTCCCAAGAGTTCGACCTTCCAGAGTTCGGTGGTTTTTAGGTCGGCTCATCCCTATTCAAATCAGTAGTTTGAGACCTTTGAGGTCGGCGACCTGTTATCGGATATCATAGGTCAGCGGGGGCCTCCGAGGTCGGCGCCCTTCTAACAGATGTCACAGCTAAATGGGGCCTCCAAGGTCGGCGCCCTTCTAACAGATGTCACAGCTAAATGGGGCCTCCGAGGTCGGCGCCCTTTTTCTAACAGATATCACAGCTAAATGGGGCCTCCGAGGTCGGCGACCTTCTAAAGGACCTTGGGGTTGTAATCTCCTTATCTAAGAACCTAGGTCGGACCTTTATTAGTCCATATTTTAAACCGGGTTTTCAGTGAGCGTACATTCGACGTCCTATCAACTAGTCCCCCCTACTCTAGTCGAGCTGTAAGACCGAGTAGAGTAAGATTTGTTTACAACCGGACGACCTTGACGCAATTATCCTTGGGACTCCCATTCCCAGATAACGAGGCTCTTCGTACTTTGTGCGCTATAATTAACCTGTCTTTTCCTTTCCCTGCCTCCAAGATGTCGCATCGATGGCCGAAGCCAGGTGTCGACCTGCCATAGGTCGGCTAAGACGGTGCCAAATCCCAGCCGTTCCTTCGGATAGGGCATCGGACGCTCCAGATCGTCCCTATCCTCCTCGGTTTTTGCCCCTCCCTCCTATTAAAGGTCTTCTTCTTCCCCCTTTACCACTTCCGCAATTTTATACCCTCAATCTCTGGTGCAAAAATTCCCAGGCGACCCTAGCAATCGCAGCTATCTGTCCCCGGCGACAAGTTTGCTCTACCTTTCTCCGGCGAACTTCCACCCAATCCCATGGGTATGTTCATCTAAACATCTCTTTAGATTTTTGATTTGTTTTACAGATATTTTTCTTTTCTTCTTCCTCCCCTTTTCCTCCTTAAGTTATGTCGTCTGCTTCGGATTCCCAAAATATTTCTGGCGAATCGGCCGTGAACTCTTTTTTGGAGGGTCTTTCCTCTTCTGATGGGGATTCGGGGGGTAGGTTGGGGCGAGCTACTGGTTCCTCCCTCCGCCTTAGGGATGAACCTTTAGGTGACGTAGACTGGTCCGAGCTAGGTGACATCGCTCCCTCTGGCATCCCCCTAATCATTGTAGATCCTCCTTCCCCTCCCCCCATGGACGAGGTAACTGTGACCGGCCTTTTAGCCGACCCCTATCAGACGGTTGTAGAGGCGACTCGAGTTTTCCCTCCCCATCCTCTATCGAGGACTAGCCCAGCCGCGCTGGTTAGTTTTATAAGATTTCTTAGGCTTCCCCCCGGGTGGGAATTTGTCACACCTCAGGCTAGCGATACCCATGATCATCCCCCTCCGGGTCATATTACCTGGTTTGTGGACCAGGTGAGCAGTGGTCTTCGCTTCCCACCCCATCCCTTCCTTGTCTCTCTCTCCACTAAATACAATCTTCCCCTCAACCAGTTCTCTCCTAACTCTTTTCGCTACATGGTGGGTTTTCTCGTGCTGTGTCATTACAGACATGAGGAACCCGACCTGGGCTTTTTCTATTTTTGCTTTGGGCTAAAGAGTTTTAAAGGCTCTTTTTACTTGACCTCCCGAAACGACGCCCATTTCTTCACCCACCTCCCTTCCAATGTGAAGGACTGTAGGTCCCGCTTTTTTTTCCTTCGGCTCCCCACATCCGATTCTTGGGGCTTTCCTACGCAATGGACGCAGCTACTCGAGCCAGATCCTATTCCTAGGCGTAGTTCCATCCGGCCGCGTGGGACGAGAAAGTTCGGGAATGGAATGCCATTCCCTATAATGCTTTCCAGCTAACGCAATTCCATGATCTTCTGTTCCATTGTGGGCTGAGCTCGAATCCCTACCCGGCTATCCCTGACATTGGTAGGCTTTATCTATATATATTTTTTTTTAGATCTTTGTTATTTCGCTTTTTGGCCATTTCCTTGACGTTTGTCTTGTTTTTGTAGATCGATTCATGCGAACTGCCCGGTCGGATGCTTCAAGCCACCAACCAAACAAAGCGAAGGTTCCTAAGTCGACGAATCCTCCCAAGGAGAGGCGGAGGGCTCGTCCAAAGCCAAACGGAAGGCTCCTGCTCGCCCCAAGTCTGGGTAACTCTCCCATCCGTTCGCACCTACCTTGACCACCGGACGAGGCTCTGCGAGCTCGTCTCGGCAACTTCAGTCACTCGGAGGGCCTCTTCTCCTAGCTCCCCGCTTCCAAACGGCCGAAGACCGCGGGTCCTCCAGTCCGGCTATGGAGACTCTTCTCCGCCGCAGGAGTTTGAGAAATTTCTCCCTTATTTTAGCTCCATGGTCCCGGCTAAGGATAAGTCGGGTTACGAGACGCCGAGGAGGGCCCTAAATTTGATGCTATGATGATGTACTTTGGGAAGGTATTCCCCTTTTCGCCTTCATACCCCTTTTGATTATTTTTATGTTTATTATTACCCTCTGCCGACCTGATATAACTTCTTGTGCAGTTCTTCGCCACCTTCGTGACCTTCGCCGAGGATCATAAGCTCGGCGCTACTTCTTCTTCGCAGCTCACCCAGATGCAAGCCGACCTGGAGGCCGCCCTGGCGGCTAATTCGATCTTTCGGCCGGGCTTCAGGAGAGGGAGTATCGCTAGATGCCGCCCTTAAGAAGGATTCTGAGCGGGAGGCGGTTTTAGAGCGGGCCCAATGGCCAATGTTCACTAAACCAAGAGTGAAATTTTGGAAGACCATGTCTTGGTGAAACGGAGAAGGTGGGCCGGCTCGAGGCTCGGTTGTCGGAAGCTAGGGCCGAATCCGAAAGGATAGCCCAACTTGAGGCACGGCGAAGGCCGAGCCGAGAAGGTCGCCGATTTCGAAGCTCAAGCTAGAGCGGCGTCGGAACAAGTGACCCTGCTGGAGACCCAACTAGCCGAGGCTAGATCCGAGGGATCGTCTTATGAGCGCGGGGTGACGGATGGCCGACGTCGATTCCTAACTAGTGACGTTGGTCACTCTTTTCTGGAGGCCTACCGTTCCGCCATCCTGGCCCGGTATCATAATTCCACCGCATTCCTGGTTAAGCTAGCCCCAGCTGCGACGCAATATTTTGATTTTGCTCTGACCCGTGCTCGTGAGCAGCTAGCTTCATTGGGCTTTTCGGGCGAGCTGGACCGGGATGCTGCATTGGACGGGGCTCCCGTTCCTTCGGGTTGGTCCGAGGACGTGGAAGAATCTCCGGAGGCGGCCTAGTGGAAGGACGCCCTTGAGGAGTCCCTAAAGGAATATGGCTTAGACTTGGAGCTGCCTTCTGATCCTCCCAGTTCACCTGTTAAGGCCAATACTCCTAGTCCCGAGGTGGTTGGGACCGATCGTGATGCTTCTCCTCCGCTGCCTCCTCCGTCTTCAGATCCTGTAGCTTAGTGTAGACAATGTATATTTTTCTTCTATTTTTTTTTCTACTTTATTTGTACTGGCACAGCTATTTTGAATGACAACTTTCTGAGTTGAATATACTTTGGGTTTGTGTGCTTTTTGAGTTGAATGACAACAAAGTTGATATAGCTCGGTATTGCTTGTAACCTTGATGTATCTTGTGCCTGCTTGATTTGATACAACAAAGTTGATATAGCTCGGTGTTGCTTGTAACCTTGATGTATCTTGTGCATGTTTGTTTTGATACAACAAAGTCGATATAGCTCGGAGTTGCTTGTAACCTTGATGTATCTTGTGCCTGTTTGATTTGATACAACAAAGTTGATATAGCTCGGTGTTGCTTGTAACCTTGATGTATCTTGTGCCTCTTTGATTTGATACAACAAAGTTGATATAGCTCGGAGGCCCCACTTTAAATTTCGAAAATTCCTAAATGTAATCCGACCAGTTTGACTTAATCTTTTCACCGATCTTTAGTGTAAGTTGGGTATTTCCCTTAGTCATAGTTTCATAGGTCGGTTTGCCTGTACTCGGATCTGGGCGTTTCGCCTATTCGGATGTCGGAGGCGGTTCACCCTTACTCGGATCTGGGCGTTTCGCCTATTCGGATGTCGAGGGCGGTTCACCCTTACTCGGATCTGAGGCGTTTCGCCTATTCGGATGTCGGAGGCGGTTCACCCTTACTCGGATCTGGAGGCGTTTCGCCTATTCAGATGTCAGAGGGCGGTTCACCCTTACTCGGATCTGGAGGCGTTTCGCCTATTCAGATGTCAGAGGGCGGTTCACCCTTACTCGGATCTGGAGGCGTTTCGCCTATTCAGATGTCAGAGGGCGGTTCACCCTTACTCGGATCTGGAGGCGTTTCGCCTGTTCAGATGTCAGAGGGCGGTTCACCCTTACTCGTATCTGGAGGCGTTTCACCTATTCAGATGTCATTTCTAGTTTTACTTGATCAACACATTCAGAGATATATTTTTGTAATAGACTTTCATTAAAACAACATAAGCTTTTTTCCACATCTCTTCACACAAAATACTTTTTTAAGTGACATATGTTCCAAGGTCTTTTGATGAGGCGCCCCTCCATATCCTCAAGCTTGTAAGCTCCTCCCGCGTAAATTCGGATTACCTTGTAAGGGCCCTCCCAGTTCGGCTCCAGCTTTCCTGTTTTTCTGAGGGCATCAGCTCGCCTAAGCACCAAATCACCGACATGGAATTGTCTCTTCTTGACTCTTTTGTCATGAGCTGCTTTTGTCAGGCTTTTGTATCTTTCAGTTCGTGCTGCTGCCGCTTCCCTACTTTCTTCTATGGTATCTAACGCCTCCTTCATTATTTCCTCGTTCTCCACCTCGTTGAACCATCGAACCCGATGGGACATTTCTCCGACTTCTGCGGGGATGACGGCCTCGGACCCGTAGACCATACTGAAGGGTGTTTCTCCTGTTGACGATCTAGGTGTGGTCCTGTACGACCATAGTACCGAGCTAAGCTCATCCACCCATCCTCCACCCACTTTGTCTAAGCGGGTTTTTATCCCCTGCAAGATTGTTCTGTTAGTTACCTCTACTTGCCCATTAGCTTGCGGGTGAGCAACCGCAGCGAACCTTTGCTTGATATGCATACCCTCGCACCAGGACTGGGTTCTCTTCCCATTGAATTGGGTTCCATTTTCTGAGATGAGTATCTGGGGCTCCGTACTGCAAGAAATGTTGTTAAACAGGAAACTTATGATTCTTTGCTCGGTTATGGTGGCCACAGGCTCGGCCTCTACCCATTTGCTGAAGTAGTCTATGGCTACTATTAAGAACTTTCTTCCTCCCGAGCCAGGTGTAAACTGCCCCATGATATCAATTCCCCATTTGGCGAATGGACGGGCGCTCCCATGGTGATCATATCCTCGCCTGGGATATGAATTAAGTGCGTGCACTGACATTTTGGCATCGCTTAACCATTTCCACGCTTTCTTGCTCATGGTCGGCCAAAAGAAACCATCCCTTAGCGTTTTGCTAATCGGCGCTCTTCCTTTGGTATGGTCTCATGACACCCTTCATGGATTTCTTCCAATACACTTCGCCCTTCTTCTTCCGAGATGCATCGTAGGTATGGCCCAAGGTAGGACCTTTTATATAGCTCATCATTAATGCAGCAGAACCTTGCTTGCTCTTCGCACAATTTTCATTCTTTCTTGTCTCTCCTTGGGTAATTCGCCCTTCTTAGGTATGCCAACAAAGGAGTTCGCCAATCGCCATCTCATTCACCTCCATCACCTGTTTCATGATGCTACTTGGCCGCTCCCGAATCGTTCTTGTTCGCGGCGGCAATCCACTAAGGAGCTTCCCATCTTTGCTAGGTAATCGGCTTTTGCATTCTCCGACCTAGGGATATGGACTAACTTCCATTCCCTAGTTTTTTGGCGACCTCTTTTACTTCCTCCACATACTTCTTCATCCGATCTTCATTTATCTCAAATTTTCCTTCTACATTGTGTGACCGGTTGGGAATCGAGTAAGCAATGAGTCGTCGCCCAAGTCTATTCCCAGTGCATTCCCTTGACTGTGGCTTCATATTCGGCCTCGTTGTTAGATGCCCCAAATCGAATTTTATGGCATACTCTAACCGCTCACCTTCCGGGTAGTGAGGATTATTCTGCCCTGTAACCACCGGTTGTCGCCGATCCATCCACATGCAATGGCCACTGTCCTTCCGGTGGCGACGGCATGGCCCCTCTTGGATAAAGTCTGCTAGGGCTCGAGCTTTAATCGCCGTTCTCGGCTCATATTCCATGTCGTACTCCCCATTTCCACCGCCCACTTCACCGCATCGACTGACACATTAGGTCGCCCTAATATCTCTCTCAAGGGCAAGTTGGTTCGCAATTTTATCCGGTGGGCTAGGAAATAGGGCCTCAATCGCTGGCCGTAACCACTAACGCCAGCCCCTTTTCTAGCTCGGAGTAGTTCCGTTCTGCTCCTTGCAAGATTCGCTCGTATAATAAATGGGCTTTTGTTTATTCATCTCTTCTCTTAGCAAGACCGAGCTCACCGCTCCTTCTCCCACGAGATAAGTAGAGTACAAGATCCTCTCCCTGATAGGTTTGGTGAGTAGGGCGGCTCGGCCAAATACTCTTTCAATTTTCCGAATGCCGTTTGCGCCCGAGGTCCATTCGAACTTGTTCCCTTTTCTTAAGAGTTATGGGAACCCCCTCTCGGCCGAGCGTGATATGAAACGGCTCAGCCCTGCTATTCTTCCCGTTAGTATCTGGATATCCTTTATATTTTTTGGAGGATTCATTTGCAGTACTGCCTTGACCTTCTCCGGGTTGACCTCGATTCCTTGCTCTGTGACCACATACCCCAGGAATTTTCCCGATTTGACTCCAAAAGAACATTTTGATGGGTTGAGTTTCATTCCGTATGTGCGCAGGTTCTCGAACGTCTCTTCTAGGTCCCTGATATGTTCTCCTGCCTTCACACTTTTCACTAGCATATCATCCACGTATACCTCCATGTTTCTGCCGATTTGGGATTTAAAGATTCTGTCGACCATCCTCTGATATGTAGCTCCTGCATTTTTCAATCCAAAAGGCATGCGTACATAACAAAAAGTTCCCTTTGAAACCACAAAATTAACCCTCTTTCTGTCCTCGGGTGCGAGAGGAATTTGATGATATCCTTGGGAAGCGTCCATCATACTGAGTAACTCGCACCCTGAGGTTGAATCCACCAGCTGATCTATGCGGGGCAACGGGTAGTGATCCTTGGGACATGCTTTATTTAGGTCCCGGAAGTCCATGCACATCCTCCACTTCCCCGGGCCCTTCCCTACCATCAAGGCATTGGATAGCCACTCCGGAAACTGGATCTCCATTATGTGCCCAGCTCGGAGGAGCTTATCAACCTCTTCCCCAATGACCCCATCCATCTCTGGCCCGAAATGCCTCCTCTTCTGCTTTACTGGTCTTATGGTGGGGTCGATGTTCAACCTGTGTTCGGCAACTGTTGGGCTGATTCCCACCAGATCCTCAGCTGTGAACGCGAAAATGTCCACGAATCTTCTTAGCAGGCTGATGAGGCCTTCCTTTATTCCATCGTCCAACCGACTCCCCATGCGAGTCTTTGTTTCCGGCTTTCCTGGAACCAATTCTATTTCTAGCAACTCCTCGTTGGGCTTGACACCTTCTTCCTCAGCTTCCTCGGGTGTCTTTGATTGCTTATTCCTCTTGGACTCCGGATCCGGACCCCCGAGCTCGGGTGTCCTCTTTCCACGCTGTACTCCCTGCTTCACGGTTGTTTGATAACAAGAATGGGCGACAAACTGATCTCCTGCTACTTCTCCCACCTCCCCTCCTACGGGGAATTTTACTTTCATGTGCGCGGTAGAGGCTACTGCTTCGAATTTGTTGAGCCCCGGTCGTCCTAAAATGGCGTTATAGGCCGATTTGGTGTCCACCACTAAAAATCTGAGTGTCTTGACCTTCCGATGGGGAATCCGACCTAGTGCCACTGGAAGCACCACTTCTCCCACTGGTTGCACCTCGGTCATACAAAACCCATAGAGCGCGGTATCTACCTTTCTCAATTCCACTTCCAGGTTCATCTGTTTGAAACAGTCATAGAATAAGATGTCTACTGAGCTTCCCGTATCGATAAACACCCTCTGCACATCGTAACTGGCGATTTCATTGTGATGACCAACGCGTCATTGTGGGGCGTATGTATCCCATTATAATCCATGGGGCTGAATCGAATGATAGGCCCACCGCCTCTGAGGCGACCTCCTTGAGTTGATGACACCTAGCCTTTCGTGCGTGGGCCTTTCTAGCCTCGATTAGAACTTCCGTCGGTTGGTCCCCCGATATCATGTGGATCACTCCTTTTTAGCCGGGAGCAGCGGGTCCCGAGGAGCTTCTCTTTTCATCCCCGCCTCCTTGGGGCATGGGTGCCTCCGTCCTCCATTTCTCTGTTGATATGTGAACTCCATCACCGTCCCGCTCGGACCTCTCGATCTCATCCTTAAGGTGCTTGCATTCGCATGCTTTATGCCCGTAATCATTGTGGAATCGACAATAAAGATCGACTTGGTGGGTGGGCCTATTAGGGCGAGATGCAGGCCACTCGATGACCCTGCTCATCTTACCCTCAACTGCTTCCAAAACCTGGGCTCTCCTCATTGTTAGTGGGCTGTATTGGTCAAATCTTGGTCGCCTTAGAACGATATCGTTCTTCTTCCGATCTGTTTTTCCCCGCGACATCTTATTCCCGAGGTAAATTTCCTTGAAAGGTGTACTCCTCCCGTCGTATCAATCTGCTGGACCCCCTTTCCCCATCCTCTGGCTTTTCATGCAACTCCTCCATATCCTTCTCGGTTTCCTCAACGTTGATGTACTTCGAGCATCGGGCTAAGACCTCATCGTATGTTCTGGCTGGTTTTTTAGCTAATGAGGTGCGTAACAACCCCGGCCTCAGTCCCTGTGTCAAGGCACTGGTTTTTACCTCTTCTGACGACGAGGGTACCTCCAGACACGCCTTCGTGAATCGGGTCACATAAGCTCTCAGCGCTTCTCCAGAATATTGCTTGATACTGAACAAGGACATGAAGGTCTTTTGGTGCGCCCTAGCGCTGGCCAAGACGGCGCCACTTGATGTAACCGAGCTGATCGGCCACCAAGAACCGGGTTCATCTTAGAAGTTTAGCTAAGAAAACCCAAAATATATGATGTACTCTCTTTTCTTTCTCTCTCTAAGAAATGCTGTATTCTCCGAGTGTCTATCCCTCTTTTGAGGAACCCCCTCTCTCCCTTTTATAGGAGGGAGGATGCCTTGTTATCTGAGATGATTCCTGATTCCTAGAGAGAATCCCGGATATCCAGGGATTCAAGCTGCGATTTCCCATCCCTGGATTTCCGGGATTGCGAGGTATGGGCTCTCAATCCTCGGATCTCGGGATTGGCAAGGTATGGGTTCTCAACCCCTGGATCTTAGGGATTCTGTCAGGTGAGTCAGGATCTTCTTTCCCAAGAGTTCGACCTTCCGGAGTTCGGTGGTTTTTAGGTCGGCTCATCCCTATTCAAATCAGTAGTTTGAGACCTTTGAGGTCGGCGACCTGTTATCGGATATCATAGGTCAGCGGGGGCCTCCGAGGTCGGCGCCCTTCTAACAGATGTCACAGCTAAATGGGGCCTCCAAGGTCGGCGCCCTTCTAACAGATGTCACAGCTAAATGGGGCCTCCGAGGTCGGCGCCCTTTTTCTAACAGATATCACAGCTAAATGGGGCCTCCGAGGTCGGCGACCTTCTAAAGGACCTTGGGGTTGTAATCTCCTTATCTAAGAACCTAGGTCGGACCTTTATTGGTCCATATTTTAAACCGGGTTTTCAGTGAGCGTACATTCGACGTCCTATCAGGTTGAATCCCGGTATGAATAATAAGTCTCACATCTCAACTCAATGAATGACTCGATGCCACTCGTTCCCACGGACGGCACCACTTGATGTATCTGAGCTGATCGGCCATGAAGAATCGAAGTTCCTGCAGAAGACGCTGGGATGCTCCGGACACAAACTCTCAAATGCTTAAGCTGGACAGTTTTTGAGAGAAATAAAAATGTGTATGCATGTTTTTTTCTCTGGCCCTGAAGGAAGACATGCCTTCCAATATTTATAGAAGAGAGGGAAACATGTCCCTGAAATCCTGCCTTTGATTGGGGGAGATCCCTGATTTTCAGGGATATAGGTGTAGCCACCATTCCCTGAATATCGGGGATTCTGCTTTTATGATGAAATCCCAGCTTTCCAGGGACTTTGTCCTATTTGAGCTGAACCCTTTCTAGCTTGCCTAATTGATGATGATTAGGTCTATCTAGTTATGAGCTCGGAATATAGACTTGGAGGTAGGATCATCTTTAAGGGAAAGTTCTTCTCCGAGCTCATCCGCCCTTCGACCTACTCCAGGTCCGTAATTCCGTTGGGTTTACTTAAGAGCCGGGTTTAGTGGACCAAGTTTTTTAACAGACCTGAATATGATGTCATCTGGGAGAGCTGACCTGTGGGATGACCTTCTGGTCTAGACCTGACAGGTCTACACCTGTTGGGGTAGTCCTATGGGGACCAAGCTGCGCCTAGTAGCGCTAGGCTCTGAGCTCCACTCTCCAAGTTGTATACTAGGTTGGTGGGACCTACTGGACCTTCACACAATAAGCTGGGTCTTCAGTAATCCGACTTTGTTCCGGTATTCCGAGATGAACCGCAATAAATTGGGCATGTATATTTTGGGTCATATCACACGCCAACATGAGATAGTGCATAACTACGGAAAAACATAATTAGTGGAAATGGTTGTCTTTAAAATTTAAATATCAATCAACTATCTGATAGTTTAATATCCATTGTAGAAATAAGTACTTTACTCATAAATGTGTAGTATAACATAAAAATAATTAAAATACTTATCTGTTGAGTGGCTGAAAATTAAAAATAATTAAAATACTTATCGAGATATATTTTTAAAATGATTTATAATCAATTTTTTTCTATATAATTTTTTTTATTTAGTGTTCATTCTATTAATAAATATGTTGTCATCAAAAGAATTTACTTATATATTTTAGGAAGAAAAATTACACTTTGGTCCTATGAATTTTTTTTTTAGAAATAGATTTGGTTCCACGTTCTTTTTTGGTCTTGTTTCGTCAAAATGGTCCAAATCATAAAGTATTTAACGGTTTCCATTAAATGTCAAAGAATGAGATAATTTAATCCTAATATTTGAAAAAAACAATTACATAAATTTATTGGATATAATTTAAAATACAAAAGCAAATCCAAAACTTTCAAAAATATATAGTTGATTTCAAAAGTAAATAAATTAACAAATCTTTAAAACTAAAAATAAATAAAAAAATCACTTGGAAATCACTTAGAACAATCAATTTTTATTTTCTGTAATTCTCTTTATACACCGACGAATCTACGGATTAGTATATTATTATATTTAATTGCTTATGTATTTAAAAATGACTCCTTGAAAATTCATAAAATCAGTAATTATATAAGAGAGAAGACATACTTTAGTCATGTAGCTTAGTAGATTCTAATATTTGTCATACAACTTAGTTTATACAAATTATAGCCAAAAGGACAAATTTGGACCAATTTACTTTACTAAAGGGAAGGAATAAATTTTAACTTTTTATCCCAACCATCCCATTATCACCATTTATTATTTTCTCAATTTTTACATTTTCAAACCATATCGTCTCTCTCTCTAGCCTATCATCTCTCTCTCCACTATCATCTCTCTCTCCGAAGCTCCTCGTCCAACCCCCAGATCGGCCCGTCGCAACTCAAGTTTTGGGGAACCAGACCATCCCTTCCAAACGGCACCACAGCCCGCGGCCAGATCCGACCTTCACAACATAGGTTCTGCGATTTAATCCATTATTTTCAGATCGCCGCTCGAGTTCGATTCGCGCAACCCAAGTCGTCGGTCATCTCCACGGCTCCGGTCATGTCGCATTGGCCTGCGTTGCTGTTCAGATTCACCCAACCCGACACAGCACCTCCGTGAACCACCAGTTACCTTCGGTCTGCGTTTCGAATATCGGCCCGCGCCGTCACCTACATCGAGCATGCTCATCGGAAAACCGTCACTATGATGGATGTTGTGTATGCTCTGAAGAGGCTGGGACGTACCCTGTACGGTGTCGCTGGTTGAGTTCCTAGAGTTAGGTATGATTTGTGTGGTTTGTCATGCTTATGAGTGGAAATGGTTATGGATCTTGTAGTTGTGTATTATAGAAAATTAAGGTTTATTCGGATCTATCTTAGATCTTGTTTTTTTGCTGTTGATTCGCAATGGAAGTTTTATGCTGTTGTGATGGTAACTCAGTAAAGAATGATCAATTATTAACCGTGTTACATTCCTACATGCTAGTAACTCGTTACGAAATGGTCACTTATTTATTGTGTTGGTTATGGATCTTGTAGTTGTGTATTATAGAAAATTAGGGTTTATTCATATCTATCTTAGTTCTTGTTTTTCTGCTGTTGATTCGTAATGGAAGTTTTCTGCTGTTGTGATGGTAACTCAGTAATAAATGATCAATTATTAACCGGATTATATTCCTACATGATAGTAACTCGTTACGAAATGATCATTTATTTATTGCTCTACTCTATTGTGTGTTGGTAACTCGTTACGAAATGATCATTTTATTGGGTTACCCTATTGTGTGCTGGTAACCCTTGAAAGAAATAACCATTTTGTATTCTGATTATCCTTGTGTTAACATAATGTCGTACTTGTAACACCCCCGGAGCTATCCGGGAATATTACTGCGCCGTGGGCCCCGAAACGGAACCCACAAGGCTAAAAGACATTTTCACAAACATTTCAAATACGCCTAAGCGGCGATGATGGTAATATTTTAAAAATATTCCAAAACTACATAAAATCCATTTATCAAATACCGTTGAACATCTAATTTGAAAGTGCAAGGCCAAAATGCCTAAACTCGATGATTTCAAAAGTATACGTTAAGCCACCGCTTACACGTACCAAAAAAATAGTTTAGAAAATGATTTTCCAAAATAACTTAAGTTGTCAAATACCAAAAGGGAATTTAAAAATACTCACACAGCGGAAATGACAAACAGTTAAAAATACTCTAGCAGCGGAATATAACAACTAGTCAAAGTACTCTATTCACAAACACACTGTTAGGATTATAGACATCAAAGCATACTTTATGCTTGTATTACCTAATTTTCCGGTCTTTATCTATGAGAATATTTAATTCATTTGTCACATGTTTTGCACATGTATTCACGCTATGGTTATGCAAATGTTGTCTAAATTACTTTATATTGTAGATAATGTGGTGTGTCGAGTCACACAGAAGATCACATTATCGGTCCCTTATATAGTAATAATTAGTTCACAACCTATATAATATTAGACCGTTGTGTGAGAGGTTGTAATATATGCTTGAGATTGGTTGGTCTTGACCATTAGCATATATTAGCGTATTCGGTATACGTTGAACAGGATCGAGGTGAGATATATTCTTCTGTACTGACTATAAGAAGAACGTACATCTCAGAAAAATTTTATTTCTTATTTCTAGTGATTAATATTCAATTACATATATTTAATATTTATTGCTTTGATTTATCATGGGTGAGAGCCAAAATGACTGACTCAATATGCTCGATATTTTGGGCAATATTATTATTTATATGATAATTAATATTATAGCTAGAAATCATGTCCCGACCAGTCGGGCTGATCATGTCCCTTGAGGCACTCGAAAGGATTATTATATTAAACCCTGCAGGTGGAATTAATTTTCTGATATAATAATAAAGATCGAGTGGTATACTCATGTATAACATATTTACTAATTAAAAGTTGTCAGTAGCTTAAATTAATTAATGGACATGGGATATCTTAAACATGGAAATAATTAATTCAAAAGGGAGCCCAATTTCGTAATTTGGAATTTTGGTAGGAAGTGCAATATCAACCTTTTAGTGGAGTAAGTTTATATTAATAGATTCATTATATTAGGAAGAGTCCTAATATTGGTAAGATGAAATCTATTGGGAGTCCTTACCTTATCCTCCTTAAGGTCCCTATAGTAGCCCATAACACCAATAAATAGGACTTAGGAGGTGGCCGATTTTTACACACTTATTGGAACAAGAAATTTTTGATTTTTTCTTCTAATTTTGTGTTTAATTATGGATCTTGACTTGTGTCTTGGATTCCATAATTTAGATAACACAATATTTTTCTAAATACACAAATATTCAAGAAAAATAGAGAAAAATTCGTGAGTTATTTCTTGAAGAAATTCTGGCCGATCCCATACTGCAAGTCCAAGTTTGATCTGGTAGATTATTGCCTACACGATAACTGGATCTTAGGTGTAATATCCACCTGAACTCTCGTCTTTACTGTTGTATTTTTCTGATAATTCAAGTATTGTCGTATTATATCCGTATATATTATTATGAGTATATTGTTGAGATATGTTACATCGAATTGTTTATCTTTGTCGTTCACACTATAGTTGATTGTTAGATATTGCTTGTAAAATTTCATTTTTTGAATATGTGTTGCCCTTAGCGTACGCTACCATGTTGTCGTTACGTACGCTATGTATGTAACATTACGTACGTAACACGCATATGTTAACATACGTAATGTGTGTACCAGACAGCATCTCGCCTTTTGGCGGGTGGGGCCAGACGTAGACAGTCGTCGGTGATCCGATCGTGACAGCCTGGTCAACGGCCATTACGTACGTAATTGCTCTACATTAGCATATGTAATGTGCCTGGGCCTTACGTGCGTTAATATGACAACATACGTAATAACATATGTGATTTGAGACAGTAACCTCTGGGGATTCATTGCGTACGTAATGCCCGTAGAATTACGTATGTAATGTACTTAACGTACGTTAAGCATTATCTTTAGCGTACGTAATGCTTAATGCGGGTTATAATGGTATGGGTTGCCTTTCATTTTTTGCACGATCCAAACTCAACCACTCCCTCTGAAAACCGATCCCCTGCCTTGTTAAACCAATTTCTACCCCTTCCATCTTGTGTTGGAGCTCCGTAACTTGGATTGTGGCTTGGTGTGTAATATCCGCAATTTCGGATTTCGTTAATTTTCTTTTTTGGCAAGAGTCCATTTTGAAGACTCGATTGGGACTGTTTCATTATTCTGAGAATGATTAATTCTGCATTTTTTGTCATCCGAGTTCGTTTCGGTGTTGTTTTGTTGAGTTCCGTGTTTCTTAACGACTTTTCCGCACTCGAGCTCGATTCTTGTGAATCTCATTCGAAACTACTGTTTAGAGTTTCCCGTAAGTCCGTTTAACTTTTTTAGGCGTGTTGTGAACTTTGGTTTGGTTATTCGATCACGTATCGTGATTTTCGGGCATTTTGGGCCATTTTGTAATTTACCAAAAGTTGTGGGTATCCGCATTCGTATTTGTTGTCTTGACCCTTTTAATGGTCGCGTGTGATTAATTGTTGCATGGTATTTCATTTCGGGTCGATGATGTTGCCCACGAGCGTTTTGTCGTGTTCGTTCCGTGCCATTTCGGATAATCGAGTCGTCGGGTCCTGGTGGTCGGGCACTGGCCGGACGGTTGCGGGTCCTGGCCGGACGGTTGCGGGCACTGGCCAGATGGGTGCGGCAGGAACTGGAGTAGCGCACGCTACGGCCGGAAGGTAGCGCACGCTACGGCCGGTTAGCTGCGCGCGCTGGTCGGCCGAGGCAGTAGGGTTCTGGACTCGGGTAGATCGACAGGTAGCACACGCTACTGTCGGGCACTGCGTATGCTATGACCGGCAGGTAGCGCGCGCTACGGCCGGAAGGCTGCGCACGCTACCTGGCCGAGTCAGTAGGGCAGTGAGGTTCTGGATTGCGGCCCGGGCCGATAGCGCACGCTAGCTCGGCAGCCTAACGCACGCTAAGCTGCACCAGTATAAATGTGACAGAGCAGTCCAGTTTCGGTCATTTTTCCCATTTCTATCTTTCTCTTCCGCGGCTGGAGCCTTGGGGATCTTGAAGCCATGTTGTTGAACAACAAATCCACGAAGTTTTTGAGTTCATATCATTGATTGATCATCCTATATCACCCTTTGATCCAGCGAATCAAGGTGAGATTTCCTAGAACCCTATTTTGAGAAATTTTGGGGGTTTTGTGTTTTTGGCCGATTCGTTTTGTATAATTGATTAATCCATGATGGGTATGATTAATCTTAGTAGTATTCTTGTGTTTAACATCATTTAATCCATTGTTCTTCGTCGAATCAAAGAATATTTCTTGATTTCCTTCGAATCGACTTTTTGGGGGATTTGTTCTTGATCTCGTTTTCCATCCGTTTTTGATGGATCGATTGTTGTTAAATGATGTTGTTAAACATATCCTATGGATTGTATATCCATATTTAGATTTCGAACTCCGTTTTCGTGTTTTGACGGGACAAATCGTGTTCTTGGTCATTTTGGGGGAAACACTTGAACTCTCGTCATTTGTTCTTTGAATTCAACGGCTTTAAGTCATGCTATGGAATTCATTTTCATTGTTGTTATTGTCCTTCGTAGTTTATTATCGCGAGTTGGCGTTCGGTGGAGTCGGCGAGTTCGTAGTCGGTCCGTGCCAACCTACTTCGGTCGATTCTCCATGTTGTGGTTATTCGAGGCAAGTACCTTGTCCATACAATTCTTGTTTTAGGAATATGATAATTAGTGATCGTCTGTATGTGTTTGTTTGATCGTTTGATTTGAACTTTCAAAAGATTCGTCTTAGCCTCATTAAAGGCTCACTTTCAAAACGCGCGTGCTCTGTAAATTGTGTGGGTTGTAAGACTAAATCGGTCTACTGAGTCATTTTAGCCTTAAAGGTGATGTTTAGATGCTTGATTTTAGTTACCATCCTGGTAGATCCTCGAGGAGAGGGTCTACGGTGTGTAATATCCCTGAGTGGATTGGGGGTGTTACATGGTGATTAGAAGTTTGGAGTGTGTTCTTGGGTTTTTGGTGCTACTCTTCATTCCTTTCTTGAGGTGGGTTGTCTTGATTCATGTTGTTTCATATGATTGATGATGTTAGTAAGGAGTAATTCTTGTAGTGTTAGAATAATCAAGTAGAACATAATGGTTATTGGATTGATGAACAAACTTAGTTTGGAACATGATAATATTGTTAGTATCATCCCTTGAATGATTGATGAGGTTTTTTAATAACATGTTCATTATAAAACCCTTAGGAAATCATGTTAAAACCAGATGATTAGGGTTTACGAGTATGTTCTTAATACTAGTAAGATCCTATGATGTTATAGTCATACATTGGAGAGGGTTTCACAAACTTCTTGGGAAGAACTTGTTAGGTATCAAAGATTTTAATGATGTTTTTAGAGTTCAAAAATCCTCAATGATATAATTATGTTTTGAGCAAATTCTTTAAGGGATAGTAACAGATTATGAAGAACACAAATATAACCTTTATATATTCAAGTTAATCGGATGTGTTGATCATCATATTAATACATTGATAGTGTTCTTAGGATGATTATAATGATTATGGGTGATAATGATACTATAGAATTAGTGTCCGAATTCATTTACAACGATCCTTGTGAAATAGAAGACGTAAATTTGGGTGAACCTAAATAACTTGGTTAAACCGGTTTTTAAAGATGAACTTGGTGTATCATTATTCGTTAATGAAGCTATGGGATATTCGTTGGAATAGGATGAATCATTCGAATTGATATCGTTATTGCATGAATGTGTTGTTGAATGAGTTACCTTTCATTCAAGGTTGCTCGTTCGAGTGAGTATTAGTAGTCGAGGATTCCGACCATTCGTTCGTTTGAAGAAGGGCTATTCGTCTATTGAATTGAGGCAAGTTATCTTGATTGGTTATAATGATTGTTGAATTCTTTTGAATATTTAATGTTTTGTGTATAAGTAATGCTCTGTGAATCTACGATTCATGATATAGTGTTGTTCTTGATCGTACTACCGTTTTGTGGTGGGATTGTATTCCTTATTGACCGCCTTTGATTCTGTTGGTCTCGTTGAGCCTTATTGTCACTTCGGTGAGACTTTCGATTCTTGGATTAATGTATAATTCGTTGAGTTTCGTTGTCATGTTGCATCTGACATCTCTGGAGTCATATATGCGTGTCGATTGGTTATGTGTAGGATTTTTAGTCGGGCACTTGATGGTCATGCGTGGATGTTTCCGCATTGGACCGTGCACACGAGATTTAGTTCGTGAGGCCAATTAGGTACATCGTCCCACGTGTATTCTAGATTCCGTATACGGGGTGGACATGTGCACGGACACATTTCCAGATCGGGTGTACTGTGACGTCCGTCTTGAGCCAAGTTGTTTGGACGTTCATATTCCATTATGATTGGATATGTTCGATAGTTTGGGACTGACTTATACGCCCGAGGGGTATATTCAGTAGTCGGTTGTTTCCTTGAGATCCGTATGTATATGAATTGTATAATGCCATGAGAATTATTATCATGTATAGCTGGCCCTGTGGTTTGGGCGAAATACTTGTATTTCAGGTAGAGGAAAGGGCAAGGCGCAGGAAGAGCACGATGGCGGCGCAGGGTATTGAAGGGTGCTAGTTCGGGGGGCCCTAGTCTTTTGTTGGTCGGTTATGTCTTAACTATGGAATTTTGTTTTCCTCTTTTAATTTGGACGAATGTATTACTATTGTTTTGGGTGTATTCCATCTCCATATGGTTTATACCGGATTTAGATCCTGTGTACGGTTGTATGAGTTGATGTATATGGTTTACACTCCTAATCGGAGTTCTGGCTAAGTTATTGTGGTTCGGTACCACATATATGTGATGTCTAAATTATTCTTTGATATCGCTTGGTGGGTCTCGGTGTGGGGTCCACGGCACTGTAATAGCCGCCATTTTTTGGGGTGTTACATTAGGCGGGATATACTCTATAAGATCTTGAGGTAAAAATACAAGAAGATCAAGGAGTATGAAGGGGAGTTCGATTGACCCAGAAGGAATTTCTACCACTTCGGTTCAAAGGTATCGATTATCAATTATACTGCGTAAATACTTATATTTAAATTGTTAATTAGTCTGTTTAATTAATTAATTGACAAGCATAAATAGATCCACAATTTTGTTGGTTATTTTATAAAAAAAAATCTATTCAATTCATCAATCTCGCTTCGGCTGCGTTTTATATTCCAACAATTGGTATCGGAGCCGGTCTTTAGGTTATGTTCAATTTAATTAATTTTGTGATTAATTTGCTAGCAATTTAATATATTCATATGGTATGATGTTTGGAATATTTTTTGCTAGAAATTGTCTTGCAGGTAAATATGGTCCAATTATCATGGCTATGTGATATTTTATTTATTTACCCGTTTTTGGTAATTTGGCCCGATTTTGAGGCATGTATAAGTTTTTCCCATGAGAAAATCCATGGGTAGAATAGAATTTATTTTTCCTTGTAATTTTTTTTGTAAATTCGATGTATTTTATTTGGTGTAAAATTATAATCCAATTGGAATACACAAAGTACAAAAGGAAAACGAGTCCAAGGTGCAAGAGGAATCCTAAATGAAAAGGGAGTCCCGGACGACGACCAAGACACACGGCTGACTGCCCGGAACCGAAGAGCCGCGGGTCTGGCCTGTCGTGGGTCAGATCAGTCGAGGGTAAGCTGCCAGATCAAAACGAATCTTGACTAGATAGTAAAACTAAGGACGTTAAAATCTACTTGAAAAATGTATATATAAACGTCCACACTAACGTAGCTTGCATGTGCGGTTTTTTCGAGGTGTTGGTTGACTGCATATATATTGTGTTTTAAAGTTTTTCAATATATTTCGCGTCGAATTATGTGATGAATGGTGTTTTTAATTTTATTCTCAGATGTCTTTCAATTCACTAGCTATTATTCTCAAAGAAAATAAACTTGATGGCACTAATTTTGCTGAGTGGAAAAGAAATCTTGACATTGTCCTGACTGCCGAGGGGCATAAATTTGTGTTAACTGATGAAAGCCCTTTGGAATCAGAACTGGATGCCACTTCTGGAGAGTTGGATGAATTCCGAAAATGGAAGAAGTCTGATGAGATGGCTCGCTGTTACATTTTGGCTTCATTGACAAATGTATTGCAGCATCAGCATCAGACGATGGGCTCAGCCGCGGAGATAATGAAAAATCTCACCGAGATGTTTGGTCATCATAACCGGGTGATTAGGCAAAATACAATGAGGTTGTTGATGACAACCCAAATGTCCAAAGGGACTCCAGTAAGGGATCATGTTCTGAAAATGATGTCTCATTTGAACGAACTGAGCATACTGGGGGCTACTATCGATGCGGAGTCGCAGGTCGATATTATCTTGGGCAGCTTGCCAAGAAGCTTTGAGCAGTTCTGCCTTAACTACAATATGAATCGCAGGACATACACTTTGGTGGAACTTATGATAGAGCTTCAATCTGCTGAAGGTCTCTTCAAACAAGGTTATCATCAGATTCTTGCGGCAACCGGCGCTACTTCTTTAAAACCCAAATGGGGAAGGAATAAAAAGCAGGTTGGCCAAAAGCAAGTGGCAACCTTCAAACCTAAGGGCAAGGCTCTTTAGTCCAAGGCTCCTCAGTCCAAGGAAAACAAAAAGCCGAAGGGAAAATGCTATAAGTGCGGTCTGAAGGGGCATTTCAAGAGTGATTGCCCTAAGAAAGGTAG
The DNA here is from genome assembly GCA_033398695.1 of Orobanche coerulescens. Lineage (NCBI taxonomy): Eukaryota > Viridiplantae > Streptophyta > Magnoliopsida > Lamiales > Orobanchaceae > Orobanche > Orobanche coerulescens. The sequence continues at coordinate 62,539,827 of CM065802.1, forward strand.
GTCTCATGCACTAGTAGTCAAAATATGTTTGGGTGCCCGTTCTATCACTTCGTGGATAGTAGGTTCGGGCTCTACTGGTCATGTTTGTTATGACTCGCAGGGGTTCCAAGTAACCACAGTACTTAGTGCGGATGAGATTACTATTAGCTGGGGCGACTATTCCAGGCTGAAGGCTGTTGCACTAGGTGTAGTGCAGTTAAAAGTTAATGATAGGATTCTAGTCTTAAATAATGTATTATTAGTACCTCATTTTAGAATGAATTTAATTTCAGTTTCTAAATTGCGTTATGATGGATATTCAGTTTATTTTAGAAATAATGCAATTATTAAAAGAAATGGTGAATATGTTTGCACGAGTACTTATAATGAAGGACTTTATATCATTAATGATGCACCAACTCCCTTGCATAATTATAAATCGCTTAATTCTTTGACTAATCCTAATAAAAGAAAAGAACCTTCGAGCATAAATCAAACATATTTGTGGCATTTACGATTGGGTCATATTAACCTTAAAGGGATTTAAAGATTGGTAAGCGATGGCCCATGGGATTCACTCCAAGTTGAGTCATTTCCAATCTGCAAATCCTGTCTGGAAGGGAAAATGACTAAAAGGGCTTTCCAAAAGCAAAGGAAATCGTGCACAAAATGTATTGGAATTGGTACACACCGATGTATGTGGTCCAATGAACATCAAGGCTAAGGGTGGTTTCGAATACTTCATCACATTTATAGATGATTACTCGAGATATGGATACATCTATTTGATGCGACATAAGTCTGAATCTTTTGATAAGTTCAAAGAATTCAAGACTGGAATGGAGAAGAGTCATGGACAGAGTATCAAGTCACTACGATATGATCGTGGTGGCGAATATCTTAGGGGAGAGTTTTTGGATTTCTTCGCACATGAGGGGATTACTTCCCAGCTCGCTGCGCCTGGTACACCACAACAAAATGGTGTTGCTGAACGAAGGAATCGTACTTTATTAGAGATAGTTACGTCAATGATGAGTTATTCTGATTTGCCTATTTTGTTTTGGGGATACGCCTTGGAAACAGCGACGTACATTCTAAACTTGGTGCCTTCGAAATCAGTTCCAAAAACACCCACAGAACTGTGGAGTGGGCGCAAGCCCAGTCTAGGTCATGTTCGGATTTGGGGTTCACCAGCACACGTGCTGAATAAGGAAGCTGATAAGTTGGCATCTCGTATAGAGGTACGAGTGTTTGTAGGATATCTGAAGGGAACGAAGGGTGGCTTATTCTACAGTCCTAAAGATCAGAAGGTCATTGTTAGCACCAATTCCCGGTTCTTAGAAGAGGACTATGTAATAAGCCACAAGCCTAGGAGTGAGGTCATTCTAGAGGAACTTATGGGCGAGATTTCAAAAATACCAATTATACAAACACCCAGTATACTGTAACACCCCCAAGTTATTCAGGGTATATTACAGCGCTGTGAACCCCACCGAGGGACCCACAAGGCTAAACATACACGGAACAATAAAACTTGACCGAGAAGGTCCAATACAATGAGATGAAAGACGATTTAAATAGTATTCAAACCATGCCTAATGTATCCAAATACATCACAGTACAAAATCAAGACCTCAGCAACACAGGCCGAAATACCAAGAAAGACTGAAAATAAGCAATACTCGAGTATTCAATAACCATTCCAGTACAACAACACTGAATGGAGGAACACAAGACATGACTGGAGATAAAACACAGTATCATGCTTGCCCATCATCTTCGTGCCGACCCGATACATGCCTATCCGCCCTCCTGGAACCTGAAATACATAAAAAGTATTTCCCCCAAAAAGGGGTTAGCCGTCGAATAGCTAGTGCAAGTATATCAAATATGAAACACAATACTCCTCGACAATAAAGTAAAGGTAACCGTCAATTCATCAATTCAAGACTAGTATTCTGGAATAACTAAATCTCATAGCATCACAACAATGCATACACGATCAACCATGGAACCGCACCAAAGGCTAAGGAACCCTCAGGGGACCCATCGGTCCATTCCAGAGTGGTCAACCCAAATTATCTGTGGAATCGCACCAAAGGCTACGAAACCCTCAGGGGACCTGTCGGCCCGCCCCAGAGTGGATATAAATAAACCTGCCATTCATATATCTTACTTTCAAAGTCGATAACGTACAATCATAAATATATACTTGCCTTTGAGACATCGAGAAATTGAACGGAAAAGAGTATGAGTTCGGTAGGTCCAAGAACGCACTTCCGGCACCTAAACGATTCGTAAGGGATATGATAATCAATAATATATACTCATAATTCATGAAGAAACTCCCAAAATCCGTCTACGATTCACGAAAATACATGGATAAACAACTAGAGGTTGGAAAATCGCCGGAACTCTCACAAGTCCAAAAACGGCACAATCCAATCCGTAAAATCATAGGAAAAGCATGTATATGGAATAGATACATCATATTCTCAAGGTTCTAAAGCTTCAAAATGGATAAATCGGAAGAATCTAGGAAAAACCCTAAAATTCCCAAAAATAGGGTTCTAAGGATTTTTACCTTGATTGGACGTTAGGATGGATTAGATGTTGTGAAATCCTTGTTCTCCAACCAAATATGTTGTTGTTTGATGAAGAATCGCTTCCAATCGCCCAAAATTGCCACTCCGAGCTTCTCCCATCGAAAATAAGTGAAAATGGATGAAAAATGACGAAATGGAAGTCAATTGCCCAATATATATCCGCCCAGTCTAGCGCACGCTACACTTAAGAATTAGCGTGCGCCAATGGGGTCACCAGTCAGTCCAGCGGCTCTTGACAGTCTCGCTACTCGACTATTCTTAGCGTGCCCTAGCCGATAGTTGGCATGCGCTAACTGGGAGTTGATGTCTAAAAATTGGAGTCCAGTACCTACTGTCCTCTGCCCTGCTCGAGTCCTAGCGTGCGCTGCTGTGCCAGCATAGCATGCACTACAAAATGCTTGTAGCGTGCACTAGACGAAGCCTAGCGTACGTTACCTGACAGTCCAGTCAGTCATATAACCTCACTGTCTTTGCCGACCCAGCCTGTTAGCGTGCGCTACGGACGGTGTTAGCGCGCGCTAATGCCTATGAATAGCGTGCGCTAACGAACTCTTAGCGTGCGCTAACTGATAGTCCAGAGAGTAATATAAGTTACTGACTCTCCCCTATCTGGCCCGTTAGCGCGCGCTACAGCTCAAAGCTAGCGTGCGCTACTCAGGCATAATTAGCGTACGTTAGTCTAGGCCTAGCGCGCGCTATTTCCACTTACCAGAACAGTACTGAAAGGTCTAAACAACCCAAAACATGATCCAAACAAGGTACGAAGCTCAACGACAATATCGACAAAAACATTCAGAGTTTCCAAAGCGACAAAAATAGGAAGAACAGTAAGGTCAAACAGTCAATAAAAGTACGGTTATTACATTCTCCCCTTCTAAAAAGAAGTTTCATCCCGAAACTTAAGAAATAAAAAGTTCGGGGTATTCCGATCGCATCTTCTCTTCCGTCTCCCAAGTCGCTTCCTCGACCCCATGTCTCAACCATTGCACTTTAACCAATGGAATGGTTTTGTGTCGAAGTTGCTTCTCACGACGTTCAAGGATCTTTATCGGCATCTCCGGAAAGGTAACATCCCCAGCTACATCAATCTCACTATAGTCGATAACATGACTTGGGTCCGGCACGTATTTCCTCAACTGAGATACATGAAAAACACTATAGACATGACTCAAGGCTGGGGGCAACGCCAAGTGATAAGCTAAATCTCCAACCCTGCCCAAAATCTCGAATGGTCTAATATACCTCGGACTAAGTTTCCTTTTTTTTCCCGAAGCGGAAAACTCCTCTGGTCGGCAACACTTTGAGTAGAACGTGGTCTCCTACTTCAAATTCCAAAGATCGACGACGAGTATCAGCATAAGATTTCTAACGGCTCTGGGCGGTCAACAACCGGTCCCGAATAATGGAAATCTTCTCCTTAGTTTCCAACAGCATATCCGGTTTCGTTTCGACTAGTTCCGAAGCCTCGTCCCAACATAATGGCGACCTACATCGCCTACCATAAAGTGCCTCGAAGGGTGACATTTTGATCGACGCATGCCAACTATTATTATAGGCAAAATCGATCAACGGTAAGTGAAGTTCCCAATCATTACTCCAGTCTAAGGCACAAGCTCGCAACATATCTTCCAACGTCTGAATCGTCCTTTCTGTTTGACCGTCCGACTGAGGATGAAAGGAAGTGCTCAATCTCAACTCTGTACCCAAAGCCTGATGAACGGACTGCCAAAAATGCGATACGAAACGGCCGTCTCGATCAGAAATAATGGTCTTTGGGGCACCGTGCAACCTTATGATCTCAGCTATAAAAGTGCGAGCCAATCTATCCGGTCCCCAAGTATCCTTAATACCCAAGAAGTGTGCAGACTTGGTCAACGGATCGATAATTACCCAAATCATATTCATTCCGGCTCGAGTTCTCCGCATGCCAGTGATGAAATCCATAGAGATGTCTTTCCACTTCCACTCGGGAATGGGAAGCGGTTTCAACAACCCCGCTGGTCGTTGATGTTCGATCTTGACTTGTTGACACGTCAAGCATCGTAGTACAAATTCCGTGACATCCTTCTTCATGTTGTTCCACCAAAATTTCGTTTCAAGTCCTTATACATCTTGCTCGTCCCAGGGTGGATTGAGTAAGGCGTAGCATGGGCTTCTCGAAGAATTCTCTGCCTCAACTCTAGATCATTCGAAACACAAAGCCTGCCTGAAATCTCAGAATACTATCCTCGTGAACCATAAAGCCAGGAGCTTTTCCTTTAATTACATCTTCCTTCAGTTGAGAAATCATCGGGTCACTCCACTGTTTCCCTTTGATCTCGCCAACCAAGGACGAAGTAATTTCGAGACTACACAACTGTCCCTGTACTCGTTGAAGCCAAACTTCTATCCATTGCTCAATTAAATCCTGACGAATTTTCGTCTGAGATGTAAGAACCTCGAGCATTTGAAGAGATGCCGATTTGCGGCTCAAAGCATCCGCGACGACATTGGGTTTTCCGGGGTGGTAAATAATTTCCAAATCGTAATCCTTTATCAACTCTAACCAACGTCTCTGTCTCATATTCAGCTCCTTCTGACTGAAAATATATTTCAGGCTCTTGTGATCGGTATAAATCCGACACGGAGAGCCATACAAATAATGCCGCCAAATCTTGAGTGTGAAGACAATTGCGGCCAATTCCAAATCGTGAGTAGGATAATTCATCTCATACGGATTTTGTTGTCGTGACGCAAAAGCTATCGTCTTATCATGCTGCATAAGCACCCAACCAAGACCTTGACCCGAAGCGTCACTATAAACTGCAAAGCCCTCACTACCATGTAGTAAAGTTAAAATCGGCGCTGAAGTCAAACGCCTCTTCAGCTCATCGAAGCTCTGTTGTCTCTCATCCGACCAAACAAACTTTTCGGTCTTCTGGAGTAATTTCGTAAGTGGCCGAGCGAGTTTCGAGAACCCCTTGACAAACCGACGGTAATACCCAGCAAGGCCCAAAAAGCTAAGAACTTCCTTAACAATTTTAGGCGGTGCCCAATCTAGCACTGCCTCAATCTTCTGCGGATCTACACGAACCCCTTCGGCCGAAATCACATGACCGAGAAACATAACTTCTTCCAACCAGAACTCACATTTTGAGAATTTTTCATAGAGGTGCTCGGTTCTCAAAATATCTAGTACCAAATGCAAGTGTCGGGCATGTTCCTCTTTATCTCGAGAATAGATCAAAATATCGTCAATAAAGACAACTACACACTTGTCGAGATACTCAATGAAAATCTTATTCATTAATTGCATGAATACTGCCGGTGCATTAGTCAACCCAAAAGGCATAACTACAAATTCATAATGCTTATATCTCGTCCGAAATGCCATCTTTGAAACGTCGGACTCTGTCACCCTGAGTTGATAATACCCTGATCTTAAATCAATTTTTGAGAAAATTGTAGCCCCCTGCAACTGATCAAATAAATCGTCTATACGAGGCAAAGGGTACTTGTTCTTGATGGTCACTTTGTTCAGATCACGGTAGTCAATGCACAAACGTAGTGAACCATCCTTCTTTCTCACAAAAAGAACAGGCACGCCCCAAGGCGAAGCGCTCGGTCTGATGTACCCTCTTTCCAAAATTTCTCCCAACTGATTCTTTAATTATTGCATCTCAGAAGGTGCCATTTGATAAGGTGCCTTGGAAATCGGAGCCACATCTGGCTCTAAGTCCACAGAAAATTCTATCTCCCGATCTGGAGGTTATCCCGGGAGATCGTCTGGAAAAACATCGGGATACTCATTAACAACCGGGATCGAAAAGAAATCGACTTCGTTCCCTTCCGTTTTCAAGGCATAACACCAATAGCCCGTACAACCTTTATTTAAAAGTTTTACGGCCTTCATGGCACTGATAAGTAACTTGGATTGGCCCGACTTATGTCCCAAAAATGAGTACTCGGTTCCGTCTTTAGTCATCATGGTGATAACTTTAGTACGGTAATTCATAATCGCTTGGTGACTATCAAGCCAATCCTCGCCGAGGATCATGTCCTCCCCTACCATGTCCACTACAATCAGATTCGATAACCATTCCATACCAGATATAATCACCGGAAAATCTTTAATCTCCCAGTTTCCCACAATTCTATCCCCACTAGGTAGTTTCACAATGAAGGGATCGCAAGCAGTCATACAAGTTATATTCAAACGGCGTACACACTCCAAGGAAATAAAACAATGCGTAGCACCCGTATCAAAAAGCACACGGACTGCATGAGATAAAATATTAATGGTATCTGAAGCCACCACTGCATCGGGTTCGTCTGATCGATGCATCTCATAGACCCGTGGTTGTACCGAACCGATGCTAGAGTTTCCCCCTCCAGCGTTCTGACTCCTTCCCCGGCCCCTGCCGAAATTCTGCTGAGATTGACCAAAAGATTGCCGCTGATTAACGCCTTGGTCAAGTGGTGCTGGGGCAGAAGCCCGAGTGTCCAAAGTCTGATTTGGTTCAGAACAATAAGCCGCTCTATGTCCCATCTGTCCGCAAGTGTGACACTTCAATGGTGGAAAGTTGCATTCCAAATTAAAATGGCCTGGAAGACCACAATTATAGCAAGTTACCGTGCGATTTGTGGTGCCCGGAGCAGAATGGAAACCCCTCTTTCCTTTAGCAGAACGTGAAGACTGTCCGGTAGAATGGTTAGTCGTGTGTGACCTTTGGAAATTGCCACTCTTAGGGCCAGAAAAATTCCCCGCAACCTTCTGCTTCTTCGATTCTTCAACGGTATCGTTGTCGGGGCTTAACATATCATGGGCTAAAGCTCTGTCCTGATACTCCTTCGGTGTGGTGCATGCAAATCTGGCCATGTACCGCTGTAAGTCCAAATTCATCCTCATATCGAAATAACGGATCTTATCACGCTCGTTCCGCACTTGATCCTTCACGTGGATCAATTGTTGGTTGTACTCTACAATTGCTTGTGAAACAGGAATATTCCGCAGTTTAGCCTCGAAAAAGGCTCGGATTCGGCCCTATCGCACCGGCCAATAGGGGTGTACAAATCAGGTTTTTATTCAAACCAGTTCGGGTTTTAAAACTGGACCGGTTTTTGGTCGTATTCTGGGAACCGGTTTTTTGACCAAACCGGTTCGGGTCGGGTTGGATTGAGGACTGTAAAAACTCGACCCTATATTAACCGGTTTGGGTCGGTTTGAGACTTGTTCGGGTAGGAAAAACCGGTTATAACCGGGTTTTTTTAAAAAAAAAAATTAAAAAAGTAATATATTTTTATTAAATAAACCCATTATACATTAAATATAAACTTTTATTAAAGAAACTCATTACAACATCAACTTTTATTCAAATATTTAGAATTACAAACATAAACTTTTATTAAATAAACTCATTACAACATCAACTTTTATTCAAACATTTAGAATTTAAAACATAAACTTTCATTAAATAAACTCATTACAACATCAACTTTTATTCAAACATTTAGAATTTAAAACATAAACTTTTATTAAATAAACTCATTACAACATCAACTTTTATTCAAACATTTAGAATTTAAAACATAAACTTTTATTCATCGAGAGTGATATCTTCTTCGCATCGAGAGTGATATCTTCTTCGGAGCTAGCCTCGCGCGAAGCTTCATTGAGAAAAATTTCTTCATCGGAGAGTGAGATTGCAAAATCTTCTTCCACCTCGATATCGTGTATTTCTTGTTCAATGTCTAGTTCTCCTTCAAGACTTTGAGTGTGTTGTATACGCTCGGATGCGTCCAAGTGATCCTTCAAGCAAATACACATCTCCAATGATGCCGGTGTGAGTCTTGTTCTTCGTATAGATAATACCCTGCCACTAAGAGAAAAGGCGGTTTCCGAAGCTACCGTAGATGCTTGGACGATTAGTAAATCTCGGGCCATAGCGGTTAGAACGGAAAATTGAGTTTCCCTTCCTTTCCACCAAGCTAAAATATCAAAATTTGCGAATTTATGAGGTCCCATAGTGGATAAAAAATTGGTTCCAATATATCTCCCATATTCGCTAGTCGATGATTGGTCACCCTCACCCCTAGCCCGTTTAGTGTTTTCTTCTCTTAAACTATTATATAAGTTAAGCATGGGATCCACACTAGTAGAAGTAGAAAATGATGATGGAAACAAACTTGAAGAATCATCTCTTGAACCATACTTTTTAAAATAAACCCCGAATAAATCTTTGAAATTTTTGTTAAAAATGGCTTTTGCATCTCTTGAATAGAAAACGTTTTCGTTATGCAACTCTAAATCAATAGAGATTTTGTCGATAAGTAGTTCCACCCCGCTAATATTCATACATGGGTTCAAGGCGGCGGAACAAGTAATTACCGGTGGCATTTCTTTGAAATATTTTCTTAATTTTTCTTTCCTGGGCGAAACCATTTTTTCATATAAATCACCACTTAATTCGTAGTCGCTTAATTTTGAACACATTAAATAAATTTGATTAAGTACCAAATGAATGGTGGGATAATAAACACCCGATAATAAACTTGTTATGTTTTTAAAAACTTTGAGCAATTCGCTTATTTTTCTAACAATATCCCATTGTTCCGACGTAAATGATGTAACCCTACTCGTCCTATTCGCAAGTTCATCATGAAAAAATTGTAAAGTATCACGTTGGCGTAAACCACAACAAAACATTTTATAAGTCGAATTCCATCTTGTAGGAACGCCCCAATTAGGGGTTAAAAAAATAGAATTCGTGTCCTTACACAATTTCATATATTGTTTATATCTAGCTTTAATTGAACAAAATATATCTTGTAATATTTTTTTAAAAGCGTCTTTTACCAAACTTATTTCGGGTACCGCTAATCCGTCTTGCACAACCAAGTTTATAATGTGTGCAACACATCGACTATGATAAAAAATACCCTTCGAAGGCGGTTTATATGTTAATATTAATTTTTTTACCGCGTTTGTATTATTAGACGCGTTATCAAATGAGATCGAAAAAACTTTTTCTTGTAACTTAAAGTTATTTATTACATTTTGTAACATATGAAATAAATTTTGACCCGTGTGAGGGTACTCAAAATTTTCAAAAGCAATCGTACGCCTCATCATTAGCCATGTATCGGGATCAATCCAATGTGCGGTAACACAAAGGTATGAACCGGGCAAACCATGAGGTGCCGACCAAACATCGGTTGTTAAGTTTACATTTGTATTTAAGTTTGCAAAACCGTTTACTAGTTCTATTTTAGCCTTTTTCCATAATTTAATACAATTACGTCTAAGAGTAGCACGACTTACTTGCTTATATCGCGGTTGAAGAGTATTTTGAATCACCTTAGTCAATCGAGGGTTATCGAAGTGGTTGAACGACAAACCTTCTTGAATCACGTATCTTGCAAATTGTTGTCGGCACCACTCCGCCTCGTATGCAAAAAGACCCCCCTCTCGTGACATAGATGCTTGACCGGCTTCCGAAACGGATTTGAGTCCTTTGCAATACTTGTCGGTATGCATCTTCAACATCGTGTTGGATTCATATTTCAAAAACTTACCGCAATGTTTACAATGCGCCTTAAGTTGCGCATCCGACAATTTCATGAGGTTGAAATTACACCAAATTTTTGGGTTTCGGGTTGTTTCTATAATTTCAACAATCTCGGGTGCATTCGTGGAAGCGGAAGAAGATTGAGTTGCCATTTGAATTGAGAGAAACGAGAATTTTGTAATTTTTTTAGTACTTGAAGAGTGTTTGAGTATTGTGACTAAACCAAAACTCAAATAGGCTATTTATAGTTGATTAGGGATGGCAAAATGGTAAAAAAAAAAGGGCAAAAAATGGTCAGATTTTTGAAAGCAACGGACATATAACGGTCACAAGAAAAACCGGTTTCAAACCGGTTTTTTCAACCCGGTTTCCGAAACTGGTTCCCCTAAAACCCGACCCGAATCGGTTTCTAACGGGAAAATGGAAAACCGGGTAGAAACCGCCGATTTTGAGCCAACCCGAACCGGTTTTGGTCAAAAACAGATTTTGACCGGTTTTGGTTTCAGTTTTTTTTTCCGATTTCAGTTTCGGTTTCAGTTTTTTTGCCCACCTCTACCGGCCAAGGACAAAACTCGGCCTCCAAAAGCTCCTTAAATTCATCCCACGTGGCAACACGATCCTGTGGCTTGATGACTTTCCACCATGTAGCGGCCTCCTTAGTGAGGAAATACTGGGCAATCGGTACTTTCCTCACTTCGGGGCAATCAAGCGCTTCAAAAATTTTCTCCAACTCCGCTAGCTAATCTTCCCAACCTAATGGGTTTGTGGCACCGCCAAACTGTGGAGGGTGCATACGGATTACATTCTGAAGCAAGGCATCTGCGTTCAGATTCGGATTATTCAACTGAACGGTTTGGGCTAAAATGGTCATCTGGTTGGCCAATTGTTGAAGTATATTCGCAACTCCAATGTCCACGCTGTTCCCCTGGCCAGTCGACTGGTTGTGCTGACTTTCGGTGTTCGGATGCACCGAATTCGATAAACTGGGGTTGGTCGACCCCGCAACAGAACTGAGGGAAACGGCCGCGCCACGTCCTCTTCCACGTCCATGGCCACGACCGCGGCCACGACCCCTACCAGCTGACATACTGAAGAACACACAATGCACGTAAGTACAATTCAATCGCACGTCACCAAAGTGACCGATTCTCAAGAATACCAAAATGGAAGCAAAGTGAATAAGAAAACACCAGAAGAGTAAGAGGTCTTACAAGTACCGGTCGTATTGTGATGATGGCAGAGTAGTGATACTGTGGACAAATGACGACTCAATCGACCCAAAAGACCAACAACCTAGGTATCCATAGACCTAAGCTCCGATACCATATTTTATAACACCCCCAAGTTATTCAGGGTATATTAAAGCGCCGTGAACCCCACCGAGGGACCCACAAGGCTAAACATACACGGAACTATAAAACTTGACCGAGAAGGTCCAAATACAATGAGATTTGGAAGGTGGATGTCAAGACTGCGTTCTTGAACGGATGTCTTGATAAGGAAATCTATATGTGCCAACCTGAGGGATTCATTGCTGAAAGAGAGGAGCACTTAGTGTGCAAGCTTAAGATAGCCATTTATGGTCTCAAGCAAGCATAAAGGTCTTAGAACATGCGATTTGATGAATTCATTCAATCGTATGGTTTTGAATAGTGTCCTAGTGAGGTTTTTGTATACAAAAAGTGCGATGCAAACTTGCTAGTGTTTCTTGTACAGTACGTAGATGATATACTTCTAATTGGAAACAATGAGAAGGTATTATCAGACGTAAGGGTATGGATGTCTGAGCAGTTCGATATGAAGGATTTGGGAGAGGATGGGCACATCCTTGGTATTAAGATCTTTCGAGATTGCAGGAAAATGATGTTGGGCTTATCTCAAACATCCTATATCGATACGGTGCTAAAGCGGTTTAATATGGAGAATTCCAAGAAAAGTTTCTTACCTTACAGACATGGAATTCAGCTATCTAAGGCTATGTGTCCTAGGACACAGAAGGAGATAGATGACATGAAGCTGGTCCCTTATGCTTCGGCAGTGGGAAGCCTCATGTATGCTATGCTTTGCACTAGGCCTGATATTTGTCATGTTGTAGGTATGGTGGTGAGATATCAGTCGAACCCGGGACCAAGACATTGGATTGCTATCAAGCATGTACTCAAGTACCTGAGAAGGACTAGGGAGCATATGTTTGTATATCAATCGGATACACTTTGTCCTTTGGGTTACACTGAGTCAGATTTTAGTTCGGACAAAGAAAAGTCGAAATCAACTTCCGGATATGTTTTCACTTTTGGAGGTGGAGCCATCAGTTGGAGGAGTGTGAAGCAGAAATGCATAGCGGACTCTACCATGGAAGCCGAATATGTAGCAGCCTCAGAGGCAGCTAAAGAGTCGGTATGGCTCAAGTACTTCCTAAAAGATTTGGGTGTGATTCCTAATTTTCCTAGGAGTATTATCAATTAAATTGCTTAAAAGAGGCAAATGTCAAGGATACTTGGTGAACATAGTTGGTATAGAAAGACAAGAATTGTCAGTCTCATATGTATCAATTGTGAAGGAATTTCCAGATGTGTTTCCTGATAATTTGCCAGGAATTCCACCTGATAGACAAGTAGAGTTCACAATTGACTTGATACCTAGAGCAGCACCGATATCAAAGGCTCCTTATCGGATGGCGCCAAAAGAATTGCAGGAATTGAAGGTTCAACTACAAGAGTTGCTGGACTTAAATTTTATTCACCCAAGTGTTTCCCCATTGGGAGCACCGGTTCTTTTTGTCAAGAAGGACAGTACATTAAGGATGTGTATCGACTATCGTGAGTTAAATCGACTCACTATTAAAAATAAGTACCCGTTGCCAAGGATCGAGGATTTATTTGACCAACTTAGAGGAGCAGGAATTTTCTCTAAGATTGACCTGAGATCGGGATATCATCAATTGAAAATAAAGGAGGATGGTATTTCTAAGACGGCCTTTCGGACAAGATATGGGCACTACGAATTTGTAGTAATGCCCTTTGGACTAAGTAATGCTCCAGCCGTATTTATGGATTTGAAGAATCGAGTATTTCACCAATACTTAGATAAATTTGTTATTGTATTCATTGATGACATTTTGGTGTATTCTAAAGATGATAAACAGCATGAGGAACATTTAAGAATAGTATTGAAAACTCTTCGCAATGAGAAATTATATGCGAAGTTTAAGAAATGTGAGTTTTAGATTGACCGAGTAGTATTTCTCGGTCATGTGGTGACCGCTCAAGAGATTGAAGTCGATCCAGTCAAGATCGAAGCGATAAACAGTTGGGAAGCACCTACGAATGCGAATGAAGTTCGAAATTTTCTAGGTTTAGCCGGTTACTACAGGAGATTTATCGAGGGCTTCTCAAAGATAGCAGCTCCTATGACGAAGTTGACTCGAAAAGGGGAGAAATTCTTATGGAATGATAAGTGTGAAGCGTGTTTTCAAGAATTAAAGAAAAGGTTGACGACAGCACCTGTGACGATTCAAGACCCTACCAATGATTTTGTAACATACAGTGATGCGTCGAAGCAAGGTCTTGGCTGTGTTCTGATGTAGCATGGAAAGGTGGTTGCATACGCCTCCAGATAGATTAAACAACATGAGTTAAACTACCCTACTCATGATCTAGAATTAGCCGTTGTAGTTCATGCACTAAAGATTTGGAGGCATTACTTGTACGGAGGAAGGTGTGAAATTTTTACCGATCATAAAAGTTTGAAGTATTTGTTTACTCAGAAGGAGATAAACATGAGGCAAAGAAGGTGGCTCGAGTTGGTGAAAGATTATGATTGCACGCATCCAGGCAAGGCCAACGTAGTTGCTGATGCCTTAAGTCACAAGACGAGAGGTTAATTGTGCAATATGCTCACTACTCAAGAACAACTCATTCAAGATTTTTCGAAATTGAATATTGAAGTTGTTAGACCAAAGGGAACAACATCAATTTTATCAGTTCTAGTGGTTCAACCAACCTTATGGGAAAGAATTAAAAGAGCTCAATCCCAGGATGAGATATTAAGTAGAATGAAAGAGTTGGCCATATCTGCAGACAATAAGGGTTTTGGAATAGCAAGTGATGGTACCTTGATGTACGGAGGGAGAATGTGTGTGCCAGAGATGAGGGTATGATAAAGAAAATTTTAATCGAAGCTCACAGTACGCCATATACTGCCCACCCAGGCAGTACCAAAATGTACCAAAATCTTAAGAAAATATTTTGGTGGAAAGGAATGAAAAATGATATAGGAAAATTTGTGGAGAGTTGTTTGACTTGTCAACAAGTCAAGGCCGAACATCAACGACCATCGGGATTGCTCAAACCACTTGAAATTCCAGAATGGAAGTGGGAACATATAGCCATGGACTTCCTAGTTGGTTTACCCACAACTGTTAAAGGAAATACTGCGGTTTGGGTGATTGTCGACAGAATGACAAAATCTGCTCATTTTCTGCCAGTCAAGATGACGTTTAAGATGAATCAGTTCGCACAAATGTATATCAAGGAGATAGTGAGATTACATGGAGTTTTGGCATCAATAGTGTCAGATAGAGACCCTTGTTTACTTCAAGATTTTGGAAACGTTTGCATGAAGCTATGGGAACAAAGCTTGCAGAGCCTTTCTTTTTGCTCCCCTCCAACGACTTCACACCTCACTTTCACTAAGTCAGGACTCATTCCCAAGGGAGAATTTCAGCACTGCTTACCATCCTCAAACAGATGGTCAAACGGAGCGAATGAATCAAATCCTTGAAGATATGTTGAGAGCATGCATACTGGATGCAAATGGTGATTGGGAATCACTGCTACCTTTGGTTGAATTTGCCTACAATAATAGTTATCAAGCCACAATTGGGATGGCACCATACGAAGCTCTATATGGAAGAAAATGCAGATCTCCATTGTATTGGGATGAAGTTGGAGAAAGAAAAGTATTGGGACCTGAGTTAGTTGAGGAAACAGTTAGAAAAATTAAGATGATCCGAGAGAGAATTAAAATTGCTCAGGACCGACAGAAGTCATATGTTGATAAGCGTGGGAAGGAGTTACATTTTGATGTTGGAGATAAAGTATTTTTAAAGGTGGCTCCAATAAAAGGAATTTTTCGTTTTGGAAAAAAAGGAAAACTTCGATCGAGATTTGTCGGACCATTCGAAATTCTTGAACGAATTGGAGATTTAGCATATCGTCTCGCTTTACCACCCGAATTTGCTTCAGTACACAATGTATTCCATGTCTCTATACTCAGAAAATATGCGCACGGCCCGAGTCATGTAATCAGCTATGCGAATTTGGACGTTAACAGAGATTTAACGTATGAGGAGCTACCGTGTGCAATACTCGAAAAGAAGTTCACAAACTGAGAAACAAAGATATCACATTGATTAAAGTGCAATGGAATCGTCATGGAAAAGACGAAGCTACTTGGGAACGCGAGGAAGAGTTTCTAGCTCGTTATCCTGATTTCTATAATCAAGGTATGATATTAATTTTCGAGGACGAAAATTTTTCAACGAGGATAGAATGTAATATCCGTAAAAATTTTTATTATTATTATTATTATTATTATTATTATTATTATTATTTTTGTCGTTAAATTATTTACAGATTTAATTTTAATTGAGAACTCATTTATTAGTCCAACCCAATTATATATTAACTAGTCTATTAGATTTCAACCCAATTATATCTTTACTTTGGGCCAACCCAACATCATGTCCTTTCTCATTTTCTGAACTAATAAAATGTTTTCAGTTTCTTTCCCAGACTTTAGTTGCTCTCTTTAATCCAAAATAACTCCTAAGCATTATTAACACAATTAAACACATTTAATCTCGGGTCTTTCCAAATGTCTTGCCCAACACAATATATTCATGGCTTCTACATGATATTCTTCACTTCACTCCTCTTCTGCAAAAAAAGGTAAATTCATGTTCTTATTCTGATTTTATTAAAAAAAATGAACAGTAGCGGCGATTAACTATCGCCTCCGCATCGCCGCTAAATCTGCGGCCAACCATCCAAACACCAGAAACCGAACTCCAGCCCAAATGGAACAATAAAAAAAAATCCAAATCAATTCTCACCCAAAGCCGCCCCAGACACCATGAATCCGCCTCTGCCGTTTTTTCCCGCCACCGAGGACCAGGCCCCAAGCCCTTTTTCTGACCTGCTTTGAATCCGGTTGTAGGGCCTTCAGTGTGTGTGTGTGTGAAATTTTTTTTGAGAGAATAGAAGAGCAGAGAAGAGAAGAAGAGTGAGGGAAAAAAAGAAAGAAGAAGAAGTAGAGAGGAGAGCGGGGCAGAGCAGAAAGAAAAAAAAGGGCGACGTGTGAGGAATGAGATAATGAATCTGACCTAAGTGTTGGATTTTATACCCAACACTTTAATTCAAATTTCAATTCAACCCCTTATTTCTTTTATCCTTTGATTTTATCCCTATTTAATTGCTAATATCTCAAAATACATTTTTTTTAAATCTAGTTCAAATATTTTAATTTAGGTTGCGTTATTATATATTTTCATACATTAATAATAATATTAAATTATTTTATTGTAGATAACGACGAGAACTTTCGGGCCTAAGATTTCGCGAGTCGAGCATCCATATTTAGTCAAGCGCTGCATTTGAGGTGGGGTTTTATTTTCACTTATTTTCTACAAAATTACATGTCTCATATGTATATTACATGTTATTTGGCATATATTATTATGGTGTGATTTATCATGTCGTACAGACAAAACAGAAAAATTGTACTTCTAGTACACATAACATTTAGCCTTCGGGCTCAGTTAGCCTTTAGGCTCAGATCGCCTCCGGGCTCCAAGTACTCCGTGTAGAAATACACGTAAAAACAGAACAGAAATATTTATGTGTTCAATTATTCATAATATATTCATATGTGACATGTATAGCCTCAATAAACTCAAGCTTACCCCGAATTTTTTTCAAATTTTTTCAGGTTAACGAAGCGGGCTTGGTACTGGTGGAAGATGGTATTAATATAAGCATCAAAACTCTTAATATTATTAATTATATTATAATTTACGAAGAATCTTTCAAATTGTAATTTGAATGTTTTTCTAATGTTAGCAATTGCCTTATTTTCTATAAATTGACTAATGTTGGTATAACATTACATGATTAGACGTAGTATAAATTATATACTTAATATTTTGGTTGCATTTTTAAATTGTTTTTTATTTATTCCTTACATTTATTTAATCACTAAAGTTTACCTTGAACTTTGTTATAAAAAGATATATAGTTCTTTCTCTAAATGATATTTATGTGATATTCAGTTAATATATAGCTTCCGCACGTAATTATTTTATTTGAAGGAAATTTTAAAATTTAGATAATGAAAGAAAAAAAGAAAAAAATTATACATGTTTTCAAGATTTAATTATAAATAAAATTACGATGTTACACTTGGTATTAGGATCTTTCGAGATCGTAAGAAAAGGATGTTGTGCTTATCTCAGGCATCCTATATCGATACGGTGCTAAAGCATTTTAGTATGGAGAATTCCAAGAAAGGTTTCTTACCCTACAGACATGGCTATCTAAGGCTATGTGTCCTAGGACACAGAAGGAGATAGATGACATGAAGCTGGTCCCTTATGCTTCGGAAGTGGGAAGCTTCATGTATGCTATACTTTGCACTAGGCCTGATATCTGTCATGTTGTAGGCATGGTGGCGAGATATCAGTCAAACCCAGGGCCGGGACATTGGATTGCTGTCAAGCATATACTCAAGTACCTGAGAAGGACTAGGGAGCTGCTTGTATATCAATCGGATATATTTTTTCCTTTGAGTTACACTGACTCAGATTTCAGTTAGGACAAAGAAAAGTCGAAATAAACTTTCGGATATGTTTTCACTTTAGGAGGTGGAGCCACCAGTTGGAGGAGTGTGAAGCAGAAATGCATAGCAGACTCTACCATGGAAGCCGAGTATATAGCAGATATAAACCTATGTGAGGTACAAGTCTTTGCTCCGAAAAATGTAGTCTCCTTATCCCCAGGAAAGACTAGGGTTATTTCTCTCTCATAACATTTAATGATAGCTCGGTACTTTTTCAACCAATCCATCCCTAGGATTATGTCGAAATCTTTCATATTAATCAGGTATAGATCCGCATCCAAGTTATTCTCATTCATATCTATAGGTGTATTTCTAACCATAGAATCAGCAGATATTATTTTACCAGATGGTATGCTAACCTCTAATGGTTCTTTTACTCTAATGTGTTTACTTCCAGTTAGAGCATAGAACTTCTTAGATATGAATGAATGGGTAGCGCTAGTATCAAAAAGTACTAATGCAGGTATATTAAATACTGTTAACATACCTGTCATTGTATCTGGGTTCCCTTCAGTATCTTTCAGGCTCTTGGCAAACACTCGTGCCCTACCCCCAGAATTTTGACCTTCTTTTTCGACTGGGCAATTATAAGGTGTATGCCCTGATTGCTTGCATCGATAGCATTTTCCCTGACCCACCACGCATACTCCTCCATGGTTCTTTCCACAATTTGTACATGAAGGTTTCTCGGCCTTGACGCTGGGCTTCGCTTTTCCTTCAGTTCTGCCTTGCTTACTCTGACCTTGACTGGCATTCTGACTTCCAGTCTTACCTTGGTTATGGCCTTGCCACTTCCTCTTACCAGAGCTCTCAACCTGTTTACGGTCCATATCCTGACTCCAGGAAATCTCTTGAGCTCTTTTAACAATTTCTGCATAAGATAGATCACCGTGGCTCTTGAGAATATGCCATATTCCTGGTCAGAGACCATCCAGGAACTTGCGAGATTTTTCCATGTCAGTGGACACAAAATGTGTCGCAAATTAGCTCATGTCGGTAAATTTCTGTTCGTATTCAGTCACAGACATTCCTCCTTGCTTGAGATCCCAAAATTCCCGCTGTTTTTGTTCACGATAATGCCTCAGGTAATACTGTTATCTGATTATAACCTTGAACTCATTCCAAGTTGAGGCTGCACTCTCCTCTTCTGGCCGAGTCCCCTAGTAGCTCTCATACCAACGGTCAGCTCCTTCCGTAAGCTGATATTCAGCACATATTACTCGTTGTGCATCTGTGCATCCGATCAGCCTAAAAGTTTGTTCTAACGACCGAATCCATTCTTCCACGAAAGTAGGTTCTTCCTTTCCAGTGAATGTTGGGGGTCCGAAGCGACGGAATTGTTCCACCACTTAGTATTAGTTTACAGCAGGTACCTCAACATTGTTTTCATGTTCTCTACGCCCTCCATTCATAGCACCTTCATTTCCTCCTCTCCCAGTGCTTGGCCTCGGAAACATTTTCCTAATGTTCAAAATTGCGATTACTGGTAAGATTCTACGTCTATATATTATTGCAAAAATTTTATGAATATAGGCCATATTCGTGACTGAAAAGGGAAAAAATAAATAAATGTGAAATATAATCCCACTATTATTTGTATAATTATTTTAAATGGAAAATAAAGTACAATGTTGTACTCATAAATAAGATTGTTAAAAATATTGGGATGCCCAATCTACGACAATTAATACTAAATAGTCGTATTTTATTCTCCAATATAGATTATAACTTAGTTTGAATTCATTCCGAAGATGTCGAAGCCACACTGGCATCTTCGCTTGGATATTGTTCTTCCTCTTCATCACTGTCGGAAATATCATCCAGATGTAATACCCACGATTTTCGTTCCGGTTATTTTGGATTTCTCTTCGGATATTTCCCAGTTGTCGAGCACTGGTATTATTTTTCTCGAATACTAATTTTGGATTTATGGTCGTATGGGGTGATTTGTTATCCGTTATTTTCATTCCGGATGGATGTTGTTGTCCTCGAGCGTTGGTCGTGTTCGTTCCGTGCGTTTTCGTAAAATCTAGTCGTCGAGTCATGACGGCTGGGCACTGGCCGGACTAGTGCGGGCACTGGCCGGACGAGTGCGGGCACTGGCCGGACGGGTGCGGGCACTGGCTGGGCAGGTGCAGCAGGAACCGTCATAGCGCACGCCACATTCGGAAGGCTGCGCGCGCTAACTCGGCAGGAGTAGCGCACGCTGTTCGTCCGACCAGCGCATGCTATCGGGCCGGCCAGAGAGGTTTTTGAGGTTCTGGACTCGGGGAGGATCGGTAGATAGCACAAGCTACTGTCGGTCACTGCGCGCGCTAATCGGCAGGTGTAGCGCACGCTATCGGCGGACCAGCGCACGCTACCTAGCCGAGCAGTCTAGTCCAGTGGGTTCTAGACGGACCGGCTAGCGCACGCAAGGCCCTGCGCAGTGCGCGCTACCACGGTCGGACAGGAAGGTTCTGGACAGCAGGACAGGTCGGAAGGATAGGTCAATGCGGGCCCCGGCCGAACATTCTCGACCATGACTGCCTGTTAGCGCACGCTATCTCGGAAGCCTAGCGTACGCTAGGCTGTACCAGTATAAATAAGACCGAGCAGTCATATTTTCACTCGTTTTTCATTTTCTATCTTTCCTGTCTACGGCTGGAGTCTTGGACAAGTCGAATATATGTTGTTATACTATGAATCCACGAAGTTATGGAGTTCATATCATCGATTGATCATTACATAACATCCTTCAATCCAGCGAATCAAGGTTAGTTTTCCTAAAACCTTAATTTTTGGGAAATTGGGGGTTTTGCTTGATTTCACCTGTTTGATCCGTAATAACTTAGATTAGTGATGGATTATTGATTATTAAGTTATGTCCTACGAATTTCCTTGTTGTTCCATGGTTTGATTCCTAAATATTCGTCATTTTGTTGAGTTCCTAATCAACGCCTTGAAAGTGTCCGGTGAAATAGAGGGGGGTTTTGAGCATTCTACGATTATTCCTCCTCGTACGATCGTCAATTTATTCATGGTATGATGTTAGGGCCAGGTTCCTTGTGAAGAACTCGAGTCGGAACCCTTCCGTTCGCCGTTTCCCGATCGGTTGTGTTACCATCATTTACGCCGGAGAGTTGTGGGTGTTCGAGGTTTCCCGGTTGAGACACGTTCGTTGGAGTATCCGGTATCGATTATCGAGGTAAGTATCTTCCCCATACATTACGTGTTTTGTGAATATAATGGTTGGAAATCGACGATATGTGCTAAATGAATGTTTACAACTATTTCTCAAAAGAATCGGTATATTTACAATCATGGTTTTCTTAAAAGATGATTCTAGTGTTCGGGAATTAATGTGCTTAATTGACTATGTGTGTTAGTGTCGAGTATATGATCGCCTTAATTCGGGTGATGCCATTATGTGTGATTATGTCGTCAGTAAATTTAAAGTTTAATCATTTTGTTAAGATTATGCTTGGAGTCATGCGGATGTGTGCGAATATGTGCGTTGTGTGATATTGGTTGTGTCGTTCGGTATTGTTGAGATAAGTGTGATTCCTTGTGGATAGTATTAATTCTGGGTCATGAGTATGTGTTGGATAGTTTGGCCATTCTAGCAAAATACCTCGACTATATATATTGTGATTGACTCTTGAGTAATGTGGTTTTGGAAATGAGAACTGATGAGAGTTGTAATGTGACGCCCTGGCTTTCTTAATTAAAA
Organism: Orobanche coerulescens; assembly: GCA_033398695.1. Classification (NCBI taxonomy): domain Eukaryota; kingdom Viridiplantae; phylum Streptophyta; class Magnoliopsida; order Lamiales; family Orobanchaceae; genus Orobanche; species Orobanche coerulescens. The sequence continues at coordinate 62,561,567 of CM065802.1, forward strand.
AGCACGTTACACGGCTCAATTTTTCCTTAAAAATTTTATATAAATTCGGAGTATTTGCGGAAGCATTTTAGTCAGTAAATCTTCAATAAAACTCGTTTATTCAAACATCAGTACAGTTTTAAAAAAACATGGGATATCAATTATTCGGACATAGTCCGTTGAAATTACGTTTGTTGAAGAACATCAAGTGTTTCGTAAAAATAATAACAATTACGGCGACAACATCTTTTATTCTTTAGAACTTCATCGTGTTGGGAGTATGTATTCATCTTCTGCTTGTCCCGTTCGTCGATTCCTTAGCCTGAAAAACATAAATGACGAGGTGTGAGTACGCGAGCATACTCAGTGAGATTAAACCCTTATAAATCGTCAAAATCATGTTGTGTAATGCACATAAAACATTCTTATCTGTGTGAGACTCGTCTCGGCTTTCTTTCATTATTTCGACCCGTCTCGGGTCGTCATGTTACACGACACAACGATGACCATACCATATTAAAACAGTATAACCTCACCTCGTTTGCTGAAATCTTGAAATATCTTCCTTTGAATTTGGCTCGGTTGTCCTTCTTGGATCCCGGATACGCTTCTCCTAGCACTTGAAAATACTTTTTCATATTTCCAGTCATAAATTCTTGATGTAAAATCTGAAATCTCTTTGAGGACTTTTATCAAACAGCTTTGAAAAACTGTCAGATTTGAGCTTCCTGTTCATCGGGCTTTTTGAAGCCTCTATAATTTTTGGAAGGGAAATATGTTACGGGCGTCTTAAAGTAGAGGTTCACAGCTTCAAAATGCTATATCATTTGTTGGTAAATACGTATGTATACATATATTTATAGGAGTCCAAATTTGGCTGAAAGTCAACCTTACTCGGACAGCTGGAGGCCTTATCCGGACAGCTGGCCGAGAAGGTTCTGTCGGTCGTGACCGACCTTATCCGGACAGCTGGACAGCCTTATCCGGATAGTGGCCTAGAAGCTTCTGTCGGTCGTGACCGACCTTATCCGAACAGCTGGACAACCTTATCCGGATAGTGGCCTAGAAGCTTCGTTTGGCCGGATCGACCTTATCCTGACAGTGACAAATTTCCTTATCCGGATAGTGGCCTAGAAGCTTCTGTCGGTGGTGACCGGCAGTTGTCAGTCGCCGTGTCCGGCGGTGACCGGCAAATGTCAGTCAACTTGGCTCAGCCGGTTCGACCCCTTCCCGATGTCCAAATTCGATTTTCCAACCTGTTCCGGACTCGTCGGAGTTAAATCTTCGATATGCTCGGAACGGATTTTCGATAATAATAATAAAATAATTTAATATTATTTTTGCAATATAAGTGTTATATAATGAAAATTCTATCGTATCAAAATCGTCGGAACTTTTCAAAATCACATTCATAAATTCTAAAAATGACCCTTATAATTTATTTTAAAATCTTTTTTTTTAAATCCTTCATTTTATGCTAGGAACGTACCGGTCCAAGTATCGGACAACATGTAAATATTAAAAAAATCAAAATCTATGATCGTTAGCATTTAAATAAGTATTGGGGCGTTACAATCCTCCCCCCTTTAAAAATTTTCGTCCTCGAAATTGAGCTTCGTAAAGAACTTTAAAAATCTGTATCAAACTTTGTATGAGTATTTTCATCAATAACTTTAAAAATATTGTGTCAGCAAAAATCACTTTGAAACCTTTCTTTGAAATCATATTTTGTCCCTTTCGGACAACATTTAAACTTTCACATATCCTTTCAAATCTTTCGCCGACACAATCATTCTATACTCATACCATAATTTTTAAGTTCTCATAAAAGAGTGAATACTTGAAAACATTACCTCGGAGTCGACGTTGGGCAGCAGCGATGAACCACATATTCTCCCGAAAATATAATCATGCCGTAATTATTCGTTATACTTTCAAAAATAAGAAAGTTTTGAAATATCTTGTTTTTTTATAAGTAAACCTTTTTAAACCTCCTTAACTATATAGTCCCATACCTATACAGTCTTGGAATGTAACACCCCCAATCCGCTCAGGGATATTACACGCCGTAGACCCTCTCCTCGAGGATCTACCAGGCTGGTAACAACATTTAACATCTCGACAATGCCTTCAAGGCTAAAATGACTCAGTAGACCGATTTGGTCTTTCAATAAAATATACAACTCGATTACAAACACATACCCACGCAGGGGTCAAAATACAATAAACTCCCGTACAACGGGGAAAAGATACTGCAGCGGAAAAGAAAATACAACTAGACCAATACGACATCAACGGATCCTCGTGTGATTAGTATCGTTCATCTTTCATCATCTTTCATGCCGACCCTGTGCTCTGCTCCAAAACCTGAATGCAATACAGACATCCACCCCCCGAATACTCGGGGGTTAGCAAAACTCCACTGTTTTGCTAGTGCAAGTATAAATACGAAAACAAGCCATACATATCATACTCCACAAAAACAGAATAATCGCGAATATACTTCCCGAGAAAATTTACTTGATCAAACCATTCAAAATGTGAAAGGTAGGAAATAACCCAATGTCCATATTACAAAACATTTTACGATCTCGGGAGTTTTAGAAAACATTTGAGATATAAGAATTCTAAAACCTTTCAAAACATTTAGGGACACAGCCCAAAAGTCATTCTCCAAAATTCAAGTTCCGGTAACAATACGCAGGGTCCATAACCCATTTCACAAAACACGGGGTCCGTGACCCAAATCACAAATCACATGTTCCTAAGGATTATTCGTGTCCCGTGCTAACAAGCCACGAACCTCAGATGCTCCCGAAGAACAAACCCGAGTGAATAACCCAATAGGAAAAACATATCAAATCACATGTCACCGTAACCGCAGTCACGTGACTACAAGCACATATACGAACATAATCAAACCACAACCATAAGTTATCCCGGCATCGCGCTAACAAGCCACGAACCTCGGAGTCCCCGCAAGACATACCCGATGATAACCCTACAAGTTATCCCGGCATCGGGCTAGCAAGCCCCGAACCTCGGAGTCCCCGCAAGACATACCCGTGTTGGATAACCTTACGGTTTCGCCCGACCCATACTAGCAAGTATGGATCCCGGAGATTCAACAAATCCTACCCGGAGGCACATCACAATACATCAAGCACACAACAATAATCACTTATCAATCCAAACAACATTAAGCATCACAAACTCCTTTCAAGGAGTAACAACTAATATCACATACATTACGTTCTTACCGAACAAGTACATAATAACAATACGTAATCCCCGACAAAGGATTACAGTCTATCAAACTCACTCGAATTGATCATATTATCTTTCAACATACAAAACCAACACACATATTCCGAGAATACATATTCACGAAGTATACGAATTATCGTTGAAAGACAACATTTATCGAGAACATACCAATCCCTTTTACGTTCATTAAATATTGGATTTCGCATAAAATCATTTATCAAGAATTATATCAACGAAACATGAAATGTATGGGCAAGATACTTGCCTCAAAATCGGTACGCAAGTATTCCGACGAACACGGCTCAACCGGAAAGCTTCGAAACGCCCAATGCTATCGAAACGGAAGACGACGACGAACGAAAGGGTTCAACACGGTTTCTTCGCAAGAAACACGACCCTAACATTATACAATCAATAAATCATCAACCATACGAGGAAGAATAATCGTAGAACGCCCGAAAACCCCTCTAAGACATTTTACCGGACACCTTCAAGGCGTCGGTCAAGAACTCGACTCAAACAACGAATCGATACGATCCAACCATGGAATAATAAAGGAAATGATATAATACATCTAAATAATCATCAATCCATCAAAATCCTAAGTTAAATCGGATTAATCGGACGAAAACAACAAAAACCCCAAATTCCCCAAAACTAGATTTCTAGGAAATCTGACCTGATTCGCTCGATCAAAGGATGTTATAGGACGGATGATTGATGATATGAACCTCCAAACTTCATGTATATGTTGTTAAACAACATGGCTACAATCTTGGAACACGCCACTTTGAAGAGAAGTGGAAGAAGGAGAAAAATGGCGAAAAACGATCGCTGGGCTTTAAATAGCCGACAGACTCGGCCGTGTCCGCTCGACACGGTCGTGGCGCGCAGATTGACCGGCGAGGACTCGACCGTGTCCGGCTAGACACGGTCGCGGCGCGAGGGGCCTTCCGACGGTGACCGTCCGAGCGACTCGGACGACTCGACCGTGTCCTGGAACACGGCCGGGCGTGTCGATCACCTCGGCTTATCCGGAAGAGTTCGCACGGGCCGTGTCGGACGACACGGTCGGGCCCCGAGACAAACTTCCGGCTTATCCGGACGAGCACGGCACGGGCCGTGTCGACGACACGGCCGAGTTCGGCGGCGGTGATCGCCAATAACGAGCGGGTGAGCTAAAACGACCATAACTCTCTCGTCCGACTCGATTGACTCACCGTTCGAACCATTGGAAAGCTAACTCGATGCTCTATAATATTGCAAAGATTCAGAATTTTGGGGTTACCAAAATTAATGGTGACTTTACAAAGTCGAACTCATACTTAGAAAAGTCGATTAAGGACACGGAACTCAATAAAACGACACCGAAACGAACTCGGATGACAAAAAGTGCAGAATTAATCATTCTTGAAATGACGAAAGGTCATGAGCGAGTCGTCAAAACGAACTTCCGCCGAAAAAATAAAATTACCGAAATTCGAAATTGCGGATATTACATTCTACCCTCCTTAAAAGAAGTTTCGTCCCGAAACTTAAAACAAGTAGGGGGGAGCAATATACCCGCCAGGAAAACTCGACGAGATACACAAAAATGGAAAACTCGCGCCCAACGGCGAAACGCTGCAAGAAACGCAAAGAGACATACGGCGTGAAAACACGCTCCACGACGACCAACACAATGTCGCCGTTAGGGATACAATAAAACCAACAAATGACAGTGTCATCAAACGGATAATATAGCCAAGTCAATTATCCGACAATCACAAAACACAACGAGCGAAAGTCAGTATGATTGACCAACCCAACGGTACATCAATCGAAACGCGAGCCAATCGCTGAACTAATACTGAATTCCACCGCCCAAGGGTTGGAAGATCGAAAACGAGACTAATTTCCCAAACTTAAGGGAATTAGGAAGGAGCCTGAACGCTCAACAATCACGAAACGAGAACAAAACCGAACAAACAAACGATCGAGACAACAAAAATCGAACGGTCATGTTCGGATCACGAAGAACAATAAGGTTCAACCGACAACTCCGAGGTTCACATCTCGACTCGAGACAAAACAAGATCTGGTGAAAACAACAACGTATGCATTCACATAAGATCCACATGAAAGGGAATAGAAATTGAAAAGTCACAACGACAAACTAGTTATTCCGAAATGATGCCACACTCGTTCGATAAACAAAAACAAGGGGCAGGACAAGCTCAGAAATGTCAACGAACATAAACGAGTCGACAGAGTCGAAAATACAGAAGTTCCAAATCCGATCCACTTCGAATAAGAGAACTAGTAAAACCAGATGATGTCACTTCCGAACAAGGTTCACAAGAATCGAACCGAACTCGAAAAAGTCACAGCGATAACCAGATTGACCCAAAACAAGATCACAGCTCATTCGAACGACGAAACCGAAATACAGAACAAGTTCAGAAAGTATCAACGAACACGAGCGAGTCGATAGACTCGAGAAAGAGGAAATGCAGGAGTCTAAAAACAACACGGGTACTACATTCGACCTCTTATAAAAGAAGGTCGCCCCCGCAACTCACAACAGCGAAATCAAGGTGACGACACAACAAGCAACCGACAGAAACATCCTTCGAAGGCCTCTCAAAGCCGATCCTGATACTTGTGCTGAAGCGCGAACTCCAAAAGTCTCGGTAGCCAATTCGCAAAATTGAATTCGGTGTCCCTCGAGTCCACACTTGAAATGTGTTACCGACGAGAAGGACAATATACACGTGCATGCCCTGGCACATTACGGTTGAAACATCTCGGCTCGGCATACCGAAAATACAAATGCTCGATACAATGGATCAAAACACCGCAAAACAACATACCGGAGATGCCAACTCAGCATAACATATCAACGCATACAAAAATCACAACAACAACGGCATCATTCGACGATTACAACATCCCGAACGACAGCCAGCACACAATCACAAACATCATGAAACAATCACCCATGTGTATAACGCACAAAAATCCAGGCTTTAACAACTCACACTAGTGCGACAACACGCAAATCACCACGAGGCGATAAATAGTAAACACCAGTTCACACCTCTCACAGAGGGCCAACAAAACATATGCGTGGCGAACGACTCGACGCTCACGCCACCAATTCAATCACAATTTGGGGTTGGCACCGTAACGAAAGTTCGAAAACCATACACGCATTTCCGGTCCGCAAACAGGAATGATAGGTTTTAAAAACGAAAACCACCTTTGAAGACAGTTTGGAAACACCAGTTGATCTTGAGTATCATTTTACAAAAAGTTGAACAAACATCATTTTCGAGACTTTGAAAATCATCTTGCGTTTGAACAAAAATGAGGACACCTTCTCGTAGTGAAAAACTTTAATAATCGACACTTGGGTCTAAGCAATCGCATTTCTAAAAGTAATTGAAAATATCTCAAAATATTTTGGTCCTCAATTGGAATGATTTTGAAACATATTACGGTACTAGAAGGCACCTTGAAAGTACTGCGAGAAAATAATTCGTTTTAAAAGTACGTCTCGAATTTTAATTTTCTAAGATACTCAAGGTTTTCAAAATAATTCAATGGGCTAGAATGCCCAAAAATTTGAGTAATTACACGAACATTATAGCGCCGTGGTCCCACGCCGAACCCACCAGACTAAAAACCATTTACAAAAATGCCAAAAAGGCCGATGACGGTAATGTTTCAAAACTCACAAAAGCCATTTTACAACATGCTAAATACCGTCATAAGAATTTTGCCAAAGCGATCAAGGCCATAATGCCAAAAACTCGGTTAAGGAATTGGTTTTCGAAATAAAACTCGGTCGGTAAAATACCGAAAGTCATTGCAAAAGAACTCACGCAATGGATAAAAGAAATACGGTTCAACATACACAATCGAGCAACACTACTCCTCATATGAACGAAATATGAGAGTCAAATAACCCCATATCACAAAATCAAAATCCATAAGAGGATTCCGTCACTTAACAAATAATCATAAAAATAGCTCGTGTCACACGAGGCACAACACAAAGAAGGGAGACTTACATTCACAGTCGCACGAAGATGATGATCGCCCACGATACTAATCACGACCAACAAACTCGGACGACGCGTCGCGACACGACTTAGTCGGACAAAATCCGACGAGACAAAAACTCAATAGACACCATCGACCCGACACCTAGGTTTCCACAACCTAAAGCTCCGATACCATTCTCGTAACACCCCCAATCCGCTCAGGGATATTACACGCCGTAGACCCTCTCCTCGAGGATCTACCAGGCTGGTAACAACATTTAACATCTCGACAATGCCTTCAAGGCTAAAATGACTCAGTAGACCGATTTGGTCTTTCAATAAAATATACAACTCGATTACAAACACATACCCACGCAGGGGTCAAAATACAATAAACTCCCGTACAACGGGGAAAAGATACTGCAGCGGAAAAGAAAATACAACTAGACCAATACGACATCAACGGATCCTCGTGTGATTAGTATCGTTCATCTTTCATCATCTTTCATGCCGACCCTGTGCTCTGCTCCAAAACCTGAATGCAATCAGACATCCACCCCGAATACTCGGGGTTAGCAAACTCCACTGTTTTGCTAGTGCAAGTATAAATACGAAAACAAGCCATACATATCATACTCCACAAAAACAGAATAATCGCGAATATACTTCCCGAGAAAATTTACTTGATCAAACCATTCAAAATGTGAAAGGTAGGAAATAACCCAATGTCCATATTACAAAACATTTTACGATCTCGGGAGTTTTAGAAAACATTTGAGATATAAGAATTCTAAAACCTTTCAAAACATTTAGGGACACAAACCAAAAGTCATTCTCCAAAATTCAAGTTCCTAATAATACGCAGGTCCATAACCCATTTCACAAAACACGGGGTCCGTGACCCAAATCACAAATCACATGTTCCTAAGGATTATTCGTGTCCCGTGCTAACAAGCCACGAACCTCAGATGCTCCCGAAGAACAAACCCGAGTGAATAACCCAATAGGAAAAACATATCAAATCACATGTCAACTTAAACTCAGCCACGTGACTACAAGAACATATACGAACATAATCAAACCACAACCATAAGTTATCCCGGCATCGCGCTAACAAGCCACGAACCTCGGAGTCCCCGCAAGACATACCCGATGATAACCCTACAAGTTATCCCGGCATCGGGCTAGCAAGCCCCGAACCTCGGAGTCCCCGCAAGACATACCCATATTGGATAACCTTACGGTTTCGCCCGACCCATACTAGCAAGTATGGATCCCGGAGATTCAACAAATCCTACCCGGAGGCACATCACAATACATCAAGCACACAACAATAATCACTTATCAATCCAAACAACATTAAGCATCACAAACTCCTTTCAAGGAGTAACAACTAATATCACAAACATTACGTTCTTACCGAACAAGTACATAATAACAATACGTAATCCCCGACAAAGGATTACAGTCTATCAAACTCACTCGAATTGATCATATTATCTTTCAACATACAAAACCAACACACATATTCCGAGAATACATATTCACGAAGTATACGAATTATCGTTGAAAGACAACATTTATCGAGAACATACCAATCCCTTTTTACGTTCATTAAATATTGGATTTCGCATAAAATCATTTATCAAGAATTATATCAACGAAACATGAAATGTATGGGCAAGATACTTGCCTCAAAATCGGTACGCAAGTATTCCGACGAACACGGCTCAACCGGAAAGCTTCGAAACGCCCAAAGCTATCGAAACGGAAGACGACGACGAGCGAAAGGGTTCAACACGGTTTCTTCGCAAGAAACACGACCCTAACATTATACAATCAATAAATCATCAACCATACGAGGAAGAATAATCGTAGAACGCCCGAAAACCCCTCTAAGACATTTTACCGGACACCTTCAAGGCGTCGGTCAAGAACTCGACTCAAACAACGAATCGATACGATCCAACCATGGAATAATAAAGGAAATGATATAATACATCTAAATAATCATCAATCCATCAAAATCCTAAGTTAAATCGGATTAATCGGACGAAAACAACAAAAACCCCCAAATTCCCCAAAACTAGATTTCTAGGAAATCTGACCTGATTCGCTCGATCAAAGGATGTTATAGGACGGATGATTGATGATATGAACCTCCAAACTTCATGTATATGTTGTTAAACAACATGGCTACAATCTTGGAACACGCCCAGTTCCAAGAGAAGTGGAAGAAGGAGAAAAATGGCGAAAAACGATTGCCGGGCTTTAAATAGCTGACAGAGACTCGGCCGTGTCCGCCGACACGGCCGTGGCGCGCAGATTGACAGCGAGGACTCGGCCGTGTCCGGCTAGACACGGTCGCGCGCGGAGGGGCCTTCCGACGATGGCCGTCAGCGACTTCGGACGACTCGGCCGTGTCTGGAACACGGTCGGGCATGTCGGCGATCACCTCGGGCTTATCCTAAGAGTTCGGCACGGCCGTGTCGGACGACACGGTCGAGCCACTGAGACGAAACTTCCGGCTTATCCGGACGAGCACGGCACGGGCCGTGTCGGACGACACGGCCGAGTTCGGCCGGCAGTGATCGGCCAATAACGAGCGGGTGAGCTAAAACGACCATAACTCTCTCGTCCGGACTCCGATTGACTCACCGTTCGAACCATTGGAAAGCTAACTCGATGCTCTATAATATTGCAAAGATTCAGAATTTTTGGGGTTACCAAAAATTAATGGTGACTTTACAAAGTCGAACTCATACTTAGAAAAGTCGATTAAGGACACGGAACTCAATAAAACGACACCGAAACGAACTCGGATGACAAAAAGTGCAGAATTAATCATTCTTGAAATGACGAAAGGTCATGAGCGAGTCGTCAAAACGAACTTCCGCCGAAAAAATAAAATTACCGAAATTCGAAATTGCGGATATTACATGGAATACCTCTCGTTCTGGTAAGAATTCGGTTCAGTCATGTCCCCCTCCGCCTAGAAGCCTTGTCAGGAGCCGCTCGTTGTCCGTGCCCTTTTTCTTATTGCACCGGCGATCACTCCCCTTTCTCGGAGCCGCTCATTGTCCGTGCCCTTTTCTATTGCACCGGCGATCACTCCCCGCCCTCGTCGGCCCCAGGTGTCACATGTTCACCAGCTTCCGCTTCCCCAAATCTCACCGTACTGAGAGAGGTCTTGCTCCGATACCATTCTGTAACGCCCTGGCTTTCTTAATTAAAAAGCACATTACACGGCTCAATTTTTCCTTAAAAATTTTATATAAATTCGGAGTATTTTCGGAAGCATTTTAGTCAGTAAATCTTCAATAAAACTCGTTTATTCAAACATCAGTACAGTTTTACAAAAACATGGGAAATCAATTATTCGGACATAGTCCGTTGAAATTACGTTTGTTGAAGAACATCAAGTGTTTCATAAAAATAATAACAATTACGGCGACAACATCTTTTATTCTTTAGAACTTCATCGTGTTGGGAGTATGTATTCATCTTCTGCTTGTCCCGTTCATCGATTCCTTAGCCTGAAAAACATAAATGACGAGGTGGGAGTACGCGAGCATACTCAGTGAGATTAAACCCATATAAATCGTCAAAATCATGTTGTGTAATGCACATAAAACATTCTTATCTGTGTGAGACTCGTCTCGGCTTTCTTTAATTATTTCGACCCCTCTCGGGTCGTCACACAATGATGACCATACCATATTAAAACAGTATAACCTCACCTCGTTTGCTGAAATCTTGAAATATCTTCCTTTGAATTTGGCTCGGTTGTCCTTCTTGGATCCCGGATACGGTTCTCCTAGCACTTGAAAATACTTTTTCATATTTCCGGTCATAAATTCTTGATGTAAAATCTGAAATCTCTTTGAGGACTTTTATCAAACAGCTTTGAAAAACTGTCAGATTGGAGCTTCCTGTTCATCGGGCTTTTTGAAGCCTCTATAATTTTTGGAAGGGAAATATGTTATGGGCGTCTTAAAGTAGAGGTTCACAGCTTCAAAATGGTATATCATTTGTTGGTAAATACGTATGTATACATATATTTATAGGAGTCCAAATTTGGCTGAAAGTCAACCTTACTCGGACAGCTGGAGGCCTTATCCGGACAGCTGGCCGAGAAGGTTCTGTCGGTCGTGACCGATCTTATCCGGACAGCTGGACAGCCTTATCCGGATAGTGGCCTAGAAGCTTCTGTCGGTCGTGACCGACCTTATCCGGACAGCTGGACAGCCTTATCCGGATAGTGGCCTAGAAGCTTCTGTCGGTGGTGACCGGCAGTTGTCAGTCGCCGTGTCCGGCGGTGACCGGCAAATGTCAGTCAACTTGGCTCAGCCGGTTCGACCCCTTCCCGATGTCCAAATTCGATTTTCCAACCTGTTCCGGACTCGTCGGAGTTAAATCTTCGATATGCTCGGAACGGATTTTCGATAATAATAAAATAATTTAATATTATTTTTGCAATATAAGTGTTATATAATGAAAATTCTATCGTATCAAAATCGTCGGAACTTTTCGAAATCACATTCATAAATTCTAAAAATGACCCTTATAATTTATTTTAAAATCTTTTTTTTTTTTAAATCCTTCATTTTATGCTAGGAACGTACCGGTCCAAGTATCGGACAACATGTAAATATTAAAAAATCAAAATCTACGATCGTTAGCATTTAAATAAGTATTGGGGCGTTACATGTAAGGTTTTTCTTGGGTACTCTCACTCGGGGATTGACTCGACGGGGTCACACGGGGACCTGGTGGCTTAGCGGCTGGACCGCGTCACGAGTATCGCTCTTAGATACAAGAATGAAGATTGGAAATTATAGAACAAATCTTCTCGTATCACAATCTAGAATAATAATATCTCTCAAAATATTGGCTTGATATTGCTTGAGTATGCTAGTAGGATCAGAATGCTTGTGTGTCTTTAATCTCCATGAAGGTAGCTATTTATATCCTTCTTGAGCTCAATTTCCCGTTGGAACAGTTTAACTGGTTACGTACGTTATATGCTGTTGATTACGTACGTTATGTACATTACGTACGTTATATGTTCTGAATAACGGCCGTAATGAAAGTGCCGAAACTGTCCAGTGAGACATGATGAAATGCGTTACGTACGTTATGAACCTCATGGTTACGTACGTAATATCCTGGTCAAAGATCCGTTGATTGAGACGACTTGTTGCAACGGCTAGTGGCTTTTCCAACGGTCAGAATAATTCAAGCCTTACGTACGTTATTAATCTCCGGTTACGTACGTTACCTGTACAGAAAAACTTACGAAAATAGTGAATGTTACGTACGTTAACTGTACTAAAAATCTTGCAGACAACTGTGAATGTTACGTACGTTAATGTGATGTGTGTTACGTACGTTAACTGAAGAGAAAATATGTTTTAAGTAAATTTTGGTTTTAATAACACATCATCAAAATGATCTAAAAAATATTGTTCCAACAATCTCCCCCTTTTTGATGATGACAAAATTTACGTATGCGAGTTTTTGAAAACATGATTTTTAATAAAAATTAAAATCTCCCCCTTGTAACACCCCAAACTAGGCGGATATTACAGTGCCGTGAATCCCCGACTGGGACCCACCAGGCGAATGAAAAGGATGAATTACACAAGATAAATGTAGTACCGAACCACATTACAACAGTAATTACTCCGATGAGGAGTTTAATTACAACACACCAGGACAATACCGAATACTAGTGTATTTTATATGAAGATAAAATACACAACACTGAATGAAACGGAGTATCCAAATGAAAATCTGCAGCGGAAAATAAAGGACAATAATATGAATAACTGAAAGATCGGGGCCCCCTACTAGTATCACTCGGACTCCTCGACATCAACATGTTCTCCCCGTGCCTTTGCCTTGCCCAGACCTGAAAAACAAAGTCCCCAAACGGGGTCAGTTACACAGAACAACAATCCTCAAGGGTTGAAATTACACAATCATGAATTAACTGAAGTTATGAAATATTCTTAATTATGAATTACGCTGAAGAGGAGTATCATAGTACGCCCGTAATGTTCTGTGCAAGTGTACAAGACGAATGACCGGACACACCCGTCCTTGTACCTAATTAGTCTCACGGAGGTAAGCGTTACCGTGTGCACGGTCCAATGTATCGGTGAACCCAATACATGACCATCGTGTGCCCGACTAAAAATTCCACACAGCCACACCCGGCCACGCAATATGAACCCGGAAGGTCACATGAACGAGAATGACCGTGATGAATATCAATGAATAATAATTAGACAAGGCCAAAATGACTCACCGATATGATAGTAATAGTGACGTGATTGATAATCCAATGAAATGATTTGGAACCGTCGTTCCTCGTGAATGAAATGATTATTCGACAATTACAAGTCTCGAAATGATTAATATTATGATGAATGAATTATGATTATGAGCAATCAACAACAAAAGGAATGAGTATCCTTTTAACCGAGTAAGATTTAACTTACAAAATACCGATGAAGAAAGTCCTTCCACGAACAAATGTCCTAAATGAAGTGTCGGTCGCACGAACAACCTTAATTCAATACAATTACCGACAATCCGATCAATATACGAATCAAACACGAATATAACGAACTCAAAACGTCGATACGATAAAACTAAGTCCATTGAGGCATTAAATCAAACACGTTGTATCCAAACTCCGATTGTTTACAATCAAACCTCGATATATCAATATCAAAGTCCCCAAGAAGTGTTTCAAACCAACAAAACATCTCCAATACGATCAATAATCCGTTATGAATATCCAAAATGTGATTATAACAACAATTAGTCGAAAATCTCCAATTCCAACTCGATATTCAAGGTGTTCTTGAATAATCCCTCAATAATCCAATGAATCCTTATACAAACTCATAATCATATACATATCCCTTCATATAACATGATTATAACGTCCAAAACATCATATCTCAACACAAAATCGAAGTCCAAAGTGTTGAAGAAATTACCTCTTGAATATCCAACCAATTCGATCCGAAGAAAACGTGTAAAATCGACTATCCAAGCTTCCCGAATGATTGAAGGTGATGAAAAATATACACTCAAATGATAATTGATGAAGAAATCTCTCCCTCAAGTATTTCTCTCTCGGTTGCAGGTGAAGAAGATGGAAAAATGGGAGAAATGAGCTCAAAATGCTCAAAAAAGAATTTATAGGGGTTGACTCGGCCAACAAGGCTCGACCGTGCCCGCCCGACACGGTCGTGGCGCGCAGCCGGCCGGCAGGACTCGACCGTGTCCCGCTTGACACGGTCGAGGCGCGAAGGCCTACCGACAGCTGACCCGTCCGCGGCGCTCGACAATGACTCGGCCGTGTCCCGAACACGGCCGCCTCGGCGGCCGCCACAGCTAATCCGGAAGAGCTCGACTCGCCGTGCCGACGACACGGCCGGGTCCTGAGGCGACGCCGGCACTTTCCGGACGAGTGCGGCACGGGCCGTGTCGGACGACACGGCCGAGTTCGTTCGGCAGTGATCGGCCAAACTGAAAAATGAGCGGTTGAGCTAAAACGACCATAACTCTCTCGTCCGGACTCCGATTGACTCACCGTTTGAACCATTGGAAAGCTAACTCGATGCTCTATAATATTGCAAAGATTTAGAATTTTTGGAGTTACCAAAAATTAATGGTGATCTAACAAAGTCGAACTCATATGAGGAAAGTTGAAACGATGAACAATAACGATACTCAACTCGAAGTTTATACGAACGGTGAACACGGTGAATGAACATGATTGATGAATGATTATAATTGAGTGAAAATACACTGAGTGACAATTACAGGCTGATAATTACTGAATGAAAATGAATGAATTACAACCGGGTATTACATACTCCCCCCCTTAAAAGAGTTTCGTCCCCGAAACTAAGGGTCAAACAACTCGGGATAACTCTCCCGCATAATCTCCTCGGTTTCCCAAGTGGCCTCTTCGACTCCATGTCTGGACCACTGAATCTTGACCAAAGGAATCCACTTATTCCTCAACTGTTTGATTCGTCGCTCTAAAACTCGTATAGGACGCTCCTCATATGAATGATCGTCGGCGATCTCGATTTCGTCGAACTGCAGTATGTGACTCGGGTCGGCAACATACTTCCGCAACTGAGAGACATGAAACACATTATGAATTCGGCTCAACGCCGGAGGTAAAGCCAAACGATAAGCTAACTCGCCCACTCGATCCAAAATCTCAAACGGTCCAATGAATCTCGGACTCAACTTCCCCCTCTTCCCGAAACGGAAGACACCACGACTCGGGGATACCTTGACCAACACGTGGTCACCTGTCTCGAACTCTAATGGTCGACGACGGTTATCTGCATATGATTTACCGACTGAAATGTCGACAAACGACTCCTGATCAAAGCTACCTTCTCACGGGCGGCTATAAGCATATCGGGCTCGGTGCCCAATGATTCTGATAAGTCGTCCCAACACAACGGAGATCGACAACGACGACCATACAAGGCCTCGTAAGGTGCCATCTTGATCGAAGCATGCCAACTATTATTATACGTGAACTCGATTAATGGTAGTTGGGCTTCCCAATCGTCTTTCCAATCGAGGACGCAAGCCCTCAACATGTCCTCTAAGGTCTGAATAGTCCTCTCTGATTGTCCGTCGGACTGAGGATGAAAGGCGGTACTGAGATTGAGCTGAGTTCCCATAGCATGGTGAACTAATTTCCAAAAATGAGATACAAATCGTCCGTCACGATCGGAAACGATACTCTTAGGAGTACCATGCAGTCTTACTATCTCCTTGATGAATAACTGGGCCAGTCTCTCGGGACCCCACGTATCCTTGATCTCAAGGAAGTGAGCTGATTTAGTTAAACGGTCCACAATCACCCAGATTGTATTCATGCCACGACGACTCGTCGGCAAACTCGTGATGAAATCCATAGAAATGTCTTCCCACTTCCACTCTGGAATAGGGAGAGGTTTCAGCATACCCGCCGGTCGCTGATGTTCAATCTTGACTTGCTGGCAAGTTAAGCATCTCGAAACAAATTCTGCGACTTCTCGCTTCATATTACTCCACCAGTAATTTTGTTTCAAGTCCTTATACATCTTGCTAGACCCCGGATGAACAGAATAAGGGGTAGCATGAGCTTCTCTCAAAATCGAGTTTTTCAACTCGTCATTCGCCGGCACGCACAACCAGTTCTTAAACCTCAAAAGTCCATCCTCGTGGGCCACGAATCCAGGGGCTCTCCCCTTAGCCACATCCTCACGAATGCGCAACAATGCTGGGTCTGAACCCTGATTCTCCCTGATTGCATCCTCAAGAGATGATGAAATCTCTAACATACAAAGCTGTCCCTGAACTCGCTGAAGCCAGACCTCGATCTCGGGTCTAAGGAATTCCTGTTGGAGCTCCTTCTGAATTGTTAAACGAGCAAGCATCTGCTCCTGAATGGACTTACGACTCAAGGCGTCGGCGACAACGTTCGCCTTGCCCGGGTGGTAAAGGATCTCAATATCATAATCCTTGATTAGTTCTAACCACCGCCTCTGTCGCATATTTAATTCCTTCTGAGTAAATATATACTTTAAACTTTTATGATCGGTGAATATCTGACAAGTGACGCCATAAAGGTAATGACGCCAAATCTTCAAAGCGAACACCACGGCTGCTAGCTCAAGGTCGTGTGTCGGATAATTAACCTCGTAAGGTCTCAACTGCCGTGAAGCATAGGCAATAACCTTCCCGTTCTGCATGAGTACACATCCGAGACCCTGTCCGGATGCATCACTATAAACCACAAATCCCTCCGTCCCCTGCGGCAAGGAAAGTACAGTCTTGACATTAATGTGCTCTTGAGTTCCTCAAAACTCCGCTGACACGCGTCGGACCACGTGTATTTCTTATCCTTCCGCAAAAGGTTCGTCAATGGTTGAGCAATTTTGGAAAATCCTTCCACAAACCTCCGATAATAACCGGCTAATCCAAGAAAGCTTCGGATTTCCTTAACATTCTTCGGAGGTAACCAATTCTGGATAGCCTCCGTCTTCTGAGGATCAACACGCACTCCATCTGATGAAATTACATGTCCGAGAAAAGTCACCTCGGACATCCAGAACTCGCATTTGGAAAACTTTCCAAAGAGTTGCTCTCGTCTCAACACGTCGAGCACTTGATGAAGGTGAAACTCGTGTTCCTCCCGGTCACGAGAATAAATCAAAATGTCATCGATGAAGACAACAACAAATCGATCCAAAAAGTCGATGAAGACCCGATTCATTAACTCCATGAATACCGCGGGTGCATTAGTTAGCCCGAACGGCATAACTACGAACTCAAAATGACCATAGCGTGTTCGAAACGCCGTCCTCGCGATATCCGACTCTCGAATCCGCAACTGATGATATCCAGATCTTAAGTCGATCTTGGAAAATACTGAAGCTCCCTGAAGTTGATCCAAAAAGTCATCGATACGGGGTAAAGGATACTTATTCTTGATTGTCACCTTATTCAACTCCCGATAATCGATACACAAGCGAAAAGAACCATCCTTCTTTTTGACAAACAACACTGGTGCTCCCCACGGGGACGCACTCGGTCGAATATAACCTTTCTCGAACAACTCCTCAAGTTGGTTCTTCAACTCTCGCATTTCGGTCGGGGCCATTCGATGCGGTGCCTTCGATATCGGGACGTACCGTGCTCCAACTCAATCGTGAATTCCACATCCTCTCGTGGAGGCAAACCAGTAACTCGTGCTGAAATACATCGGCATATTCCCTTACTACTGGAATATCCGACAACATTACTGATGATTCCTCAGTTTTGGTCATATAGCACCAATAACCGACACATCCCTGACTGAGTAATCGCACTGCTTTCATCAAATTAATGACCTTACCAGAACAGCCGGGATTACCTCCCTGAAATACACATTCAACCCCATCGTCTGAAATGATAGTAATCATACGCTTACGGACACTAATGATGGCATCATGACGATCCATCCAATCAATACCCAAGATGACGTCGTCTCTCGGCAAATCTACCACGATAAGGTTCGCTGGCCATACACGACCATGAAACTGAATAGGACAATCCTGAATCTCACGATTACCGATGATTCGTCTACCATCAGGTAGACCAATGACATAAGGCTCACAACTAGTAGCACTACCCAGACGTAGTCTACCCAAACATGATTCGGAAATGAATGAATGCGATGCACCAGTATCAAAAAGGGTACACACAGGTTGAGATAGAATATCAAGTGTACCTGAGATCATTTGGGCCTCGGGATCATCGGTCTTCTTCATCTCATAAATCCGGGGTTTGCTAGTCCCGGCACCGGACGCTCCCGTCTGCTGACTATAGGCTCCACCTTTAGTCGCTCCTGTCGTTTTAAACGACGCTGATTGAGTGGCCTGATTACGAGCAGACTGTTTGGGGCTGAGATGGCCAGAGTAGGTTTGGAGTCCCTACGGCAAAAACGGGCCTTATGTCCCACAATTCCACAGTTATGACACGTGACAGACTGTCTCGGACACTTGGTGCTGACATGACCAAGATCCCCACGGTTATAAGCAATTGATGGCCGGCCGCTCGTGGCCCGAGATTCCGCGGGTTTAGACGACACCGGAGGTCGCTCGAAAGCGAGCCCGCACGGGGTTTCTTGAAGGTTGTCGACCGCCTTGGTGATTACGATTCTTCGATTTCTTGCTAGCGGTAGAAGGTTCTTTGCTTAGCAATTTCCTTAGCGAAGCTCGTAGGTGAGAGCTTTCTGAATGAATTCAGCCAACGTGGTGCAATTATGATTAAGTAACTGAAGTCTCATACGGGGTTTCAGCCTCTTGCTGAAATACTTAATCTTATCCGCCTCGGAATGAATGATAGATGAGGCAAACGGAAGAAGTTCCTGAAATTTCTCGGCAATGGCGAGAACATCCTCGTCTGTTGAGGGGTCGGGGGTGAGTAATTCTGACAGCTTGGCCTCTCTGAGTGGGGCCGGATAATATCTCTCCATCATGAGAGTCTTGAACTGTTCCCAAGTACATGATCCTTCGGTGGGCTTCAACGATAACCACCAAGAATGTGCGCTCTTACCCAGGTAGTAAGCCGCAACAGAAACTTTGTGTCCTTCGGGACACTCTACCATAGCAAACAACTTCTCGAAATGCTCGAGCCAATGAATGATATCTGCCGGCTCGGGCAGGCCCTCAAAAGTAGGTGGCCTCAGCGAGATATCGCCGATGATATTACTCACATTCCTCTCTTGCCTCGAGGTGGCGGCGGAGGAGCTGCTGATTTTGATTGACGGAGTTATGCATTCTCTCCATCAATGAGCCATCTGGGTCATTTGGGCCATCATGCCACTGCATAAAGCGAGTGGGTCAACCCGGACACCCTCGGTGAGCCGTGTCCGGTGCGACTCCCGATAGTGAATGATCGCGTCCAGGTGAAAGAGTGGCAGCGTCGCTGCTCGATGAATTAGCATTATTCCTCGCGTTTGCACGTGTATTCACATGAGCTCTCGGGATTCGGCCCGCTCCACGGCCTCGTCCTCCACGTCCTCTTCTTGCCCTCTCCATACTGAAGTAGGAAAGTCACATGATGATTATATTCACCGCATGAAATATACGTTATGATTATGACATGAGATTATGAAAATGAGCATACGCGCTCTAACACGGTGATTACATGAATGATTAACTGAGGTGACATGATTATCTGATGAAATTATTGAAATGATTATCTTGAATGAGTTAACAAGATTAATGATTCGATCTTCCTGATCAACAACTGAACAATGAAATGAATTGACTGATTAATGAGTTAACCTGACCGTCCTGGTCAAAATGACAATGATGATTGAGGATTGTTAACTGATGAATTATGAATGAATGACTATTGCCAGAAATTATACCATGGCATTAGAAATCTTACAGTTCTTGGTCTGATTGGCTCGGCATTTGCACAGGTCACACGTGACGCGAAAGTCCAATGATACTAGTCCGATGACGATGATTTCAAATGAGACATGACTTGGAGGGTAGTATTCAAAACCACGCTCTGATACCAACTCTGTAACACCCCAAACTAGGCGGATATTACAGTGCCGTGAATCCCCGACTGGGACCCACCAGGCGAATGAAAAGGATGAATTACACAAGATAAATGTAGTACCGAACCACATTACAACAGTAATTACTCCGATGAGGAGTTTAATTACAACACACCAGGACAATACCGAATACTAGTGTATTTTATATGAAGATAAAATACACAACACTGAATGAAACGGAGTATCCAAATGAAAATCTGCAGCGGAAAATAAAGGACAATAATATGAATAACTGAAAGATCGGGGCCCCCTACTAGTATCACTCGGACTCCTCGACATCAACATGTTCTCCCCGTGCCTTTGCCTTGCCCAGACCTGAAAAACAAAGTCCCCAAACGGGGTCAGTTACACAGAACAACAATCCTCAAGGGTTGAAATTACACAATCATGAATTAACTGAAGTTATGAAATATTCTTAATTATGAATTACGCTGAAGAGGAGTATCATAGTACGCCCGTAATGTTCTGTGCAAGTGTACAAGACGAATGACCGGACACACCCGTCCTTGTACCTAATTAGTCTCACGGAGGTAAGCGTTACCGTGTGCGGTCAATGTATCGGTGAACCCAATACATGACCATCGTGTGCCCGACTAAAAATTCCACACAGCCACACCCGGCCACGCAATATGAACCCAGAAGGTCACATGAACGAGAATGACCGTGATGAATATCAATGAATAATAATTAGACAAGGCCAAAATGACTCACCGATATGATAGTAATAGTGACGTGATTGATAATCCAATGAAATGATTTGGAACCGTCGTTCCTCGTGAATGAAATGATTATTCGACAATTACAAGTCTCGAAATGATTAATATTATGATGAATGAATTATGATTATGAGCAATCAACAACAAAAGGAATGAGTATCCTTTTAACCGAGTAAGATTTAACTTACAAAATACCGATGAAGAAAGTCCTTCCACGAACAAATGTCCTAAATGAAGTGTCGGTCGCACGAACAACCTTAATTCAATACAATTACCGACAATCCGATCAATATACGAATCAAACACGAATATAACGAACTCAAAACGTCGATACGATAAAACTAAGTCCATTGAGGCATTAAATCAAACACGTTGTATCCAAACTCCGATTGTTTACAATCAAACCTCGATATATCAATATCAAAGTCCCCAAGAAGTGTTTCAAACCAACAAAACATCTCCAATACGATCAATAATCCGTTATGAATATCCAAAAATGTGATTATAACAACAATTAGTCGAAAATCTCCAATTCCAACTCGATATTCAAGGTGTTCTTGAATAATCCCTCAATAATCCAATGAATCCTTATACAAACTCATAATCATATACATATCCCTTCATATAACATGATTATAACGTCCAAAACATCATATCTCAACACAAAATCGAAGTCCAAAGTGTTGAAGAAATTACCTCTTGAATATCCAACCAATTCGATCCGAAGAAAACGTGTAAAATCGACTATCCAAGCTTCCCGAATGATTGAAGGTGATGAAAAATATACACTCAAATGATAATTGATGAAGAAATCTCTCCCTCAAGTATTTCTCTCTCGGTTGCAGGTGAAGAAGATGGAAAAAATGGGAGAAATGAGCTCAAAATGCTCAAAAAAAGAATTTATAGGGGTTGACTCGGCCAGCGAGCTCGACCGTGCCCGCTGACACGGTCGTGGCGCGGCCGGCCGGCAGGGACTCGACCGTGTCACCTTGACACGGTCGAGGCGCGAAGGGCCTACCGACAAGTGACCCGTCCGCGGCGCTCGACAATGACTCGGCCGTGTCCCGAACACGGTCGGGCCTCTGGGCGGCCGCTACAGCTAATCCGGAAGAGCTCGACTCGGCCGTGCGAGCAACACGGTCGGGTCCGAGGCGACGCCGGCACTTTCCGGACGAGTGCAGCACGGGCCGTGTCGGACAACACGGCCGAGTTCGTTCGGCGTGATCGCCAAACCGAAAATGAGCGGTTGAGCTAAAACGACCATAACTCTCTCGTCCGGACTCCGATTGACTCACCGTTTGAACCATTGGAAAGTTAACTCGATGCTCTATAATATTGCAAAGATTTAGAATTTTTGGAGTTACCAAAAATTAATGGTGATCTAACAAAGTCGAACTCATATGAGGAAAGTTGAAACGATGAACAATAACGATACTCAACTCGAAGTTTATACGAACGGTGAACACGGTGAATGAACATGATTGATGAATGATTATAATTGAGTGAAAATACACTGAGTGACAATTACAGGCTGATAATTACTGAATGAAAATGAATGAATTACAACCGGGTATTACACCCCTGAATACGAGCACTGCAAAAATTAATATGCTCCCCCTGAAAACGCGCACGGGTTATTTCAAAAGTTGATTTCAAAAATGAATACATATTATTCTCCCCCTTTTTGTCATTAACAAAAAGTTGAGAAAACCTGCAAGAGACATCAGTGATACGCATAATTATCAACATAAACCAAGTCAATGATTAAACAAAATGATAACCAAAATGATGCATAAAAAGATAGTCATTACAGTCAAAACAAAAACATGAAATGTTTGTTCTTTTAATAAAACAGGAAACATCATCATCATAAAGGATAGCCCGACTAGTCAAGGTCCGCATCCGGAGGTGTCGGCGGTATCCCAAAATGTGTGCAGATGTTCTTCACCATGATCTTGATGTCGCTCATGTCCTTCTCAAGCCTATCCATCCGAGAATCCATCTGGGAAGAAGAGGATTCCGGACGAGGACGGGAGGAACCAAGCTGAGATGACGGACGAGGTCTAGTATGTTCGATCCCCCTCGATGTGATCCTCTCCTCCGGTCTCGGAAGAGTGCCCCCATCTATGAGCCGATCATCATCCTTGATATACGCAAAGTATATCCATCCACGATTTCTCGTGCGAAGATACCTCATCGTCCGTAACGTCCCCTCGGTGACGAGGCTCCCCCTAGGAATCGGAACCCCATGGACCCCAGACAGATCAACTCCTGCTTTCTCAAAAATTTCAGTTAAGATAGAACCAAACGGCATTCCAGATTTTCTCTATCGATCAACTTTCGCGTAGCTCTTTTTGTGGAAAATTTGACCCTTTTCCACGAACCATTTTAGCACAATAGACGCGAAGTTGACTTGGTGATCCTTCCACACATGATAAATAATCTCCATATCGATATTCACAAGTCGAAGCTGAGCCTTAACTTTAGGCATAAGACAACGAGTGATAGCATCGTGAAGCAAACGAATGTTTATCCCAAAGTCATTGTTTTCAAACCGCCCGGAATGAACATTTATAACGGCTTTGTCCGACAAAAAATCACGGACTTTGGACTCGTGAACACCATAGCTTTCATCATCGGACCAGTCGTTAATGACTTCGTCCGGAGGAGCAAACTCTCCTTTCCATCGAAAACCCTCATTAGGGAGACCAAAAATCTCCGAAAGCTTCGCCTCATCAAAGGATATTGATTTACCACGCACAAGGGAATTAACAACAGCAAGTCCGTCGGCATCATAAGTGACAAAAAAATTTGCATAAAACTCTTTTACACATTCCTCATAAATTGGTCGAGCAAGACTAATGAACCGATTTATCCCAAGCATATCGAAGAATTCTTCGATAGCAACACCAGCACAGTTCAGAGAATCAAAATCAAAGTGGTGACTCGGAGTTACCTCTTCGTCGATAAGAATTTCGTTGAAAACTTTCATGGCTTGAGCATTCCGAAATCATAGATCGCCGGAAGCCGTGGAGGATGTTTGGGAGGTTTCTTCTCTTCTCTTTTTTCCGGTTCTGGATGCCATAAGGATTGAATCGGTCGAAAGGTGAAGGTTTGATGGATAATCTTGAAGTTTTGATAGATTTGCCGGAACACTTCATCGCTGTCGCTAGGGATTTGTAAGGAATGAAAAGGGGACGGTCGATGTGAGTTCATATATGTTAGGGTCAACGATAGCTTACGTACGTTATATCCCTTATTTAACGTACGTGTAAAAACCTAAACTTTCTGGAGTGAAACCTGCGTTTCGTTACGTACGTAACGAACCAACCTCTAACGTACGTAAGGTCCTATTACGTACGTAATGGACCGCGTCTACCGTATGTAAGCAAGACCAAATGAATAGTCTTTTCCTTTCGATGATGTCCCGATTTAAATGACCATTTAATGTGACTATGTTGAGTATGCAATATTTAAAAATGATCAGCATGTCCCATTCCTAAATTTATGCGAATAAAGTTGAAAGCTTCTTCGGGTAATGGTTTTGTAAAAATATCCGCCAATTGTTCATTAGTACCAACAAATTGGAGACGAACATTCCCGTTTTGGACATGGTCACGAATAAAATGGTGACGAATTTCGATGTGTTTTGTCCTACTATGCAAAATGGGGTTTTTACTTAAATTAATGGCACTTGTATTGTCACAAAAAATAGGAGTATTTTTAAGTTCGATGCCATAATCAAGTAATTGATTTTTGATCAAAGAACTTGTGCACATGCACTTCCCATGACCACATATTACGCAATTTGTGGAAGTAGCGACACTAGTCATTTCTTACGTCCCCATGAAATTAAACATGAACTCATAAAATGACAAGTTCGGTGGTGCTTTTTCTATCAATTTTACATCCACCAAAATCGGCATCACTATATGCAAAAGTTGAAAATCAATCTTTGGAAGGATACCATAGGCCTAAACCGGCGGATATTTTAAATATCGAAAAATCCGTTTACATGCAATGAGATGAGATTCTTTAGGGTTTGCCTGAAAACGAGCACATAGACAAGTAGCAAACATTATATCAGGTCTAGATGCAGTTAAGTAAAGTAAGGATCCGATCATACCTCGATACTGTTTTTGGTCAACAGATTTACCTTTTTCATCTTTATCGAGTTTAAGAGTGGAAGACATAGGAGTGGATATTTCTTTGCAATCTTCCATCTTAAATTTCTTTAGAAGCTCATTGACGTACTTAGATTGATGAATGAATATTCCGTCATTGAGTTGCTTAATTTGGAGTCCGAGAAAGTTTTTCAACTCTCCCATCATACTCATTTCGAACTCTCCCTTCATAAGATTTGAAAATTCTTTGGACAGAGTTTCGTTAGTTGCACCAAAAACAATATCGTCCACATAGATTTGGAAAATTAACATATCATCACTTAAGACCTTAATGAATAGAGTATTATCAACATTACCTCTTTTATAACCATTTGAGATAAGAAAAGAGCTTAGACGATCATACCATGCTCTCGGAGCTTGTTTTAATCCATAGAGAGCTTTATGGAGCTTGTACACATGATCCGGATGATCATAGTCTTCAAAACCCGGAGGTTGCTTGACATAAACTTCCTCCTGGATGATTCCATTTAGGAACGCACTTTTTACATCCATTTGATGGAGTTTGATCTTCTTGTATGCGGCAAAGGCACATAGAAGACGAATAGCTTCAAGACGAGCAACAGGAGCGAACGTCTCTTCATAATCTAAGCCTTCTTCTTTATTGTAACCTTGGGCGACCAACCTCGATTTATTTTTAATAGGGAGACCATCATCATCGGTTTTGATTTTATGAACCCATTTGGTACCAATGATTGATTTGTCTACGATCTGGAACTAATTCCCAAACTTTATTTCTTTCGAATTGGTTTAGCTCTTCTTGCATAGCAATAGCCCAATTCTCATCATTTATGGCCTCATCGATATTCTTTGGTTCTGTAAGAGAAATAAATGCAATATTGTTAATACAATCATTTATATTTCTCCTAGTTCGTACACCTTCATCGATTTTTCCGAGAATTTGTTCCATCGGATGGTCTTTCACATTTGCCCAATCTTTAGGAAGGTTGTAAGTATTTTCCTCCTGTTTGTCCGAGCTTACGTCGAGCTTCTCCAACTCCTTTGATACTTCGGATACTTCGTTAGCTGGAACCATACCTGCATCATCATCAAAAACAACCTTTCTCGGGGTAAAAGCGTATCATCGAATTTTACATGAATGGACTCTTCTACCGAGCCTCTTCTACAATTAAATACACGATAAGCTTTACTATTAGTAGAATAACCAAGAAATATTCCAATATCTGATTTAGAATCGAATTTACCCAAATTGTCTTTTCCATTATTATGAATAAACACTTTACAACCAAATGGATGAAAATAAGATAAATTGGCCTTTTTACCTTTAAAAATCTCATAAGGAGTCATCATTTTGTTCCTCCTTAGATGGACACGATTAATAACATAACAAGCAGTGTTAACGGCTTCGGCCCAAAAGTATTTAGGAAGACCATACTCGTTGAGCATTGTTCGGCTCATTTCTTCTAGAGAGCGATTCTTCCTCTCGACAACTCCATTTTGTTGAGGTGTCCGAGGTGCCGAAAAGTTGTGCCCAATACCATATTTATCGCACCAATCTTCAAAGAGATTAGAATCAAATTCTCCACCATGATCGGTTCGAATGGCGATAACTGGTAATTCTTTTTCCTTACAGGTAACCTTACACCACTTAACAAACTCGTTAAAAGCATCATCTTTATTGGCTAATAATTTTACCCAAGTAAATCTTGAAAAATCATCGACAATAACTAAAGTATCTGATTTCCACTGTTAGTGGCATGCGAGACGGACCAATTAAATCCATATGAATTAATTCAAGAATGCGACTAGTGGAAATTTCCATTTTGGTTTAAACGAGCCTCTTGCATGTTTACCTTTAATACAGCCTCACAAATGTGGTCTCTTATAAAATTCAATTTTGGTAGACCACGAACAATATCATTTTGGCCAATTTTGAAAGAAGTGGTAAAGAGGCATGTCCCAATTTTCGGTGCCAAACAATGGCATTTTCATCGCATTTAAAGTAGACATTTTTCGTTAAAAGAAGATTCATCTTGGAGATCAACAATGTAAATATTTCCATAACGCAATCCAATAAAAACGATTTGGTCTTTTCTCATTGCCGTGCAATGCGTAATTTCAAAAATTAATTTAAGACCGGTGTCACATAGTTGGGAAACACTTAGGAGATTATGGCAAAGTCCATCAACAAATAGAACATTTTCAATAGTGGGTAAAGGTTTCTTACCAATTTTACATGTCCCTTTTATTTGGCCCTTTTTATTATCGCCAAAGGTAACACAGCCACGATCTTCCTTTTTCAGCTCCGTGAAGAGATGTTCATTTCCACTCATGTGATTTGAACATCCACTATCAACATACCATTTATTTGATAATGTTGTCTTCCTTGCTTGTACCTACAAAAACCATTTTCTTCCGTTTTATAGGTACCCAGGCTAATTTGGGTCCTGAGGAGTTAGATACAAAAACTTGATTTTTAACAACGGTCCCTTTTGGTACCCAAATTTGCTTAACCCTTATAGTACGTCTAGAGTTTCGACAGTAGGTTTCGGTATGTCCAGGTTTTAAACATTTTGGACATGATGGAATTCCCGTTTTTAAAGTGTCCGGATCTTTTGTGGTAATTTCTAAGGACTTTTTCATTGGAAATGAATTATACCCAAGTCCTTGTTTTGAAAGAGAAAATTTTTGACCAAATAATAGTTGCTCAAATTTGTCATTACCACATGAGAATTTTCTAACATAGAGTTTTAACTCTTTCTGAGTTTTATGCAATTCATCTTTCAGAATTTTCTCATTTTCCAAGCAATTTGTATGATCAATAGAAACTTCCTTGTTTTTCAATAATTTAGCATTTTCAATTTCAAGGAGTTTTATTTTCTTTTTCAAATCTTTATTGCTATTGCAAGCCTTTTCGTATTCATTATTTAGAGATTCAAGAGCATCAAGTAGTTCTTCATGAGGATCACTAACCTCTACTTCTTCGTCACTATCTTCGGATGCGCGGGCCATTAGAGCAAGATTGGTTTGGACTTGTGGTTCATCATCCTCATCATCGTCACTCCATGTGGCGACATAAACCTCCTTCTTTTTGAAATTTTCATGAGGTGGTTTTGATGAACTTATTGGAGCAGCAGCACGACAATCTTTTGCAAAATGGCCTGGAACGCCGCACCTTCGACAAGTGTTGTCGAACTTTTTGTTTTGAGGGAAGTGAGTCTTTTTGGATTCATCCCTCGATTCTTGCTTGATATCTCTCCGGCGCCTTTGAAGAAGATTTTTAAATTTCTTTATGTTTTTGGCATAAAAGGCGGTTTCTTCGTCCTCTTCTTCGATAGGTTCATCCTCTAGATCACTTTCTTCTTTGGCTTTGAAAGCGATAGTCCTTTCTCTCTCCTTAGGTTTTGTTTTCGAGCTTTGAGATTTGATGACGATCTCATAATTAATGAGAGATCCGATGAGAGCGCTGAATTCTATTGTATTGAGGTCTTTCGACTCCATGATAGCCGTAACGGTAGCGTCCCATTCTCTTGGTAGAGACCGAAGGATTTTCTTGGCTTTATCACTACTTGATATCGGTTTCCCGAATGAAGCTAGCCCATTTGTGATTGCCGAGAAACGGTCAAGAATAGTGGTAATGCTTTCTTCTTCTTTCATGGTGAAGAGTTCATAATCGTGAAGAAGCATATTGATTTTGGTTTCCTTCACTTGACTCATACCTTCATGGGTGATCTCTAACATTTTCCAGATTTCTTTTGCCGTCTCGCAGGAAGAGATTCTATTGTGATCTTCTGGATTGAGAGCACAATAAAGCAATTGAGTGGCCTTACTATTGAAGTGATCGTTCTTCCAGTCGGCATCGTCGTACTCTTCGAAACTTTTGAGAGAGCCATCCGTCTTCTTAGGAATGGTAGGTCCAAGGGCAATGACCTTCCATATTTCAATATCGTGAGCTCGAATGAAGATGGACATCTTCTTCTTCCATGTCATAAAGTTTGAACCATCGAAGAAGGGAGGGTGATTGAGAGCGTTGCCTTCAACGGAGGAGTGGATAAAGGCCATTTGGATCTTTTCTCTAGCGGGTGTTAATCCGGTGATAAAGAGACCGCTCCGATACCAATTGTTAGATTGATACCGCCACTAGAAGGGGGGGTTGAATAGTGCGGTTAAGAGTATTGTACTCTTTTCGTGCGGAAGCAAAAATATCGGAGTAATAAAAGTGCGGAAAAGAAAGAACACAAGGAATTGTTCGAGAGGTTCGGCTATTAACGAAGCCTACGTCCCCTACCTAGTTTTATCGACTAGGACTTTTCTTAGAACTTGGAATTTCCACTTTCTAGTTTAGTGCCAACTTCTTACAACTTCTTGATTTCCGGGCTCAAGAACAACCTCACAAAAACACTCTTGTTTTTCTAGGTACAAGATAACCAATATACAAAATAAGTGCGAGTAGAAACTCGACTTCCACGATATATCGCTCTTAGATACAAGAATGAAGATTGGAAATTATAGAACAAATCTTCTCGTATCACAATCTAGAATAAGAATATCTCTCAAAATATTTGCTTGATATTGCTTGAGTATGCTAGTAGGATCAGAATGCTTGTGTGTCTTCAATCTCCATGAAGGTAGCTATTTATAGCCTTCTTGAGCTCAATTTCCCGTTGGAACAGTTTAACTGGTTACGTACGTTATATGTTGTTGATTACGTACGTTATGTACGTTACGTACGTTATATGTTCTGAATAACGGCCGTAATGAAAGTAAAGCTGTCGGTGAGACATGATGAAATGCGTTACGTACGTTATGAACCTCATGGTTACGTACGTAATATCCTGGTCAAAGATCCATTGATTGAGACGACTTGTTGCAACGGCTAGTGGCTTTTCCAACGGTCAGAATAATTAAAGCCTTATGTACGTTATTAATCTCCGGTTACGTACGTTACCTGTACAGCAAAACTTACGAAAATAGTGAATGTTACGTACGTTATAAAAGATGCGTTACGTACGTTAACTGTACTAAAAATCTTGCAGACAACTGTGAATGTTACGTACGTTAATGTGATGTGTGTTACGTACGTTAACAGAAGAGAAAATATGTTTTAAGTAAATTTTGGTTTTAATAACACATCATCAAAATGATCTAAAAAATATTGTTCCAACATTCCGTACATGAAAAATCCCAAAGACACAATCATCAATGTAAAAATGGGATCGTGGCCTCGGCCAAAACGTTTTAATAGACGTACGTGGAAATATAAGTCGATACCATGCCATTGCCCACGTAGGGGACTTTAACTGAATACAATAAAACCAGTTAAATCCCGATACTCAAACAATATAAATGACCCAACGTAAATAAAGACTCGAGCCTAATAATCATGCCAACCCATCCTTTGCGTGCATATCCCGTGCCTGCTCCTCAGCTCTTCCGGTACCTGAAATGCATAAGACGCATTTCCCCCATTTAAGGGGTTAGCATTCGAATAGCTAGCGCAAGTACGCAATTACACAACATTATATATAAATATGATTTTTTTTATAGTCCTCTCAATCAGAAATCATTTGCCATAGATCTTCCGGAATACTACATTGGCAATCAAATAAGTTATTAATTCATCACGATATCACAAAATCACAACTGGTGTCCCGTGCTCGTACCCCTTAGTATCGACCCCCAGACATCCCGTCGAACACTCCGGGTGGGACACCACTTCCGTGGCCATACCCCTTAGTATCGACCCCCAGACATCCCGTCGAACGCTCTGGGTGGAAGTTTAACCACACACACATTCAAGTCCACTTCCGCGGCCGTACCCCTTAGTATCGACCCCCAGACATCCCGTCGAACGCTCTGGGTGGAAGGAACACAACTCACGCACTCAAAAACCATAATTTATCATTCATTTTGAAAACGTAACATACATAATGGAATGTAATATATGTACTTGCCTTGGTTAACACGACGTGAAGGAAAACGGTGAATGGAAAGGTTTTGGCCCGAATAATTTTCACAAATCTGATCCAAACATAATAACGATAAACAACCAATCTCAAAACTACGAAAACATAGGAATACGTCCTAGTTCTACCCGCTGGAACAATCCGTCGAACATTACTAGGGTATCGACGAGTATAAGTGTCGAACAATGGAAGAATCGGAGTTTAAAACCACAAATCCTCAAGAAAAAGAAGGATTACAAGTATACGATTGAAATCTAGCAATAATCCATGATAATTCGGATTAAAAGAGTCAAATCACAAGAAATCCCCAAATTTCCCCAAAATCTCAAAACAAGGGTTTCAGGGATTCTTACCTTGATTCGGATGGCGGAAAATGTTAAGAACTTGAAGAATTCACGCAAGGAATGCAAGGATGTTTGTGGATGATGATATTGGGTCAAAATCGGCCCTAACCCTCGTCTGGAATCGCCCAAAGCCGAAGAGAATAAGTAAGGATGGAAAATGACGAAATTGGGCTGATGCTGTCTTATATAAATAATACATTGTTAGCGCACGCTAACCATCAAAGCATAGCGCGCGCTAACGGGGATCGCAAGCAGTCCAGAAGCAGCCTGGCGTCACTAGCGTGCGCTAGACATGTTTAGCGCGCGCTAAACACTACCCGATAGCGTATGCTACTTAAGCCTTAGCGCACGCTACCTGATGATCAGAGTACAGGATATGAATTCAGAACCCCCACTGCCCATTACGCTGAAATCATTAGCGCACGCTACAAACTCCAAGTTAGCGTACACTAACCACACAAAGATAGCGCACGCAAGGAATCAAGGAGTAGCATGCGCTACTCATGCGGCGATTGATCTTGCTTTCGGTCGATCTGTTCTTTGCGAGACGATCTGAAAATCGAAATACAAAGCAAGGCCAGAATCCAGAAACACAAACATGGAATATTCAAGACGACAGAGTTGAGCGTTTAAAGAAAATACAACTCCGACCACCGGAGAGTCCGTAATGCGACAAAGAAAGTGAAATTCCCTAAACTTATAGGAAATTACAAAAATGGCCCAAGTGCCCGAAAATCACGATACGATGTCGGATTAACAAACCGAAAGTCTCAACACGACTAACTCAACCATATGAACTTATGCAAACTAGGAAACAATGAAAACAAACGAGTTTTACGAGAATTAAACGTACATGCGACAAGATATAATTCAAGATAAAATCACGTAAAAACATCCTCGAAACTCGTCCAAATGGAAAAATTCCAAGAACTAAATAAATTCAGAACTTTGAAACAGTAACAACCGAGTCATCCGAAACGAACATACACCAATAATAGAAATTACCAAAAATAGAAAGTACGGATATTACATTCTCTCCCCCTAAAAATAAGTTTCGTCCCGAAACTTACAATGCGAATAACTCGGGGTATCTCGACTGCATACTCTCTTCCATCTCCCATGTGGCTTCCTCGGATCCATGCCTAGACCATTGAACTTTAACTAAAGGAATGGTTTTGTGCCGAAGTTGCTTCACCTGACGCTCTAAAATCTGAATCGGCCTCTCCTCGATGGTAATGTCGGGTCCCAACTCGATCTCTCCAAAATTAATAATATGACTAGGGTCTGGTACGTACTTCCTAAGGTGGGAAACATGAAATACATTATGCACGTGACTCAAGGACGGCGGCAAGCCTAACAGATATGCAAGCTCTCCTACTCTCTCTAAAATCTCGTACGGTCCAATATATCTCGGACTCAGTTTACCTTTCCGACCGAAGCGGTAAACTCCCCGTGTCGGTGACACCTTAAGCAAGACATGATCTCCCACCTCAAACTCCAACGGCCAGCGACGCATATCGGCATAAGACTTCTGCCGACTCTGGGCCGTCAACAACCTATCACGAATCAGAGCAATATTCTCTCTCGTCTCAACTACCATATCGGGCTCGGTACCAATCCGCACGGACGCATCGTCCCAACACAAAGGCGATCTACACCTCCTCCCATACAATGCCTCAAATGGTGCCATTTTGATCGAGGCGTGCCAACTATTGTTGTACGTGAACTCGATCAACGGCAAGTGTGACTCCCAATCATCCTTCCAATTTAAGGCACAAGCTCTCAACATATCCTCCAGCGTCTGTATCGTCCGCTCTGACTGCCCTTCAGTCTGAGGGTGGTAAGATGTACTGAGTCTCAACTCAGTCCCCAAAGCTCGATGAACAGCCTGCCAAAAATGTGATACAAACTGGCCATCTCGATCCGAAACAATACTCCTAGTAGTCCCATGCAATCTCACAATCTCTGCAATAAACACTCGTGCCAGCCTCTCCAGTCCCCAAGTGTCCTTAATACCCAGGAAATGAGCTGATTTGGTTAGTCGATCAACAATAACCCAAATCATGTTCATTCCAGTCCGAGTCCTAGGCATCCCGGTAATGAAATCCATAGAGATGTCTTCCCACTTCTATTCTAGAATGGGAAGTGGTCGTAGCAACCCCGCGGGCCGCTGATGCTCAATCCTAACCTGCTGACAGGTCAAACACTTCGCCACAAACTCGCTAACATATGTTTTCAAATTGCTCCACCAGTAGTTACTCCTCACATCCTTGTACATTTTGCTCATACCAGGATGTATGGAGTAAGGCATGGTATGAGCCTCGCTCAAAATCTTCTGCCTCAACTCAATGTCATTCGGTACACATAATCTGCCGCGAAATCTCAAAACTCCGTCATCCTGAATCACAAACCCATGGGCTTTCCCCTTCCTCACATCCTCCCTCAACTGGATCAAAAATGGATCATCATACTATTTTGCCTTGATATCATCAGTCAAGGACGAAGTGATCTCCAACGCACATAACTGACCCTGAACTCTCTGAACCCAAACCTCGATATTCTGACAAATCAAATCCCGCTGGATCCTGCTCTGTGGTGTAAGTACCTCTAACATCTGTAACGCCATCGGTTTCCGGCTCAACGCATCAGCCACTACGTTAGCCTTACCCAGATGATAAAGTATCTCGATGTCGTAATCTTTAATTAGTGCCAACCACCTACGCTACCTCATATTCAACTCTTTCTGACTGAAGATATACTTTAAACTCTTATGATCCGTAAAAATCTTACACGACGTCATATAGAGATAATGTCTCCAGATCTTTAAGGCGAAAACGACCGCAACTAACTCCAAATCGTGTGTGGGGTAATTTACCTCATAAGGTTTTAACTGGCGGGACGCATAAGCAATAACCCTATCCCTCTGCATCAAAACACATCTGATCCCGTGGCCCGAAGCATCACTATACACCACGAAATCCTCATTCCCCTGAGGCAATGCTAAAACGGGTGCGGTAGTCAATCGTCCCTTCAACTCATCAAAACTATCTTGCCTGTCTGTGGTCCACTCGAACTTCTGAGTTTTCTGGAGTAACTGAGTGAGCGGTCTAGCGATCTTAGAAAATCCCTCAACGAATCTACGATAATATCCTGCAAGTCCCAGAAAACTCCTCACTTCCTTCACATTCTTGGGCGGTTCCCATGCCATCACCGCCTCTATCTTCTGTGGATCTACCCGAACTCTCTCCGCTGAAATCACGTGCCCGAGGAACATCACTTCCTTGAGCCAAAACTCACACTTAGAGAACTTCTCATACAACTGCTCAGTTCTCAAGGTGTCCAACACAATCCGGAGATGTAAGGCATGCTCCTCTCGGCTCCGGGAATAGATAAGAATGTCGTCGATAAAGACGACTACGAACTTGTCCAGATACTCGATAAAAACTTTGTTCATTAACTGCATGAACACTGCTGGGGCATTGGTTAGCCCGAAAGGCATAACCACAAACTCGTAATGGCCATATCTTGTCCGAAAGGCAGCTTTCGGTATATCGCTGTCCCGAATCCTCAACTGGTGATAGCCCGATCGTAAATCAATCTTCGAAAAGACTGTCACTCCCTGAAGCTGATCAAACAAGTCGTCGATCCTGGGCAAAGGGTACTTGTTTCTAATGGTCAACTTGTTTAATTCTCGGTAGTCGATGCATAAACGAAGCGATCCATCCTTATTCTTAACAAAAAGTAAGGGCGCCAAGGCGATGCGCTCGGTCGAATATACCCTTTATCTAACAATTCCCCCAACTGTTTCTTCAATTCTAACATCTCCGATGGTGCCATACGGTATGGCGCTTGAGAAACGGGAGCCGCATTCGGCTCAAGATCAATAGGGAACTCAACCTCTCACTGTGGTGGTAATCCCGGCAAGTCATCTAGAAATACGTCGGGGTACTCGTTGACAACTGGAATCGATGATATGTCGACTCCGCCATCCTCCGCCTGTAGAGCATAACACCAATATCCGACACAACCCTGATTCAGAAGTTTCATCGCCTTTAAGGCGTTACTCACACTTCCCGATCTACCCGATTTATAACCGATGAGAGTATGCTCGGTGCCGTCCTCGGCCACTATCGAGATGGTATGA
The DNA here is from genome assembly GCA_033398695.1 of Orobanche coerulescens. NCBI lineage: Eukaryota > Viridiplantae > Streptophyta > Magnoliopsida > Lamiales > Orobanchaceae > Orobanche > Orobanche coerulescens. The sequence goes on from CM065802.1 coordinate 62,597,306, forward strand.
GTCCGATAGTTCATGATAGCACCGTGACAATCCAACCAATCATCCCCGAGGATCAAATCCTCACCCTTAAGGTCTATAACAATGAGATTCGAGGGCCAATCTCGGCTCCCGATCCTCACTGGACAATCCCTAACTTCCCGATACCCAACCATACGATCCCCACTAGGCGAGGCGTACCCACTACGAATGGTTTGCACTCATACAAGCATTCAATACCAATACGATACACATAATCCGAAGCAATAAAAGAATGAGTAGCACCCGAATCGAAAAGCACCGAAATGGGATGAGAAAGGAGTTGAGTGGTACCTGACGCCACTGGAATGTTTGCCTCCTCCGTGCGCCTCATCTGATATAACCGAGGGTGGAATGAGCCTGAACTAGATGCAGCTCGGCGGTCCGGCTGACCCCGGCCCCTACCCCGGCCCGAACTCTGAGGAACATGAGTAACTGGAGTTTTCTGATCAATATCGTGCTCTCTATGAATGGTGGTGGTAGTCGGAGCTCTGGCAGCCCTGGTGACTCTCTCACAATGTGCTGCTCGTTACCCGGTCTGCCCGCAAGTAAAGCAAGTAACTGGAGGAGAAGGGCAATCCTTCATCAAATGCTCATATTGGTTGCAGTTAAAACAAACCTTGCCACCAGAAGCAACGGACTAGACTGAACGATTACCCTGAGATCCCCCAGCCTGATGAAACGGCCTCTTCCCAGGTGTAGGGGCAGACTGTGCTCTCGAAAATCGGCCACTCTTGCTGGCTGAAAATCTGCCAGCCGTTTTCTGTTTCTTGGCCTCGGTACCCAACTCTAATTCCGGTGCAGACATCTAGATCGCTAGAGCGCGATCCTGATACTCCTTCAAAGTGACACACATGAGCGGTGCCATACTCTGCCTGATATGCGGTGTCATGCGCATATTGAAATAACGGATCTTGTCGGCCTCAATCCTCACCTGATCTTTCACGAATCCTAATTGTTGATTATAAGTGATGATGGCCTGAGAAATAAGCACATCCTGAGGTGTGGCGGTGAAGAACTCCACAATTCTGCGCTCCTTGACTGGCGGTGGACAATATTCTGCTTCCAAAGCAGCCTTAAATTCCTCCCAAGTGGCCTGGCGGTCTCCAGGCGTCACAGCCTCCCACCATTCCGCAGCTTACTTATCCAGGAGGTACTGAGCAATATGTACCCTCCTGTCATCGGGACAAGCTACGGCATCAAAAGTCCTGCCTAACTGAAAGAGCTAATTCTCCCAACCGAGGGAGTCAGAAGAACTAGTGAAACGAGGGGGGTGCATCTTAGTTACTATCTGAATCCATTTACTAGCTTCGTCCTCTGGAGTCGGGGGCGGATTTTGGCGTCCACCCTGAGCTATCTGAGTGAGTTGGGCTACCAATTGCTGAAGTACGGCAGTAGCCCCTGCGTCGGCGTTATTACCCGACGGCACTGAATGAGAAGCCGAATCTGCAGAGGACTGAGAAAGTGAGCCTTCCTCATTATTAGCACCACGACCACGGCCTCGGCCGTGTCCCCTAGCTGGTCTACGACGACCTCTCAACATACTGAAGAAAATAATTGAAAAGAACAAGATCAGAAAAATTCACAGTTTACAAGGTTGGTATGACAATTCACAATTTCCAAACAGCACAAGGTATAAATTACAGGAATATAAGAGTTCGAAGAGACTTACAGCCACGGGTCGCATGAAAAGACGGTAGCATGATGATATTAGGCTCAACGACTGACTCAAACGACTTAACTGACAGACCCAAAATTAACCGACAGCCTAGGCATTCAAAACCTAAGGCTCTGATACCATAAATGTAACACCCCAATTCGCAAATGGGACATTACACGCCGTAGAAACCTCGTGAGGTCTACCAGGCTAACACATGACACACATTCCGTACATGAAAAATCCCAAAGACACAATCTTCAATGTAAAAATGGGGTCGTGGCCTCGGCCAAAATGTTTTAATAGACGTACGTGGAAATATAAGTCGATACCTTGCCATTGCCCACGTAGGGGACTTTAACCGAATATAATAAAACCAGTCAAATACCGATACTCAAACAATATAAATGACCCAATGTAAATAAAGACTCGAGCCTCATAATCATGCCGACCCATCCTTTGCGTGCATATCCCGTGCCTGCTCCTCAGCTCTTCCGGCACCTGAAATGCATAAGACGCATTTCCCCTATTTAAGGGGTTAGCATTCGAACACAATTACACAACATTATATACAAATACGATTTTTTTTACAGTCCTCTCAATCAGAAATCATTTGCCATAGATATTCCGGAATACTACATTGGCAATCAAATCAGTTATCAATTCATCACGATATCACAAAATCACAACTGGTGTCCCGTTGCCGTACCCCTTAGTATTGACCCCCAGACATCTCGTCGAACGCTCCAGGTGGGACACCACTTCCGCGGCCGTACCCCTTAGTATCGACCCCCAGACATCCCGTCGAACGCTCCGGGTGGAAGTTCAACCACACACGCACCCAAGTCCACTTCCGCGGCCGTACCGCTTAGTATCGACCCCCAGACATCCCGTCGAACGCTCTGGGTGGAAGGAATACAACTCACGCACCCAAAAACCACAATTTATCATTTATTTTGAAAACATAACATACATAACGGAATGTAATACATGTACTTGCCTTGGTTAACACGACATGAAGGAAAACGGTGACTGGAAAGGTTTTGGCCCAAATAATCTTCACAAATCCGATCCTAACACAATAACGATAAACAACCAATCTCAAAACTTCGAAAATGTAGGAATACGTCCTAGTTCTACCCGCTGGAACAATTCGTCGAACATTACTAGGGTATCGACGAGTATAAGTGTCGAACAATGGAAGAATCGGAGTTCAAAACCACAAATCCTCAAGAAAATGAAGGATTACAAGTATACGATTGAAATCTAGCAATAGTCCATGATAATTTGGATTAAAAGAGTCAAATCACAAGAAATCCCTAAAATTTCCCCAAAATCTCAAAACAAGGGTTTCAGGGATTCTTACCTTGATTCAGATGGCGGAAAATGTTAAGAACTTGAAGAATTCACGCAAGGAATGCAAGGATGTTGGTGGATGATGATATTAGGTCGAAATCGGCCCTAACCCTCGTCTGGAATCGCCCAAAGCCGAAGAGAAGAAGTAAGGATGGAAAATGACGAAGTTGGGGTGATGCTGTCCTATATAAATAATACATTGTTAGCGCACGCTAACCATCAAAGCATAGCGCGCGCTAACGGGGATCGAAAGAAGTCCAGAAGCAGCCCGGCGTTGCTAGCGTGCACTAGACATGTTTAGCACGCACTAAACACTACCCGATAGCATACGCTACTTAAGCCTTAGCGCACGCTACCTGATGATCAGAGTATAGGATATGAATTCAGAACCCCCACTGCCCAGTACGCTGAAATCGTTAGCGCATGCTACAAACTCCAAGTTAGCGTATGCTAACCACACAACGATAGTGCACGCAAGGAATCAAGGAGTAGCGTGCGCTACTCATGCAGCAGTCGATCGCTTTCGACAAGATTGCCGCAGATGCATTTAATATCGAAATGCAAAGCAAGGCCAGAATCCAGAAACACAAACACGGAATATTTAAGACGACAGAGTTGAGCGTTGAAAGAAAATACAACTCCGACCACCGGAGAGTCCGTAATGCGACAAAGAAAGTAAAATTCCCTAAACTTATAGGAAATTACAAAAATGGCCCAAGTGCCCGAAAATCACGATACGATGTCGGATTAACAAACCGAAAGTCTCAACACAACAAACTAAACCATACGAACTTATGCAAACCAGGAAACAACGAAAACGAACAAGTTTTACGAGAATCGAATGTACATGCGACAAGATATAATTCAAGATAAAATCACGTAAAAACATCCTCGAAACTCGTCCAAACAGAAAAATTCCAAGAACTAAATAGATTCAGAACTTCAAAACAGTAACAAGCGAGTCTTCTGAAACGAACATACACCAATAATGGAAATTACCAAAAATAGAAAGTACGGATATTACAGTGAGAGTTACTTTCGAGTGGGCATTCTCACTTAGGGTCGCTCAATGGGGTGCACAGGGACTTGGTGGCTTGAGGGCCGGACCGGATTGCAAGAATTGCCAGATTGTTTGTACTGATGATTAATTGTGATATGCCCGAGTATCATAATGATTGGTGCTCGGGGTCGAGAGACATTATATATCGAGTCTTGGTGTTTGGCTAAAATGGCAGAAGAATAATTTACTATGTGTAATGTGTATTTGGAAGTGAATTGAAGTAGATGATCGGGTCGTGGACCCTGTGTTTTGTGGCCAGGAATGGTTGGGTCGTGGACCCCGTGTTTTGTTAACGGATTTGCATTTTGGAAAATGAACTTTGGGACTGTGACCCTAAGTGGCTTTCGAGGAATTAAGAACTTTTCAATCACAAATGTTTTCAAAACTCCCGACATTTGGATGTGTTTTCAATGTGCTTACTTGTTTCATTTCTACTTTCAAGACTTGAACTATTTTAATTAAACAAAATATCTCGGGAAGTCTTTCGTTGTATTCTCGGAATGTGTTGTGTATGGCTCGTATTTTCACTTTATACTTGTACTAGCAAAACAGTGGAGTTTTGATAACTCCCGAGTATTCGGGGGGTGGATGTCTGTTTTACATCCAGGTACAGGCAGGTTTGGGAGCAAAGCACAGGATTCGGTGCGAAGGATCATGGAAGACGGATGATACTAATCACATGAAGGCCAGTTTTGGATGCAGTTAGTCGGAGTTCGTGGTGTATTTTACCCTTGCATGGGTATGAGTCGAGATAGAAATGTGTATTTTTGACTTGTATGTTAGTGATGAAAGACCAAGTTGGTCTATTGATTTGGTATTTTATCATGTCGGTATGCAATGTATTGTGTTGTTTCGATGTCTAACCCGGTGGATCCTCACGGAGAGGGTCTGCGGTGTGTAATATTCCCGGTTTGATTCTGGGGGTGTTACATTCATGGTATCATAGCTTAGGTTGCGTAAACCTAGGCTGTTGGGTCCAGTCGGGTATTGTCGTGTCTTGTCCTGTCAGATTGTGTCTGTCTAAGTCGTGTCGCAATGCGTCGTCTCTGATGTCGGCCGTGATTAGTATCAAGGTGCAGCCATCATCTTCATGCGACCTGTGGATGTAAGTCTCCCTACTATATTGTGCCTTGTGTTATACGAGCTTGTATGATTTTGTGTTATGACGTGGAGTTTAAAGGTGATTTGTGATTACGCGGCCTATGCTTGTTTGATCTTCGTATGGTGCTAGAATGAAAGTGGTGTCAGCGTATATGTATATATACACACATCCTGGTATAAGTCGTTTTTTACAAGAGTAATGGTCTTGGTGTGGTTACGCAAAGAAAAATTCATCAATGTGATATTTTAAAACTTTACATGTTTTTGGGGAGTCACGTATATTTTGTTTTAAAAATATCCTCCAAAGGGAGGAAAAAGTTTGATTTTTGTATAATGACTTGAAGGCCGAATTTTCTGAGAATTCAAACTACCGATGTTTTATTTTCATCATGTATTATAAGTTTTCAAAACACGATTTTTGAACTCAAATGAGGTCTACAAATTGTACTCAAGACGTGACTCTCGCTTTCAACCTTTCGATTTCATGGTTGTTAGTCAAGAAGTACATGATTATGTTCTTATTGTTTGGGCAGTGTTTCCAGTTTTAGATTAAAGCAGTGATGTGAATGCTAAGACGTTCGGTATGTGTTAAGATAGTTCTCTTTATTAATAGACGAGATTTTGATTTTGGATGACAGTTGTCTTTTGATGGTTTCTTGCGAGGTGTTGTAAGTATGTGAATCGATGGCATTTAGGTTCGTATGCTGCCGTTGTTCATTTGTAACTTTCGGTTCTAGTAATTTCGTATATATGTTCGCAATCATGTTGCTGAATTAGAGCAGTTAGCGCACGCTAAGTACGAGGCTAGCGCGCGTTAATGTGGCATGAGTAGTGATAAGTGTCAATTTTGTACACTTATCCATGGTTTGTATCGATAAAATTCACCCATAATTGAGCTAGTCTACTCATTTTTTGCTTTTAATTTATTAGTTTTAATAATTTTATTTTTATCGAATGATGATCGGATTAAATAACTGAATTACTCAAGAAACAACATGTTTAATAAATATTCTCTTTATTGAATTTTGATATATTCATGTTGTAGGGCTTTCCGAGACGAATTCGGCAGTCTTTCCGGATTCAAAATCAGAGTTATATATCAAAAGTTATCATCCGAAGAAGATCTGGGGCAAAAACGCAAAGTCTGAGGAATTCTGGGCTGAAAACGTAACTTTCAAAGCTTCCAGTGAACAAATTTACGAAGCCAAGTTACGGCCGTAACATTCAGGGGTTACGGCCGTAAGTCACCCTTGTTACGACCGTAACTCCTGAATGTTACGGCCGTAACTCTTGACAGATTGCTATGATTTGTCTAATTTTTTATACTTTTTGTGTATTATTGAGGGGATGCCTGGCATTGATCCGATCTAATGTAATAATGCTGGAGTTTTGGATCTATTATATGACTTTAGGTGTATAAATAGACCCCTTAGATCCTTCATCATTCATCATTCATCTTATAATTTTCCATTTTTTGTAAACTTTTCTTTTTGTGTGAAGAACACACTTGTGTTCTTGAGTGATCTTTGTAAGTGTGGTATAGTATATGTTGTTCAGAGAGTTTATTGCTTCTATCTCCTTTATCTACTAAGGGAGTTAGGATCAATTATTTCTCTTGATTCAACTAAAAATGACCACAAAAGCTTGTAATATGTGTAATAAACCCTTCATGGGCTAAGTAATCTTTAGTTGGGATTATAAACAAGGTTAGTCATGTTATTTATATTTGTATAAAGATCTATTGTGAATTACTTATTATTATGTGTGATTTTCATTGTTTTAACAATCTTTATTTATTTGGCCAATAAATGACGATATTTATGGTCTTCATATATTTCGAAAGAAAATATGTTTGATTAGATCAAATGATCTTCACTCTAAGTTGTTCTAGGGGATAGAAATATACCCCTAGTCCTTAGATGATTCTTTGAGTTATTTTCATAAATCCTAATGCTATGTATTGAAGCCAATCAACATAGAAATATAGTGGATTGATTCAATATGTAAGGGAAATTTTATAGTTCGAAAGAGAAACCGTCTTTTTAAGGAAAATCGAATCTACACAACATAATAAGTAAATTCATCTTATGATCTCCAATACATCTTTTATAACTAATGACGAACTAAGTTTGTAATCCCAACTATTTCATTTTATCGATAATCAATCTATTATTATTGCTATCTTTTTATTTCCTTATAACATTAGAACTATTATTGTAATTTCTTTGCAATTATTAAACCAAACTCTTTAAATTGTGTGTTTCACTCATCTTAGTATCTATAAAAATAGACTAATAGTGTATTATTCAAATTATAACCAAACTTCCTTGTGGGATCGATAAACCGGACTCAAAAAGTCCACTTTACTACTTGATACGATATCGTGCACTTGCGATAGTTACACTAAAAGCGTGTCAAGTTTTTGGCGCCGTTGCCGGGGAAGTATAAATTATAATTGAAAAAATTACATTATTAACTATTGTTATAAATACAATTTTTTCTTTGTTGTAGATTCTCTTGTCTATGCGAAGGACGTACAATCGCGATTTAGTTTCACTAGATCCTGAGATCGAAGCCACATTCAGAAGAAGGCGAAGAGAACAAAAGAAAAACATTATTTCTTCACCATCAATGGCGGACGAACTAAATCCACGTCTCCCCCAAGGAAATGATAACGAAAGAATTCCTCCAGTGGGGGGAATACCTAATGTTCAAAACATTTAACATCAACAATATCCTATTGTGCCGGAAATAGATGAAGACAACATGCTCTTTGGGGAATTCATGAACCCCCCATCTTTGAGCGTTCAATCAAGTGTAATCTATCCACCATTTGGAGTGGACAATTTTCAAATTCGCCCAGATGTCATCAATCTCTTCTCCAACAACAACTCATTCTATGGTAGAACCGACGAGAATCCATATCTCCATATTAACCGTTTTGTGGAGATTTGTGGAAATTTCAAATATCCAAATGTAAATGACGAGGCGATCAAAATGAGACTTTTCGTGCACACTTTGAAGGACAGAGCAAGAGAGTGGCTAGATACTTTGCCACCACGAAGCATAACAAATTGGCTCGAATTTGTCCAAAAATTCACCACTAAATACTTTCCACCAATAAAAGTGGCGAAACTCAAATACGAAATCTCTACATTTCGTCAACAAGATTCAGAATCATTCCACGAAGCATGGGAGAGATACAAAGATATGCTACGAAAATGTCCTAACCATGGTTTCAATTTTGGAGCACAAGTCAATTACTTCTATTCTGGAATCCTATCTTCATGCCGAGCCAATGTCGATTCATCATCAAATGGCTCACTGGGCAACAAAACTATGAAAGAGGCTTATAATCTTTTTGAGGTTATAAGTGAACAAAGTGCAAGATGGCCAGACAGAAATATCCAAAAGAAACCAAATGGTGTTTTTGAAGTGGATTCTTATTCACTTATGTTGGCAAAAATTGAAGCTCTAACAAAGAAAGTCGAGGAAATGTCTTTTTCAACTCCTCAATCTGTGAAGACGGTGCAAAGTCCACAAGTTTCAGCTTTTTCATGTGAAATTTGTGGAGCAACTCACAACAGCACTATCTGTCCCTTAGTGCAACAGGAGCAGTCACCACCACCACAACAACAAGTGGCGTATGCTCAGAATTTCCAAAGGCAAGCATACAATCCTTACGGGCCAACATACAATCCAGGATACAAAAATCATCCAAATTTTTCTTATGCAAACAACAACAATGTGTTGAATCCAACGCATCAAGAAAAGAAGCTCGGATGGGAAGAAGCAATCACGAAGCTAGCTGAACAACAACTGAAGTATCAACAACGCAATGATGCTTCAATTAAAAATCTAGAGACACAAGTTGGCCAAATGGACAAAATACTTTCAGAAAGATCTCATGGCATGTTACCTAGCAATACCGAGGTAAATCCAAGGGAAAATGTCCAAGCTATCACAACAAGAAGTGGAGTGCAGTTGCCCGAAATTTCTATGGAAAATCATCTGGAAAAACAAAAAAATAAACAAAATCAAGAATCAGAAAAAGAATCTGATACAGGACCTTCATCTCAAAAAGGTCCAGTTGCTACAAAATCTTATGTTCCACCTATCCCATTTCCTCAACGGTTGAAGAATCACAAGCTCGATGCTCAATTCGGGAAATTCTTGGAAATTTTCAAAAAGCTACACATCAACATTCCTTTTGCCGATGCTCTAGCACAAATGCCAAGCTATGCCAAATTTATGAAAGATATTCTTTCCAACAAACAAAGGCTTGAAGAATACGAAACTGTCATGCTAACAGAGGAATGTAGCGCAATACTACAAAAGAAGTTTCCACCCAAGCTAAAAGATCCGGGAACTTTCACAATCCCGTGTACAATTGGTGAAGTGAATTTTGGCAAAGCTCTTTGTGATTTAGGGGCAAGTATCAACTTGATGCCCCTGTCAATTTTCAACAAATTGAACTTGGGAGAAGCAAAAGCAACAACAGTTTCATTACAATTAGCTGATCGGTCAATCAAGTATCCACGTGGGATAATAGAAGATGTGCTCGTCAAGGTTGATAAATTCATATTTCTAGCAGATTTTATCATCCTTGACATGGAAGAAGATCAGGATATTCCCATTATTTTGGGACGACCATTTCTCGCAACCGGACGTGCTCTTATTGACGTCTATGAAGGAAAGCTAATTCTCAGAGTGGAAGACGAACATGTCATCTTCGATGTCCTAAAAACTTTGAATCAACCCTCCACAGATGAGTATTGTCTAAGAATAGACGCAATTGAAGCCATGGTGAACAAGTCTTTGGAGAAAATTCTATCTAAAGATCCTCTTGAGACATGTATAGCAAATTCTCTAACCAGCATGGAAGAAGAATATCACTTGGCCGAAACAGTTAACTATCTAGAAGCACTACCACCCTTAAGAAGGCATTCACATTTTGAAGAATTGGGGACAAGCTCCGCTAAACCCCTCCCTTCCTTACAAGAAGCTCCAATACTTGATCTCAAACCTCTACCCACACATTTGAGATACGCTTACTTGGGCGTTTCCTCTACACTTCCGGTCATCATATCTAACATATTGACCGAACTTGAAGAAGGGAAATTACTAAGGGTATTGAGGAATCACAAAAGAGCAATTGGATGGACTATTGCGGACATTAGAGGAATAAGCCCCTCTATATGCACTCACAAAATTTTGATGGAAGATGACTGCAAACCTTCAATTGAGCATCAACGACGTTTGAATCCAAACATGAAGGAAATTGTGAAGGCAGAGATTCTTAAATTACTTGACGCTGGAATCATTTATCCAATCTCAGATAGTCCATGGGTGAGCCCTGTACATATGGTGTCCAAAAAGAGTGGAATCACAATCATAGAGAACGAGCACAATGAACTTATACCGACACGACCAATCACAGGATGGAGAATGTTCATTGATTACAGGAAACTAAACAAGACGACCAGAAAAGATCATTTTCCACTCGCATTTATTGATCAGATGCTCAATAGATTGGCGGGACATTCTTACTACTGTGTTCTCGACGGCTATTCAGGGTACAACCAAATCGTAATAGCCCCAGAAGACCAAGAGAAAACAACATTCACATGCCCTTATGGAACATTTGCCTATAGAAGAATCCCATTCGGATTGTGCAATGCTCCAGCCACATTTCAAAGATACATGATTTCAATATTCTCAGACATGGTTGAAAAATTCATTGAAGTTTTCATGGACGATTTCTCGGTTTTCGGAGATTCATTTGATAAATGCCTAATTCACTTAGGCATGGTCTTGGAAAGATGTGAAGACACAAATCTAGTTCTCAATTGGGAGAAATGTCACTTCATGGTCCAGGAAGGAATCGTACTTGGCCATAGAATCTCACAACATGGAATTGAAGTCGATAAGGCAAAGATCCAAGTGATTGCAAAACTTCCTCCACCAATTTCGGTGAAAGGAGTAAGGAGTTTTCTCGGACATGCAGGATTCTATCGGAGGTTTATAAAAGATTTCTCAAAAATAGCAAAACCTCTCTGTTCTTTGCTTGAGAAAGATACACCATTCCTTTTCACAAATGAATGCCACGTGGCCTTTGCAACTTTGAAGGATAAGCTTACATCGGCTCAATCATCATTTCTCAGATTGGACTATTCCTTTCATTTTAATGTGCGATGCAAGTGATTATGCCGTAGGGGCCGTCTTGGGCCGTAAGAAGGACAAAATGATGCAAGTGATCCATTATGCTAGCGGGACTATGAATGATGCTCAATTTGAACTACACAACAACCGAAAAGAGATGCTTGCAGTGGTTTATGCCTTTGACAAATTTCGATCCTACTTATTGGGATCAAAGGTCATAGTCTACACTGATCATTCAGCTTTGAAATATTTAATGACAAAGCAAGATGCAAAGTCAAGGCTAATCCGATGGGTTCTACTAATGCAAGAATTCGACATAGAAATCAGAGACAGAAAGGGAACAGAAAACCAAGTGGTGGATCATCTCTCTAGACTCGACCAAAACAATGCTCAAGAGAAGGAAATAAATGAAGTATTTCCGGATGAACAACTGTTCCAAATCTCTAATATCCAGGAAAGACAAAATGCACCATGGTATGCTGACATCGTTAATTTCCTTGTTAGTGGAATAATTCACCCAAATTTTTCCCATCATCAAAAGAAAAAATTCTTCTCCGAGTTGAAATATTATTACTGGGAAGATCCGCTATTGTTCAGACGAGGACCTGATCAAATCATCCGGAGATGCATACCGGAAGAAGAAATGGAGAAGGTATTAGAAAGATGTCATTCCTCTCACTATGGAGGACATTTTGGGGGTTCAAAAACAGCAGCAAAAATTCTTGAAGCAGGATTCTATTGGCCCACTCTGTTCAAGGATGCACATACACTTGTCTCAAAGTGTGACCGGTGCCAAAGACATGGAAACATGTCCAAAAGAAATGAAATGCCAATGAATTTCATCCTTGAGGTTGAAATCTTCGACGTTTGGGGAATTGATTTCATGGGACCCTTTCCATCATCGTTCTCTAATGAATACATCCTTGTAGTTGTAGACTACATATCTAAATGGGTGGAGGCTGTTGCATTACCAACAAACGAAGCTAAGGTCGTGGTAAATTTTCTAAAGAAAAATATATTCACTCGCTTCGGAACTCCGAGAGTTATTATCAGTGATGGCGGATCTCATTTCTGCAATCACCAGGTTAAGGCTCTATTGACCAAATTCGGAGTAAAACACCGTGTCGCTACCTCTTATCACCCACAAACCAGTGGACAAGTCTAGGTTTCCAATCGTGAACTGAAACGTATACTTGAGATGATAGTCGACTCATCTCGGAAAGATTGGTCGAAAAAGCTGGATGATGCGCTCTGGGCTTACAGAACAACCTATAAGACACCGATAGGCATGTCTCCATTTAAATGCAGTTTTTGGAAAAGCTGTCACCGCCGGTAGAACTTGAACATCGAGCTTTTTGGGTTATAAAAAAATTAAACTTTGTGACGATTGGGTGGAAAGAAAAGGTTGCTTTGCGATTAAATGAGTTGGATGAAATCCGACTCGACTCATATGAAAATGCCAAAATCTACAAAGAAAAAACAAAAAGATGGCATGACAACAGAATTCTAAGAAGAGATTTTAAAACAGGAGACCAAGTTCTGCTTTTTAATGCACGACTGCGTCTATTTCCGGGTAAGTTGCGATCATGATGGACAGGCCCTTACACGATCAAAGAGGTGTTTTCTCATGGAGCTGTGGAGATTTATAATACAACCGACGGGAGTTTCAAAGTAAACAATCAACGGTTAAAGCCATATCTGGGAGGAGAATTCTCGACAGCAAAGTCAATCATAATGCTGGAAACACCTAATTAATCTGACGAGAAGTCAAGCTAAGGACGTTAAACAAAGCGCTTATTGGGAGGCAACCCAATCTCTATTATTTCGCAAAATAAGTTTGGGGGTAACACGGAAAGATTCAACAACAAGAGCAAGGATCATATCATCCAGGGAGTCTTTCTTTCATTATTCTCACATATATAATAATTATAATTTTATAAAAAACCAAAAAAAAAAAAAAATAATATAAATAAATACGGCCGTAAGTTATAGATACGGCCGTATGTTGTTCCATTATATTTTTTTTCGAAAGCACCTTACGGTCGTAACTAGTGTACGTTACGGCCGTATCTTTAAAAACTGCCTCTAAAAAAAACGAACGTTACATACGGCCGTAACTGCTGCATGTTACGGCCGTATCTTAAAACAGGGTCAGAAAAATGAATGCATCATACGACCGTAACTTGAGTATGTTACGGCCGTAACTTATACAGCTATTGAAAAAAACAGGATTTAGAATCATAAACACAAACCCGGCAGATTTCACAGAGATAGAGGAGCAGTTCCGAAATTTTTCCATTCTCAATCCCTACTTTCTAAAAACTCAAAATTCCTCAAATCAATTCATTATCTTATCAACATTAACACATAATCATCAGGTTTTCTTTCGATCCTTGTTTCAATTTTTATATTTTTGAGTTTTAGTTGTTAGTTTTTCACTTCATATTTGTTTTTCGATTCTCATTTCCGTATGATTCGTTGATTAAATCTTGTTCATTTGTGAGTATTGTTGATATTTGTGTGGTTATTTGATTCATTAATTTGTGGTGGCTTTATGGATTTGAGTTTCAATAAGAAAAACTTGTTAAAAAACTATGAACTCAAGGTGTCCGACGAAATGCCACAACGAAAATCTTTGAATTTTTTTTATGTTTTTATTGGTTTTGCTTGATGATTATAGTCGTGTGATGAAAAGAAGTTGATTTTGTTAAATTTCAGGGATGGCACCGAAGAAATCAACAAAAGGAAAAGAAAAGGTCGGTTCGTCATCTCAAGGTCAACCGCCACAAAGAAATCAAAACACAAAGTGCATTAAGGAAAGATTGTTCAATCTTGATGATTTCATCGGCGATGCGGATAGAGACACAATCACTACCCCTTTCATCCAAAAATTCTTAGACAACGGCTGGGAAAAGTTCGTTTCCGATCTCCCAAACGGTAACCCGACATTGACCCTGAACTTTTACAATTCTTTCAACAAGTCCATTGGGCAGGTAGGGTCACCTACTTATCATCAGACTACTGTGAATGGGAAATCGATTAATTTTTCACCGGATGTCATTAACAAGTTTTTGGGGGTTAATTGTACTAACGCGGTTGACATTTCTATCTTACCTAATGAAGAGGTGCCGGATGATAGAGTTTTACGCTGGGCGTTAGTGAGTGAGCTGCATGATAGTATTGGGATGATCAAACCCCGATACAACCAGGCGGACCTAATTGATGATGCTTGGTACTTATGGATGTGGGCAGCCGGGAGTATTTACCCGACTTCGACTCTGACGACGGTTTCCATTGGCCACCTGCGAGGTTTATTTGCTATCCGTCGAGGGGTAAAAATGGATTTGGGTACTCACATTTACACTACTATTTGTCACTATGCCGGCATGGTCCCGACTAGGCAGAAGATGCCATACCCCTGCCTTATCACCGGTATTTGCAGGAGCCAGAGAGTCAAAATTTCGGCAGGGGTGATATTTTAACACATGGGGATCGACTGAACGGTCGGAGTAGTATTTTTCGAAGTACTCAATTGAGAAGCAAACGTGCACGTTTGGAACCGGAAGAGGATAGTAGCGAGGAGGAGGAATATGAGGCCGAGCAGGATGCCGGTTATGAGTTGACGCCTTTTGAGGAAAATTTGCTTGAAAGAGTTCAGGGATTAGAAACATCCCAGGCTGAAATTATGAGAAATCAGAATGAAATACTCGAGCGACAATTAGAAACGGAGAAGTGCTTTGAAAAGCTTTTCCGTTTTCTAAACATCCCTGACGACACACCTGGAGGATCACAAAGCTAAAATTTCAGGGAGTTTTCTGTTTTCTCGCTTGCTATTATTTTTTTTTTTTAAAAACTCGGGACAGTTTTACTTATAAGTTTGGGCGTGTTTTCGTACTTGTGTGTTTATTTTGTGGTTTTTGAACTATGATGTTTATTTGGATTTTGATCGTGGTATGTTTTGATTAGTGTATTATGTGGTGTGTTTTTATTATTTGGCATTGATTAGGTTTAGTGAATATATATTTCTTGATATATATATATATATGAGATTTCTAGATCTGGCCATAAACACCTATAATTAGCTATATACAAGCTTCTAAAATCGTTTTAACCGATAAAAAAATTGTATATTCTAAAAAATTTTGAGCCTTAATCTCTCTTTCCAAGCCTTGTAATTATCATATAAAGTCGAGTCATTCGTTACCTTGAGAAAAAAAGAATCAATTGGTTGATGAAAAATAAAACTGAAATTTACTTAATTTGTGGAGTTTTTGATTTTTCATGCTTAACTAAAAAATGATTTTCTGCAAAAATTCTATTCCCTAAAAAAAAAAGGAGTCATTGGTGAAAAGAGCTACACGTTAGCAAATAACGGTGTGAAAGCTATCACCTAAAAAAATAAATGACGAAAAGAAGATGTGTTGAGCAAAGAATACCTAATTTTAGAAGTCTTAAATTTTGCGAAAAATAAAGGACTAACCATTGTTGGTGCGTAGCTGCCGTCTCAGAAAAATTGGTGAAAAGAGCTACACGTTAGCAAATAACGGTATGAAAGTTATCACCTTTTTACGAAAAAAAAAATAATGAGATAGAAATTGTGTTAGTGAAAAGAGCTACACGTTAGCAAATAACGGTGTGAAAGCTATCACTAAAAGGGATGTAGTTTATGAGCAGATTTGAATTAATTAGCAGCTGAATTTCAATACACTCAATTTTGTGAAAATCACAATATTTGATGACGCCAATAAAATTCTTCTTCATATTGAGTCGAAAAATAAACGAGTGATCGAGAGCAACCATTGAAGGGAGTCGTGTGTATCACGAGTGAGAAAAAAATAATCAACCTATTGGGGGGAAACCTTACATTTTGGAATTACAATACTAAAACCGTGTTTTAACTTCAAAAACATTTGTAGATTTATTTTGAATCTTGATTCATTTCTATCTACTGTATAAAGCTGGTTGTTATTTATTAATGGCATTTTGATCTCCTTTTCTCTTTTTATATTTTAATTTATGTGTGTATTAATTTTTTTATTTTTGTTTTTTTATTTTTTTATTTTTGGAGTATGAATAATAAAGAGTCTTGCTCGGGACTAGCAAGAATTCAAGTTTGGGGGTGTGATAAGTGTCAATTTTGTACACTTATCCATGGTTTGTATCGATAAAATTCACCCATAATTGAGCTAGTCTACTCATTTTTTGCTTTTAATTTATTAGTTTTAATAATTTTATTTTTATCGAATTATGATCGGATTAAATAACTGAATTACTCAAGAAACAACATGTTTAATAAATATTCTCTTTATTGAATTTTGATATAATAATGTTGTAGGGCTTTCCGAGACGAATTCGGCATCTTTCGGATTCAAAATCGAGTTATATATCAAAAGTTATCATCCGAAGAAGATCAGGGCAAAAACGCAAAGTCCGAGGAATTCTGGCTGAAAACGTAACTTTCAAAGCTTCCGGTGAACAAATTTACGAAGCCAAGTTACGGCCGTAACATTCGGGGTTCTGGCCGTAAGTCACCCTTATTCTGGCCGTAACTCCTGAATGTTACGGCCGTAACTCTTAACAGATTGCTATGATTTGTCTAATTTTTTATACTTTTTGTGTATTATTGAGGGGATGGCTGGCATTGATTCGATCTAATGTAATAATTCTGGAGTTTTGGAGCTATTAGATGACTTTAGGTGTATAAATAGACCCCTTAGATCCTTCATCATTCATCATTCATCTTATAATTTTCCATTTTTTGTAAACTTTTCTTTTTGTGTGAAGAACACACTTGTGTTCTTGAGTGATCTTTGTAAGTGTGGTATAGTATATGTTGTTCAGAGAGTTTATTGCTTCTATCTCCTTTATCTACTAAGGGAGTAAGGATCAATTATTTCTCTTGATTCAACTAAAAATGACCACAAAAGCTTGTAATATGTGTAATAAACCCTTCATGGGCTAAGTAATCTTTAGTTGGGATTATAAACAAGGTTAGTCATGTTATTTATATTTGTATAAAGATCTATTGTGAATTACTTATTATTGTTTGTGATTTTCATTGTTTTAACAATCTTTATTTATTTGGCCAATAAATGACGATATTTATGGTCTTCATATGTTTCGAAAGAAAATATGTTTGATTAGATCAAATGATCTTCACTCTAAGTTGTTCTAGGGGATAGAAATATACCCCTAGTCCTTAGATGATTCTTTGAGTTATTTTCATAAATCCTAATGCTATGTATTGGAGCCAATCAACATAGAAATATAGTGGATTGATTCAGTATGTAAGGGACGTTTTATAGTTCGAAAGAGAAACCGTCTTTTTAAGGAAAATCGAACCTACACAACATAATAAGTAAATTCATCTTATGATCTCCAATACATCTTTTATAACTAATGACGAACTAAGTTTGTAATCCCAACTATTTCATTTTATCGATAATCAATCTATTATTATTGCTATCTTTTTATTTCCTTATAACATTAGAACTATTATTGTAATTTCTTTGCAATTATTAAACCAAACTCTTTAAATTGTGTGTTTCACTCATCTTAGTATCTATAAAAATAGACTAATAGTGTATTATTCAAATTATAACCAAACTTCCTTGTGGGATCGATAAATCGGACTCAAAAAGTCCACTTTACTACTTGATACGATATCGTGCACTTGCGATAGTTACACTAAAAGCGTGTCAAGTAGCGCACGTTAATGTTGTTGTAACGCACGCTAATCAGCCTGGGCAGAGGATGTGGAACCGCATTTTTAGCCGATAGGTTTAACTTTCTGCAGTTAGTCATCTGTGACTGTATTCTATGTGTGTTGTCTAGTAATGACAACTGTTGTGTGTGAATGTGTTATGACTTTTCATAAGTGCTTGGTGATAACTGATTCTGTTTGATGAATTGATAAATTATGTCTGCTGTGTGTGTATTCGAAAATGCTTTCCTGAAAAAAAATTATAAGGTTTCGACGGTTTGAGTAATCGGCGGCTTCGTGTGAACTTTGAAAATTATTTGAAATTGGCGAGCCGGCCTAGGATTCTCAAATAAAACCTCGACGGTATTGAAAGAGTTGTTTTAAGGTACCTTGAACATTTCGTAAAGTGCTACCGTCGTTGAATTCTTGCGTAAGTGTTGGGAGAATTTTTGGAAATGATTTTTAACGTACTATTGTATTTTTAAATAATTTGAGTATATAAATTTCAAAAATCTTTCACACCAAATTTTTTCAAAAATCAACGATTTTTTTTTTTCAAAAATAGTGAAAGATAGAAAATCTTACTTGAGTTAAATTTCAAACTCGGATTTGGAAATGTTAGTGTATGTACGAATGGTTTGATGATCTTGCGTGTTTACCTTGTTTGTTATCAACGGTGATGATGATGCGTAGTGGCATGGTGATTTTGATGATGCCGGTTACAAGAAATTATTGTTTTGCAAATGATTTTAAAATGGGACGGTTAAAGTCTTTTGTTTACAGGTTTCTAGTCTTAAATAATGTATTATTAGTACCTGATTTTAGAATGAATTTAATCTCAGTTTCTAAATTGCGTTATGATGGATATTCAGTTTATTTTAGAAATAATGCAATTATTAAAAGAAATGGTGGATATGTTTGCACGAGTACTTATAATGAAGTACTTTATATCATTAATGATGCACCAACTCCCTTGCATAATTATAAATCGCTTAATTCTTTGACTAATCCTAATAAAAGAAAAGAACCTTCGAGCATAAATCAAACATATTTGTGGCATTTACGATTGGGTCATATTAACCTTAAAGGGATTTAAAGATTGGTAAGCGATGGCCCATTAGATTCACTCCAAGTTGAGTCATTTCCAATCTGCGAATCCTGTCTGGAAGGGAAAATGACTAAAAGGGATTTCCAAAAGCAAAGGAAATCGTGCAACAAATGTATTGGAATTGGTACACACCGATGTATGTGGTCCAATGAACATCAGGGCTAAGGGTGGTTTCGAATACTTCATCACATTTATAGATGATTACTCGAGATATGGATACATCTATTTGATGCGACATAAGTTTGAATCTTTTGATAAGTTCAAAGAATTCAAGGCTAGAACGGAGAAGCGTCATGGACAGAGTATCAAGTCACTACGATATGATCGTGGTGGCGAATATCTTAGTGGAGAGTTTTTGGATTTCTTCGCACATGAGGGGATTACTTCCCAGCTCACTGCGCCTGGTACACCACAACAAAATGGTGTTGCTGAACGAAGGAATCGTACTTTATTAGAGATAGTTACTTCAATGATGAGTTATTCTGATTTGCCTATTTTGTTTTGGGGATACGCCTTGGAAACAGCGACGTACATTCTAAACTTGGTGCCTTCGAAATCAGTTCCAAAAACACCCACAAAACTGTGGAGTGGGCGCAAGCCCAGTCTAGGACATGTTCGGATTTGGGGTTCACCAGCACACGTGCTGAGTAAGGAAGCTGATAAGTTGGCATATCGTACAGAGGTACGAGTGTTTGTAGGATATCCGAAGGGAACGAAGGGTGGCTTATTCTACAGTCCTAAAGATCAGAAGGTCATTGTTAGCACCAATGCCCGGTTCTTAGAGGAGGACTATGTAATAAGCCACAAGCCTAGGAGTGAGGTCATTCTAGAGGAACTTATGGGCGAGATTTCGACAATACCAATTATACAAACACCCAGTATACTGTAACACCCCCAAGTTATTCAGGATATATTACAGCGCTGTGAACCCCACCGAGGGACCCACAAGGCTAAACATACATGGAACTATAAAACTTGACCGGGAAGGTCCAAATACAATGAGATGAAAGACGATACAAAGGGTATTCAAACCATGTCCAATGTATCCAAATACATCACAGTACAAAATCAAGACCTCAGCAACACAGGCCGAAATACCAAGAAAGACTGAAAATAAGGAATACTCGAGTATTCAATAACCATTCCAGTACAACAACACTGAATGGAGGAACACAAGACATGACTGGAGATAAAAACACAGTATCATGCTTTCCCATCATCTTCGTGCCGACCCGATACCTGCCTATCCGCCCTCCTGGAACCTGAAATACATAAAAAGTATTTCCCCCAAAAAGGGGTTAGCCGTCGAATAGCTAGTGCAAGTATATCAAATATGAAACACAATACTCCTCGACAATAAAGTAAAGGTAACCGTCAATTCATCAATTCAAGACTAGTATTCCGGAATAACTAAATCTCATAGCATCACAACAATGCATACACGATCAACCATGGAACCGCACCAAAGGCTACGGAACCCTCAGGGGACCCGTCGGTCCGCCCCAGAGTGGTCAACCCAAATTATCCGCGGAATCGCACCAAAGGCTACGAAACCCTCAAGGGACCTGTCGGCCCGCCCTAGAGTGGATATAAATAAACCTGCCATTCATATATCTTACTTTCAAAGTCGATAACGTACAATCATAAATATATACTTGCCTTTGAGACATCGAGAAATTGAACGGAAAAGAGTATGAGATCGGTAGGTCCAAGAACGCACTTCCGGCACCTAAACGATTCGTAAGGGATATGATAATCAATAATCTATACTCATAATTCACGAAGAAATTCCCGAAACCTGTCTACGATTCACGAAAATACACGGATAAACAACTAGAGGTTGGAAAATCGCCCAAATTCTCACAAGTCCAAAAACGGCACAATCCAATCCATAAAATCATAGGAAAAGCATGTGAATGGAATAGATACATCATAATCTCAAGGTTCTCAAGCTTCAAAATGGATAAATCGGACGAATCTAGGAAAAACCCCAAAATTCCCAAAAATAGGGTTCTAAGGATTTTTACCTTGATTTCGACGTTAGGATGGATTAGATGTTGTGAAATCTCTGTTCTCCAACCAAATATGTTGTTATTTGATGAAGAATCGCTTCCAATCGCCCAAAATTGCCACTCCGAGCTTCTCCCATCGAAAATAAGTGAAAATGGATGAAAAATGACGAAATGGAAGTCAATTGTCCAATATATATCCGCCCAGTCTAGCGCACGCTACGCTTAAGAATTAGCGTGCACCAACGGGGTCACCAGTCATTCCAGCGGCTCCTGACAGTCTCGCTAGCGTGTGCTAGATGATCTTTTGCGTGCGCTACTCGACTATTCTTAGCGCGCCCTAGCCGATAGTTAGCGTGCGCTAACTGGGAGTTGATGTCCAGAAATTGAAGTCCAGTACCTACTGTCCTCTGCCCTGCTCGAGTCCTAGCATGCGCTGTTGTGCCAGCATAGCGTTCACTAGATGAAGTCTAGCGTACGTTACCTGACAGTCCAGTCAGTCAGATAACCTCACTGTCTCTGCCGACCCAGCCTGTTAGCGTGCGCTACGGACGGTGTTAGCGCGCGCTAATGCCCACGAATAGCGTGCGTTAACGAACTCCTAGCATGTGCTAACTGCTAGTCCAGAGAGTAGTATAAGTTACTGACTCTCCCCTGTCTGGCCCGTTAGCGCGCGCTACAGCTCAAAGCTAGCGTGCGCTACTCAGGCATAATTAGCGTACGTTAGTCTAGGCCTAGCGTGCTTTCTACTGACCAGAACAGTACCTAAAGGTCTAAACAACCCAAAACATGATCCAAACAAGGTACGAAGCTCAACGACAATATCGACAAAAACATTCAGAGTTTCCAGAGCGACAACAATAGGAAGAACAGTAAGGTCAAACAGTCAATAAAAGTACGTTTATTACATTCTCCCCTTCTAAAAAGAAGTTTCATCCCGAAACTTAAGAAATAATAAGTTCGGGGTATTCCGATCGCATCTTCTCTTCCGTCTCCCAAGTCGCTTCCTCGACCCCATGTCTCAACCATTGCACTTTAACCAATGGAATGGTTTTATGCCGAAGTTGCTTCTCACGACGTTCAAGGATCTTTATCGGCATCTCCAGAAAGGTAACATCCCCAGCTACATCAATCTCAATATAGTCGATAACATGACTTGGGTCCGGCACGTATTTCCTCAACTGAGATACATGAAAAACACTATGGACATGACTCAAGGTTGGGGGCAACGCCAAGCGATAAGCTAAATCTCCAACCCTGTCCAAAATCTCGAATGGTCTGATATACCTCGGACTAAGTTTCCCCTTTTTCCCGAAGCGGAAAACTCCTCTGGTCGGAGACACTTTGAGTAGAACGTGGTCTCCCACTTCGAATTCCAAAGATCGACGACGAGTATCAGCATAAGATTTCTGATGGCTCTGGGTGGTCAACAGTCGGTCCCGAATAATGGAAATCTTCTCCTTAGTTTCCAACAGCATATCCGGTTCCGTTCCGTTCTGAAGCCTCATCCCAACATAATGGCGACCTACATCGCCTACCATAAAGTGCCTCGAAGGGTGACATTTTGATCGACGCATGCCAACTATTATTATAGGCAAAATCGATCAATGGTAAGTGAAGTTCCCAATGATTACTCCGGTCTAAGGCACAAGCTCGCAACATATCTTCCAATGTGTAACAGCCCAAAAACAGTGGCCATTACAGTGCCGTGGATCCCTCCTGGGACCCACCAGGCAATATCACAAAATACACTTAAAATCCGACAACGTGGCACCGTACCACGATATTTATCAAAACCCCGGTGTGGAGTATGAGTTATTCATATTTTTAAATACAAGCAAACATACACAGGATCCAAACACGGTACAGACCATATGACGATGGGTAGTACCTAACAAGTTTTAGTACATTCATCCGACACAAAAATAAAAACGAAAGTCACGCTTAAAACATAACCGAACAACCAAAAGACTCGGGGCCCCCGAAATAGCATACATCAGAATCCTCCGTCGCCATTGTGCTCCTCCTGTGCCTTGCCCTTCCCTCGCCCTGAAATACAAGTATTTCGCCCCAAACCACAGTCACTATACATGATAATAATTCTCATGGCATTATACAATTCATATATATCGATTTCAAAGAAATCCACCGACTCTTGAATATACCCCAAGGCGTATAAACAATCGATCCCAATGTCGAAACATAATCAAGTATACGACGACCACATACTATGGCTCAAGACGGACGTCACAATGCGCCCGATCCGGAAATGTGTCCGTGCACATGTCCACCCCGTATACGGAATCCGAATATACGTGGGGACGATGTACCTAATTAGCCTCACGAACTACGTCTCGTGTGCACGATCTAAATGCGGAAAACATCCACGCATGATCATCAAGTGCCGGCTAAAAATCCTACACATAACCAATCGGCGCGCGATATGACTCCGAGAGATGTCACGATACAACATGACAACGAAACTCAACGAATTACACTTTTACGAGGGAATCGAACAACTCACCGAAGTGTCAACAAAGCTCAAAAGAACTAACGGTAATAAGGACGGTAATTCCGGTATCATCCCCAACACCATGACAATACGATCAAGGGTATCACCATATCACGAATCATAGATTATCGTAACATTTCATACACACGAACCGCATAATAATCACAAGAATTCAACCATCACTATAACCAAGCAAGATAACTTGCCTCAATTCCGTAGACGAATAATCCTTCTTTGAATGGTCAAACGAGCGGTATCCTCGTCTAACAATAGTCACGTGAACAAGCAACCTTGAATGAAATATAATCCATTCAACAACACATTCGTATGATAATGGTTTTATCGCATGAACAATATTCGTGAATTCACTTTGAATAAATAGATTATCCTATTGACCATTTTAATGTTCTTATTACAAATCATCGCATGTTTATCATGTTCATTACATATTCTAATCTTGATGTCAAATTCTTGATGTCCATTTATCATCAATGTAATATCGTGAGGATATCGTTTCAAATCATCGACACTTCTAATTACGATATAAGTTGTGTTTAATTACATTCTTCATTATTTACCCGATTCCATTCAAAACTTGATTATCATATGAAACGTAAGTTCAAGTCTTTAATGAGTTAAGAACATTATCTTAATTTACTCCTCTAGACATGCACGGATTAATGAAATGGAATTCGGCTATTCATCTACCGTATTTGTATCGTCATATTCAACACAACTCTCTTAAGAACATTATTAACCTATTAATGTAGTGATTAACGCTCTTTGGTGAAATCGATAAATTCGAACGTACGGAGATTACAACTTCCTCCTATCAACATTCATTGTTTTACTTTGAAGAATTTATTAAATGCCTAGTTATACCATTGTATACTTGAGATTTTTGAAGTAATTTCATCCATCTAACAAAGATCATCTTCAAAGGGTTAATATCATCTTTCCAACAATTCCATCACAAAGGTTTTAAATGCCAAAATCATGGTTTCATGCAACCTTTAAGGATCAATAGAATGTTCAAGACAATCTTAACATTTCCCACTTTTAATCATTAAGGACATCATCTCTAACATGTTCCTAGTGTAGAGACTAAAATCAACTTCCGATTATCATGCTATACCTCAGGTTTTATGTATATCATTATCAACACAATCATATTATGAAGTTATTTACCTCAAGAAGCAATACTAATACCTTCAAAATTAATCTTCACTTGATTTGAGTATGATTCAATTAACTTATCATGTTTACACTAATCTATACTATCATTATGTGAAGTATTTATCTACTAACATCATCAGAAACATGGAATTGATATGAGTTAAAGAAAGACCAACCTTAAAATGAAGAACAACACCAACACTTCAAGGAATATACTTCAATCTCTAGCTTCTCCAAGTCACCAATCAAGTGTTGAGGCTCCAACACAAGTTAGAAAGGCTTAGAAACGAAGTTGGAGGGGAGGAATCGTTCCTTAGTCGGGAGATTGAAAAAGGCCGAGTAGGAAATGAATGGCAAGTCCTACATTTATAATCGAATCGACATTACGTACGTTAACGTACGTGGTTAACGTGCGTTATAGCCTTTACGTCGTAATCTTATGATCATTACGTATGTAACCAATTTCATCAAACTCACCGCCTAAAAACACGCAATTCGTTACGTGCGTAACCAAGCGGCTATTACGTGCGTAGTGGCCGTTGACTTGGCCGTCGCGATCGACTCCCGACCGGCTACCCTTGCTCGACCCCACCGCCAAAGGCGGAATTCTTTGGAGAATCTTCCGCATTACGTGCGTTAACGTATCGGTGTTACGTCGTAAGGCGGCCTTCATAAGCGTCGTTAAGAATACATGTTAACGTCGTTAAGTACTATAACGAGTATAAATGGAATTTTCGCAATATCACCCAACAACTAATATAGTATGAATGACCATGAATCCAACTTAACATAATTTGTCGGTACATGCTACACATCACGGATATGGTGCAACAATACTTAACTTAAATCATGAAATACAATATTAAAGGCGAGGTATTACATACTCCCCCTTAAAAGGAGTTTAGAACACGAAACTAAGGGGTAAACAGATTTGGGTATCTCTCTCGCATGCTATCTTCAGTCTCCCACGTAGCTTCCTCGACTCCGTGTCTTGACCACTGAATTTTTAATAAGGGAATCGTCTTGTTCCTCAGCTGTTTAATTCTCCTTTCGAGTATCTGCACAGGCCGCTCCTCATACGAATGGTCGTCGGCTATTTCGACCTCGTCGAATTGAATAACGTGACTTGGATCAGCAACATACTTCCTTAACTGAGATACATGGAATACGTTGTGAATCCGACTCAAAGCTGGTGGTAATGCTAAACGATAGGCTAGGTCGCCTACTCGTTCCAGGATCTCAAACGGACCAATATACCTTGGGCTCAATTTGCCTCTCTTCCCGAATCGGAAAACACCTCTAGTAGGAGATACTTTGACCAGTACATGGTCACCAACTTCAAACTCGAGTGGTCGTCGACGATTATCTGCATATGATTTCTGGCGGCTTTGGGCCGTTAATAGACGGCTCTTGATCAGGGAAATCTTCTCGCGGGCTGCCAATAACATATCAGGTTCCGTACCAATAGATTCAGATAATTCGTCCCAGCACAATGGGGACCTACAGCGACGACCATATAGTGCCTCATAAGGTGCCATCATGATCGAGGCGTGCCAGCTGTTATTGTATGTGAATTCTACCAACGGCAGTTGGGCTTCCCAGTCAGGCTTCCAATCGAGAGCACATGCCCTCAACATATCCTCTAGAGTTTGAATTGTCCTCTCAGACTGACCGTCGGTCTGAGGATGAAAAGCCGTACTGAAGTTCAACTGTGTACCCATAGCACGATGAACCGCCTTCCAGAAGTGCGACACGAACCGTCCGTCCCGATCTGATACAATACTCTTAGGGTGCCATGCAGTCTCACAATCTCTTTGATGAATAATTGGGCCAATCTCTCAGGGCCCCAAGTATCCTTGATCTCCAAGAAGTGGGCTGATTTAGTCAATCGATCCACAGCCACCCAAATCGTATTCATGCCTCGACGGCTCGTCGGCAAACTAGTAATAAAGTCCATCGATATGTCTTCCCACTTCTACTCGGGAATCGGAAGCGGTCTCATCATGCCCGGTCGTTGATGCTCAATCTTGACCTGTGGTCGGACATTTGAAACGAACTCGGCAACCTCCGTTTCATATTACCCCACCAATAATACGGCTTCAAATCCTTATACATTTTGTTTGATCCGGGTGTATGGAATACGGGGTAGCATGAGCCTCCTTGAGAATAGTATTCCTCAACTCTTCGTCCATTGGTACACACACTCGATTTTTAAAGCGTAATCCATCCTCGTGAACCACAAATCCAGGGGCCTTCCCGATCGATTTCTCCTCGAATTACGGATAAGAATGGGTCCGACATCTGCTTCGTCCGATCGTCTCATCAATGGATGGTGAAATCTCAAGCATGCATTTGTCCCACTGAATCGTTGTATCCAGGACCTCAATCTCTGGTCTCATGAACTCTAAGCGCAACTCCCTCAGGCGGTCAAACGAGCTAGCATCTGCTCCCGCACCGTCTTGCGGCTCAAGGCATCGGCAACCACGTTTGCCTTGCACGGATGATAAAGGATCTCGATATCATAGTCTTTGATTAGCTCTAACCACCTCCTTTGTCTCATATTCAACTCCTTCGGGTAAAAATATACTTCGTGCTCTTGTGGTCCGTAAAAATCGCGGGTAACTCCATACGAGATAATGGCGCGATTTTTAAAGCAAACACTACTGCTAACTCCAAGTCATGAGTCGGGTAGCTGACCTCGTAAGAGGCCGCAATGCAGACGCATAGGCGATCACTTTCCCGTCCCGCATTAATACGCGGCCAAGGCCTGCCTCGATGCATCGTGTATACCGCGAATCCTTCCGTCCCTCTAGGTAGTACCAAAGCAGTGCTGAAATTAATCGACCTTTGAGTTCATCAAAACTTTCTTGACATGCTTCCGACCACAAGTACTTCTTATCTTTTCTCAACAGTTAGTCATCGGTTGAGCAATTTTGGAAAATCCTTCCACGATAAATGCCTGTAATAGCCTGCTAGACCCGTAAAACTACGAACTTCCTTCACGTTCTTCGGGGTAGCGATCCGGATAGCTTCCGTCTTACGTGGGTCTACTCTTACTCCCTCTGCTGATATCACATGACCCGGAAAAATAACTTGGACATCCGAATTCACACTTGGAAAATTTTCCATAGAGTTGTTCTCGCCTTAACGCATCGAGAACACAGCGGAGGTGACACTCATGCTCCTCATGATCACGAGAGTAGACCAAGATATCGTCAATAAAAAGCGACTACAAAAGCGATCCAGATAATTAATAAAACCCGATTCATCAATTCCATGAATCTGCAGTGCATTAGTCGATCCAATGGCATGACAACGAACTCATAATGCCCATAGCGAGTGCGAAAAGCTGTCTTCGGGACGTCAGACTCTCGAATCCGCAATTGGTGGTACCCCGACCTCAAGTCGATCTTGGAAAATACAGCGGCTCCCTGGAGCTGATCCAATAGGTCATCGATGCGAGGTAAAGGATACTTGTTCTTAATTGTTACCTTGTTCAGCTCCCGGTAATCAATACACAAACGCAGCGATCCGTCCTTCTTCCGCATTTGAATAACACCGGCGCTCCCCAAGGGGATGCACTGGGTCGAACGTACCCTTTCTCAGTTAATTCTTCGAGTTGTCTTTTTAATTCCTGCATCTCAGTCGGGGCCATACGGTATGGTGCTTTCGAAAGTGGGGACGTCCCTGGCTCCAACTCAATGGTGAATTCCACCTCTCGCTGTGGGGGTATTCCTGGAAGCTCGTCCGGAAATACATCTGGATAATCTCGAACTACTGGAATATCAATCAATTTGACTGGCCGGTCAGCTGTCTTAGTCATGTAACACCAATAACCAATGCATCCCTGGTTTAGTAATCTCATAGCCTTCATAGCGCTGATGACTCTCCCAGAATGATTGGGATTATCACCCCGAAAAATACACTCGACGCCATCATCCGATGTGACGGTCACCATTCGCTTACGGACGCTAAGGACGGCATCGTGACGATCCATCCAGTCAATACCCAAGATTACATCATCTTTAGGTAAATCCACCACAATCAAGTCAGACAACCACTCACGGTTGTTTATGCTAATCGGACAGTTCTGTACTTCACGACTCCCAATAATTCTTCTACCATCGGGTAGACCAATTACATAAGGTTCACAATTGATAACATGATTCAAATGCAAACAACTCAAGCAAGAACTAGACAAAAGGAGTGTGAAGCACCGGTATCAAAAAGAACACAAACGGCTGAGAGTGGATCTCGAGAGTACCTGCAATCATGCTGGCTTCGGGATCATCGGCTTTCTTCATCTCGTAAACTCTGGGTTTTGCAACCCCGGAAGCAGGTGTACCAACTTGGTTTCCACGGCCTATCCCTTTGTTCGCCCCGGTAGTCTGGTAAGAAGCGGATGGAGGAGCACGTTCCTGAACAGAAGACTGTACTGGAGCAAGAGATGTTCTTGGGCACGCCTTGAGTCCACACCGGCAATATCGAGCGCGATGTCCGTTCTTCCCGCAAGTGTGACAGTAACGGCCGGCTTCGGACACTTGGAGCTGATATGCCCCGGTCCCCACGGTTATAACACACGGCCAGGTGGTGATTGCCCGAGAGTGCGTTCTGCCGGTTTTGGTGCGTTAGGTGGCCGCTCGGAAGGATTTGGTGCAGTGGGGTTTCTTGAATACCCCGGTTCTTTGTCTCCTTGGAGTGCAGTTCTGGATCTCTTGTTGGAAAACCGAGGTTGTCTCTTAGAAATCTCCTTCGCAGTAAGTTCATACTCCAAAGCCTTCTCAATAAACTCCGGTAAGGTCGTACAGTGGTGATTGAGTAATTGCATCCTCATTCGGGGTTTAAGCCTCTTGAGGAAATATTTGATTTTATCGGCTTCTGAACGGACAACCGTAGCAAAAGGGAGAAGTGCTTGGAATTTTTCAAGAATTGCTAACACATCTTCGTCTTCCGATGGGTCGGGGTTTAATAATTCGGACAGTTTGGCTTCACGGAGGGGTGCGGGATAGTAACGATCTAGCATAAGAGTCTTAAATTCCTCCCAAGTACTCGCGCCTTCAAAGGCCTCACAGAAAGCCACCAAGTATGGGCACTCTTACTAAGGTAGTAGTCGCCACAAAGAACTCGATTTTCCTCCGGCACTCCACCATCTCGAACAGTTTCGAAATGTTCTATCCAAAGGTACAATGTCGGCAGCTCGGATGAGCCTTCAAAAGTCGGAGGTCGCCGACGTGATATGTCGCTAATAATCCGGCTCACGATCCCGCCAGTACTGTGGGCGGAGGTCGTTGCCCCCGCCGTTGACCAAGAGTATTCCTTTGCATAGTTTCCATCACCACCCATTTGGGTCATTTGGGCCATCATGCCCCGCATCACGGTGTAAGGATCGGCACGTGCATTCTCTCCAAAGGTGGTGTGATTGGTCCCGAGAAGGCGAATCCACTGCGGAACTCGCTCCACATTCACGCGTCTGTTAGCTCGTGGTATCGGAATTCGCCTCTTCCGCGCCTCGTCCCTCTCGCCACGGCCCCTAAGGTTCCTTTCCATACCGAAAGAATCAAGTCACAAGTACAGATTTGATTTATCAATCACAATTCATGCTAAGTTAATAACAACAGGAATTTCCTATCCAATAAAGCGATTGTAAAGAGTCACTGCACTACAAGTGTTACACACTCAATATCATATCAACATTAAGTCGAAACAATTCCAATCACATAATTAATTTAGGTTCTCTTCAATAGATGAATTTTGCCTCATGGTAGCAAGATGCCAAGATAAGTAAGGAGACCAATACATCGTCAATATCATGCCGTAAATCAAATTATGGTTCATGAGAACATACCGTATTCGACGGGTCGCGCTTGCACAAGTTACACGTGGCACGAAGTTTTCTTGATGCTATTTCGATCCTACAATGACTCAAAATAAAAACACACATCGTCTCCGATACCATCTTCTCGTAATGCCCAAAAACAAGTGGCCATTACGGTGCCGTGGATCCTCCCCGACCCACTGCAATATCACAAAATACACTTAAAATCCGACAACGTGGCACCGTACCACGATATTTATCAAAACCTGGTGGAGTATGAGTTATTCATATTTTTAAATACAAGCAAACATACACAGGATCCAAACACGGTACAGACCATATGACGATGGGTAGTACCTAACAAGTTTTAGTACATTCATCCGACACAAAAATAAAAACGAAAGTCACGCTTAAAACATAACCGAGCAACCAAAAGACTCGGGGCCCCCGAAATAGCATACATCAGAATCCTCCGTCGCCATTGTGCTCCTCCTGTGCCTTGCCCTTCCCTCGCCCTGAAATACAAGTATTTCGCCCCAAACCACAGGGTCACTATACATGATAATAATTCTCATGGCATTATACAATTCATATATATACCGATTTCAAAGAAATCCACCGACTACCGAATATACCCCGAAGGCGTATAAACAATCACCCCAACTGTCGAAACATAATCAAGTATACGAACGACCACATACTATGGCTCAAGACGGACGTCACAGTACGCCCGATCCGTAAATGTGTCCGTGCACATGTCCACCCCGTATACGGAATCCAGAATATACGTGGGACGATGTACCTAATTAGCCTCACGAACTACGTCTCGTGTGCACGATCTAAATGCGGAAAACATCCACGCATGATCATCAAGTGCCCGGCTAAAAATCCTACACATAACCAATCGGCGCGCAGATATGACTCCATAGATGTCACGATACAACATGACAACGAAACTCAACGAATTACACTTTTACGAGGGAATCGAACAACTCACCGAAGTGTCAACAAAGCTCAAAAGAACTAACGGTAATAAGGACGGTAATTCCGGGGTATCATCCCCAACACCATGACAATACGATCAAGGGTATCACCATATCACGAATCATAGATTATCAGAACATTTCATACACACGAACTGCATAATAATCACAAGAATTCAACCATCACTATAACCAAGCAAGATAACTTGCCTCAATTCCGTAGACGAATAATCCTTCTTTGAATGGTCAAACGAACGGTATCCTCGTCTAACAATAGTCACGTGAACAAGCAACCTTGAATGAAATATAATCCATTCAACAACACATTCGTATGATAATGGTTTTATCGCATGAACAATATTCGTGAATTCACTTTGAATAAATAGATTATCCTATTGACCATTTTAATGTTCTTATTACAAATCATCGCATGTTTATCATGTTCATTACATATTCTAATCTTGATGTCAAATTCTTGATGTCCAGTTTATCATCAATGTAATATCGTGAGGATATCGTTTCAAATCATCGACACTTCTAATTACGATATAAGTTGTGTTTAATTACATTCTTCATTATTTACCGACGATTCCATTCAAAACTTGATTATCATATGAAACGTAAGTTCAAGTCTTTAATGAGTTAAGAACATTATCTTAATTTACTCCTCTAGACATGCACGGATTAATGAAATGGAATTCGCTATTCATCTACCGTATTTGTATCGTCATATTCAACACAACTCTCTTAAGAACATTATTAACCTATTAATGTAGTGATTAACGCTCTTTGGTGAAATCGATAAATTCGAACGTACGGAGATTACAACTTCCTCCTATCAACATTCATTGTTTTACTTTGAAGAATTTATTAAATGCCTAGTTATACCATTGTATACTTGAGATTTTTGAAGTAATTTCATCCATCTAACAAAGATCATCTTCAAAGGGTTAATATCATCTTTCCAACAATTCCATCACAAAGGTTTTAAATGCCAAAATCATGGTTTCATGCAACCTTTAAGGATCAATAGAATGTTCAAGACAATCTTAACATTTCCCACTTTTAATCATTAAGGACATCATCTCTAACATGTTCCTAGTGTAGAGACTAAAATCAACTTCCGATTATCATGCTATACCTCAGGTTTTATGTATATCATTATCAACACAATCATATTATGAAGTTATTTACCTCAAGAAGCAATACTAATACCTTCAAAATTAATCTTCACTTGATTTGAGTATGATTCAATTAACTTATCATGTTTACACTAATCTATACTATCATTATGTGAAGTATTTATCTACTAACATCATCAGAAACATGGAATTGATATGAGTTAAAGAAAGACCAACCTTAAAATGAAGAACAACACCAACACTTCAAGGAATATACTTCAATCTCTAGCTTCTCCAAGTCACCAATCAAGTGTTGAGGCTCCAACACAAGTTAGAAAGGCTTAGAAACGAAGTTGGAGGGGAGGGGAATCGTTCCTTAATCGGGAGATTGAAAAAGGCCGAGTAGGAAATGAATGGCAAGTCCTACATTTATAATCTGAACTGGACATTACGTACGTTAACGAATGTGGTTAACGTACGTTATAGCCTTTACGTACGTAATCTTATGATCATTACGTACGTAACCAATTTCATCAAACTCACTGCCTAAAAACACGCAGTTCGTTACGTACGTAACCAAGCGGCTATTACGTACGTAGTGGCCGTTGACTTGGCTGTCGCGATCGACTCCTGACCAGCTACCCTTGCTCGACCCCACCCGCCGAAAGGCGGATTGCTGGAGAATCTTCCGCATTACGTACGTTAACGTATCGGTGTTACGTACGTAAGGCGGCCTTCATAGCGTACGTTAAGAATACATGTTAACGTACGTTAAGTACTATAACGAGTATAAATGGAATTTTCGCAATATCACCCAACAACTAATATAGTATGAATGACCATGAATCCAACTTAACATAATTTGTCGGTACATGCTACACATCACAGATATGGTGCAACAATACTTAACTTAAATCATGAAATACAATATTAAAGGCGAGGGTATTACACAATGTCTGAATCGTCCTCTCTGTTTGACCATCCGACTGAGGATGAAAGGAAGTGCTCAATCTCAACTCTATACCCAAAGAATGATGAATGGCCTGCCAAAAATGCGATACGAAATGGTCATCTCGATCAGAAATAATGGTCTTGGGGGCACCGTGCAACCTTACGATCTCAGCTATAAAAGTTCGAGCCAATCTATCTGGTCCCCAAGTATCCTTAATACCCAAGAAGTGTGCAGACTTGGTCAACCAATCGATAATTACCCAAATCATATTCATTCCGGCCCGAGTTCTCGGCATGCCAGTGATAAAATCCATAGAGATGTCTTCCCACTTCCACTCGGGAATGGGAAGCAGTTTCAACAACCCCACTGGTCATTGATGTTCGATCTTGACTTGTTGACACGTCAAGCACCGTAGTACGAATTCTGTGACATCCTTCTTCATGTTGTTCCACCAAAAATTTCGTTTCAAGTCCTTATACATCTTGCTCGTCCCGGGGTGGATTGAGTAAGGCGTAGCATGGGCTTCTCGGAGAATTCTCTGCCTCAACTCTAGATCATTCGGAACACAAAGCCTGCCTTGAAATCTCAGAATAATATCCTCGTGAACCATAAAGCCAGGAGCTTTTCCTTTAATTACATCTTCCTTCAGTTGAGAAATCATCGGGTCACTCCACTGTTTCCCTTTGATCTCGTCAACCAAGGACGAAGTAATTTCGAGAGTACACAATTGTCCCTGTACTCGTTGAAGCCAAACTTCTATCCCTTGCTCAATTAAATCCTGATGAATTTTCGCCTGAGATGTAAGAACCTCGAGCATTTGAAGAGATGCCGATTTGCGGCTCAAAGCATCCACGACAACATTGGCTTTTCCGGGGTGGTAAAGAATTTCCAAATCGTAATCCTTTATCAACTCTAACCAGCGTCTCTGTCTCATATTCAGCTCCTTCTGACTGAAAATATACTTCAGGCTCTTGTGATCGGTATAAATCCGACACGGAGAGCCATACAAATAATGCTGCTAAATCTTGAGTGCGAAGACAATTGTGGCCAATTCCAAATCGTGAGTTGGATAATTCATCTCATACTGTTTTAGTTGTCGTGACACAAAAGCTATCGTCTTATCATGCTGCATAAGCACACAACCAAGACCTTGACCCGAAGCGTCACTATAAACTGCAAAGCCCTCACTACCATGTGGTAAAGTTAAAATCGGCGCTGAAGTCAAACGTCTCTTCAGCTCATCGAAGCTCTGTTGTCTCTCATCCGACCAAACAAACTTTTCGGTCTTCTGGAGTAATTTCGTAAGCGGCCGAGCGAGTTTCGATAACCCCTTGACAAACCGACGGTAATACCCAGCAAGGCCCAAAAAGCTACGAACTTCCTTAACATTTTTAGGCGGTGCCCAATCTAGCACTGCCTCAATCTTCTCCGGATCTACACGAACCCCTTCGGCTAAAATCACATGACCGAGAAACATAACTTCTTCCAACCAGAACTCACATTTTGAGAATTTTGCATAGAGGTGCTCGGTTCTCAAAATATCTAGTACCAAATGCAAGTGTCGGGCATGTTCCTCTTTATCTCGAGAATAGATCAAAATGTCATCAATTAAGACAACTACACACTTGTCGAGATACTCAATGAAAATCTTATTCATTAATTGCATGAATACTGTCGGTGCATTAGTCAACCCAAAAGGCATAACTACAAATTCATAATGCCTATATCTCGTCCGAAATGCCATCTTCGGAATGTCGGACTCTCTCACCCTGAGTTGATAATACCCTGATCTTAAATCAATTTTCGAGAAAATTGCAGCCCCCTGCAACTGATCAAATAAATCGTCTATACGAGGCAAAGGGTACTTCTTCTTGATGGTCACTTTGTTCAGATCACGGTAGTCAATGCACAAACATAGTGAACCATCCTTCTTTCTCACAAAAAGAATAGGCGCACCCCAAGGCGAAGCGCTCGGTCTGATTAACCTCTTTCCAAAAGTTATCCCAACTGATTCTTTAATTCTTACATCTCGGAAGGTGCCATTTGATAAGGTGCCTTAGAAATCGGAGCCGCATCTGGCTCTAAGTCCACAGAAAATTCTATCTCCCGATCTGGCGGTTATCCCGGGAGATTGTCCGGAAAAACATCGGGATACTCATTAACAACCGGGATCAAAAAGAAATCGACTTTGTTCCGTTCCGTTTTCAAAGCATAACACCAATGGCCCGTACAACCTTTTTTTAAAAGTTTTACGGCCTTCATGGCACTGATAAGTAACTTGGATTGGCCCGACTTACGTCCCAAAAATGAGTACTCGGTTCCGTCTTTAGTCATCATGGTGATAACTTTAGTACGGTAATTCATAATCGCTTGGTAACTATCAAGCCAATCCTCGCCGAGGATCACGTCCTCCCCTACCATATCCACTACAATCAGATTCGATAACCATTCCATACCGGATATAATCACCAGAAAATCTTTAATCTCCCAGTTTCCCACAATTCTATCCCCACTAGGTAGCTTCACAATGAAGGGATCGCAAGCAGTCATACAAGTTATATTCAAATGGTGTACACACTCCAAGGAAATAAAAGAATGCGTAACACCCGTATCAAAAAGGACACGAAATGGATGAGATAAAATATTAATGGTACCTGAAGCCACCGCTGCATCGGGTTCGTCTGATCGACGCATCTCATAGACCCGTGGTTGTACCGAACCGACGCTAGAGTTTCCCCCTCCAGCGTTCTGACTCCATCCCCTGCCCCTGCCGAAATTCTGCTGAGATTGACCAAAAGATTGCCGCTGATTAACGCCTTGGTCAAGTGGTGCTGGGGCAGAAGCCCGAGTGTCCAAAGTCTGATTTGGTTCAGAACAATAAGCCGCTCTATGTCCCATCTGTACGCAAGTGTGACACTTCAATGGTGGAAAGTTGCATTCCAAATTAAAGTGGCCTGGAAGACCACAATTATAGCAAGTTACCGTGCGATTTGTGGTGCCCGGAGCAGAATGGAAACCCCTCTTTCCTTTAGCAGAACGTGACGACTGTCCGGTAGAATGGTTAGTCGTGTGTGACCTTTGGAAATTGCCACTCTTAGGGCCAGAAAAATTCCCCGCAACCTTCTGCTTCTTCGATTCTTCAACGGTATCGTTGTCGGGGCTTAACATATCATGGGCTAAAGCTCTGTCCTGATACTCCTTCAGTGTGGTGCAAGCAAATCTGGCCATGTACCGCCGTAAGTCCAAATTCATCCTCATATCGAAATAACGGATCTTATCATGCTCGTTCCGCACTTGATCCTTCACGTGGATCAATTGTTGGTTGTACTCTACAATTGCTTTTGAAACAGGAATATTCTGCGGTTTAGCCTCGAAAAAGGCTCGGATTCAGCCCTCTCACACCGGCCAATAGGGGTGTACAAATCAGGTTTTTATTCAAACCAGTTCGGGTTTTAAAACTGGACCGGTTTTTTTTTCGGTCGTATTCTGGGAACCGGTTTTTTGACCAAACTGGTTCGGGTCGGGTTGGGTTGGGGACTGTAAAAACTCGACCCTAAACTAACCGGTTTGGGTCGGTTTGAGACCTGTTCGGGTAGGAAAAACCGGTTATAACCGGGTTTTTTTAAAAAAAATTAAAAAAGTAATATATTCTTATTAAATAAACCCATTTTACATTAAATATAAACTTTTATTAAACAAACTCATTACAACATCAACTTTTATTCAAATATTTAGAATTTAAAACATAAACTTTTATTAAATAAATCATTACAACATCAACTTTTATTCAAACATTTATAATTTAAAACATAAACTTTTATTAAATAAACTCATTACAACATCAACTTTTATTCAAACATTTAGAATTTAAAACATAAACTTTTATTAAATAAACTCATTACAACATCATCTTTTATTCAAACCATAAGCTTTTATTCATCGAGAGTGATATCTTCTTTGGAGCTAGCCTCGCGCGAAGCTTCATTGAGAGCAATTTCTTCATCGGAGAGTGAGATTGCAAAACCTTCTTCCACCTCGATATCGTGTATTTCTTGTTCAATGTCTAGTTCTCCTTCAAGACTTTGAGTGTGTTGTATACGCTCGGATGCGTCCAAGTGATCCTTAAAGAAAATACACATCCCCAATGATGCCGGTGTGAGTCTTGTTCTTCGTATAGATAATACTCTGCCACTAAGAGAAAAGACGGATTCCGAAGCTACCGTAGAAGCTTGGACGGGTAGTAAATCTCGGGCCATATCGGTTAGAACGGGAAATTGAGTTTCCCTTCCTTTCCACCAAGCCAAAATATCAAAATTTGCAAATTTATGGGGTCCCATAGTGGATAAAAAATCGGTTCCAATATATCTCCCATATTCGCTAGTCGATGATTGGTCACCCTCACCCCTAGCCCGTTTAGTGTTTTCTTCTCTTAAACTATTATATAAGTTAAGCATGGGATCCGCACTAGTAGAAGTAGAAAATGATGATGAAAACGAACTTGAAGAATCATTTCTTGAACCATACTTTTTAAAATAAACTCCAAATAAATCTTTGAAATTTTTGTTAAAAATGGCTTTTGCATCTCTTGAATAGAAAACGTTTTCGTTATGAAACTCTAAATCAATAGAGATTTTGTCGATAAGTAGTTCCACCCCACTAATATGTTGGAATATTTATTCCACACATTATTTAATTTGTATTTTGATTATTAAAGTTGCTAAACAACAAAACAACATCGAGGCGAAGCAAAACGACGAAGCAGACGAAGACTCAAAAAGTTGCAATCTGGACTGCATTACCGCACGCTAAGGCATATATGTTAGCGCACGCTAACGAGGAGTAATCTGCATTCCAGCCAAGTTTCGAAGTAAGCTGCAGTGAAGTCAGCTGATAGGATAGCGCACGCTACACGTTATCATTAACGCACGCTATCGAAGTCATGTTACCGTTGTGAAGGAATTCAAACACAGAATAACGTATGCAATGAAGTCAGCATTAGCGCACGCTACAAAGTATGATTAGCGCACGCTAAAATGTTTGAATCAAGTCAATCCGAATGTTGGGAAAAGCAAGTCAAAGTCAGCATATCAAACGGATACTTTGACAATCCATGCAACGGATATATTGTATTAGCGCACGCTACAATGTGCTATTAACGCACGCTAATACAAGAAGATTACGTACGTAAGGCAGAAGGCATAACGTACGCTAAAGAAGAAACGGTTACCGGATCAAATCGGGAAATGCTTAGCGCACGCCACGTGCACGCTAAGATATTAGCGCACGCTACCAGAGGAAGGCTAGCGCACGCTAGCAAGTCAAAACATCCAGCAACAGCTAGTTTATGGAAAATGCCTATAAATACCATTCCTATGGTATTGTTTGAGTACAACAACTTCAAGCAAACGAGTCATACATCTGAGAATCATATACTTACATTGTTGTTGTAATATTGAGCTTATATTGTTAGTTTGAGTGTTTATACATTCAACATTATACACGAGAGGTAAAAGAAAAGATACGATTTGATTCGGTGTTATTAGGATCAAGGATCCGGCATTGTTAGAATCACAATCGCTATCTTAAGTGAGGTTTATCTAGTACCAATAGAAAGCTAGAGTGGTTGATTCCTTATCCAATAGAAAAGGAAAAATGGTTTTACTCGGACCGATAGAAGACGAGCTTGTAACGGTAATCCCTCGACCGATAGAAGAGAGGCGTAGAGGTTTTGATCTTAAGCCTAAGGAAAAAGATACATCGAGAGAGGACGTAGGCTTCGTTAATAGCCGAACCTCTATAAATCCTTGTGTGATTTATTTTCCGCAATTTATTTACGCTTCCGCATAAAACGGCGCAAATATCCGATAATATACCAACATAATATTCATACATGGGTTCTAGGCGGCGGAACAAGTAATTACCGGTAGCATTTCTTTGAAATATTTTCTTAATTTTTCTTTCATGGGCGAAACCATCTTTTCATATAAATCACCACTTAATTCGTAGTCGCTTAATTTTGAACACATTAAATAAATTTGATTAAGTACCAAATGAATGGTGGGATAATAAACACCCGATAATAAAGTTGTTGCGTTTTTAAAAACTTTGAGCAATTTGCATATTTTTCTAACAATATCCCATTGTTCCGACGTAAATGGTGTAACCCTACTCGTCCTATTCGCAAGTTCATCATGAAAAAGTTGTAAAGTATCACGTTGGCGTAAACCACAACAAAACATTTTATAAGTCGAATTCCATCTTGTAGGAACGTCCCAATTAGGGGTTAAAAAAATAGAATTCGTGTCCTTACACAATTTCATATATTGTTTATATCTTGCTTTAATTGAACAAAATATATCTTGTAACATTTTTTTAAAAACGTCTTTTACCAAACTTATTTCGGGTACCGCTAATCCGTCTTGCACAACCAAGTTTATAATGTGTGCAACACATCGACTATGATAAAAAATACCCTTCGAAGGCGGTTTATATGTTAATATTAATTTTTTTACCGCGTTTGTATTATTAGACGTGTTATCAAATGAGATCGGAAAAACTTTTTCTTGTAACTTAAAGTTATTTATTACATTTTGTAACATATGAAATAAATTTTGACCCGTGTGAGGGTACTCAAAATTTTCAAAAGCAATCGTACACTTCATCATTAGCCATGTATCGGGATCAATCCAATGTGCGGTAACACAAACGTATGAATCGGGCAAACCATGAGGTGCCGACCAAACATCGGTTGTTAAGTTTACATTTGTATTTAAGTTTGCAAAACCGGTTACCAGTTCTATTTTAGCCTTTTTCCATAATTTAATACAATCACGTCTAAGAGTAGCACGACTTACTTGCTTATATCGCGGTTGAAGAGTATTTTGAATCACCTTAGTCAATCGAGGGTTATCGAAGTGGTTGAACGACAAACCTTCTTGAATCACGTAGCTTGCAAATTGTTGTTGGCACCACTCCGCCTCGTATGCAAAAAGACACCCCTCTCGTGACATAGATGCTTGACCGGCTTCCGGAACGGTTTTGAGCCAACCCGAACCGGTTTTGGTCAAAAACCGGTTTTGACCGGTTTTGGTTTCAGTTTTTTTTCCGGTTTCAGTTTCCGTTTCGGTTTTTTTGCCCACCTCTACCGACCAAGGACAAAACACGGCCTCCAAAAGCTCCTTAAATTCATCCCACGTGGCAACACGATCCTGTGGCTTGATAACTTTCCACCATGTAGCGGCCTCCTTAGTGAGGAAATACTGGGTAATCGGTACTTTCCTCACTTCGGGGCAATCAACCGCTTCAAAAAAATTCTCCAACTCCGCTAGCCAATCTTCCCAACCTAACGGGTTTGTGGCACCACCAAACTGTGGAGGGTGCATACGGATTACATTCTGAAGCAAGGCATCCGCGTTCGGATTCGGATTATTCAGCAGAACGGTTTGGGCTAAAATGGTCATCTGGTTGGCCAATTGTTGACGTACATTCGCAACTCCAATGTCCGCGCTGTTCCCCTGGCCAGTCGACTGGTCGTGCTGACTTTCGGTGTCCGTATGCACCGAGTTCGATAAACTGGGGTTGGTCGACCCCGCAACAGAACTGAGGGAAACGGACGCGCCACGTCCACGTCCACGACCACGGCCACGGCCCCTACCAGCTGACATACTGAAGAACACACAAGGCACGTAAGTACAATTCAATCGCACGTCACCAAAGTGACCGATTCTCAAGAATACCAAAAATGGAAGCAAAGCGAATAAGGAAACACCAGAAGAGTAAGAGGTCTTCCAAGTACCGGTCGCATTGTGATGTTGGCAGAGTAGTGATACTGTGGACAAATGACGACTCAATCGACCCAAAAGACCGACAACCTAGGTATCCATAGACCTAAGCTCCGATACCATATTTTATAACACCCCCAAGTTATTCAGGGT
Organism: Orobanche coerulescens; assembly: GCA_033398695.1. Classification (NCBI taxonomy): domain Eukaryota; kingdom Viridiplantae; phylum Streptophyta; class Magnoliopsida; order Lamiales; family Orobanchaceae; genus Orobanche; species Orobanche coerulescens. The sequence goes on from CM065802.1 coordinate 62,638,970, forward strand.
ATATTACAGCGTCGTGAACCCCACCGAGGGACCCACAAGGCTAAACATACACGGAACTATAAAACTTGACCGAGAAGGTCCAAATACAATGAGATGAAAGACGATACAAAGGGTATTCAAACCATGTCCAATATATCCAAATACATCACAGTACAAAATCTAGATCCCAGCAACACAGGTCGGAATACCAAGAAAGACTAAAAATAAACAATACTCGAGTATTCAATAACCATTCCAGTACAACAACAATGAATGGAGGAACACAAGACATGACTGGAGATAAAACATAGTATCACGCTTACCCATCATCTTCGTGCCGACCCGATACCTGCCTATCCGCCCTCCTGGAACCTGAAATACATAAAAAGTATTTCCCCCAAAAAGGGGTTAGCCGTCGAATAGCTAGTGCAAGTATATCAAATATGAAACACAATACTCCTCGACAATAAAGTAAAGGTAACGGTCAATTCATCAATTCAAGACTAGTATTTCGGAATAACTAAATCTCATAGCATCACAACAATGCAAACACGATCAACCATGGAACCGCACCAAAGGCTACGGAACTCTCAAGGGACCCGTCGGTCCGCCCCAGAGTGGTTAACCTAAATTATCCGTTGAATCGCACCAAAGGATACGAAACCCTCAGGGGACCTGTCGGCCTGCCCCAGAGTCGATATAAATAAACCTGTCATTCATATATATTACTTTCAAAGTCGATAACGTACAATCATAAATATATACTTGCCTTTGAGACATCGAGAAATTGAACGGAAAAGAGTATGAGTTCGGTAGGTCCAAGAACGCGCTTCCGGAACCTAAACGATTCGTAAGGGATATGATAATCAATAATCTATACTCATAATTCATGAAGAAACTCCCGAAACCCGTCTACGATTCACGAAAATATACGGATAAACAACTAGAGGTTGGAAAATCGCCCAAACTCTCACAAGTCCAAAAACGGCACAATCCAATCCGTAAAATCATAGGAAAATCATGTATATGGAATAGATACATCATAATCTCAAGGTTCTCAAGCTTCAAAACAGATAAATCGGACGAATCTAGGAAAAACCCCAAAATTCCCAAAAATAGGGTTCTAAGGATTTTTACCTTGATTTGGACGTTAGGATGGATTAGATGTTGTGAAATCTCTGTTCTCCAACCAAATATGTTGTTATTTGATGAAGAATCACTTCCAATCGCCCAAAATCGTCACTCCGAGCTTCTCCCATCGAAAATAAGTGAAAATGGATGAAAAATGACGAAATGGAAGTCAATTTTCCAATATATATCCACCCAGTCTAGCGCACGCTACGCTTAAGAATTAGCGTGCGCTAATGGGGTCACCCGTCAGTCCAGCGGCTCCTGACAGTCTCGCTAGCATGCGCTAGATGATCCGTTGCATGCACTACTCGACTATTCTTAGCGCGCGCTAGCCGATAGTTAGCGTGCGCTAACTGGGAGTTGATGTCCAGAAATTGGAGTCCAGTACCTACTGTCCTCTACCCTGCTGGAGTCCTAGAGTGCGCTGCTGTGCCAGCATAGCATGCGCTACGAAATTCTTGTAGCGTGCGCTAGCCGAAGCCTAGCGTACGTTACCTGACTGTCCAGTCAGTTAGACAACCTCACTGTCTCTGCCGACCCAGCCCGTTAGCGTGCGCTACGGACGGTGTTAGCGTGGGCTAATGCCCACGAATAGCGTGCGCTAACGAACTCCTAGCGTGCGTTAACTGCTAGTCCATAGAGTAGTATAAGTTACTGACTCTCCCCTCTCTGGACCGTTAGCGCACGCTACAGCTCAAAGCTCGCGTACGCTACTCAGGCATAATTAGCGTACGTTAGTCTAGGCCTAGCGTATGCTATTTCATTTGACCAAAACAGTACCGAAAGGTCTAAACAACCCAAAACATGATCCAAACAAGGTACAAAGCTCAACGACAATATTGGCAAAAACATTCAGAGTTTCCAGAGCGACAACAATAGGAAGAACAGTAAGGTCAAACAGTCAATAAAAGTACGGTTATTACATATACCACGTATTGAGACTATTGTGGATACGCAAACAAGGACACGCCTCATCATAGTGGGAAGGTTGTTCGTCAACCTGGTCATTTCATCGGCGTGGGAGCGTCTTCGAATTCTCTCCAGACCATGATGAAATGGATCCATGTACGTATAGGAAGGCAGTTCAAGACAAGGATGCTGAATCGTGGCAAATAGAAATGGAATCCGAAATGGGATCTATGGATTCTAATAAAGTATGTGAGCTAGTAGAGCTCCCCAATGGGGTAAACCCATTGGAAGTACGTGGGACTACAAGCGTAAGATAGGATCGAAAGGGAAGGTTGAAACCTTCAAAGCAATACTTTTTGCGAAAGGTTACACTCAAAAGGAGGGCATAGCCTACGATGAGACCTTTTTGCCGGTAGCCATGCTTAAATCGATCTGGATTCTCTTATCTATAGCTGCGCATTTGGATATGGAGATTTGGAAGCTGGATGTCAAGACTGCGTTCTTGAACGAATGTCTTGATAAGGAAATCTATATGCGCCAACATGAGGGATTCATTGCTGAAAGAGAGGAGCACTTAGTGTGCAAGCTTAAGATAGCCATTTATGGTCTCAAGCAAGCATAAAAGTCTTAGAACATGCGATTTGATGAAGTCATTCAATCGTATGGTTTTGAATAGTGTCCTAGTGAGGTTTTTGTATACAAAAAGTGCGATGGAAACTTGATAGTGTTTCTTGTACAGTACGTAGATGATATACTTCTAATTGGAAACAATGTGAAGGTATTATCAGACGTAAGGGTATGGCTGTTTGAGCAGTTGTTGTGAGGAAATCCCTCACATTATGCCGCAAGTGCACGGTGTCAACAAGTAATAAAGTGATAAGTAAAGTATCGTTCCCTCGAGGACTGATTTCACTAAGTACCAAAATATAGTCAACTCACAATTTTATTTGAAGAACAATTATATGGAATTTATATCTAAACTAATTCCAGAAAATAAATAATAGTACTACTAATAATAATAATTATAATACTAATAAGGGCGTAGGATTATGATTTTCACCTCAAACAATCAGGAATGATATTTATTCAATTCAATTCACTTTTATTCAATTGATTGTAAGCCAGGAATTCCTAAATTATTCTAAAGCCTTTCCCAAGGTCGATAGAAAATACTACGAATTATTAACTCAATATATCCCTATTCGAATTAGATAATTAATAGCTAAAACAGTTCAAGAATCCCCACAATAAAAAGGCTTCACAATTCCATGAGTATATCCCTATCTAACGAAAATTATGATTCGTCTCACAAGAACTATGCTTAAATTTCATCTCCCGAGTCCATAAAGATATTCAAAACAAATTAACTGTTGGCCAGACAATTAAAAAGCATTAAGAACAGTAAGAGGAATCCAATTCAATAGAATAACGAGTAAATCGAAATAATAATAAATAATCAAACCGTCATGAAATCGACTAAAATCACAATCCTACTCGAATAGATCTAGAAATTTAGATGCGGACAAACTAAGAAAAATCGTAGGGATCCGTGGTCTTGTCGTCGCCCACAAATCTCCTCCTTGTGTTCTTCTCCCTTTCTATCGATGCCCTTCCTTGATCGACGATGATCGTTCCCTTTTTCTTCAGCCCTTCAATGCTGATTTATAGTCGTCATTAGCCTCCAAAATGCGTTCGTGTGATTAGGTCGAGAACAGGCTCCAAAACGGCCCAAAACCGCGCAGAACACACCGAAACCGCCCCGTGGACCGCGGCTCACTTAATCTGTGCTGCGGCTCACGGTGCTCAGCGCCTATGCCTGGGCGCGACATTTTCCTTCTGGGCCGCGGCTCACTTAGGCTGTGCCGCGGCTCAGAGTACAGTTTGCTCGGGACTTTCAGGCCATCTTCGTGTGCCGCGGGTCACTTGGTTTGTGCCGCGGCTCAACCACAAAAACTGCTGTTTTCGCCCGTTTTTCATCGTTTCGGCTTCCGAACTCTGATTTCCTGCAAAACATATAAGAATAGTGCATCAAAAGCTCATTTATGCTGAATTAGGCTCAAGATGGACATAAAATAATGATTAATAAGCGCATAAAAATACGCCTAACAAATACCCCCAAACTTGAGCCTTTGCTTGTCCTCAAGCAAAAGTTATCAATTTTAAACAAAATGTATCATGAATAATCATGCAAGTCCACAGTGCTCAACTTAATCAATACCTCCCTGAAAATCCCAAAGAATAGTACAAGTATCGTAATAGCGAGTCACATCCAGGACACTGATTCCACTAAGTAACCAATTTCAGTCCTAATCAATCGTTCATGAAGAAAATCAAGCTCAAAGATTAACAAACGTGAATTTAACCGACCGTCAATATGAAGGGTTAGATTAAACAAGCCAATTCGCCCAGTCCCACAGTCTAGTGGCAAAATTCAAGAGTTTCATTATCAAAATTATTCCTAGGACAGCATTCCCTTATGTATGATCAATAATATGATTCGAGTTAACCACTAGGTTTCGGCTCTCGGGATATTTCATCGGGATGATCCTAGGGTGGATTTCCATTCTCATATATCGGGGAACCGTTTGACGTAAAAGACACTCATGGGGCACATGGATGCTTCTAGTTACTAAGCCCCCCTCTACAGTGGAGAAAAAACTCGAATAGCAATTCCCGCATGTCAAGGTTGCTGTTTTACGCGAGAGTAAACAATGGGTCACGTGAATACCCCCGGTTACTAGGCTTCCCATCATCGGTAATGCGATATGTCTAAATCACTAGTCTAATTAGGGTTGTCGTTTTATGCGAGAGTAAACAACGGGTCACGTGAATACCCCCGGTTACTAAACTTCCCATCATAGAACAATTAATATCTCGACTTTTTCTTGGGAAAAACTGTCCGACTCTATACTCAAATTAAGTGCCAACACGACTCATGTTACTAGACGACTAGGTAACCGAAAAGTATAACCAAACATATAGGCGGCGATTTGAAAACACATATGTCTCCTTTCTTATCTGCTAAGATTTCTACAAAAGTGATAAAATTTCGGACCTAATTGAATACTCCACAGAAACAGATATCGCTGACTGCAACTAGACTAAAATTCAACCGTTTCTTCCAAGACACATCAGTATCGTAACATCAGTTTTACACACGAAAGCACGAAAAATTCACGTTTTTGAACAAAACCATCAACAGCATGCAATGACAATAAAGCAATTGCAATTTATACCAAAGAAAAATTAAGAAAGTTATCGCATGCTTCCATTTATTCCACTACACCTAACATCATCAATAATACAACTCATGTGAAAATAAAAGAGACAATGAAAAGTGAAACTTATTCCAAATATCTTCTTGAAAGCCAGCACATCTCTGAGTGGAATCGTCTGTCATACTTCAAGTAATGCTCAACATCACGAGGGACCCCCAAACTTAGTCTCTAGTCATGAAATAACTTTAGATATTAAGTCAAGAAAGACTATAATATGAAGGATAATAAATCATTGGGGTTAGAAATAAAAATATTAGAGAAATCAGGGTCACAAGAATACACGAATCCAACAAAATAACAAAACAAGGAAAGAAAATTATTAACGAAAAATCACATAAAAACAACTAACTAGAAAGCAAGTAAAAATAATGGGTTGCCTCCCATCAAGCGCTCTATTTTACGTCTTGAGCACGACGTGGCATACAAAATTTAACGTGGCTTCTTTCTAGGGAGATTGCCAAATGCCCCCTTCTTACAATCTATAAGCCTCTTATTCCATAAAGGAGGCTTTGGTTCATGCCCGGTTGCCAAAAATAATGAGTAAGAATAATTATGCGAACAACCAAAAAATGATGGAAGAATATAATAATTATAAGGCACGAAAAAATAAGCAGAGTTCGAATGGGTAGATAATAAAGATTTATCATTGACAACATCATTAGAACTCAAAGAATCAGCCTCAACAACATCACAAGTAATGGGGTCAATCTCTCCCATAATGGATTTAGGAAAAATTATGCGTGGCACCGTTAATAAAATTTTAGGCACAAAAGTGTTCACCTTATTAGTCGAAGTTTGATGACAATTTAATGAAATTTCTTTGGAAACATCATCAATGGTAACTTCTTCTACTAGTTCATCACACTTTATGTAATTATCAGGTGCTGGAGGATCGATCCTAAAACTTAGCATGTCTTTCTTCTCAACCTCCCCTTCAACTTCACTACTAAATATATGAGCTGGAAAATAACCATAGCGAATCTCAAGACCACGACTTGCACATTCTCGCTCAAAAATGGTACTATCAGGATTTTTGAGAACGTCTACACATTGTTCAAGCATGGTCTTTTGTTTTGGGGGAGGGGGCTGACTGACCCTATTTGGCAAATTATTAAGAACATCGAAATTTATGAAATGCTAAGGGCCACGATACTCAAAGGAAAACATAATGAAGAAACTAAAAATATAGAGACTAAAGAAAAAAACTTCAAATTAAAATTAGAGTCGCTTGGTATTGATATTAGCGAAAAATCAGTCCCCGGCAACGGCGCCAAAAACTTGTTGTGAGGAAATCCCTCACACTATGCCGCAAGTGCACGGTGTCAACAAGTAATAAAGTGATAAGTAAAGTATCGTTCCCTCGAGGACTGATTTCAATAAGTACCAAAATATAGTCAACTCACAATTTTATTTGAAGAACAATTATATGGAATTTATATCTAAACTAATTCCAGAAAATAAATAATAGTACTACTACTACTACTACTACTAATAATAATAATAATACTAATAAGGGCGTAGGATTATGATTTTCACCTCAAACAATCAGGAATGATATTTATTCAATTCAATTCACTTTTATTCAATTGATTGTAAGCGAGGAATTCCTAAATTATTCTAAAGTCTTTCCCAAGGTCGATAGAAAATACTACGAATTATTAACTCAATATATCCCTATTCGAATTAGATAATTAATATCTAAATAGTTCAAGAATCCCCACAATAAAAAGGCTTCACAATTCCATGAGTATATCCCTATCTCACGAAAATTATGATTCGTCTCACAAGAACTATGCCTAAATTTCATCTCCCGAATCCATAAAGACATTCAAAACAAATTAACTGTTGGCCAGACAATTAAAAAGCATTAAGAACAGTAAGAGGAATCCAATTCAATAGAATAACGAGTAAATCGAAATAATAATAAATAATCAAACCGTCATGAAATCGGCTATAATCACAATCCTACTCGAATAGATCTAGAAATTTAGATGCGGAAAAACTAAGAAAAACCGTAGGGATCCGTGGTCTTGTCGTCGCCCCACAAGTCTCCTCCTTGTGTTCTTCTCCCTTTCTATCGATGCCCTTCCTTGATCGACGATGATCGTTCCCTTTTTCTTCAGCCCTTCAATGCTTATTTATAGTCGTCATCAGCCTCCAAAACGCGTCCGTCTGATTAGGACGAGAACAGGCTCCAAAACGGCCCAAAATCGCGCAGAACACACCAAAACCGCCCCGTGGGCCGCGGCTCACTTAATCTGTGCCGCGGCTCACGGTGCTCAGCGCCTATGCCTGGGCGCGACATTTTCCTTCTGGGCCGCGGCTCACTTAGGCTGTGCCGCGGCTCAGAGTATAGTTTGCTCGGGACTTTCAGGCCATCTTCGTGTGCCGCGGCTCAACCACAAAAACTGCTGTTTTCGCCCGTTTTTCATCATTTCGGCTTCCAGACTCCGATTTCCTGCAAAACATATAAGAATAGTGCATTAAAAGCTCATTTATGCTGAATTAGGCTCAAGATGGACATAAAATAATGATAAATAAGCACATAAAAATACACCTAACAGCAGTTCGATATGAAGGATTTGGGAGAGGCTGGGCACATCCTTGGTATTAAGATCTTTCGAGATCGCAAGAAAATGATGTTGGGCTTATCTCAAACATCCTATATCGATACGGTGCTAAAGCGGTTTAATATGGAGAATTCCAAGAAAGGTTTCTTACCTTACAGACATGGAATTCAGCTATCTAAGGCTATGTGTCCTAGGACACAGAAGGAGATAGATGACATGAAGGTGGTCCCTCATGCTTCGGCAGTGGGAAGCCTCATGTGTGCTATGCTTTGCTCTAGGCCTGATATATGTCATGTTGTAGGTATGGTGGTGAGATATCAGTCGAACCCGGGACCAGGACATTGGATTGCTGTCAAGCATGTACTCAAGTACCTGAGAAGGACTAGGGAACATATGTTTGTATATCAATCGGATACACTTTGTCCTTTGGGTTACACTGACTCAGATTTTAGTTCGGACAAAGAAAAGTCGAAATCAACTTCCGGATATGTTTTCACTTTTGGAGGTGGAGCCATCAGTTGGAGGAGTGTGAAGCAGAAATGCATAACTGACTCTACCATGGAAGCCGAATATGTAGCAGCCTCAGAGGCAGCTAAAGAGTCGGTATGGCTCAAGTACTTCCTAAAAGATTTGGGTGTGATTCCTAATTTTCCTAGGAGTGTTATCAATTAAATTGCTTAAAAGAGGCAAATGTCAAGTTTACCTGGTGAACATAGTTGGTACAGAAAGACAAGAATTGTCAGTCTCATATGTATCAATTGTGAAGGAATTTCCATATGTGTTTCCTGAAGATTTGCCAGGAATTCCACCTGATAGACAAGTAGAGTTCACAATTGACTTGATACCTGGAGCAGCACCGATATCAAAGGCTCCTTATCGGATGGCGCCAAAAGAATTGCAGGAATTGAAGGTTCAACTACAAGAGTTGCTGGACTTAAATTTTATTCATCCAAGTGTTTCCCCATGGGGAGCACCGGTTCTTTTTGTCAAGAAGGACGGTACATTAAGGATGTGTATCGACTATCGTGAGTTAAATTGACTCACTATTAAAAATAAGTACCCGTTGCCAAGGATCGAGGATTTATTTGACCAACTTAGAGGAGCAGGAATTTTCTCTAAGATTGACCTGAGATCGGGATATCATCAATTGAAAATAAAGGAGGATGATATTTCTAAGACGGCCTTTCGGACAAGATATGGGCACTACGAATTTGTAGTAATGCCCTTTGGACTAAGTAATGCCCCAGCCGTATTTATGGATTTGAAGAATCGAGTATTTCACCAATACTTGGATAAATTTGTTATTGTATTCATTGATGACATTTTGGTGTATTCTAAAGATGATAAACAGCATGAGTAACATTTAAGAATAGTATTGGAAACTCTTCGCAATGAGAAATTATATGCGAAGTTTAAGAAATGTGAGTTTTAGATTGACCGACTAGTATTTCTCGGTCATGTGGTGACCGCTCAAGAGATTGAAGTCGATCCAGTCAAGATCGAAGCGATAAACAGTTGGGAAGCACCTACGAATGCGAATGAAGTTTGAAGTTTTCTAGGCTTAGCCACTTACTACAGGAGATTTATCGAGGGCTTCTCAAAGATAGCAGCTCCTATGACGAAGTTGACTCGAAAAGGGGAGAAATTCTTATGGAATCATAAGTGTGAAGCGAGTTTTCAATTATTAAAGAAAAGGTTGACGACAGCACCTGTGACGATTCCAGCCCTTACCAAGGATTTTGTAATATACAGTGATGCGTCAAAGCAAGGTCTTGGCTGTGTTCTGATGCAGCATGGAAAGGTGGTTGCATACACCTCCAGACAGATTAAACAACATGAGTTAAACTACCCTACTCATGATCTAGAATTAGCCGCTGTAGTTCATGCACTAAAGATTTGGAGGCATTACTTGTACGGAGGAAGGTGTGAAATTTTTACCGATCATAAAAGTTTGAAGTATTTGTTTACTCAGAAGGAGATAAACATGAGGCAAAGAAGGTGGCTTAAGTTGGTGAAAGATTATGATTGCACGATCCAATACCATCCAGGCAAGGCCAACGTAGTTGCTGATGCCTTAAGTCGCAAGACGAGAGGTTAATTGTGCAATATGCTCACTACTCAAGAACAACTCATTTAAGATTTTTTGAAATTGAATATTGAAGTTGTTAGACTAAAGGGAACAACATCAATTTTATCAGTTCTGGTGGTTCAACCAACCTTACCGGAAAGAATTAAAAGAGCTCAATCCCAGGATGAGATATTAAGTAGAATGAAAGAGTTGGCCATATCTGCAGACAATAAGGGTTTTGGAATAGCAAGTGATGGTACCTTGATGTACGGAGGGAGAATGTGTGTGCCAGAGATGAGGGTATGATAAAGAAAATTTTAATCGAAGCTCACAGTACGCCATATACTGCCCACCCAGCCAGTACCAAAATGTACCAAGATCTTAAGAAAATGTTTTGGTGGAAAGGAATAAAAAATGATATAGGAAAATTATTGGAGAGTTGTTTGACTTGTCAACAAGTCAAGGCCGAACATCAACGACCATCAGGATTGCTCAAACCACTTGAAATTCCAGAATGGAAGTGGGAACATATAGCCATGGACTTTGTAGTCGGTTTACCCACAACTGTTAAAGGAAATACTGCGGTTTGGGTGATTGTCGACAGAATGACAAAATCTGCTCATTTTCTGCCAGTCAAGATGATGTTTAAGATGAATCAGTTCACACAAATGTATATCAAGGAGATAGTGAGATTACATGAAGTTCCGGCATCAATAGTGTCAGATAGAGACCCTTGTTTTACTTCAAGATTTTGGAAAAGTTTGCAGGAAGCTATGGGAACAAAGTTAAATTTCAGCACTACTTACCATCCTCAAACAGATGGTCAAACGGAGTGAACGAATCAAATCCTTGAAGATATGTTGAGAGCATGCATACTGGATGCAAATGGTATTGGGAATCACTGCTACCTTTGGTTGAATTTGCCTACAATAATAGTTATCAAGCCACAATTGGGATGGCACCATACGAAGCTCTATATGGAAGAAAATGCAGATCTCCATTGTATTGGGATGAAGTTGGAGAAAGAAAAGTATTGGGACCTGAGTTAGTTGAGGAAACAGTCAGAAAAATTAAGATGATCCGAGAGAGAATTAAAATTGCTCAGGACCGACAGAAGTCATATGCTGATAAGCGTAGGAAGGAGTTACATTTTAATGTTGGAGATAAAGTATTTTTAAAGGTGGCTCCAATAAAAGGAATTTTTCGTTTTGGAAAAAAAGGAAAACTTCGACCGAGATTTGTCGGACCATTCGAAATTCTTGAACGAATTGGAGATTTAGCATATCGTCTCGCTTTACCACCCGAATTTGCTTCAGTACACAATGTATTCCATGTCTCTATGCTCAGAAAATATGCGCACGGTCCGAGTCATGTAATCAGCTATGCGAATTTGGACGTTAACAGAGATTTAACGTATGAGTAGCTACCGTGTGCAATACTCGAAAATAAGTTCACAAACTCAGAAACAAAGATATCACATTGACTAAAGTGCATCCATATTTAGTCAAGCGCTGCATTTGAGGTGGGGTTTTATTTTCACTTATTTTCTATAAAATTACATGTCTCATATGTATATTACATGTTATTTGGCATATATTATTATGGTGTGATTTATCATGTCGTACAGACAAAACAGAAAAATTGTACTTCCAGTACACAGAACATTTAGCCTTCGGGCTCAGTTAGCCTTCGGGCTCAGTTAGCCTTCAGGCTCAGATCGCCTCCGGGCTCCGAGTACTCCGTGTAGAAATACACGTAAAAACTGAACAGAAATATTTATGTGTTCAATTATTCGTGATATATTCATATGTGACATGTATAGCCTCAATAAGCTCAAGCTTACCCCGAATTTTTTTAAAATTTTTTCAGGTTAACGAAGCGGGCTTGGTACTGGTGGAAGATGGTATTAATATAAGCATCAAAACTCTTAATATTATTAATTATATTTTAATTTACGAAGAAACTTTCAAATTGTAATTTGAATGTTTTGCTAATGTTAGCAATTGCCTTATTTTCTATAAATTGACTAATGTTGGTATAACATTACGTGATTAGATGTAGTATAAATTATATACTTAATGTTTTGGTTGCATTTTTAAATTGTTTTTTATTTATTCCTTACATTTATTTAATCACTAAAGTTTACCTTGAGCTTTGTTATAAAAAAATATATAGTTCTTCCTCTAAATGATATTTAGGTGATATTCAATTAATATATAGCTTCCGCACATAATTATTTTATTTGAAGGAAATTTTAAAATTTACATAATGAAAGAAAAAAAGAAAAAAAAATTATACATGTTTTCAAGATTTAATTATAAATAAAATTAGGATGTTACACTTGGTATTAAGATCTTTCGAGATCGCAAGAAAAGGATGTTGTGCTTATCTTAGGCATCCTATATCGATACGGTGCTAAAGCGTTTTAGTATGGAGAATTCCAAGAAAGGTTTCTTACCCTACAGACATGGCTATCAACAAGTCTCAATATAGCGAAAAGGTAAGAATTAATCCTAATTCTACTCGTTGGAACAATTTGCCGGTCACTACGAAGTCCTAGATGGTTTTAATCTTACAATGGCAAAACTACGAGGTTAAATTCGTTAGACTATAATGGAAACAAGGGATTACGACTACACGTCCGTAATCTAACAATTCGACGGAGCTAAAACGGATTAAAAGGAAGAATTATGTCAAAACCCCGAAATCCCCAAAAAAACTAGGGTTCAACGATGTATACCTTGATTCGGACAGAGAATGAAGATTATGATGATGATTAACCTCCCTTGGTACACAATAATCAATCTCCAGAGGAACTCTATGGATTGCTCTGGGCAAATCGCTCCAAAACGCTCGAGGAAAACTCACGTCACGCAGAAAGGGATGAGAAGGAATGAAATAACGCGACTGAGGTTAAGTCAGGATTTAAAACGCCTGACAGAGTGTTACGTACGTTAACACGAGTTGTTAACGTACGTTATGAGGTTTACATACGTAACCTCTCACAGGTTAACGTACGTAACAAACAATCTGTACTCTATTGTGAAAACCATAACGTACGTTACCATTAAGGTATAACGTATGTTATGATGCCTCTATAACGTACGTAAGGGAGCATGCATAACGTACGTTATGCATGCAGCAGTCCCACGCTGCTAAACACTTAATTCTGTACAGTCGATACAACAACGAAACGCAACACAAAGATAGAATCAAAAGTGTAAACATGGGGTATCCATAACAACGAAGCTGAGTTTTGAAATAAAATACACTTGCAACTACCGAGAAATCCAAAATACGACAAGGAGAATAAAAGCACCCTAAACTTCTAGGAAATTACAAAATGGCCCAAACATCCGAAAATTCATGATACGACGTCGGATTAACAATCCGAAACTTACAACATGAGAAAGTCATCCAAACAAACTCATAGCAACCGAGGAATAATGAAATCGAACGAGTTTTACGAGAATCGAACATATATACAACAAAGTATAATTCAATACGTAAAAAAAATATCTTCGAAACTCGTCCGGATGGAAAAACTCCAAGAACAAAATAGATTTAGAATTACAAACTAGTAATAAGCGAGTCATCCAAAATGAACATACACCAAAAATAGAAATGACCAAAAATAGAAAGTACGAATATTACAGGGGTGACTTGCCCTAAAATTTGATCGGGTGACCTGCCCTCAAATTTAAAGATGTGGTGACCTACTCTAAAATTTGATCGGGTGACCTGCCCTCAAATTTGAAGATCGGGTGACCTGTCTAAAATTTGATTGGGTGAACTGCCCTCAAAGTTGAAGATTGGGTGACATGTCCTAAAAATTTGATCGGGTGACCTGCCCTCAAATTTGAAGATGGGGTGACTTGCACTAAAATTGATCGGGTGACTTGCCCTCAAAATTTGAAGATCAAGTGACTTACCCTAAAAACTGATCGGCTAAAACACCCTCAATATATAGCTTGCTTAGCTCGACCTCTTATTATTTTGGCCTCTGCCAGGTCTCTCGGTATAGAAGGCCTCAGCTCGGAATCTTATCCTCTTGGCCTTGGCTTAGCCTATCAGCACCTCGATCTTAAGATCGCCCCATCTATATTACGAGCCCAAGACGGCGTTTCTATGAGTCCACTTATTGTACGCTTAGCTGTGTTCATCAGCTAGAAAATGACCAACTGCATCGCGTTTTGTCATGTTTTAGAGCTTAACTTTTGTGCTTATGGATTAAAAAAGGGCATCTTTAGTCTACTCTACTCGGTCTCATTCTTCGCTCGACCAGAGTAGGGGAGACTGACTGATATTCTAACACCCCCAATTTAAACCGGAAATATTATAGCGCCGTAGACTCTTCTCATATGAATCTACCAGGCCAGACACATTAAATTACAACATTCACATTTGACCACCGGGGCCAAAAGATACGAGAACAGACCATGAAGGTCATTCAACAGTACAACATACCATCATGGTCAAGAATCCCATATCAAGGATAAACTTTTAATGCGTAAGAAAACAATAATACAACTCCCATAACCTTACTCACACCCAAATAGGGGTGAATACATAACAAGTATAGCCCTTGATTACATCCAAATGGAAGAAAAGACTTCGACTCTTATGTGATTAGCATTGTTGCCCTTCATCCTCTATCAAGCCGATTCCGTGACTGCTTCCGACCTGCAAATCCTGAGCGTATAACAGACACCCACCCCCCAAATACTCGGGGGTTAGCAAAATTCCACTATTTTGCTAGTGCAAGTACATAATATACAAGTCACACGGGAAATATTCACACCAATCCAAAAGAGTCACAAATGCAACACAAATTATAAGATCCACACACATCAACGAATTGTACTCACATACACAAGGATACCAATCATTCATAGAAATCATTCATTCTCACCGAGGAGTAAGAACACAGGAATTTCTAGAAATGCCCCAACGAGTCAAGAGAAATAGTTTAAACTTATAAATTTTTTTAAAACAATACTTTAGTAAAAGAGTTTAGAAACACCCCTTTTTGACCCGGCTCGAAGTAAATAGATTAAAAAGATTTGAAAACCGAGCAGAGTCACTCTAGAAAGAAACTTAAAAAATCATCTTGAGGTCCTCGACCCAATATACAGAAACACTTCCGTTTCAAAAATCTCTTGGGGTCCTCGACCCAAAATACGGAAAAACTTCCGTTTCAAAAATCTCCCGGGCCTCGACCCAAAACGCGCTTTCTCAGCAAATTTCTGCTTAAGACCATCAATGGTTAACTAACCCTCGGAGATCTCATCACAACTCCTTGATCATTTAACCCTTGACTTTCTACTGATACCAATACTTTAGAAGATGTTTGAAAGTGATTTAAAAGGCACAATTCCATTCGGTATCAGGGTCTTCGCTATCACATAAGTATCCTCCGCTCTGAAGCCTGTTAGCAGCCTCCACTAAAACACCTGTGTACCGGCGTTCACTACACTATGGTGGCCGCCCCTTGCTCATGCTGCGCGTCGGCGTCACTCCTGCAAGGGCCGCCCCTTGAAACACGCATTATGCAACACCGTCGCTACAGCATCACACAGGAGCCGCCCATTGCAGCATACACAGGCCGGATTACACATCCCCGCCCTCCGTGGC
Organism: Orobanche coerulescens; assembly: GCA_033398695.1. Lineage (NCBI taxonomy): Eukaryota > Viridiplantae > Streptophyta > Magnoliopsida > Lamiales > Orobanchaceae > Orobanche > Orobanche coerulescens. The sequence goes on from CM065802.1 coordinate 62,654,539, forward strand.
TTTGGATACGACGTCACACACAAGCAAACACTACTACAAAACTAGCCTTTAACAGCGCCCTTTTAACATCGGTTGTTCGAAAACCGCTGTTAAAATGACGCGGTGGCATATTTGTAAATAGTGCGCAATAATTAACAGCGGTTATTTAAATAACCGATGTTAAAATAGCAACTTAACAGCAGTTTTATAATAACCGATGTTAAATTTATCCCGAAAAATTAAAAAAAAATGAACTTGCAATTTAACATCGGTTTTTAAGGAAAACCGATGTTAAATAAGTGACAATTAACAGCGGTTTAAACGATAACCACTATTAATTTTTTCTAAAGAAAACTATATTTAACAGCGGTTTTAGGTGATAACCGCTTTTAAAGAAACACTGTCAACAGCGGTTTTTTCAACCGCTGTTGTTTGCACATTTGCTTAACAACCGCTCTTGTTTGATCATTAAAAAACAATTCACGGTTTTATTTTTCTTTCCTCCGCCTCTCTCTACCCTCTGAACGCTGGCATCAGTAGCTTCGGTTGTTGAATCTCATACAAGTTAGGTTGTGGCTGCAAGCTCGGAGACGGGACTAGCCCGGTGACGGGAGAAAGACAACCAGGGTATCTGATTCCTCATTTGGCTGCCTTGTCACTTCGGCTGTGCTTTCGAGCCCCACTGAACTAAGAAAGAGTCTCGCTCACCCCCTTCTAGCATTACCCAGGGGTTGGCATTGTTTGGCCCTCCACCAAGGGGATTTGGCAGCCTTGCATGACCACGGGGAAGTGATTCAGTAATTAAACCTGCATGAAGCCATTTTTGGTTCTTTCATTCTAGATCCCCCTTGGAACTACGCTATTCAAAGCATCGAGAAGGATTTTGAGTTATTTTTCCCATCGCCTTGAGGAATTTGTGTTGCTGTTGCTTGCATCATCGGACTCGCTGTTTGCTGCTCTCTGCCGTGTATTATTGCAATCTTGTATGCTGTTGCAGATCAGGTAGGTTAATATTTTTCCATGCTGATGCTATGAACTATGCTTTGCCCTTTTTCTTGTCTTAAGCATTTGGAGCAAAATTTTGTACTTTGTCTAGGTTGAATTGATGAAGAAACTGGATTTAGTTTCTTGAAATTACTTTTATTGCTTGTTCCTTGTTTTTCGACAAAAATGATGATGATTTTTGGTATCTTCAATCGAAGTAGATCTGACTTATTTGGACTTTTCATTGTCAAATTAGAGGTGTTAAGAAACTTGGGAATGATATCTATTTCTGTTGTTTTAAGTTTGATTTCTTCTTGTTTATTTTTATTATCTTGATTTATGTTGTGTTACAGATAGGAGCTACTAAGGAAGACATCGAGAGACTGCTTAGATACAATTTCCGGAAAATTGGGGATTTTGAGAAGCAAAATGGTGAAATTGAAGGAGCATTTGGAGGAACAATGACCAAATGCTACCTTGACTCGCCCATGGAGCATGTTCTTCCTCTAGAGGATGCTGTATGTCGAATCATTTTACATATGGGAATTGCCCCTAGAAGGTAACTTTTTTTTATTAATTTTTACCCGTCAAAAGCTTGAACAATATGGATTCTGTTTTTTCTCATGAAATTTTCTGTTTTTTTTTCTCCTCATTGATTTTGGTTCTGGCTTGATTGCGAGTGACCTCTACTTTTTTAATGGCTTGATTTGTTTGACACACGATAGCTGATTCTAGTGTAGTGCTTGGCTACCCATGTCTCACATTTGAAGATTTGTCTTCCTGACATATTGAGCTTTTCTACATAATGTATATCTCCAATTTAAATTTTTTCCGCAATATTTCGTCACCTGCTTTGAGCAATCGCCTCTTTCTGGGTTCATTCCAATTATAGTGTAGTGGGTTTATAGGAATTTCATTTATTTTAAAGGTTTACACATAGTTGTACTTGCCCCCATATAATCGCATCCCTTTATTAATTCGGGTTACTCAAAATCCTTTCTAAATCTCACTGTAAAAGTGGAATCATTTGCTTGAAGAACCTTTTCATTACCTTTATACATTTTGGTCTTCGAGCGTAGCATATTACTATCCTCTGTCATCTCATTTTTTCTTTTGTTTTTTCGATGCAAGGTACTATCTTTGCATACGGCTTTACTAGTAGTGGAATGACTCGCACCATGCATGTAATGGAGCTTTCTTCATGGTTTCTTCAGCATTTTCACATTTCAACATTTGTAATTTCTTAGTATGTTATGTATTCGGAATGACGTTTACCAGTCAGCTTTCCTCCGTAAACAACAAGTCGAAGGCAGCCAGAAGTCAAGTTCAAATTATTTAACCATAATACTTTATGACACATCAAATGTTAAATGCTTGCATCTAGAAAGATATCTTCATAGTAGCTAACTACATTATACAAAGAAGTTGCAAGTACTTGATAACGGATTGTTAAGCTAGCCTTTTAGATGATGTGTTGGCTGTCCCTGATGCCCCCAAGAACTATACAAGTTATACTTGTGTGGACATATGGTGTATACTTCTTTAGAGCACACTATGAACATTCTTATGCTTTACTAATTTGTCTACCTTTTATGTAGGCTTGTGTACTTATTTGCTTGAGGTGCCTCAAAGTTAGAATTTCACAATCTCTTTGCTCCTTGTGATTTACAGAAAATTTAATACCTCAAATGGTTACTTTTTTTGAACAATAGGGTGATCAGAGGTCTCCTGGTATCATCCCGTTGGCTGTGAAAGAAGCTTTCAGTGTTATTCAAGAGGTATCTAAAGTGTCATGGCCTGTATTTTATCTTGGAAGTATTATTTTCAAAAAATACATTGTTAATTATATGTCATATGTCTCTGCTGCAGACTCCAAGTCGGGAATTTCTCCTTCGTGTCTCTTATCTAGAAATCTACAATGAGGTCTGACCCATACATCCTCCAGTTTTTCTTATTGGTGAATATAGTTTCTTATGCTGAAATCTGCTATCAGGCACAAGTGCTTGTCAAGAAGAAAACCTCAATTAAATAGATTGGACTTGTAGCAGATATCAAATGTAACTGAAGTATCCAAGTGCAAAGCCACCCATAGTTAACAATCATATTAATGCATGGTTTTTCATGGTCTCACTTTGGCAGTACACATGGTCACCATTGTAAACTTTTTATGCATGTGAATCCTCTATTTCCCTCTCTTCCGTCTTTCCGCACCATTCCAACTTAATTTTTTATAAAACAACATGCCAATCAGGTTCCTTGCTGCTCCACTCCTCTCAACCATCTCCTGTGTTTGAGTTTTGTGGGGTCCATTTCAAAGAGCCTTGCTTTTTTCCTTTAGGTAGATAGGTACCCTGAGTGATGCTAGGTGCCTTTCTTTTTATTTTATATAAGAAAGTTCATATACATTACTCACAAAATTTTCGCAATATTTTTTACCGTGTTAAAAATAATAATGGTTTATTTATAGAAAATGCATATGGTTGGAGAATTGAACAATAAAATGAACTTAAGCTCTTATTAATGTTGTAAATCAACAACTTAAAGTGTCTTTATTATAAAACATATGAAGAAGAAGGAAAAAATCCCCACACAAACGCTGAAGAAACTCAGCTGCCCATATTTTTAAAGATCATTTTACATGATATTGTCACTGTGCTAGGAACTTTAAAAAATTTATACATAGAAAATTATAATTTATACAAATAGTACATTATTACTTAAGATGATTTCCATGATTTGTAGTCTGAAGACTCAAAGACATTACATATCCTATAAATAGTATGGACTAAGTCTTAGTTATCGTACATGTTTTTGGTAGAAGATTAAAATAACACTAAATGTGGCTGGTTCTAACTAAAGGAATTGCAAATTGAATTTCACTATGTGTACAACAGAAAAGAAGAAAAATGGATCGAAGTTGGATGAATGCAAGTCGTAACAGTGATGAGTATGATAATGGAATCGAACAATTTCTTGAGTTCGCCCGACAAAATCGCCCGGAACCCGATGAAAGATATTTTTGCCCTTGTGTCAAGTGTATGAACGGGAGACGACATGAAGCTGACATAATTCGTGAACATCTTATTTGTGAGGGAATAAATACGAACTATACGATTTGGATATGGCATGGCGAACTAGTAGACATTCCAACTGAAGACATACACATAGATATAGATGGTGATCAATTTGAATCTATTTTCTACTTGTTTAATTATTACATACTACTAACAGAAACTTGGTCATTTAATTTGATAATTAATTTGGCAGTATTAATGTGGGCTGATGTGCTGACAACATACTCAATGTTTTCATTTCATAATACATTATTATTTCTTTTAAACAGTGTCGTGACCACGTATAAGGTGATGGGGGGTATGCATACAAGTAGATCCAAACAGACGATTACTTGGATATATCCCAAAGTAAGTAATACATTCAATCATATATATACATATATATATATATATATTAGCTATATAAGTATATATTATTATATATTATATATATTATATAATTGAGCAACATATTCTTTTTAGTGTAATAAACAAAACGGAGGTTGGGAGTGTGGGTATTACGTCATGCACTGGATGTCGACTATTGTATTCGTTGTTGTCTTCTTCTTCTTCCTTTTCTCCTTTTACTTGTGCTTGATTTTGCTTGTTGTTGTTTGTTGCCGCTGTACTTGAATTGTGTTGTATTTTTTTTTGTATTGGATAGAATGTTATTGTATTTGATGGTTGGATAAAAGTTGTTTAGTTGTATTGGTGAATGGATGAAATAAAGTTGTGTTGTTGAGGATTTATTTGATATTTTGTGGTTGGATGCTGTTTTTGGTGTTCGGGATGCTGTTTTATGTGTATGTGTAGCAGGTTGGAAATAAAAAAAACAAACCTGGTATTTAAAAAAAATAAAAAAATTAACAGCAGTTCTTAGGAGAAACCGCTGTTAATTTTGCAGTGTAAATTTAACAGCGGTTTCTACGGGAACCGCTGTTAAACTGGACATTTAACAGCGGTTCCCGTAGAAACCGCTGTTAAATTAACCTTGGTTTTTAACTGGAACCGCTGTTAAACTGGACATTTAACAACGGTTCCAGTAAAAACCGCTGTTAAATTTACACTGCAAAATTAACAGCGGTTTTTGCCGAATTGCTGTTAAATTAACAGCACCACCTTTAACAGCGGTTCTGGAACCGCTGTTAATGTGGCTCCAGAACCGCTGTTAGAAACCCAGTTTTGTAGTAGTGAAATTTTCACATTAGCAAACCACACAGGCAATTATTCACATTGGAAACCTACACAAGATTCAACCAACATTTCATACAGTATCATCCACATACGTTCGAGACAAGTCACATAACAATTCACATCCACAGAATCTTCCTGAACAATCAATATTGTAACCATGAGGGTTTTATACCCCAGTTCACACATAGCAATATCACTATGAGTCACAAAGCCGAATGTATTTGGAACAACCACCACTAAAATCACACCAATCCAGACAAACATTCATTCATAATAAAAATGATGCACACTTGTTCACATAAGGATTTGAGAGGAATATATTTCGTATGACAATGTACTTACCTCGATAATCGCTCGCGGATACTCCAAAGAACACTGTTGATCGAAAACCCCCAAAACCTATAATTTTCGTGAGGAACAACAATAACACAATTACTACGAGAACTAATACCAACATCAACGGAATCGTATGCCGAATCAATCGAAAGAAACACATTGAAACATTTAATCGGATATTAAATGTTCACGGTCCCTCAAGAACGTAAAAATCATCAATCGAGTTGAACAAATCGGAGATATGGATATACAATCCATAGAACATGTTTAACAACATCATTGAACAACAACCGATTCATCAAAATAGATGGAAAACCCAGATCAAGAACAAGACCCTAAAAAGTCAACTCTAGGGATTCAAGAAAATACCTCGATCCGATGTATAAAAATGGATTAGATGATGTTATAATCACCTAGGATACTCCAAAACACCTTGTAATGGGACAAAATCGGCCAAGACCATGAACCCTAGTCGCCCACGACCCACACCCGCGGAGAGAAGAGAAAATGAGGAAGAAATGAAGAAATATGACTGCTGTCCAGCTTTATACCGGACGAATTAGCATGCGCTAACTACAGTCGTTAGCGTTTGCTAACGAGACCTGCCGACCGAGTCCAGTAGCTTCTGGACAGTTCTGCACCTTCCAGGTAGCGTGCATTAATAAGGACAATAGCGTACGCTAAGACATACGATCGGGTGTGCTAACCACAAGCGCTAGAGTGCGCTATCGGGACCCCAGTCCCAGCCTAGTGGCTCCTGGACTGCCTGTTAGCGTGCGCTACCATCCCCGTAGCGTGCACTAACCGCGGCACCCTTAGTAGCATGCGCTACACTACAATGAATCAAAACTCATGCAATGATCTGAATCGCAACCAAACACGTGTCAAAATAGTGTACACCCAAACATGGCACACGACCCCAAAGACATGGACAACAACCATCCGCTAAACCTTAGAAAAATCCAACGAAACCAGAACGAAGATCTCGGGTATTACATTCTACCCCCTAAAAAATAAGTTTCGTCCCGAAATTTAAAACATGGAACGATAGACAACCAAGGAAAAACAAGTACTATCGGGTTCCGAGATTCGGTCATATGATAAAAATGTAGAACGATATAGTTTCGAATATCGAAACCGGTACGAGTTGTCAAAATTGGAAAGCACCGAAATGCATAAAAAAAAAGAAAAATATAGATATTACATTTTTCCCCTCAAAAAGGACGTTTCGCCCCGAAACTCAAGAAGTAAAAAGTTCGGTGTAACTCGAACGCATCTTCTCTTCACACGTAACCTTCTCGGCTACAAGAATCTCACTGGATCCGACAATGTGACTCGGATTCAATACACGAGTCTAAGCAACAATTATACCTACGAGCATGGTGAATCAAAATTGAGAAAGATGGGTTCGAAAATGAATGCTACGAAATTTAGGAAAATCCCGAGATGACCCAAACGTTTGAAAAATAAGTTTTGCGACCAAACTTAAGTGCGCGAGTTCATAGCACAATTGAACATATAAAAATGAACTTATGGGAACAACTAACCATTATGAACTAGATCAACAGAAATCAATATTCACGTGAAAAAGAAGAAAAAAAAAGAATCGTATCATCCCCGGATTACTCCGGAACAACTTTCAAATTTATCTGAAAATAAAAAGGGTAGAAGGAAATATGGGTTCTGATGCGCAACTCCGATGAACAACCATTCGAAATACCAGAAAATAGGCTCGGAGGATAATTATACCGAGAATGTCCAAAATAGTAAGATCATGGAATAATTCAAAATGATCATGAAACTCGTTCATTTCACAAAATATAAGAAAAAAATATGTCCTAAAAATCATGACGAGCACAAGCAAGTCGCTAGAATCTGAAAAGGTACGAGAAACGGAAAAAATGGGATTATCATTCTACCCCTCTAAAAATAGGGAGCGGTAGTATAAACCAAGAAAATGGCTGAAGCCTTGCGTGCGCAACGATCGTACCTTACGGCCGTAATCGGCATAGCCTTACGGCCGTAATCAAGCTCCCAGGGCAAACTGACTGAAATATGCCGAATCACAACAATCGTAACTGGCCAGTGCTTAGTGGCCGTAACAATGCCTTACAGCCGTATCCTGAAGAACCTTACAGCCGTAACCAAGTCCTCCCAAGCCAGGGTGTGCGGACATCTTACGACTGTAATCGGCCAGGCCTTACGGCCGTAACCCGACCCATCCAGCCCTCCGACTTCCCGGCTCGATACTCGACAACGTCTCGATCACGCGAACGCACCGGCTATGATCCAAAACAATAATGAACAGGCTACGAAACTCAACGTACCACAGTACAAGCATGCGATTCCAGAAACGCAGACGCCAACAGTCCGTTCGACCGAAGAAAATTCAACTAAACCGGAATAAAGATCTCGGGTATTACATTCTACCCCTATTAAAAGAAGTTTTGTCCTCGAAACTTAAAACATAAAACGATAAATGCAAAACAATCTCAGATAACACACACTATTTGTTGCTGATGACCTGCAACGAATCACATGCAGCACGTAGCCACTACCATCCACACCGCTACACCCGAACGACAACAAAACACAACGAACAAAAATCAATACGATTGACCAACCCAAATAGTACATCAATCAAAACGCGAGCTAGTCGCTGAACAAATACGAAATTCCACAGCCCAAGGGTTGGAAGATTGAAAACGAAACTAATTTCCCGAACTTAAGGAAATTACGAAGGAGTCTGAATGCTCAACAATCACGAAACGAGATCAACAAAAACCGAACAATCAAATGATCGAACCACAACGATCAAGACAACAACAGTCGAACAATCATGTTCGAATCACGACAAACAATAAAACTCAAATAACAACCCTAAAGTTCACACCTGGACTCGAGACAATATATGATCCGGTGAAAACAACAAGATGTGCATTCACCTAAGATTCACAGGAAATGGAATAGCAATTGAAAAGTCATAACGACAAACAGATTATTCCGAAACAATATCACAACTCATTCGACCAACAAAAGCAAAAGACAGGACAAGTTCAGGAAATGTCAACGGACACAAACGAGTCGACAGAGTCAAAAATACAGAAGTTCAAAATCCGATCCACTTCTAATAAAAGGAGTTTATTTTCGAAATTCGAAACATCAAAGCAAGGGATATAACATAACATACAACTGGTAGACTACACCCCTTAGGTACTCATAAGGGTCGATCCTGATATCAGTGCTCAAGTCCGTGCCTCGGAAGGCTCGGTAACCAGCTCGCAAAAACAACCACTTTGCACAGCTACCAAAATGTCACGAGCAATGAGTGAACGCGACAATCCTCGAAATGAAGGGTACAGACTAAGCAAGTATCTGGGATACGGGTCGACGCAATACACATACATATGATCACGAGGAATCAAAGTGAAGACGTATGAGTTGGTAGATAAATGCTCCCAAAGTTAGGAAAATTCTCAAAATTGACCAGACGTCCTGAAACCACGCTTCGAGTTCAAGTAACACATTCGAGCTCATAACTCGTCTAAAAAATGCTAATTGCACTAGTAGGAACAATTGTTTCGAACCAAGTCTGCAAGGATCAAAATCAAATGTAGAAAGACCGTGATAATCTACAAAAATATTCATCGTATTCAACTGTTTGATCAAATCCTTCCAGCTCTCTATCTTTTTTATCTACAATTAAAAATAATACGAGTTAGAAGTGATTCATATAAATGTACGAATTACGATATAATAATTTATATAATTCATTTTTTTTAAAAATTAAATATTTAATAAATATATAAAAAATTAAATTTTTAATTATATATATATCTATATGTCGGGTCTGGGGCATTCGGGGGATAGGCATCCCGGCCCCGGCCCCTGTAATATCTGGAATTTATACTACTGTGGTTTAATATTATTTTATCCGAGTTATGTTGTACAACGTGGAATCTGTACGGTATGGATAAAATAAATGAAGGACTGAAAGATCTGTATTGGTATAATTGTCGCACTTAATCGACAATTGCATTTGAGGATATTGTGTATCGTATGAGAATATTATTTGAAGTAGTATACATATTCAGTATGCCGTATGTTCGTATTATGTATGTTGAGACGTTGGACAAGAATAGCTGAAAATGGCTAAGTACAGCCCCATTAGCGCATGCTACGATGTATACTTAGTGTACGCTAATACACAAGGATTACGTACGTTAAGAAGTAGAGTTAACGTACGTAAGGTTCACAGATATTACGTACGTTAAGTGAATGGGTTAACGTACGTAAAGCTCAGATCAGATAGGATCCAGATATGATCGACAGGTGGGCCCGTGGTCGGCAGCAAAACGTGCACGGGTGAGTCAACGCTGAGTTAGCGTATGCTACGATTAGTGTATAACTTACGCTAACTAGACATTTACTATAGCAAGTCAACATACGTATTACATACGCTATGAAGGAAGTATTACGTACGTAAACGAGTGAACGAAACAAGTCGGTAAGCTACGGAATGATATTACGTACGCTATGAAGGACACTTAGTGTACGTTAGGTGGTATTACGTACGTTAATGCTGATGGATAATGTACGTAATGAGCGATGCAGTTTATAAAATGAAGATCGGCTTCTCATTTCTTCACGAAAGAAACACCATTTCTTCCTCCAAACTTCGTCCCTCTGAGTGTGTTAGTGAGATTTAGCCTCTTCCAACTTGATTATAAGCTTGGAAACATGGATTTGAGGCTAGGAGATGAAGATGTTGATGATTCTTGAAGAGTTTGATTGTGCTATTCATGTTCTTGAGGTATGTTGTTGAACTCTACACCTTGATTTCGGATTTTTGGTATAATTATCCGTATTTGCTTCGTATGATGATGATTAGAGTGTTGTTGTTACGATTCTTGAGGTTATGTGAAGTGTATATTGAAGAATATGATGATACACGACTTGGATTACGAATAAGATGATTATCTACATGTTAAAGGATATCGAATTGTGTTGTTTTGATGACTATGAACATGATTTTGAATCACTTAGTATTCTTGAGGAACTTCTTGATGAATTTAACATAGCAAGACGATCATATGTTGAATTATCGGTATGAAGATTGAATATTCGTTAAGTCGTGTTGATTGTATTGGTAGAATTCGTATCTTCTTGACGAAATACGAATCATGATAACAATTTTGATCCGGAAAGATTATAGTTAATCTTATAATAAGATTATAAATGGTATTGAACTATTTGGATAGTTCGGATTGTCGATTATGCCGATATTATTGTTCCACTATGAAATTTACAATTATAAACAAGGAGGAATCGTGTTAATTCGTATGAATTCGGAATAGAATATGTCATGTAATCCTTGTTATCGAGATGGGTTGATCATTGATATGATTATCGGATTATGTAAACGTATCGTGGTAATGAGTTCATGATTGATTGATTCTGGTTGTTCGGATTTATGTTTAATTGGGATAATTGTGGAATCGTTGAATTTGTCGATCGGTTATATTGAGTGTTAATTATCGGATATCGGTTCATATGGTGGATATGAGTTCGTAATAGTTTGAGTTATACTATTTGGTTTGTATATGATCGAAGTGTAGTTGAACTGTTGAGATCGATTTGTTGGTTATGTCGGTTATTGATGGTTATTGGATTGTTGTTTATTGATTACTTAAACAAGTTGTGATCATTGATCGATGGTTATAATCGTCCACTAGAAAGTGTGTTGCGGTCGTGTTCGAGTATGTTCGTGAATCGCTTTGGCCGGGAGCCGAGGAGCTCGTAGACGAAAGGCAATGAGATTGGTAGCAGTTTCATCATCGTCGTATCGGTATCGAGGCAAGTTATTACTTGCTCAGTTTATAATATTTAATGAATGATTTCCGTTTTATTCGTTTATAATTCATATAGCAATGTTTATAATCTTAATCACATGAGATTTGGGATTATAAGTTGTATTTGAGTTTTGGGAATTAAATCGTAATGTATGTGATTTACATTTGTTGTTAGTATGCTTAGTATCGAGGATACATTGTGGTATAGACAAAGGCATGAATTATCTACCGTCCGTGACATTTTGGATCGTCGAATATTTAGAATAATGGTTGGTGATGGTAGATATCAAGATTTCTCTCGAAGGACTCAGAGCAAGTATTTTAATCATTGTCATCTTTTGTGTCGATCATGTTATGGTACATTCATGAATCGTTGTTGTCATGCGTTTGTGCATTATTGTTGTCGTACATTGTGTACTGTTGTTTTGTGCAGTTGTGCATTGTTGTCATATGTCCACCATGCGTTGGCCCGACGGGATCAACATGGGATATCTATAGATGTGTACGCTGGATCATTGGACAGGTAATGCTACCATGCGTTGGTCCGACGGGATCATCATGGGGATCTATAGCTGTGTGCGCTGGATCGTTGGATTACCATATGTGTTGTTATTGTGCATATGTATATTATGGGTTGCCATAAGTATACAGTGTCGTTATTGATGTGAGCATATTAACGTTGTCATATGAGTATGCATTTGTAGGTCTTGTGTTAGGACCATGTCCGTATGTTGTATTGATCTGATCTCGGATTAGATTGACGTGATTTGTCATGGAATTGCATATCCTGATGTATGTTCCGTATTTTCCTTTAGTATTTGCCTTTGATGGACAATCGATTATCGTGTTGAGATGTGATGATGTTACCCGATGGATTGGGTTGGACAGAGTAGTAGATTTCGTAAGAGTGAGTTATGATGATGTTTTGAGATTCTTGGGTATTGCTGGAGGTACCATATGGACGTTATATTTGAGTTAATTGATTAATCGAGATTACGAAATGCGCATTGTGATAATGGTTATTCTGATGAGGATTATTCGAGTAAGTAAAGTTACGACAGTAAGATTACATTGGTCGTATTCTTACTTAGTATTTCCATTAGTATGTAATTGTTGACGTAATGTGATGGTTATCATTGTTGGATATTATGGCTGACCCCGTCGTGGGATTTCTTTTTAGGTTCTTGGATTATCAAGCTTGTAGCGGTCGTGGAGAGATGAGCTTCCTGGAGGATACTCGCTACGGCATGTATTTGTGTGTTGAGTTTCCTGATCAGTTGTTATATTCCGCTACTAGAGTATTTTAATTGGTTGTCTTTTCCGCTGCGTGAGTATTTTTAAATGGCCTTTTGGTATCTGGTAACTTAGATTACTTTGGCAATCATTTTCTAAACTATTTTGTTGGTACGTGTAAGCGATAGCTTAACGTACGTTTTAAAACTGTTGAGTTTTGGCATTTCGGGCCTTGTGGTTTCAAATGAGATTTTTACGACATTTTTGAGAAACGGATTTTATTAAATCTTTGAATGATTTTAAAGATAGTACCGTCATTCGCCTCTTAGGCGTTTGTAAATGTTTGCGAAAATTTCCTTCAGCCTTGTGGGTTCCATCTCGAGGCCCACGACGCTGTATTATTCCTGGATGGCTCTCGGGGTGTTACAGAATATGGTATCGGAGCTTAGGTTGCGAAAACCTAGGCAGTCGGGTCGAGTTGGGTCGTGCTTTTGTCGTGTCATTCGAGTTGTCGGTTGACAAGTGTTTGAGCTCTGGGTTTTTGTTGTTCACTCGGGTTTGTGCGCTATGAGATTTACCAGTGTAGTACTGGGGCTGTTGTAAACTTTTTCAAATGGTGTTAACACGTTCTTCGAATAGAGATGTGTTGTGTTCTCGAGTTGAACTGTGTTGCAAAATGTGTGTTTTGTAAATGTCTGTGTCGAGTATTTTCTAGAGTTGAGACATCTGCCAATATCACGGGGAATCGTCAACTTCACGATCTGTAAGTATTTGGATTTTTGAATTGCATTGAGATTTATTTCCATTCTAAGTCGATATGTTTTGAGATTCAAAAAGATATTATGCGTTACAGTATAAGATGACAGAGTTGAGACAGGATTGATGATCTTAAGAAACTATGATTTTGGAAATTAATATGTCGATTAAATTTTGGAAATGGAGCTGTACATTTGGGGGGAATGTTGTGGACGGTTGAGAAGAACATGTAGTCATGTTAGTTCATTTTGAGATATATGGAACTGTTTGAAACATTTGAAAATGATACTTTTCAAAATGAATGTTTTGCGGATGTTTTACGGAAAATGATTTTGGGCCGAGACCCAATTGATTTTGAAATAGTTTTATAACTCAGGATTTGAGGTCCGGAAGGGTTTTCTACATTATAAACTTCTTGAAATACAGAACGATATACGAGCCGAGACCCTAATGTTTCAAAAGGATTTTTCATGGTTTCTAAAACTCCCGAGATTTGTAAAACACTTTACCAATCGTTTACCTATTTCGGGCCTTGTGGTTTCAAATGAGATTTTTACGATGTTTTTGAGAAATGGGTTTTATTAAATCTTTGAATGATTTTAAAGATAGTACCGTCGGTCGCCTCTTAGGCGTTTGTAAATGTTTGCAAAAATTTCCTTCAGCCTTGTGGGTTCCATCTCGGGGCCGACGGCGCTGTAATATTCCTGGATGGCTCTGGGGGTGTTACAGCACCGGTTTCATGTAAGCGGGTATCCCGGCCCCGCTCGTTGCGGGTCGACCAGGTTCCTCACCGGGTCGGGTCAAAATACCATGCCTAGTAGGGTCCGACGGGGCCTCTGGAGTTCGTTACTAGATGAGTACGAACAGTTTTTGTGGGATACCAAGTAGGGTCCAATGGCACCTCTGGAGTTCGTTACTTGATGAGTACGAACCGTATTTGTGCGATGCCGGGTAGGGTCCGATGTGGCCTCTGGAGTTGTTACTTGATGGGTATGAACTGTATTTGTGTGATTCCAGATAGGGTCGGATAGGGCCTCTGGAGTTTGTTACTTGATGAGTACGAACAGTATTTGTGGGATGCCAGGTAGGGTCGGATAGGGCCTATGGAATTCGTTACTTGATAAGTACGGATAATATTTTGTTGTCGGATTACATGACCCGTGATTATATTCTAGTTGTCGAGAACTGAATAAATCTTTGTGCTGTGACCCTAAGTGATCTTTGAAAATATAAGGACTCTTTAATCCTAAATATTTTTTCTCTAAAAACTTCCGAGATCTGTAAAATGCTTTACAAATCGTTTACTTGCTTTACTACTGCCTTTCATGGTTTCGGATTATTTTGCTCAAATGAAATATCTCGGGAAGTCTTTTGTTGTGTCTGATTGGTTGATTATTAAGGATTATTATATTCTTGGAATATTATGTGTATGGCTCGTAATTGCACTTTATACTTGCACTAGCAAAATTCCAGTTTGCTAACCCCTGAGTAATCGGGGGGTAGATGCCTACTATTGCATTCAGGTACGTGCAGGTTCTTGAGGAGTTAAACACAAGATCGGTACGAAGGATGATGAAATACAAATGATACTAATCACAAGAAGGAGAGTACTTAGTATTGTCGGTCGAATTTTATTTTTCCTTTCTGCTATAGTGTTTTCCCATCATATGGGAGTGTTGTCGTATTTGACCCCTTTGCGGGTTTGAGTTTTGAAATAGAGATATATATGAAGTTAAGTTGTATGTTATTGATGAAAGACCAAATCGGTCTACTGTTTCATATGTAACCATTTGGCATTTGATGTGATGTCTTGTTTTGTAGTGTTTAGCCCGGTAGATCCTTGTGAGAAGGGTTTACGGCGTGTGATATTTCCGAATGACTTCTGGGGGTGTTATAGTCTTGGACCTGTAGAAGACAAGATTTGTAACGGCTTATCTTGGACCAATAGGAGTCAAAATTCATGCGATTTACCTCGGACTGATCGAAGACAAGACAGAAAGGTTTATCTTGAACCTATTGAAAAAGATAACAAATGAGAGAGGACATAAGCCAGTTTAAGGCCTAACCTCTGTAAATCTCTGTGTCATTTAACTTCTGCACTTATCTACCGCTTCCGCACACGAAAAGAATTTATTACTCTTCACTTCACTATTCAATTAGAAACTTTATTTCTCATCCGAATCGTCAAAATTAAATATCGCCTGCGAGGTGTTCCATAGAAGTTCTCAACGAGTTAAATTGATATTTTTGGAGTCTCATTGATTTGAATTGTTCGCTTTTATGGTAATTTTGTGTTCTAATAGATTCTAGACTGACGAAGTCGTGAATCATCAATCGAGCCTCGTCCATATACAAAGTCCGAGGTCTTGATAATTTGTATTGCGAGTTTGTGAATTGGAGTCTTCATTGATTGATTCAGTAGGCCATATTCGCCAACTATTGTCATGGTATCGTCAAATAATATAAATCCATACACCTTATAATTTACTTCATACACATTATATATCCTACATATGTATATTACACGAGATGTATGAAGAGTATTAGTATGTTGCATGAAGTGGTAAGTCTCGTAACATTATTGTTGTATGTATATATGTGTAATATATGTATAATGAGTATATATTGAATGTGCTGTGTGATATGTGCTGAGCAGGTAGGATGTAATATCCACATTTTTCTATTTTTAGTAATTTCCATTTGGTGTATTTTCAGTTTTCAGTGACTTGGTTGTAACGGTTTTGACATTTTGAGAATGTTTAATTCTGCATGTTTTGACATTCGAGTGTGCTTCGGAGTTGTTTTACTCAATTTCGTATTTATTAGCAATCTTTCCGCTTTTTGGTTCGTTTGGCATAATCATGGTTCGAAATGACTGTTTTGTATATCCCATAAGTTCGTGTAACACTGGGAGTCGTGTTAGGAGTTTCGGTTTTGTTGTTCGACCTCGTATCGTGTTTTTCGAATGTTTTGGGCCGTTTTATAATTTCCTAAAAATTTAGGGTAATTACTTTCGTTGTCGCATGCCGAACCTTCGGGTAGTCAGAATCGTTTTTTCTTGCGGCGCTTAAGTTCGCCATCTTGAACTCTTCGTAAGCGTGTCTTCAGGTTTTGTCAATCATCATGTTACGATTCTGTGATATTCCTTTCCAGTATAATCGGCTCTCAGTAGTTCTGAACTGCATGAGGCTTACATACGTTATCAGTAATATATAACGTACGTTAGGTTTATCCTGCTTACGTACGTTAAACTTCAGTAGCGTATGTTATAGCCTTCAGAGAATCGAGCAGAGACTTCTGCCAAGCCATTACGTACGTAACAGACAGGGTGTTACGTATGCTAAGTGTATAACGTACTTTAAGTTCTCCTGGATTATATACGTTATAGAAGACCGATTTATATACCTGGTTCAACGTTTTCTCTACGGGTTTCTTCCATTTCTTTTCTCTTCCGCGAATGGGCGATCATTGGGCGATTTTTTTAGGGCGATTCTAGTGCTTCAATCTTTCAAGTATCGTCTTCCTTGAGTTTTTGGTGTAGATTAACAACATTAAATCGTGTTCTTCGCCATTGATCCGAGGTATAATCTCCAGAACCCTAATTTTTGAGAATTAGTGGTTTTCGTGATTTTGTCTGATTAGCTCTGAATTGTTCTTTAATTTTCAATGTATATGATTAATCTTCACCGTATTCATTTTTTCCCTATGAATTCATGGTAAATTTTAGTATGTTTGAGAAATTGATAGGGTTTGGTTGCGATCCACCCTCATAGTGAGTTTGTATGAATTTCCTTAATTCGTAGGTGGGGCTACCGGGCGTATTTCAGTTCCCATTCTAGTTGTATGGTTGTTGATGATTGTTTTATTGATCGTTTAGGTTCGTAATAGTCAAGTTCATCCAATCTTGATCGTCTACTGTCTCGGAACATTGTATCATATCTCAAAGGCAAGTAATTCTTATGAAGCTTATATTCTTGAATGTGAAAAAGTACTACATATGAGTGTGAGAGTTGTACGTTCACTACAGAGGGTCCGATGGGTCCTTGGAGGGATCCATGTTTGGTTGGGTCCACGAACATTGGGGTTGACCACTCCGGAAGGGTCCTCATGAGGATTTTTACTACTGTGTCATATTTTTGGATTTTGCATTTCCATAAATCATTATCATAGCTTTTCAAACTATTGATGCATGTACTTTAAAATTGTAAGATATAGGGATTCATTTGTATTACTTGCACTAGTTATTCCACGGCTAACCCATTTGGGGGAAGTACGTTTCATGTATTTCAGGTACGAAGAATGCGAATGGATGAGTACCGGGGCAGTACGACGATGACGGCTTGGCGTGATACTGTGATGATTTATATCATTTTCTTTGAGTCCGGTCTTTGAGTTTATTTTTGTCATGAACTATTAGTTGGTACTCGAGTACTATAGGATTTGTTTTATTCTCATTGTTTTTGTTCGATATTGTGGTCTGTTGTGGATTTGAGTTTTGTCATTGGAGTTTCATCGGCCTATCCGATTGATTTGGTTGTGGTTTGATATTATTATAAAATTCTTGAAGTTTTAAATTGGATTGTGTATGAATTTAGCCTTGTGGGTCCCAGGCAAGGATTTATGATGCTGTGACATACCGTGAATATCTTGGGGGTGATACAGAATATGGTATCAGAGCCTTAGGTTAATAGATACCTAGGTTGTTGGTCTTTTGGGTCCAGTCGCGTTGTTTGTAAACATTGTATCATTGCGCTGCCATTATTTTAGTTTGACCGGTACTAGTAAGTTCTCTTATCCTTCTTATCTTCTTTATTGTCTTGTCTTTCGACTTCGTAACAATGGGGAACCGATCACCATAACTGTTATATTTTGAACTGTACTTATGTATTTTTTTTCTTTTTCCATTCTTTAGAATGTCAGCTGGTAGAGGACGCGGAAGCAATCGCGGTCGCGGTCGAGGGCGTGGCGCAGCCAGTGGGGCGGCCATGTCTCTCAGTTCGGGTGGTGGTTCGACTACTCCTACCTTGTCGAATTCAGTTCATCCTAGTACCAATGGTCATTAGGACCAGTCGGCCAGTCAAGGGAATTCTGCAGGGAATAATGCGGGTATAGGTGTGGCCATTATATTGCAACAAGTGGCTAACTAGATGGCTCTTTTGACCCAGGCGGTTCAACTCAACAACCAACCTCCTGTGGCGGACATCGGGGTAGAGAAATGGTTACATGATGTGATCCGAATTTGCCTCCCTCAGTTCATTGGTGCTACGGATCCAGTTGGTTTAGGAAAACTGGATTAATGAAATGAATAAGGTTTTTGTGGCGGTGAACTGTCCATAGGCACGTAAAGTGCCGATTGTTCAATACTTTCTAACGAGAGAGGCTGCTAGCTGGTGGCAAGCAGTTGAACCCCAAGACCATGTGGTTACTTGGGATGAATTTATAGAATTTATGGAAGCCGAATATTGCTCGTGGCATGTCCAAGAAGACAGAATACGAGCCTTCTTCGAGGCTAAACGCCAGGACATTCCCGCATCTCAGGAAAAAATCAAGTACAATCAGCAGCTCAACCATGTGAAGGGTCAAGTGAGAGAGGAGAGAGATAAAATCCGACACTTTGACACGCGGATGAAGTCGAAAATTTGGCATGACATGGCAGGATTTTCTTGCACTACACTAAAAGAGTATCAGGGCAAAACACTGACCTATGATATGTCCTTCGCGGCTACAAAGACGGCAAGTGAAGGTAAGAAGCATAAGACCTCCGGTAACTTTTCTGGCGGTAAGAGTAACAACCAACAGAGATCTCAGTCGGTGAACTACTTTTAACACCCCCAAGTTATTCAGGGAATATTACAGCGCCGTAAGCCCCGCCATGGGGCCCACAAGGCTAAACATACGCGGAACTGTAAATTTTGACCGAGAAGGTCTACACACAATAGAATGAAGACAATACAAAGGTATTCAAAAACATAACCAAGGTATTCACAGACATCACAACACGAATCAATATTTCGGCAAACACAGGCCGGGACATCCAAGAAAATGGAAAACAATACTCGAGTATTCAATAGCCAATCCAGTACAACATCACTGAACGGAAAACTCATAACATAACTGGAAGAAAGACACAGTATCACACTTGCCCACCATCTTCATGCCGACCCGATACCTGCCTGTCCGTCCTCCTGGAACCTGAAATACATGAAACGTATTTCCCCCATAAAAAGGTTAGCCGTCGAATAGCTAGTGCAAGTATATCAAGTATGAAACACAATACTCCTCGACAATAAAGTAAATGAAACCGTCAATTCATCAGTTTAAGACTAGTATTCCGGAATAACTAAAATCTCATAGTGTCACATCAAGACGTATGTGAATGCCGTAGAAACGGTTCGTTCATATCATACGCCGTTACATGTAGGAATGCCGTAGAAACGGTTCGTTCATTACATGCCAACAATACATATATGAATGCCGTAAAAACGGTTCGTTCATAATATGCCATCAATATATCTATGAATGCCGTCAAAACGGTTCATTCATGATATGCCATCAACATATCTATGAATGCCGTAAAAACGGTTCGTTCATGATATGCCATCAATATTTCTTGCTTTCAAAGTCGAGAATGTACAATCATAAATGTATACTTGCCTTTGAGACATCGACAAATCGAATGGAAAAAGGTATAAGTTCGGTAGGTCCAAGAACGCGCTTCCGGCACCTAAACGATTCGCAAGGAATATGATAATCAATTATCCATATTCGAATTACACGAAGAAACCCCCGAAACCCGTCTACGATTCATAAAAATATACGGATAATCAACTAGAGGTTGGAAAATCGTCCAAAACTCACAAGTCCGAAAACGGCACAATCCAAACCGTAAAATCGTAGGAAAGCATGCATACGGTATAGATACATCATAATCTCAAGGTTCTCAAACTTCAAAATGGATAAATCTGACGAATCTACGAAAAACCCCAAAATTCCCAAAAAGTAAGGTTCTAAGGATTTTTACATTGATTCGGACGTTAGGATGAATTAGATGTTGTGAAATCCTTGTTCTCCAACTAGATATGTCGTTGTTAGAAGGAAGATCGCTTCTAATCGCCCAAGACCGTCTCTCCCGAGCGATTCCCGTCGAAAAGGAGTGGAGAAGGTGAGAAATGACAAAAATAAAGTCAACTGCCATATATATACCTGTCCAGTCTAGCGCATGCTACGCCTCCTTCATTAGCGTGCGCTAGCGAAGTCACCGGATAGTCCAGTGGCTTCTGCCGGCTCCGTTAGCGTGCGCTACTCGTCTGTCTCTAGCGTGCGCTAGTCCAAAATGTGGCAACTAGTACTGGAGTCCAGAACTTACTGTCTCCGCCCTGCTCAAAACTTAGCGTGCGCTACCGATATGCCTTAGCGTGCGTTAAGCAATAGCTTTAGCGTGCGCTAGACGAAGCCTAGCGTACGCTACCTGATAGTCCAGAAAACCTGGCAACCTCACTGCCTCTGCCAACCAGCCCGGTAGCGCGCGCTACGGACGGGTGTTAGCGTGCGCTAGTAACCACGAATAGCGCGCGCTAACAACTCCTAGCGTGCGTTAATCCGCCAGTCCAGAGAGCAGTCTGGGTTACTGGTTCTGACCTGGCTGATCCCCTTAGCGTGCGCTACGGCTCAAAGCTAGCGTGCGCTAATGAAGCAGAATTAGCGTGCGTTAGCCTAGGCCTAACGTGCGCTATTACTCTGGCCCAGAACACTTCCGCAAGGTTTAGAACAACATGATCAAGACCCAAACAAGATACGAAACTCAATAACAATATTAACAACATCTCCAAGCATTTACAGAGCGACAAAATAAGGAGGACGACAAAGTCAAACAGCCAATAAAAGTACGGGTATTACATTCTCCCCCTCTAAAAAGAAGTTTCGTCCCGAAACTTAAGAAATAAATAGTTCGGGGTATTCCACCCGCATCTCCTCTTCCGTCTCCCAAGTTGCCTCCTCGACTCCATGTCTCGACCATTGCACTTTAACCAGTGGAATGGTTAGGGCTGTTATCGGACCGGTCCGGCCCGGTTTTTCACAGACCCGGAATCGGTCCGGTAAGGTACCGGATAGACCCGGTCCGGACCGGTAAGAAAACCGGGTCATATTTAAGATCCGGAACCGGTCCGAAATAGGTACCGGGTAGATCCGGTCCGAATCCGAAACCCGAATCCGGAACCCGGAAACCCGAATCCAGAAATGAGAGAGTAGTGGAAGGGAGGAGGCATATTTATAGTTGATACCAAGGCTTTTAGATGGTTTATCCCACCAATGTGGGATGAAACCTTAAGCAAAATGGTGATGGAACTCAAGGTGAACCAAGCAATGTGGGATGAAACCTTAAGCAAAATGGTGATGGAACTCAAGGTGAACCAAGCAATGTGGGATGGGAAAAAATCCCAATTCCCCGATGGTTTTAAACAAGGGAATTATTTTGTTATTAATTATTTTGTATTAATTATATCTATATTATATTGTATTGTTATTAATTATTTTGTATTAATTAGATCTATTATTATCAAGTTATTAATTAATTTTTTTATTACTATAATTAATAAATATAATAACAAGTAATAAAAAATTTATATACCAAAGGCCTTAGGCCTTGTTTGGTGTGTGTGTATATATATATATATATATATATATATATATTATCGGGTCTTTTTCCGGTTTTCTCGGTCCGGGTCTTATCGGTTTCGGTTCAATATTTAGAACTCGAATCCGAACTCGTTAATTGTCGGGTGAGTTTCGGTCCCGGGTTTTTCGGTCCGGTTCATGACCGGGTTTCGGGTTCACTCGGACCGCTAACAGCCCTAGGAATGGTCTTATGCCGAAGTTGTTTCTCGCGACGCTCGAGGATCTTCACGGGTCTCTCCGGAAAGGTAATATCCTCGGCTACGTCAATCTCACTGTAGTCGATAATGTGGCTCGGATCCGGTACGTACTTTCTCAACTGAGACACATGAAAAACACTATGGACGTGACTCAAAGCTGGAGGCAACGCCAAGCGATAAGCTAAATCTCCAACTCTGTCCAAAATCTCGAAAGGTCCGATATACCTCGGACTAAGTTTCCCCTTTTTCCCGAAGCGGAAAACTCCATGGGTCGGCGACACCTTGAGTAAGACATGATCCCCCACTTCGAACTCCAAGGGTCGACGACGAGCATCAGCATAAGATTTCTGACGACTCTGGGCAGCCAGCAATCGGTCCCGGATAATAGAAATCTTTTCCTTAGTCTCCATCAACATGTCCGGCTCCGTCCCAACTAGCTCAGAAGCCTCGTCCCAACATAATGGCGACCTACATCGCCTACCATAAAGTGCCTCGAAGGGTGCCATTTTGATCGATGCATGCCAACTATTATTGTAAGCAAACTCGATCAACGGCAAGTGAAGCTCCCAATCATTACTCCAGTCTAAGGCAGAAGCCCGTAACATATCTTCCAACGTCTGAATCGTCCTCTCTGTCTGACCATCCGACTGAGGATGAAAGGAAGTGCTCAATCTCAACTCAGTACCCAAAGCCTGATGAACGGCCTGCCAAAAGTGCGATACGAAACGGTCGTCTCGATCAGAAACAATGGTCTTGGGGGCACCGTGTAACCTCACGATCTCAGCAATAAAGGTTCGAGCCAGTCTATCCGGTCCCCAAGTATCCTTAATACCCAGGAAGTGTGCAGACTTGGTCAGCCGATCGAAAATTGTCCAAATCATATTCATTCCGGCCCGAGTTCTCGGCATGCCAGTGATGAAATCCATCGAGATATCTTCCTACTTCCACTCGGGAATGGGAAGTGGTTTCAACAACCCCGCTGGTCGTTGATGTTCGATCTTGACTTGTTGACACGTCAAGCACCATAGTACAAACTCCGTAACATCCTTCTTCATGTTATTCCACCAAAAATTCCGCTTCAAATCTTTGTACATCTTACTCGTCCCGGGGTGGATTGAGTAAGGCGTAGTATGAGCTTCTCGGAGAATTTTCTGCCTCAACTCTAAATCGTTCGGAACACAAAGTCTGCCCTAAAATCTCAGAATACTATCCTCATGAACCATAAAGCCAGGAGCTTTTCCTTTAATTACATCTTCCTTCAGTTGAGAGATCATCGGGTCACTCCACTGCTTCCCTTTGATGTCATCAACCAAGGACGAAGTAATTTCGAGAGTACACAACTGTCCCTGTACTCGTTGAAGACAAACTTCTATCCCTTTCTCAATTAAATATTGACGAATTTTCGTCTGAGATGTAAGAACCTCGAGCATTTGAAGAGACGCCGATTTGCGGCTCAAAGCATCCGCAACGACATTGGCTTTCCCCGGGTGGTAAAGAATTTCCAAATCATAATCCTTTATCAACTCTAACCAACGTCTCTGTCTCATATTCAGCTCCTTCTGACTGAAAATATATTTCAGGCTCTTGTGATCGGTATAAATACGACACGGTGAACCATACAAATAATGCCGCCAACTCTTGAGTGCGAAGACAATTGCGGCCAACTCTAAATCGTGAGTAGGATAATTCATCTCATAAGGTTTTAATTGTCGAGACGCAAAAGCTATCGTCTTATCATGCTGCATAAGAACACAGCCCAGGCCTTGACCCGAAGCGTCACTATAAACTGCAAAGCCCTCACTACCTTGTGGTAAGGTTAAAATCGGCGCTGAAGTCAAACGTCTCTTCAGTTCATCGAAGCTCTGTTGTCTCTCATCCGTCCAGATAAACTTTTCGGTCTTCTGGAGCAATTTTGTAAGCGACCGAGCGAGTTTCGAGAACCCCTTGACAAACCGACGGTAATACCCAGCAAGGCCCAAAAAACTACGAAACTCCTTAACATTTTTAGGCGATGCCCAATCTAGCACTGCCTCAATCTTCTGCGGGTCTACACGAACCCCTTCGGCCGAAATCACATGGCCGAGAAACATAACTTCTTCCAACCAAAACTCACATTTCGAGAATTTTGCATAGAGGTGCTCGGTTCTCAAAATGTCTAAAACCAAACGCAAGTTTCAGGCATGTTCCTCCTTATCTCGAGAATAGATCAAGATGTCGTCAATAAAGACGACCACACACCTGTCGAGGTACTCGATGAATATTTTATTCATTAACTGCATGAAAACTGCTGGCGCATTAGTCAACCCAAAAGGCATAACTACAAATTCATAATGCCCATACCTCGTCCGAAACGCCGTCTTCGGAACGTCGGACTCCCTCACCCAGAGTTGATAATACCCGGATCTTAAATCAATCTTCGAGAAAACTGCAGCCCCTTGCAATTGATCAAATAGATCGTCTATACGAGGTAAAGGATATTTATTCTTGATGGTTACTTTATTCAGCTCACGGTAGTCGATGCACAAACGTAGTGAACCATCTTTCTTCCTCATGAAGAGGACAGGCGCGCCCCAAGGCGAAGCACTCGGTCTGATGTACCCTTTTTCCAGAAGTTCTCCCAATTGATTCTTCAATTCTTGCATCTCGGAAGGTGCCATCCTGTAAGGTGCTTTAGAAATCGGAGCCGCATCTGGATCTAAGTCTACGGTAAATTCTATCTCTCGATCTGGCGGTAATCCCGGGAGGTCATCCGGAAAAACATCAGGATACTCATTAACAACCGGAATCGAAGAGAGATCGACTTCGTTTCCTTCCATTTTCAAGGCATAACCCCAATAGTCCGTACGACCTTTATTCAAGAGTTTTACGGCCTTCATGGCACTGATAAGTAACTTGGATTGGCTCGGCTTATGTCCCAAAAATGAGTACTCAAATCCGTCTTTAGTCATCATGGTGATAACCTTGGTACGGTAATTCATAATCGCTTGATGACTATCAAGCCAATCCTCGCCGAGGATCACGTCCTCGCCTTCCATATTAACTACAATCAGATCCGATAACCATTCCATACCGGATATAATCACCAGAAAATCTCTAATCTCCCGATTCCCCGCAATTCTATCCCCGCTAGGCAGTTTCACGATAAAAGGATCGCAAGCAATCATACAAGTTATATTCAAACGGCGTACACACTCTAAAGAAATAAAAGAATGTGTAGCACCCGAATCAAAAAGTACACGGATTGGATGAGATAGAATATGAATGGTACCTGAAGCCACCGCCGCGTCGGATTCGTCTGCTCGACGCATCTCATAAACTCGTGGTTGTACCGAACCGACACTAGAGTTCCCCCCTCCAGCATTCTGACCCCGTCCCCGTCCCCTGCCGAAATTCTGCTGAGGTTGACCAAAAGATTGCCGCTGATTAATACCTTGATCAAGTGGTGTTAGGGCAGAAGCCCGAGTATCCAAAGTCTGGTTCGGCTCGGAACAATAAACCGCTCTATGCCCCATCTGTCCACACGTGTGACACTTTAATGGTGGAAAGTAGCATTCCGAATTAAAGTGGCCTGGACGACCACAATTATAGAAAGTCACCGTGCGATTGGAGGTACCCGGAGTGGGACAGTAACCCCTCTTCCCTTTATTAGAACGTGACGACTGTCCGGAAAAACGGTTAGTCGTCTGAGACTTCTGAAAGTTGCCACCCTTAGATCCAGAAAAATTTCCCGCGACTTTCTGCTTCTTCGGTTCTTCAACGGTATCGTTGTCGGGGCTCAACATATCATGGGCTAAAGCTCTGTCCTGATACTCTTTCAGTGTGGTACAAGCAAATCCGGCCATGTACCGCCGTAAGTCCAAATTTATCCGCATATCAAAATAACGGATCTTATCACGCTCGTTACGCACTTGATCCTTCACATGGATCAATTGTTGGTTGTACTCCACGATCGCTTGCGAAATGGGAATATCTTGTGGTTTAGCCTCGAAGAAGGCTCGGATTCGGCTCTCTCGTACCGGCCAAGGACAAAACTCGGCCTCCAAGAGCTCCTTAAATTCATCCCACGAGGCAATACGATCCTGTGGCTTGATGACCTCCACCAAGTAGCGGCCTCCTTAGTGAGGAAATACTGAGCAATTGGTACTTTCCTCACCTCGGGGCAATCAACCGCCTCGAAAATCTTCTCTAATTCCGCTAGCCAGTCTTCCCACTTAACGGGTCAGTGGCACCGCCAAACCGTGGAGGGTGCATTCGGATTACATTCAAGCGGGGCATCCGTGTTTGGGTTCGGATTATTCAATTTGCAATTTGGGCTAAAATGGTCATCTCGAGTAGCCAATTGTTGATGTGCATTCGAAACTCCAACATCCGCGTTGTTCCACGACCGTTTGATCGTCGTCCGACTCTCGGTGTCGGGATGCACCGAGTTCGACAATCGGGGTTGGTCGACCGCAATCGAATCGACGGAATAAATACGCCACGACCTCTTCCTCGTCCACGGCCACGACCACGGCCACGGCCCCTACCAGCTGACATACTGAAGAACACACAAGGTACGTAAGCACAATTCAAACGCACGTCATTAAGGTGATCGATTCTCAAGAATATCCATAGAAGAAGCATAATGAATAAGGAAACATCAGAAGAGTAAGAGGTCTTACAAGTACCGGTCGCACTGTGATGATGGCAGAGTAGTGATACTGTGGACAATTGAGGACTCATTCGACCCAAAAGACCGACAGCCTAGGTATCCATAGACCTAAGCTCTGATACCATATTCTGTAACACCCCCAAGTTATTCAGGGAATATTACAGCGCCGTAAGCCCCGCCATGGGCCCCACAAGGCTAAACATACGCGGAACTGTAAATTTTGACCGAGAAGGTCTACACACAATAGAATGAAGACAATACAAAGGTATTCAAAAACATAACCAATGTATTCACAGACATCACAACATGAATCAATATTTCGGCAAACACAGGCCGGGACATCCAAGAAAATGGAAAACAATACTCGAGTATTCAATAGCCAATCCAGTACAACATCACTGAACGGAAAACTCATAAAATAACTGGAAGAAAGACACAGTATCACACTTGCCCACCATCTTCATGCCGACTCGATACCTACCTGTCCGTCCTCCTGGAACCTGAAATACATGAAACGTATTTCCCCCATAAAGGGGTTAGCCGTCGAATAGCTAGTGCAAGTATATCAAGTATGAAACACAATACTCCTCGACAATAAAGTAAATGTAACCGTCAATTCATCAGTTTAAGACTAGTATTCCGGAATAACTAAAATCTCATAGTGTCACATCAAGACGTATGTGAATGCCGTAGAAATGGTTCGTTCATATCATACGCCGTTACATGTAGGAATGCCGTAGAAACGGTTCGTTCATTACATGCCAACAATACATATATGAATGCCGTAAAAACGGTTCGTTCATAATATGCCATCAATATATCTATGAATGCCGTCAAAACGGTTCGTTCATGATATGCCATCAATATATCTATGAATGCCATAAAAACGGTTCGTTCATGATATGCCATCAATATTTCTTACTTTCAAAGTCGAGAACGTACAATCATAAATGTATACTTGCCTTTGAGACATCGACAAATCGAATGGAAAAAGGTATGAGTTCGGTAGGTCCAAGAACGCGCTTCCAGCACCTAAACGATTCGCAAGGAATATGATAATCAATTATCCATATTCGAATTACACGAAGAAACCCCCGAAACCCATCTACGATTCATAAAAATATACGGATAATTAACTAGAGGTTGGAAAATCGTCCAAAACTCACAAGTCCGAAAACGGCACAATCCAAACCGTAAAATCGTAGGAAAGCATGCATACGGTATAGATACATCATAATCTCAAGGTTCTCAAACTTCAAAATAGATAAATCGGACGAATCTACGAAAAACCCCAAAATTCCCAAAAAGTAGGGTTCTAAGGATTTTTACCTTGATTCGGACGTTAGGATGAATTAGATGTTGTGAAATCCTTGTTCTCCAACTAGATATGTCGTTGTTAGAAGGAAGATCGCTTCTAATCGCCCAAGATCGTCTCTCCCGAGCGATTCCCGTCGAAAAGGAGTGGAGAAGGTGAGAAATGACAAAAATAAAGTCAACTGCCATATATATATATACCTGTCCAGTCTAGCGCACGCTACGCCTCCTTCATTAGCGTGAGCTACCGAAGTCACCGGATAGTCCAGTGGCTTCTGCCGGCTCCGTTAGCGTGCGCTACTCGTCTGTCTCTAGCGTGCGCTAGTCCAAAATGTGGCAACTAGTACTGGAGTCCAGAACTTACTGTCTCCGCCCTGCTCAAAACTTAGCGTGCGCTACCGATATGCCTTAGCGTGCGTTAAGCAATAGCTTTAGCGTGCGCTAGCCGAAGCCTAGCGTACGCTACCTGATAGTCCAGAAAACCTGGCAACCTCACCGCCCGCTAACCAAATTGAGCGCGCTACGGACGGGTGTTAGCGTGCGCTAGTAACCACGAATAGAGCGCGCTAACAACTCCTAGCGTGCGTTATCCGCCAGTCCAGAGAGCAGTCTGGGTTACTGGTTCTGACCTGGCTGATCCCCTCAGCGCGCGCTACGGCTCAAAGCTAGCGTGCGCTAATCAAGCAGAATTAGCGTGCGTTAGCCTAGGCCTAACGTGCGCTATTACTCTGGCCCAGAACACTTCCGCAAGGTTTAGAACAACATGATCAAGACCCAAACAAGATACGAAACTCAATAACAATATCAACAACATCTCCAAGCATCTACAGAGCGACAAAATAAGGAGGACGACAAAGTCAAACAGCCAATAAAAGTACGAGTATTACACTACTCATCCGGAAAGTCTTTCTGTATGTGTGGAGGCAACTAGAATTTCAAAACCGGCCCTAGTGTTGCCAATCGGGTCATGACGTGTTTTAACTGCGGCCAGTAGGGCCATATCATCCATGATTGCAACCTACCTCCTTTGAAATGTTATAGTTCCGGCCACATGGGCCACAAAGCCACATTTTGCACCGAGGGAGAAAAGACACTTGGGGTTCAGGCATCCACTTCTATACCTGGAGAACCAAGTGTTAATCAGAAGCCATCAGTGGGTCAGCCATCTCAGAGTTTCAGTCGGGGGAGAGGACGGGGTCAGTGCGTTAGGGGGAGCCTCTAGTAATGGTTCGGCACAACTACGTATTTACGAGATGAGGAGAGCTGATGATATAGAGGCTACAGTGTCTACACGTACCGTTTATGTTCTCTCTTATCCAGTTAATGTGCTTTTCGATTCTGGTGCTTCTCATTTGTTCATCTCTTTGGATTATGTGTGTCGATTGAGTATTGATTGTTTGTCTGTTAGTGAATCTTTTGTGGTTAAATTGCCTAGCAGGGATAGAATTATTGGGGATAGGGAGGTTAGAGACTGTCCGGTGATAATTGCAGACAGAGTGTTGCCTTCGAATTTGATCGTCGTGGATATCATTGATGAGGATTTGATCCTCGGTGATGACTGGCTTGATAGACACGGAGCGACAATGAATTACCACATGAGGGTTATATCGATGTTGGCTGAGGATGGTACCGAGCATTCATTTACGGGACACAGGAGGAGGGGTCGGAAACTTATAATTAGCACCACGAAGGCGGCGAAACTCATTATGGAAGGTTGTGTGGGTTACTGGTGTTATACTGTGAGAGCAAAGGATGGGAGAGTCGAACTTTCCTTAATTCGAGGGGTGAACGAGTTTTCGGATATTTTTTCAGATGATTTGCCAGGACTACCACTGGAACGTGAGATCGAGTTCATAGTTGATTTAGAACCAAGTGCAGCCTTGATTTCTAAGGTGCTGTATCGCTTGGCACCTTCGGAAATGCAGGAGCTAAAGAGTCAGTTGGGGGAATTGTTGGAGAATGGATATATCATGCCTAGCGCCTCACCTTGGGGTGCGACTGTCTTGTTCACGAGGAAGAAAGATGGTTCATTCCGTTTATGTATTGATTATTGGGAACTAAACAAAGTGACCATTAAGAATAAATATCCCTTGCCTTGCATAGGTGATTTGTTTGACCAATTACAGGGATATACGGTATTATCGAAGATTGACTTGAGATCTAGATATTACCAGCTCCGAGTGAAGGAGTCCAAAATTCCTAAGATCGCTTTTCGGACTAGGTACATGCATTATGAGTTTGTGGTTATGCCATTCGGGCTAACCAACGCGCCAACAATATTTATGCAGCTGATGAATAAAATATTTATCGAACACCTTGATAATTGTGTAATTGTATTTATCGACTACATCTTAGTATATTCTCGTGATGACGAAGAGCGCGCTCAGCATTTACGATTAGAGTTGGATATTTTGAGGGCTCAGCGATTCTACGCAAAGTTCACGAAATGTGAATTTTGGTTGAAGGAAGTTATATTTCTTGGTCATGTAATTTCGGCTGAAGGGGTTCATGTAGACCCCTTGAAGATCGAAGCAGTATTAGATTGGGCACCGCCTAAGAACGTGAAGGAAGTTCGTAACTTTTTGAGTCTTGCTGGGTACTATCGACGGTTCGTCAAGGGGTTCTACAAACTTGCTCGACCACTTACACAATTACTCCACAATTCTGAAAAGTTCGATTGGAACGATGAGAGACAACAGAGTTTTGAGGAGCTGAAAACACGGTTGACTATGACGTCGGTTTTAGCCTTGCCTCAAGGGAATGGTGGGTTTTCGATTTATAGTGATGCTTTAGTCCAGGGACTCGGGTGCGTCCCCATGCAACATGAAAGGACTATAGCTTTTGCGTCGCGACAGTTGAAACCATACGAAATGAATTATCTTACTCATGACTTGGAGTTGGCTGCAGTTGTGTTTGCACTAAATATTTGGAGCCACTATTTATACGGTTCTTTGTGCCGGATTTATACCGACCATAAGAGTTTAAAATACATTTTCATCTAGAAGGGAAAAAATATGAGACAACGACATTGGTTAGAATTGATAAAGGATTATGATTTGGAGATCCTTTACCATCTGGGAAAAGCCAAAGTTTTGGCGGACGCGTTGAGCCAGGAGTCGGTATCGCTTCAGATGCTTGAGGTTCTCACACCACAAGTGAAAATTCGACAGGAGTTTATTGAGCAGGGGATTGAGGTATGAATTCAGCATGTGCAGGTTCAGTTGTGTACCCTCAAGATTACTTTGTCCCTAGTTGATGACATCAAAGAAGAGCAGGTGAATGACCCGATGATCAGTCAATTGAAGGTGGATGTGAAAAAATGGAAAGCCCACGGGTTTATGGTCCATAAGGACAGGATTTTGATATTCCAGGGAAGACTCTGCCCCCCAAATGATTTAGAGTTGAGGCAGAGAATACTTTGAGAAGCCCATGTTACTCCTTACTCCATCCATCCCGGAACGAGAAAGATGTATAAAGATCTTAAGAATAATTTTTGGTGGAATAATATGCAGAAGGATGTCACGGAGTTCGTATCCCGGTGTTTGACGTGCCAACAAGTCAAAATCGAGCATCAGCGATAGCCGGGCTGTTGAAGTCGCTTCCTATTCCCGAGTGGAAGTGGGAAGATATCTCCATGGACTTTATCACTAGGATGCCGAGGACAAAAACTGGAATGAATATGATTTAGATGATCGTTGATCGATTAACCAAGTCGGCACACTTCTTTGGTAATAGGGATACTTGGGAACCGTAGAGGCTCGCTCGGACATTTATAGCGGAGATTGTGAGATTGTACGATATACTTAAGACTATTGTTTCAGATCGGGATGGCCATTTTGCGTTGCATTTTTGGCAACCGGTTCATCGAGCTTTGGGTACTGAGTTGAGATGGAGTACATATTTCCATCTGCAATCAGACAGTCAGACCGAGTGGATGATCGACATTATAAGATATGTTGCGGGTGTGTGCCTTAGACCGAAGTAGTGATTGGGATTACATCTACCATTGACTGAGTTTACTTACGATAATAGTTGGCACGCATTGATCAAAATGGCACCTTTCGAAGCACCATATGGTAGACGGTGTAGATCGCCACTTTATTGGGATGAGGCCTCGGATTTAGTTGGGATGGAGCCGGATATATTGATGGAAACTAAGGAGAAGATTTCTACCATTCGAGATAGATTGTTGACTACTCAGAGTCGATAAATATCCTTTGCCGATATTCGTCATCGACCCTTGGAGCTCGAAGTGGGAGATCATGTACTACTCAAGGTATCATCGATAAAGGGAGTTTCCCATTTCGGGAAGAAAGGGAAGCTTAGCCCGAGGTATATTTTACCGTTTGAGATCCTAGATAGAGTCGGTGAGTTGGCTTATCGCTTGGCGCTACCTCCAGATTTGAGTCATGTTCATAATGTGTTTAACGTTTCTCAGCTGAGAAAGTACATTCCGAACTCTAGTCACATCATTGATTATGGGGATATTGAGATAGCATATGATGTCACGTTCAAAGAAAGGCCGGTGAAGATCCTTGAACATCGTGAAAAACAACTTCGGCACAAAATCATTCCTTTGGTTAAAGTGCAGTGGTCGAGGCATGGAATCAAAGAAACAACTTGGAAAACCGAAGATAGCATGCGTGCTAAGTAGCCTGAATTATTTATCCATTTTGGTGTATTTTTAGTTTTCAGTGACTCGCTTGTAACGGTTTTGACATTTTGAGAATGTTTAATTTTGCATGTTTTGACATCTGAGCATGATTCGGAGTTATTTTACTCAGGTTCGTGTTTATTAGCAATCTTTCCGCTTTGGTTCGTTAGGCATAATCATGGTTTGAAATTACTGTTCTGTCTATCCCATAAGTTTGTTTAACATTGGGAGTTGTGTCGTGAGCTTCGGTTTGGTTGTTCAACCTCTCATACGTACGTTATCAATAATATATAACATACGTTAGGTTTATCCTGCTTACGTACGTTAAACTTCAGTAGCGTACATTATAGCCTTCAGAGAATCGGGCAGAGACTTATTCTAGGCCTTACCTAATAGACAGGGTGTTACGTACGCTAAGTTTATAACGTACGTTAAGTTCTCCTGGCTTACGTACTTTATAGAAGACCGATTTATTTACCCGGGTCAGCATTTTCTCTGTTGGTTTCTTTCATTTCTTTTCTCTTCCGCGAACGGGAAATCATTGGGTGATTCTGGTTTTTTAATCTTTCAACTGTCATATTCTTTGAGTTTTTGGTATAGATTAACAACATCAAATCGTGTTCTTCGACGTCGATAGGAGGTATAATCTCTAGAACCCTAATTTTTAGGAATTGGGGGTTTTCATGATTTTGTCCGATTAGCTCCGAATTGTTCTTTAATATTCGATGTATATGATTAATCTTCATCGTATTCATGTTTTCCCTATAAATTCATGGTAAATTTTAGTATGTTTGCGAAATCGAGAGGGTTTGGTTGCGATCCGCCCTCGTAGTGAGTTTGTATGAATTTTCCATAATTTGTAGGTGGGGCTTCCGGGCGTATTTCAGTTCCCATTCTAGTTGTATGGTTGTTGATAATTATTTTTTTACGGATCTTTTAAGTTCGAAATAATCAAGTTCATTCAATCTTGATCGTCTACCGTCTCGGAACATTCCATCATGTCTGAAAGGCAAGTAATTCTTATGAAGCTTATATTCTTGAATGTGAAAAAGTACTATATATAAGTATGAGAGTTATACGTTCACTCCGGGAGGGTCCGAGGGGGCCTCGGAGGGATCCATGTGTGGTTGGGTCCAAGGTTAATCATAAGGATTTTTACTACTGTGTCATATTTTTGGATTTTTCATTTCCGAAAATCATTATTCTAGCTTTTGAAATTGTTGATGTGCTTTGAAATTGTAAGATGTAAGGATTCATTTGTATTAATTGGTTATTCCACGGCTAACCCCATTTGGGATAAATACGTTTCATGTATTTCAGGTACGAAGAATGCGAATGGACGAGTATCACGGCAATACGACGATGATGGCTAGGTGTGATACAGTGATGATTTATATCGTTTCCTTTGAGTTCGGTCTTTTGAGTTTATTTTTGTCATGAACTGTTAGTTGGTACTCGAGTACTATAGGATATGTTTTCTTCTCATTGTTTTTGTTGGATATTATGGTCTCTTGTGGATTTGAGGTTTGCCATTGGAGTTTCATCGGTCTATCCGTTTGATTTGGTTGTGGTTTGATATTATTAGAAAATTCTTGAAGTGTTGAATTGGATTGTGTATGAATTTAGCCTTGCGGGTCCCAGGTAGGGATTCACGGCACGGTGACATACTTTGAATATCTTGGGGGTGTTACATAGGACATGCTACCACTTCAGTGATGGTACTAGTAGAGGTGTTCAAATATTCGATTGAACCGGCCATACCACTGGTTCCGAACAGTTGTCCACGATTCGATTAACCTTTGAACGTCCTTTGGTTTGGAACTGGAGCCAATAACTGTCTTAAGATGGTGGATTTCTGGTGTGGGGTTTTGGTGAGCCGCGACCAGGCGATTTAACCATCAATTTTTTTTTTTAATTTTTTAAAAGAATGATTTTTGTAAATTTACGGGGGAAACCGGTTAAATCGTCGGTCGGTCGATTGAACTAATGGTTCTCTCCTTCCCTACATACTTTTCAAAATTCAAATTTTAAATCAACAGTCAAGATCTATTGACCATTGATCATCAACAGTCTTAACATGTTACTGTTGCACAAAAAACGAATGTTCAACCGAGAACGGGCAGTTCAATCGGGAATCGACAGTTTGCAACGGTCACATTCTTTTTTTAGTTTTTAACATTTTAACACATATAACAACCCTATCCCATACTCTATTTTTCTCACACCAATCTCTAATTATCTATATATTTTCTACTCTCTCAAATCTCTCATTGTTAAGTTTCAAGAATTCAAGTTTCAAAAAATTCTCAAGTTTATTTTTTTATATATAAAAAAAGATGTCAAGTGGTCAATAATTCAAGGTAAATGATATCGCTAACATTCCTCAACGAGGAAGAGATGGTGGTAGTGCTACTCATACTCTTACTCAGAGTTATACTTCTAATAAAAATCCGAACCTTGGAGAATATGTTTTCGGAGAATTTAGCGAAGAATAAATTAATCAAATGTTGAAGCCTCTTCAAAAAAAATAAAAAAAAATCATAACATTGAAGATGATGAAGATGTGAAACCAACAAAAATGAAACAATGGAAATCGTCTGAGCTCAAATCTCCCCTATTTTATGCATTGTACAAAGTTGGACGACGTTTCCTCTTGTTTTGATATTTCTTGGCCAAGTGCATCTATTGCGAAAGATCTTATAAGTTCAAAAAAGAAAAGAGGTTATGGGATGTTAAAAGGCCATATACAAAGATAATATTCCCATAAAGTTGGCATAGATTCTAAACAAGCACAACTCCAAGGTACTACGATGTTTCTAATACCAACAAACAAAGCATGAGTCCTTTATTTCAATATAGACATTCACCGCTAGAAAAAAATTTAGCTAGACTTATGTGTGGTAAGTCTTATCATTTTAACTTTATCGACGATCAAATATATGAAATTTTACTAAACTAAGTTTTAATCCTATTAGAAAAAGGTGTCACGCTCCACCGTCACTCATGATGTTAGACATACTACTAACGAGACAAACTAATTTTAGCTAATATATTTTTAAAACTAAATTATAAAGTTTGTATCCTCCGATGTTTAGAGTGATCATTGACAAGTAAATTCATATATTGGAATTATTTGTATTAGGATTGATGATTCTTGAGTTATACAAAAATGTGTAATTGTGTTTAGAGAGTTTAATACCTCGCATACTGCCCAAAATATTTCGCATAAAAGTCATAAAGTTTTATCTTGTTATAATTTGGTACAAAAAGATTTTTCAATTTTTTTTATAATGCTAGCTCCAATACAACTAGTCTAGAATCACTTATTTTAATTTGTGGGCCATCTATTGGTGGTAAAAATATTCATGTTAGGTACATTTGTCATATTTTATATTTATGTATTCAAGATAGTTTAGTTGTTATACAAGAAGCATATGTTCCTATTCACGAAAGAATATATTTAATTAGACATCCTGGTCTTGGCAAAAAATAGAGGAGATATGGCGAAAAAATGATATTTATCCAAAAAAAATTAACAGATGTGCCGAATCGTTGGAATTCTGCTTATGATTTGTAAATGATATTTATCAATATCAACATGCATTATGCAATTCTCGTCACGAAGAACAAGTGCTCGTTTGTTATTGCCTCTAGCTTAATGGCACTTTTAATTTTTTTTAAAGAGCCAGTTGAGTCTTTGTGCAGTGCTTATTATCCAAC
This sequence comes from Orobanche coerulescens, assembly GCA_033398695.1. Lineage (NCBI taxonomy): Eukaryota > Viridiplantae > Streptophyta > Magnoliopsida > Lamiales > Orobanchaceae > Orobanche > Orobanche coerulescens. The sequence goes on from CM065802.1 coordinate 62,691,138, forward strand.
TTCTACACTCATTGTTGAACATTGTGTTAAAATTGCACTTGTATTAAAGTATTCCACAAAATTCCCAATTTATTTTATTGTATTACTGAAATGAAAGACAAATGGTTAAAAATATTTCTTGCACATTTCTTCCTTTTTGAGTTGCTAAACTTTTGGATCCTCAAGTTTTAGAGGAAGGTTTGCTTAAATTGCTTACACTTTGCTAAACTACTGTAATTATTTTTTATTTGAAGACTCCAAATCTTAGCGATTATGTTCAAAGTGCCAAAACTTTTTTATCTGATCTTTATCACGAATATGCTTGTCATTATAATAGTAGCCTTGATCTTGGTATAGGTTCTTCTTCTCATGTTCACATTCATTCTAGTAGTAGTAGTCAACATTTTATTAATTTTTCTATTCTGAATCTTGGCGAATGGGACACATATCAGGAAGACTTTTCGTGAAAATGAACAAGGTATCAATCTAACGTATATCAAGAACTTGAAAACTATTTGACCACTTTTGATTTGGAAGCTTTAGAACGTGGAGTAGATAGTAATGACAATCTTCTTAAGTGGTGTAAGAAAAGATCTACATTCTGTAATTGCCATGATCATAAAAGAAATATTAGTTGTCCCCGTCTCAACAATCTTTTTTGAACAAGCATAGAGTGTGGGAGGCTACATTTTGAATGAATGGCGATCTCGGTGCCTCGAGATTTTGAAGCCCACTCATTAATGAATGATTGAGTGATTGCTGAATTATTCCAATAAGAACCAGATTTCAAGGAACAAGAAGAGAGTGATACATATGATACCGGCTCTAGAAATAATTTGGTTGATTTAGATGATTGAACCATCTTTTCTCTACCTCCACTCCCTTATAAGTATAAAGTAAGTGGATTGCAAGGACTTTGATTCCTAAAGTAAGATATGATATGTTCATACATCGTATTTTACCTTCCATCATTCGGTTTAGGTATTCTTTTTACAGAAGCAAAATAAAAATATAATAGTAGTAATAATAATAACAATAATGATAATGTTTAGTTTATTCACGTTGCAATAAGTGGTTACTGATATGCTTATATACAAAGTTGGGTTTCTATTTTACTCTCTACAACATTTTATTCTCACACTCAAGTTTTTTAGTTATCGTCGGATCTGTGATATATTAAATCATCTGTATGAGCATAGTTTAATCATTTATGCATGTTATTCTCACATTCAAGCATTATATTTTAATTGTCTATGATGTTGTAACACTATTAAATTCCAAAAACATGGGTTGCCCCATGCTCATATTAATCTTTTTCTGAAATGGGAGGCTTGCATTGCTGTAAACAATATATTGACGAGTTTATATGCGTTGAGATTTCGGATAAGAAAAAAATCCATATATTTTGATGTAGTCACATAGTATATGGTGCACGGTCCTTGTGGTGCGGATAAAGTAGAATCGTCGTGCATGGTTGATGGAAAGTGCTCGAAGAGATTTTCTAAAACTTTTAATAATAGTACAACCGCTGATGAGAATGGGTACCCATTATATAGGAGGAGAGAGACCGATGTAATTGTGGAGAAAAAATGAGTTGTTCTTGACAATAGATTTGTTGTTCCGTATTGTCGATGAAGTATAGAGCCTACATCAACATCAAGTATTGCAATAGGTCCATTAAGTATATGTTCAAGTACATCAGCAAGGGGAGTGACGGGATGGGTGCGGCAGTTACTGAGCGAGATAATGATAAGACCAAATAGTATCTGGATTGTCGTTATATATCGGCATCTGAGGTGATGGAGGATATATGAATTTCCTACACATTATCGCTGTAATATCCGTACTTTTTTTAGTAGTTTCTATTTTTTACGTACGTCTATTTTAACGACTTGCTTGTAATCGTTTCGACGTTTTGAATCTATTTTGTTCTTGGTGTTTTTCCATCTGGACGAGTTCCGGAGGTGTTTTTACGTAATATGCTTTATGTTATGATCTTGTCGCATGTACGTTCGATTCTCGTAAAACTCGTTTGACTCCATCATTTCTTTACTCCCATGGGTCTGTATGATTGAGTTATTCATGTTGTGAGTTTCAGTTTCATAATTCGACGTCGTATCATGATTTGACATTTTGGGTCGTTTTGTAATTTCCTAAAGTTTAGGGAACTTACTTCCAACTGTATCCCAAGCCGTCGAGTGGTCGGATTCGTGCCTTCTTTTAGCGCTTAGATTCGTTTCTATGAATACTTCGTGAATGTGCCTTTGAATTCCAACTTTTACTCGTGTTCGGTCTCGTGCCCTCCTCAGCAGTGAACTACACTCACCAGTACTGGACTGCTGCATAAATAGCATACGCTATTTATGATTGCTTGCGTACGCTATCGGTGTGCAGTTAACGTAAGCTAACTCTTAGTCATAGTGTGCGTTAACGTCTTCAGCATTCTGGACAGTAGGTTCTGGACTCAGAATTCTGGGTTCTGACTAACAGGTAGCGCGCGCTAAACTTTAGTAGCACACGCTAATTACTAGCAAATAGCGTGCGCTAACGATAGTAGCGCACGCTAACGACGTCAGACAGAAGCCACTGGACAGCAGGCGACACCGTTAGCGCGCGTTAATTTCAATAATTAGCGCACGCTAATTATACTTGGTATATAGGACTCAGCAGTACATTTTTCGTCATTTTTCATCTCCTCTCAACCCTTGGGCGATTTTCGGCGATTCTGGGGCGATTTGTGCAGACTAATCAGTGGAGTTTTTGAGAGATTGATTATTGTGTTCCAAGTGAAGTGCATCATCATCTTAATCCATCTTCCCCACCTAAATACAAGGTATTTTGGCTTAGAACCCTAACTTTGTCAGTTTTGGGGGGTTTTCGGGATTTATCATTTTTAAACTCATATTGTTCGTTCGTGTTGCAATATTTCCTATTGATTATTGTTATCGGGTGATTCCTAATCCCTTCCATCAATGTTGATCCGTGAGTTGTTGATTTGGGAAGGTTTTGTGAAAATCCTCGCCCGTGTTGAACGTACACGTATTATTATGGTTGGTAATCGGGGTTGTGGGCGTATTCCCTTCGATTATAGACGTCGTTTATGACTGATTTGTGTTAACCTTTCGTCTAGGAACGGACGTTGTCACTTCGGTCCATTCCTAGTTGTCGTTTAATTTCCGTATCTTCGAAGATGTCTCAAAGGCAAGTACTTTATATTTGTTTGCATATTCTAGTATTTGAATTATGGCTTCCCGTGTATGTTGTGGATGTGAATGCGTATGTTCACCCAGGGATGGTCCGACGGGGCCTTTGGGGATACGTAGTGTCGTGTGTATGCGTATCATGAACTGGGGTTAACCACACAGGGATGGTCCAACGGAGCCTCTGTGGGGTACGGTGGTCGTGAGTCTCGTACTCTGCGGGGTACGATGGCCGTATTGTGCATGTGCACCGTAATATTACAGAACATAAATATTTTCCAAAATAATTTTTCCACCTATTTCATCTGATTAGAATGGTAGTTCAAATGGGTTGTACTTGTACTAGCTGTTGTCGCTAACCCCTTAAATGGGGGAAATACTTTTGTATTTCAGGTACAGGTCATGGAAGCGAACGAGTATGCGGACAGTATGAGAATGATGGGCAAGGGTGATTCTGTTCAATGGTCGTTTGCTTGGCGTCTTGTTTTTTAGTTTATTAATTATGTCGGTTGTTTCAGTACTCGAGTACTTTCTTCTTTTGAACTTGTATTTGTTGTTGTCCCGGTTTGGGAAAGATTTTATTTATTACTGTCGGGCTCAGTCTATTTATTTTGAATGTCATAAGATTGTGGAATCGTTTGTATGTTGATGATGTTTGTCATCAGTCGTGATGCCAAGTTTGTGAGATAGCCTGGTGGATTCCAAAGTGGTTGGGTCCACGACGCTGTAATATGTCATGAACATCTTGGGGGTGTTACAGAATATGGTATCAGAGCCTAAGGTTTTATGGATACCTAGGCTGTCGGTTATTTGGGTCTAGTCGAATGTCGTTCCCGAATAGTATCACTAGTATGCCATCATCTCAGTACGCCGATGCTCGTAAGTTTTTCCAAACTTGACTCGTTGCGTTACCCTATGTTGTTCCTTTCTTAATATCGTGATATGTTTTGCGTTTGTACTGTAGTCACTAGTTACTTCTTCAGGATGCCTGTTGGTAGAGGATGCGGATGCGTTAGGGGACATGGCACAGCCGGCGGGGCGGCCATGTCCGATAGCTCTGGGGCTAGTTCGGCAACACCTTCCTTGTCGAATAGTGTCCAGCCTAGTGCCGAAGGACAGCAGGATCAGTCTGCTAGCTTCGGTAATGCTAATGATACGGAGGGGTAGCGAACATTTGGCAGCAAGTAGCAAATCAGATGACGCTACTAACTCAGGCGGTCCTGGTTAATCAAGCTAATGCTAATCCGGTTCCGCCTACTGATTCTGGTACCGACAAGTTACTTCAGGACGTGATCCATATGCGTCCTCCGCAGTTCAATGGTACTTCCAACCCTTCTGGTTGGGAGAGTTGGATATTCGAGAAGGAGAAAGTATTCGAGGCAGCAAACTGCTCCAAATAGAGGAAAGTACCAATTTCTCAGTACTTCCTCGCCAAGGAGGTGGCAACGTGGTGGCAAGTAGTGAAACCGCGTGACCGGGCAGCTACGTAGGATGAGTTCCGAGAATTGATGGAAGATGAATATTGTCCGTGGCCGGTGAAAGAATGAAGGATTTGAGCCTTTTTGAAGCAAAAGCCCAGGATGTTCCCATCTCTCAGGCAATCAAGGACTACAATCAACAGCTACACTATGTGAGGAATTAGGTCCGAGATGAGCAAGATAAGATCCGCCACTTCGACATGTGGATGAAGCCGAGGGTTCGCCTCTACATGTCAGGTCTTGGGTGTACAACTTTGAAAGACTATCAGAACAAGGCGATGGCCTATAAGATGTCTTTTTCTGCGACAGAGGTGGCAGCAGAAGGAAATAAACAGAAAACTTCCGGTCAGTTTTCAGGAGGTAAGTCTGGCGGGCATCAGAAGACTCAGTCTGGTTCGTGAGTCCTTGAGAATCTGTCACTGTCATTCAGGCGAGGCCATGGTTCTAAGTCTGCTCCGGCTGTTCCTGCTTGTGGCCATACTTGTTTTAACTGTAACACCCCCAAGATATTCAGGGTATATTACAGCGTCGTGGATCCCTATATGGGACCCACCAGGCTAAATAAATAATACCGCTCGTCTAACCATCTCGGTTAGCGAGAAACACATAACACCACAACAATAATTAAATTAAATCACTCGGTACAACCGGTAAACAGGACATTACCCAAATTCACAAATACGATTTAACATGCAAAACATATCCCAATTCAAAAGTGCTTAAGTACTCGCGAGTTCTATCTGTAAGTTCACAAGTTTGGAAAACAAGCACATCAAAATGGACGCGGAAATAAATGGGACTCCATTGCACACGTCAACATCCCCGGCTAGCATCCTCGTACTGCTCCAGTGCCCGCTCGACCGGCTGAACGCCACCTGAAATTCATAACAAGAATTTCCCCAAAATGGGTCCCCAAAGGGGTTAGCAATTACGCTAGTACAAGTAATCAAGGCAAACCATTCGCTTACACATTTCATAGTACATGCATCAAGTCATTTCAAAATCCAAAACCAGACATGTCTTTTCCCGGAAAACAAACAGTCAATAATCACTTTGCCTAGGACGGGAGCTAAACCACTGGTCCCATCTGAAGCCTCTATGGACCCTCCTGAACTGGCCATAGTTAAAAATCAAACTCATGCACATGCATCGCCTAGGACCGGGGCTAAACCACTGGTCCCAACCGAGGCCTCTATGGACCCTCCCGGACTGGCTAGCCAACAAGCTCGTGAATCTGGGGCAAAATCACTGGATTCCTCCGAGGCCCCGTCGGATCCTCTCGGAGTGAGCAAAGCACACAAATATCATACATCACCATTTCATGTTAGGCATAAAGGTTTCACAAGAATACTTGACTTGAGTAATTAACGACGAAACGAACGGAACACAGAATCAACCACGATCGCTAGGAACCAACCACCACAAACCTAATGATTCGAAGAATACAACCACAACCAATTCTACACGATTACAGAAATGGAATACGCCCGAAAATTCACCTACGATTCATGTAAATTCGTACGAAAACAACGAGAGCGGATCACAACCGAACCCTCTCAATTTCACAAATACCACAAAATTTACCATGAACTCGTAGGGAAAACATGAATACCATTAAGATTAATCACATACATCATGGATTAATCAACAACATGGAACGAATCGGACAATAAATCGAAAATCCCCAAATTTCCCAAAAGTAGGGTTCTAAGAGATTTTACCTTGATTCGAAGATGAACAACGGATTATTGGTCCCTAAACCCTAAACCCTAAACCCTAAACCCTAAACCGTAAAATGTTAGGTTGATGTTGTGATGCTAGAATATACTTATCCGATGGAATTTGAGTGACAATCTGATAAACCCTAGGCCGGAGAATTGTCCCATCGCGAAGAGAAGGGAGAAGAATGAAAAATGAGGAAAATTTGGCCACTGCCAGTTTATATATTGGAAGGTGTTACGACCGCAACATCCCTCACATACAGCCGTAACTTAAGAACATTACGGCCGTAACGTGCCTGACTTACGGCTATAACCGGCCCTGGGGGAGAATCTGGACAAAACAACGAAGCTCACTTACGACCGTATAATAATAAGGTTATAGTCGTAACACCTCTTACGGCCATAAATTATAAATATCACGCCCGTAAGTGCCCACTGGATCAAATGCAGAAAAACAAAGTTAGGTTACGGCCATACAAAGAAGTTACAACCGTAATTGTTGAACATTACGGCCGTAACATCCCTGGCTTACGGCCGTAATGTGCGTCTGGCAGCAGGCCAGATATGCACGACGTCTCGACGAAGGTCGATCGGAGGATACAAAGGTGTACCAATGGATACACACACGATGAGTTCGAGGCGAAAACTAAAGTGCTAAATGAAATGCGATTCCGACTACCCGAAGGTTCGTAAACGACAAGGACAGTAATTACCCCATAACTTTGGGAAATTACAAAACGGCCCAAAACATTCAAAACACAAGATACACGATCTAAACACCTAACAAAAGCTCACAACGTGAATGATAATATAAGATGGATATGCAACCCTGAAATGGCGGTTCTGAACAACGATTACGAGAATCGAACCAAATAGCGACGGGAATGGAATTAAATGTGGAATTGAGCAAAACAGGTCTGAAACAAACTCGGATGACAAAAAGTCCAGTATTAAATATTCTCGAAATACCAATACGGTTACAAGAGAGTCACTAAAAATGAAAAATGCATCAGAATAAAAAATACCGGAAAAAAGAAAAATACGGATATTACATTAACTGTACTCGTCGGGGACATATGATGAGTGAGTCTGATAAGCCGCTGCTACAGTGTCTTAATTGAGATTGTATGGGACATCATGCTAAGTATTGTGGATATGCAAGTCGGGCACTAGTTACTCAGGGTGTCAGCCCCGGCTGCGGGAGAACCGAGTGTGAATCAGGCTCCGACAGCTAATCAGCCTCAGCAGAGTTTCGGCAGAGGTCGAGGACGAGGACAGTCTTCTAGAGGGGGAGCTTCTAGTGCGGGGTCTATTCTGCCCCGTGTGTATGAGATGAGACGAGCTGGAGATCCCGACGCGATGGTGGCTACAGGTACCGTTCACATCCTTGACCATCCTGTTTTCGTGCTATTCGATTATGGTGCTACGCATTCTTTCATCTCTTTAGATTGTGTGTGTCGTATGCATGTTGATTGTCTAGTTGTATGTGAACCGTTTGTTGTTAAACTGCCTAGTGGAGATAGTCTTGTGGGGAATCGTGAGGTTAGAGATTTTCTGGTGAGTATCGCTGGGAGGGTTTGGCCTTCTAATCTGATTGTGGTAGACATTAAGGATGAGGATTTAATTTTTGGTGAGTATTGGTTGGATCGACATGAGCGATCATGAATTATAGTTCAAGGACCATTTCGATGTTAGCCTCTGATGGTACTGAACTCTCTTTTGTGGGACGCAAACGGAGTAGTCAGAGATTCTTGATCAGTGCTATGAAAGCGGTGAAACTTCTTTGAGGAGGTTACGCTGGTTACTGGTGTTATGCTTTGAGATCGGAAGAATGGGGAGTTGAGCTCTCGTCTATTCCGGTAGTAGAGTATCCTGATGTGTTTCCAAACGAGTTACTGGCTTTACCACCGGACGGTGAGGTTGAGTTCACCACTGATTTAGAGCCAGGTGCGGCTCTGATTTCGAAAACGCCATATCGTCTGGCACCTGCCGAGATACTTGAGTTGAAGAAATAGTTGGGAGAGTTGCTAGATATGGGTTACATTTGACCGAGCTCTTCGCCTCGGGGCGCACCAATTTTGTTTGTGAAGAAGAAGGATGGGTCACTTCATTTATGCATCGACTACCGATAGTTGAACAAGGTGACCATCAAAAACAAGTATTTGCTTCCAAGTATTGACGACTTATTTGACCAATTGCAGGGAGCGACTGTGTTCTCAAAGATTGATTTGAAATCGGGATATTACCAACTCCGAGTGAAGGATTTCGATATTCCGAAGACGGATTTTCACACGAGATACGACCACTACGAGTTTGTGGTTATGCCGTTCGGGCTAACCAACACCCCAGCCATGTTCATGCAGCTAATGAACAAGGTCTTTATTGAATATCTCGATAAGTGTGTAGTCGTCTTTATCGACGATATTCTGATTTACTCGAGGAGCGAGGAGGAGCATGCACGTCATCTTCATATCGTGTTGGAAAGCTTGAGAACTCAACGCCTTTATGCGAAGTTCTCAAAGTGCGAGTTTTGGTTATGGGAGGTTATGTTTCTCGGCCACGTGATCTCAGCCGAAGGTGTTCAAATATACCCAAACAAGATAGAGGCAATGTTGGATTGGGCGCCGCCCAAGAACGTGAAAGAGGCCAGTAGTTTTCTGGGTTTGGCGGGGTATTATCGAAGGTTTGTCGAGGGGTTTTCTTAACCTGCTCGATCGCTTACTAAGTTGTTTCAAAAGTCATAAAAGTTTGTATGGACCGACGAGAGGCAGAAGAGTTATGAAGAGTTGAAGAAGAGATTGACTACCGCTCCCGTCTTAGCCTTACCGTGCACTAATAAGGGCTTTTCAGTTTATAGTGATGCCTCGGGACAAGGACTTGGATGTGTACTCTTGCAGCACGGGAAGCCGATTGCCTATGCTTCCCGTCAGTTGAAACTGTATGATTTGAATTACCCTACACATGATCTTAAGTTGGCTGTGTAATACCCGTACTTTTTATTGACTGTTTGACCTTACCGTTTCTCTTATGTTGTCGCTCTGTAAACGCTTGGAGATGTTGTTTATATTGTTATTAAGTTTCGTGCCTTGTATGGGTCATGATCGTATTGTTTAGACCTTGCGGAAGTGTTCTGGGCCAGAGAAATAGCGCACGCTAGGCCTAGGCTAACGCACGCTAATTCAGCTTGATTAGCGCACGTTAGCTTTGAGCCGTAGCGCGCCAGAACCAGTAACTCAGAATGCTCTCTGGACTGGTGGATTAACGCACGCTAGGAGTTCGTTAGAGCGTGCTATTCGTGGTTAGTAGCACACGCTAACATCCGTCCGTAGCGCACGCTAATGGTCGGGTCGGCAGAGGCAGTGAGGTTGCCAGGTTTCTGGACTATCAGGTAGCGCACGCTAGGCTTCGGCTAGCGCACGCTAAAGCTGTTACGTAATGCACGCTAAGCCATAATGGTAGTGCACGCTAATGGGCTGGTCAGTAGAGGCAGTGAGGTTTCAGACTTTCTGGACTAGCAGGTAGCGCACGCGAGGCAGCGGCTAGCGTACGCTATATGTGTTGCGTAATGCACGCTAGTGCTCAGTATTAACGCACACTAGCGGACCGAGACAGTGAACTGAGATTTTGGCAGGACAGCAGTTAGCGCACGCTAGGGATGTTTCGTAGCGCGCGCTAACGTCTTATGACAGTAGCCACTGGACTACCAGGTGACCCGTTAGCGCACGCTAATATTGAGGCGTAGCGTGCGCTAGACTGGGACATTACATAAGGGGACAGTCAACCCCTGCACTTATCATTTCACATCATTTCCACTTTTTCCGATCGGTAAAGCTCGGGAGAGGCAATTTGGGGCGATTTGAGGTAGTCCTTCTTTAGATATCGTCATATTTGGTTGGGGAACAAGAATTTCACAACATCTTATCCCTCCTAACGTCCGAATCAAGGTAAAAATCCTTAGAACCCTATTTTTGGGAATTTTGGGGTTTTTCGTAGATTCGTCCGATTTATTCGTTTTGAAGCTTGAGGACCTTGAGATTATGATGTATCTATCCCGTATGCATGCTTTTCCTACGATTTTACGGATTGGATTGTGCCGTTTTTGGACTTGTGAGGGTTTGGACGATTTTCCAACCTCTAGTTGTTTATCCATGTATTTCCATAAATCGTTGACGAGTTTCGGGAGTTTCTTCGTGTAATTTGGGTATGGATAATTGATTATCAAATTCTTTGCGAATCGTTTAGGTGCCGGAAGCGCGTTCTTGGACCTACCGAACTCATACCCTTTTTCCGTCTATATCCTCGATGTCTCAAAGGCAAGTATATATTTATGATTGTACGTTCTCGAATTTGAAAGTAAGATATATTAATGGCATGATTATTTATATCCACTCTGGGGCGGGCCGATGGGTCCCCTGAGGGTTTCGTAGCCTCTTGGTGCGATTCCACGGATGATATGAACGAACCACTCTGGGGCGGGCCCACAGGTCCCCTGAGGGTTCCGTAGCCTCTGGTGCGGTTCCACGGTATTCGTATATGTATTGATGTGATGCTATGAGATTTAGTTATTCCGGAATACTAGTCTTGAATTGATGAATTGACGATTACTTTTACTTTATTGTCGAGGAGTATTGTGTTTCATACTTGATATACTTGCACTAGGTATTCGACGGCTAACTCCTTTATGGGGGAAATAGTATTTATGTATTTAAGGTTCCAGGAGAGTGGATAGGTAGGTATCGGGCTGGCATAAAGATGGTGGGCAAGTGTGATACTGTGTCTTTCCTCCGGTTATGTTCTGAGTTCTCCATTAAGTGTTGTTGTACTAAAATGGTTATTGAATACTCGAGTATTGTTTTCCATTTTTCCTTGATGTTCCGGCCTGTGTTTGCCGAGGTATTGATTTTGTTGTGATGTCTGTGGATACAATGGTTATGTCTTGAACACCTTTTGTATTGTTCTTCGTCCCATTGTATGCAGACCTTCTCGGTCAAAATTTATAGTTCCGCGTATGTTTAGCCTTGTGAGTCCCACGGTGGGGCTTACGGCGCTGTAATATTCCCTGAATAACTTGGGGGTGTTACAGAATATGGTATCAGAGCTTAGGTCTATGGATACCTAGGCTGTCGGTCTTTTGGGTCGAATGATTCGTCATTTGTCCACAGTATCACTACTCTGCCATCATCACAGTGCGACCGGTACTTGTAAGACCTCTTACTCTTCTGGCGTTTCCTTATTCGTTTTGGTTCTATTTTTGGTATTCTCGAGAATCGGTCACTTTGATGACGTGCGATTGAATTGTATTTACGTGCCTTGTATGTTCTTCAGTATTTCAGCTGGTAGGGGCCGTGGATGTGGGAGAGGTCGTGGCGCGGCCATTTCCATCAGTTCTGTTGCGGGGTCAACCAACCCCAATTTGTCAAACTCGATGCATCCTGACACCGAAAGTCAGCACGACCAGTCGAATGGCCAGGGGAACAACGCGGACGTTGGAGTTGCGAATGTACTTCAACAATTGGCTACCCAGATGACCATTTTAGCCTAAACTGTTCAGCTAAATAATCCGAACCCAAACACGGATGCCTTGCTTCAGAATGTAATTCGTATGCACCCTCTACAGTTTGGTGGTGCCACAGACCCGTTAGGCTGGGAAGATTGGATAGCGGAATTGGAAAAGATTTTAGAGGCGGTTGATTGCCCCGAGATGAGGAAAGTACCGATTGCTCAGTATGTCCTCACTAAGTAGGCCGCTACGTGGTGGAAAGTCATCAAGCCCCAGGATCATGTTGCCACATGGGATGAATTTAAAGAGCTTTTGGAGGCCGATTTTTGTCCTTGGCCGGTACGAGAGGGCCGAATCTGAGCCTTTTTCGAGGCTAAACCACAGGATATTCCTATTTCGCAAGCGATTGTAGAGTACAACCAACAACTGATCCACGTGAAGGATCAAGTGGGGAACGAGCGTGATAAGATCCGTTATTTTGATATGCGGATGAATTTGGACTTACGGCGGTACATGGCCGGATTTGCTTGTACCACTCTGAAATAGTATCAGGACAGAGCTTTAGCCCATGATATGTTAAGCCCCGACAACGATACCATTGAAGAACCGAAGAAGTAGAAAGTCACGGGAAATTTTTCTGGCTCTAAGGGTGGAAACTTTCAGAGGTCACAGACGACTAACCGTTCTGCCGGGCAATCGTCACGTTCTAATAAAGGAAAGAGGGGTTACCGTTCTACTCCGGGTACAACAAATCGCACGGTGACTTGCTACAATTGTGGTCATACAGGCCACATTAATATGGAATGTAACTTTCCACCATTGAAGTGTCACACGTGCGGACAGTTGCGACATAGAGCGGCTTATTTTTCTGAGCCGAATCAGACTTTGGATACTCGGGCTTCTGCCCCGGCACCACTTGACCAGGGTATAATTCAGCGACAATCTTTTGGTCAACCTCAGCAGAATTTCGGCAGGGGCTGGGGACAGGGTCAGAACGCTGGAGGGGGGAACTCTATCGTCGGTTCGGTACAACCACGAGTTTATGATATGCATCGAACAGACGAACCCGACGCGGCGGTGGCTTCAGGTACCATTCATATATTATCTCATCCAGTCCGTGTACTTTTTGATACGGGTGCTACACATTCTTTTATTTCCTTGGAGTGCGTACGCCGTTTGAATATAACTTGTATGACTGCTTGCGATCCCTTCATTGTGAAACTGCCTAGCAGGGATAGAATTATGGGGAACCGGTAGATTAGAGATTTTCCGGTGATTATATCCGGTATAGAATGGTTATCGAATCTCATTGTAGTTGATTTGGAAGGCGAGGATGTGATCCTCGGTGAGGATTGGCTTGATAGTCATCAAGCGATTATGAATTACCGTACCAAGGTTATCACCATGATGACTAAAGACGGATCTGAGTGTTCATTTTTGGGACGTAAGTCGGGCCAATCCAAGTTACTTATCACTGCCATGAAGGCCGTAAAACTTTTGAATAAAGGTTGTACGGGCTATTGGTGTTATGCTATGAAAACTGAAGGAAACAAAGTCGAATTCTCTTCGATTCCGGTTGTTAATGAGTATCCCGATGTTTTTCCGGATGACCTCCCGGGATTACCGCCAGATCGAGAGATAGAATTTACCGTGGACTTAGAGCCAGATGCGGCTCCAATTTCTAAAGCACCTTATCGGATGGCACCTTTCGAGATGCAAGAATTGAAGAATCAGTTGGGAGAACTTATGGAAAGAGGGTACATCAGACCGAGCGCTTTGCCTTGGGGCGCGCCTATTCTTTTCGTAAGGAAGAAGGATGGTTCACTACGTTTGTGCATTGACTACCATGAGCTGAAAAAAGTAACCATCAAGAACAAATATCCTTTGCCTCGTATAGACGATTTATTTGATCAATTGCAAGGGGCTGCAGTTTTCTCGAAGATTGATTTAAGATCCGGGTATTATCAACTCAGGGTGAGGGAGTCCGACGTTCCGAAGACAGCATTTCGGACGAGATATGGGCATTATGAATTTGTAGTTATACCTTTTGGGTCGACTAATGCACTGGCAGTATTCATGCAGTTAATGAATAAGATATTCATCGAGTACCTCGACAGGTGTGTAGTCATCTTTATTGACGACATCTTGAACTATTCTCTAGATAAGGAGGAACATGCCCAACACTTGCGTTTGATTTTAGAAATTTTGAGAACCGAGCACCTCTATGCAAAATTCTCGAAATGTGAATTTTGGTTGGAAGAAGTTATGTTTCTCGGCCATGTGATTTCGGCCGAAGGGGTACGTGTAGACCCACAGAAGATTGAGGCAGTGCTAGGTTGGGCACCGCCTAAAAATGTTAAGGAAGTTCGTAGCTTTTTGGGCCTTGCTGGGTATTACCATCGGTTTGTCGAGGGGTTCTCGAAACTCGTTCGGCCGCTTACGAAATTACTCCAGAAGATCGAAAAGTTTGTTTGGATGGATGAAAGACAACAGAGCTTCGATGAACTGAAGAGATGTTTGACTTCAGCACCGATTTTAACTTTACCACATGGTAGTGAGGGATTTGCAGTTTATACTGATGCTTCGGGTCAAGGTCTGGGTTGTGTACTTATGCAGCATGGTAAGACGATAGATTTTGCGTCACGACAATTAAAGCCTTATGAGACGAATTATCCTACTCACGATTTGGAATTGGCCGCAATTGTCTTCGCACTCAAGATTTGGCGGCATTATTTGTATGGTTCTTCATGTCGGATTTATACCGATCACAAGAGCCTGAAGTATATTTTCAGTCAGAAGGAGCTGAATATGAGACAGAGACGTTGGTTAGAGTTGATAAAGGATTATGATTTGGAAATTCTTTACCACCCCGGAAAAGCAAATGTCGTCGCGGATGCTTTGAGCCGCAAATCGGCATCTCTTCAAATGCTCGAGGTTCTTACATCTCGATTTGAGAATTCGTCAGATTTAATTGAGCAAGGGATAGAAGTTTGGCTTGGCAGTACGAGGACAGTTGTGTACTCTCGAAATTACTTCATCCTTGATTGATGATATCAAAGGGAAGCAGTGGAGTGACCCGATGATTTCTCAACTGAAGGGAGATGTAATTAAAGGAAAAGCTCCTGGCTTTATGGTTCACGAGGATAGTATTCTGAGATTTCAGGGCAGGCTTTATGTTCCGAACGATTTAGAGTTGAGGCAGAGAATCCTCCGAGAAGCTCATGCTACGCCTTACTCAATCCACCCCGGGACGAGTAAGATGTACAAAGATTTGAAGCGTAATTTTTGGTGGAATAATATGAAGAAGGATGTTACGGAGTTTGTACTACGTTGCTTGATGTGTCAACAAGTCAAGATCGAACATCAACGACCAGCGGGGTTGTTAAAACCGCTTCCCATTCCCGAGTGGAAGTGGGAAGACATCTCTATGGATTTCATCACTGGCATGCCGAGAACTCGGGCCGGAATGAATATGATTTGGGTAATTGTCGATCGGTTGACCAAGTCTGCACACTTCTTGGGTATTAAGGATACTTGGGGACCGGATAGACTGGCTCGAACCTTTATTGCTGAGATCGTGAGGTTACACGGTGCCCCCAAGACCATTGTTTTGATCGAGACGGCCGTTTCGTATCGCATTTTTTGCAGGCCGTTCATCAGGCTTTGGGCACTGAGTTGAGATTGAGCACTTCCTTTCATCCTCAGTCGGACGGTCAGACAGAGAGGACGATTCAGACGTTGGAAGATATGTTGCGGGCTTGTGCCTTAGACTGGAGTAATGATTGGGAGCTTCACTTGCTGTTGATCAAGTTTGCTTACAATAATAGTTGGCATGCGTCGATCAAAATGGCACCCTTCGAGGCACTTTATGGTAGGCGATGTAGGTCGCCATTGTGTTGGGACGAGGCTTCTGAGCTAATTGGAACGGAACCGGATATGTTGATGGAGACTAAGGAAAAAATTTCTATTATCCGGGACCGATTGCTGACTGCCCAGAGTCGTCAGAAATCTTATGCTGATACTCGTCGTCGACCCTTGGAGTTTGAAGTGGGGGATCATGTCTTACTCAAGGTGTCGCCGACCCGAGGAGTTTTCCGCTTCGGGAAAAAGGGGAAACTTAGTCCGAGGTACATCGGGCCTTTCGAGATCTTGGACAGAATTGGAGATTTAGCTTATCGCTTGGCGTTGTCTCCAGCTTTGAGTCACGTCCATAGTGTTTTTCATGTGTCTCAACTGAGGAAGTATGTGCCGGATCCGAGCCACATTATTGACTACAGTGAGATTGACGTAGCCGAGGATATTACCTTTCCGGAGAAACCCGTGAAGATCCTTGAGCGTCGCGAGAAACAACTTAGACATAAGACCATTCCACTGGTTAAAGTGCAATGGTCGAGACATGGAGTCGAGGAGGCGACTGGGAAGACGGAAGAGAAGATGCGGGTGGAATACCCTGAACTATTTATTTCTTAATTTTCGGGACGAAACTTCTTTTTAGAGGGGGAGAATGTAATACCCGTACTTTTTATTGCCTGTTTGACCTTACTGTTTCTCTTATGTTGTCGCTCTGTAAACGCTTGGAGATGTTGTTTATATTGTTATTAAGTTTCGTGCCTTGTTTGGGTCACGATCGTATTGTTTAGACCTTGCGGAAGTGTTCTGGGCCAGAGAAATATCACACGCTATGCCTAGGCTAACGCACGCTAATTCAGCTTGATTAGCACACGCTAGCTTTGAGCCGTAGCGCGCGCTAAGGGACCAGTCAGGTCAGAACTAGTAGCTTTGAGACGAGTTACTCGCTTTACCACCGGACCGTGAGGTTGAGTTCACCATTGATTTAGAGCCAGGTGCGGCTCCGATTTCGAAAACGCCATATCGTCTGGCACCTGCCGAGATACTTGAGTTCAAGAAATAGTTGGGAGAGTTGCTAGATATGGGTTACATTTGACCGAGCTCTTCGCCTTGGGGCGCACCAGTCTTGTTTGTGAAGAAGAAGGATGGGTCACTTCATTTATGCATCGACTACCGATAGTTGAACAAGGTGACCATCAAAAACAAGTATTTGCTTCCAAGGATTGACGACTTGTTTGACCAATTGCAAGGCTGTGTTCTCGAAGATTGATTTGAAATCGGGATATTACCAACTCCGAGTGAAGGATTTTGATATTCCGAAGACGACCTTTCACACGAGATACGACCACTACGAGTTTGTGGTTATGCCGTTCGGGCTAACCAACGCCCCAGCCATGTTCATGCAGCTAATGAACAAGGTCTTTATCAAATATCTCGATAAGTGTGTAGTCGTCTTTATCGACAATATTCTGATTTACTCGAGGAGCGAGGAGGAGCATGCACGTCATCTGCATATCGTGTTGGAAATCTTGAGAACTCAGCGCCTTTATGCGAAGTTCTCAAAGTGCGAGTTTTGATGGGAGGTTATGTTTCTCGGCCACGTGATCTCGGCCGAGGGTGTTCAAATATACCCAAACAAGATAGAGGCAGTGTTGGATTGGGCGCCGCCCAAGAACGTGAAAAAGGCCAGTAGTTTTCTGGGTTTGGCGGGGTATTATCAAAGGTTTGTCGAGGGGTTTTCTTAACTTGCTCGATCGCTTACTAAGTTGTTTCAAAAGTCATAGAAGTTTGTATGGACCGACGAGAGGCAGAAGAGTTATGAAGAGTTGAAGAAGAGATTGACTACCGCTCCCGTCTTGGCCTTACCGTGCAGTAATAAGGGCTTTTCAGTTTATAGTGATGCCTCAGGCCAAGGACTTGGATGTGTACTCATGCAGCACGGGAAGCCGATTGCCTATGCTTCCCGTCAGTTGAAACTGTATGAGTTGAATTACCCTACATATGATCTTAAGTTGGCTGTGTAATACCCGTACTTTTTGTTGACTGTTTGACCTTACCGTTTCTCTTATGTTGTCGCTATGTAAACGCTTGTATATGTTGTTTATATTGTTATTAAGTTTCGTGCCTTGTTTGGGTCACGATCGTATTGTTTAGACCTTGCGGAAGTGTTCTGGGCCAGAGAAATAGCGCACGCTAGGCATAGGCTAACGCACGCTAATTCAGCTTGATTAGCGCATGCTAGCTTTGAGCCATAGCGCGTGCTAAGGTACCAGTCAGGTCAGAACCAGTAACTTAGAATGCTCTCTGGACTGGCGGATTAACGCACGCTAGGAGTTCGTTAGCACGCGCTATTCGTGGTTAGTAGCACACACTAACATCCGTCCGTAGCGCACGCTAATGGTCGGGTCGGCAGAGGCAGTGAGGTTGCCAGGTTTCTGGACTATCAGGTAGCGCACGCTAGGCTTCGGCTAGAGCTCGGGAACAAGGATTTGGGGTAGAGCTCGGGAGAGGCGATTTGGGGCGATTTGAGGCAGTCCTTCTTCAGATATCGTCATATTTGGTTGGGGAACAAGGATTTCACAACATCTAATCCCTCCTAACGTCCGAATCAAGGTAAAAATCCTTAGAACCCTATTTTTGGGAATTTTGGGGTTTTTCATATATTCGTCCGATCTATTCGTTTTGAAGCTTTAGGACCTTGAGATTATGATGTATCTATCCCGTATGCATGCTTTTCCTACGATTTTACGGATTGTATTGTGCCGTTTTTGGACTTGTGAGGGTTTGGACGATTTTCCAACCTCTAGTTGTTTATCTATGTATTTCCATAAATCGTAGATGGGTTTCGGGAGTTTCTTCGTGTAATTTGGGTATGGATAATTGATTATCAAATTCCTTGTGAATTGTTTAGGTGCTGGAAGCGCATTCTTGGACCTACCGAACTCATACCCTTTTTCCGTCCAATTCCTCGATGTCTCAAAGGCAAGTATATATTTATGATTGTACATTCTCGACTTTGAAAGTAAGATATATTAATGGCATGATTATTTATATCCACTCTGGGGCAGGCCGACGGGTCCCTTGAGGGTTTCATAGCCTCTTGGTGCGATTCCACGGATGATATGAACGAACCACTCTGGGGCGGGCCGACAGGTCCCCTGAGGGTTCTGTAGCCTCTGGTGCGGTTCCACGGTATTCATATATGTATTGATGTGATGCTATGAGATTTAGTTATTCCGGAATACTAGTCTTGAATTGATGAATTGACGGTTACTTTTACTTTATTGTCGAGGAGTATTGTGTTTCATACTTGATATACTTGCACTAGCTATTCGACAGCTAACCCCTTTATGGGGGAAATACTTTTTATGTATTTCAGGTTCCAGGAGAGTGGATAGGCAGGTATCGGGCCGACATGAAGATTGTGGGCAAGTGTGAAACTGTGTCTTTCCTCCGGTTATGTTCTGAGTTCTCCATTCAGTGTTGTTGTACTAGAGTGGTTATTGAATACTCGAGTATTGTTTTCCATTTTTCCTTGATGTTCCGGCCTGTGTTTGCCGAGGTATTGATTTGTGTTGTGATGTCTGTGGATACAATGGTTATGTTTTGAACACATTTTGTATTGTTCTTCGTTCCATTGTATGTAGACCTTCTCGGTCAAAATTTATAGTTCCGCGTATGTTTAGCCTTGTGAGGCCCACGGTGGGGCTTACGGCGCTGTAATATTCCCTGAATAACTTGGGGATGTTACAGGCTGCAGTTCTGTTTGAATTGAAAATTTGGCGTCATTACTTTATGGCTGGTCGTGTTAGATTTTCACTGATCACAAGAGCCTGAAATATATTTTCACCTAGAAGGAATTGAATATGAGATAGAGGAGGTGGATGGATCTAATCAAGGATTACGATCTTGGAATCCTCTATCATCTGGGCAAGGCAAATGTGGTGGCAGATGCCTTGAGTCGGAAATCGATATCGCTTCGGACACTTGAGTTACTCACGGCTCATCCAACGCTCCAGTGAGAGTTTTTGGGGTTGAGTATTGAGGTTGTGCTACCTGGGAATGCTGGCCAGTTATGCGCCCTTGAGATTTCTTCGTCTCTGGTCGACGGCATTAAATCGAGACAATTAGAAGATTCGATGTTTATTCAACTCCGTGAGAATGTGGTGAAGGAAAAAGCCCCTGGATTCGTGGTTCATGAAGATGGCGTGTTGAGAATTCAAGGTTGGTTGTGTGTTCCGAACGACTTGGAATTGAGACAGGGCATAATGCGAGAGGCTCATGCGTCACCTTACTCAGTCTATCCGGGCTCGAGTAAAATGTATAAGGATTTGAGGAAGAATCTTTGGTGGAATGACATGAAGAATGAGGTAGTATAGTTTGTGTCTAAGTGTTTGACTTGTCAGCAAGTCAAAATCGAGCATCAGCGGCCAACCGGGTTGTTGAAAACCCTTCCCATTCCGGAATGGAAGTGGGAGGACGTCTCTATAGATTTTGTCATGAATTTTCCGAGGATGAAGACTGGAATGAATATGGTGAGGGTGATCGTGGATCGGGTAACTAATTCGGCACATTTTTTGGGCATCAAGGACACTTGGGTCCAGAAAAATTAGCTCGTATTTTTATTCCGCAGATCGTGAGGCTTCATAGTACACCGGAAACTATTATTTTGGACAGGGATGGTCGGTTTGTATCAGATTTTTGGCAGGCGGTACATAAGGCTTTGGGGACAGGTTTGCGTTTGAGCACATCTTCCATCCTCAGATAGATGGACAGTCCGAGCGTACCATTCAGATGTTCGAGGATATGTTGTGCGCGTGTGCGCTAGACTGGAGTAGTGATTGGGATGAACATCTGGCCTTGATCGAGTTCACTTATAATAATAGCTGGCATGCCTCGATTAAGATGGAACCGTATGAGGCGCTCTGTCCGCCGATGTCGATCACCGATATGTTGGAATGAGCCATCTGATTTAGTCGGCACCGAGTCGGATCTTGTGTTGGAGACTAGGAGGAAAGTCGGGTTGATTATAAAGAGAATGCTGGCAGCTCAGATTCGACAAAAGTCCTATGCGGATGTTAGACATTGACCTTTGGAGTTTGAGGTAGGGGATCATGTCTTGGTAAGAGTGTCTCCGTCAAAGGGAGTTTTTCGTTTTGGGAAAAAAAGGAAGCTTAGTCCAAGGTATATTGGACCTTTTGAGATATTAGAGAGAGTTGGCGAGTTGGCTTACCGTTTGGTATTACCTCCATCGTTGAGCCATATGCATAGTGTATCAGTTCAGGAAGTATGTTCCAGACCCGACATCATCGATTTTGGAGATGTGGAAATCCAGAAGGATGTTACGTTTGAGGATAGACCAGTGAAGATTTTGGAATGTCGAGATAAACAGTTAAGGCACAAAACCATTCCTTTGGTTAAGGTGCAATGATCGAGACATGGAGTGGAGGTAGCAACGTGGGAATTAGAGGAGGATATGCGTGCGACATACCCTAAGTTTTTTGATTCTTAAGTTTCGGGACGAAACTTATTTCTAGAGGGGGAGAATGTAATATCCGTACTTTTTTTAGCAGGTTCTGTTTTTGGCGCATGTCTATTTTAATGACTCGCTTGCGACCATTTGGACGTTTTGAATCTATTTTGTTCTTGGTGTTTTTCCAGCTGGACGAGTTCCGGAGATGTTTTTACGTAATATGCTTTATGTTATGATCTTGTTGCATGTACGTTCGATTCTCGTAAAACTCATTTGACTTCGTCATTTCTTTACTCCCATGAGTCTGTATGATTGAGTTATTCGTGTTGTGAGTTTCAATTTCATAATCCGATGTCGTATCATGATTTTCGGACGTTTTGGGTCATTTTATAATTTCCTAATGGGGGAACTTACTTCCATTTCTGTATCCCGAGCCATCGAGTGGTCGGATTTGTGCCTGCTTTTAGCGCTTAGATTCATTGATGCGAATACTTCGTGAATGTGCCTTTGAATTCCAACTTTTAGTCGTGTTCGGTCTCGTGCTGTCCTCAGCAGTGAACTACACTCAACAATACTAGACTGCTGCATAAATAGCATACACTATTTATGATTGCTTGCGTATGTTATCGGCGTGCAGTTAATGTACGCTAACTCTTAGTCATAGCGTGCATTAACGTCTTCAGCGTTTTGAACAGTAGGTTCTAGACTCAGAATTCTGGGTTTGACTAACTGGTAGCGCGCGCTAAGCTTTAGTAGCGCATGCTAATTACTAGCAGACAGCGCGAGCTAAGCAGTAGTAGCGCACGCTAACTACGCCGGACAGAAGCCACTAGACTGTAGGCGACCCCGTTAGCGCGCGTTAATTTAAATAATTAGTGCACGCTAATTATACTTAGTATATATAGGACTCAGCAGTACATTTTTTGTCATTTTTCATCTCCTCTCAACCCTTGGGCGATTTCCGGTGATTTTAGGGCGATTTGTGAAGACTAATCCATGGAGTTCTTTGAGAGATCGATTATTGTGTTCCAAGTGAATTGCATCATCATCTTAATCCATGTTCCCCACCTAAATCCAAGGTATTTTAGCTTAAAACCCTAACTTTGTTAATTTTAGGGGGTTTCGGGATTTGTCCTTTTTAAACTCGTATTGTTCGTTTGTGTTGCAATATTTCCTATCGATTATTGTTATCGGGTGACTCCCAATCCCTTCCATCAATGTTGATCCGTGAGTTGTTGATTTGGGGAGGCTTTGTGAAAATCATCGCCCGTGTTGAACGTACACGTATTGTTGTGGTTGGTAATCGAGGTTGTGGGCCTATTCCGTTCGATTATAGACGTCGTTTAGGACTGATTCGTGTTAACTTTTCATCTAGGAACGGACGTTGTCACTCAGGCGATTCCTAGTTGTCGTTTAATTTCCATATCGTCGAAGATGTCTCAAAGGCAAGTACTTTACATTTGTTTGCATATTCTAGTATTTGAATTATGGCTTCTCGTGTATGTTGTGGATATGAATGCGTATGTTCACCCAGGGATGGTCCGACAGGGCCTCTGGGGATATGTAATGCCATGTGTATGTGTATCATGAACTGGGGTTAACCACCCAGGGATGTTTCGACGGGGCCTCTGTGGGGTACGGAGGCCGTGAGTCTTGTACTAACGGTTAATCTTTGAAATGTTTTGTTGGAAAAATGTGTTTTGTGCATGTGCACCGTAATATTCTCAAATATAAATGTTTTCTGAAATTATTTTGCCGCATATTTCATCTGATTAGAATGGTAGTTCAAATAGGTTGTACTTGCACTAGCTGTTGTCGCTAACTCCTTAAATGGGGGAAATACTTTTGTATTTCAGGTACAGGTTATGGAAGCGAACGAGCATGCGGACAGTACGAGGATGATGGGCAAGGGTGATTCTGTTCAATGGTCGTTTGCTTGGCGTCTTGTCTTTTAGTTTATTAATTATGTCGGTTGTTTCAGTACTGAAGTACTTTCTTCTTTTGAACTTGTATTTGTTGTGTTCCCGGTTTGGGAAAGATTTTATTTATTACTGTCGGGCTCGATCTATTTGTTTTGAATGTCATAAGATTGTGGAATCGTTTGTATGTTGATGATGTTTGTCATCAGTCGTGATGTCGAGTTTGTGAGTTAACCTGTGGATTCCAAAGGGTTGGGTCCACGGCGCTGTAATATACCCTGAAAGTCTTGGGGGTGTTACAATCGCACTCCATTGGTGGAGTGTTTTTCTTTTCATTTGGAATGAGATCAGAGTTGTGTGTTCAAAGAAGATGACTTTATTGAAAATGTCATGCATATATGTTCTGTGGCTGAATCACAATTCACACAGTGGATGGAGCTGAACAAAGTGAATGAAGAGGATGTAAGGTTGTTATATTGAGAGATTTCGCCATCGACCGTATCTTTCATGTCCCTCTGGGTTCGGGCAAGATGTACTATCAAAGGTTAATATTGAACCACATAAAGGGGGTGACTTGCTTTGAGGATTTACGCATAATGTTTAGCCAGATGCATGGATCTTACCAAGATGCATGCTATGTGTTAGGGTTGTTGAACGACAAGGAATACATGTATGGTATTACTGAGGCACAAATTTGGGCATCCGAGTATAAGTTACGAGACCTCTTTACTATGTTACTATTATCCAGTAGTATGTCGATAGGTGATGAGGTATAGATGCAGGCTTGGTGTTTCCTTTCAGATGATATTGTTTACATGAGGCAGGCGCCAGATTTCTGAAAGTCCTGGTAATTTGCCTCTACACTTTATTTTATTGTCATTTACTTATTTTGGTATAAATTATAACTCGTGGATTTATACTTGTGGATTTTTCTAGTTGTTTGTAAATTGTACTATGGTTATCGTTAAATCTGAAGAACCCTTGTGATCATGTATATGCACTTTACTTTATCATTCTCAGCTTATTTTTGTGTAAATTATGATCCATATTGAATTTATACTTGTGGATTTCTTGTATTTTTTTGTATGTTATATTATGGGTATCATTAGATTTTTATTTGGACCATGTAACTCTATTTCATAAGAAGAATCATATTCAATTTTGTTGTATACCATGTATTTTTATGCTAATAATCAATCTTGATGTTTGCAGATTTACAGGTCACTAATGAGTAGGTACAGAACTTTACTTTGTTTGAACCCGAAAAGTTACTCGCGGATAATTCTATCAGTCTCCATAACTTTGATTGCATGCCTTCACCAAACGAGTCCATCATTGTTGACGCTGGAAATATGCATATACTAGAAAAGGCATCCTATAACCTAGATGATATGTGCACCGAACATTCTAAGTTGTATCCGTTGTTGACTGGTGCACATAGGGCAATTTATGAGAAAATCATGTCTGCGGTCGGTAGGGGGATGGGTGGAGTATCTTTTTTTATGGATACGGTGGTACGGGAAAGACTTTCACATGGAGGACCTTGTGTTCGGCCTTAAGGGTCAGGGGTGATATTATTCTTCCTGTTGCTCCCAATAGTATCGGTTCGCTCCTTCTTCCTAAAGGTAGAACTGCACACTCCAGATTGCAATCGTTACTGGTTGATGGGAAATCTTATTGCAGCAAGATCAAGCTGTTAGGGTTGTATACTGCAAAGCATATTTTATGATTGTATTATCTTATTTTCCTGTAACTACATATCCAAATATTAGTTACATTTTGTCACATATTTTGCACATTAATTCATGTTATAGTTGTTAGGGTTGTATACATCAAAGCATACTTTATGCTTGTATTACCTAATTTTCCGGTCTTTATCTATGAGAATATTTAATTCATTCACATGTTTTGCATATTTATTCACGTTATGGTTATGCAAATGTTGTCAAATTACTTTATATTGTAAATAATGTGGTGTGTCGAGTCACACAGAAGATCACATTATCGGTTCCTTATATAGTAATAATTAGTTCACAACCTATATAACATTAGACCGTTGTGTGAGGGGTTGTGGTATATGTTTGAGATTGGTTGGTCTTGACCATTAGCATATATTAGTGTTGAACAGGATCGAGGTAGATAGATTCTTCTGTACTGACTATAAGAAGAACGTACATCTCGGACAATTATTATTTCTTAATACTAGTGATTAATATTTAATTATATATATATTTAATATTTATTGCTTTGATTTGTCATGGGTGAGAGCCAAAATGATTGACTCAATATGCTCGATATTTTGGGCAATATTATTATTTATATGATAATTAATATTATAGCGAGAAATCGTGTCCCGACCACTCGGGTTGATCATGTCCCTTGAGACACTCGAAAGGATTATTATATTAAACCCTGCAGGTGGAATTAATTTTTCGATATAATAACAAAGGTCGAGTGTATACTCATATATAATATTTTAATTAATTAAAAACTGTCAGTAGCTTAAATTAATTAATGGATATGGGATATTTTAAACACGGGAAATAATTAATTCAAAAAGGAGCCCAATTCATAATTTGGGATTTTAGTAGGGAGTGCAATATCAATTTTTAAGTGGATTTAGTTAATATTAATAGACTCATAATATTAGGAAGATCCCTAATATGGTAAGATGAGATCTATTGGAAGTCCTTACATTATCGTCCTTAAGGTCCCTAGAGTAGCTCATAACACCTATAAATAGGACAATGGGGTTGGCCGATTTTTCACTCTTCTTGAACAAGAATTTTCGATTTTTCCTACTTTGTGTTTAATTGTGGGTCTTGACTTGTGTCTTGGATTCCATAATTTAGCTAACACAATATTTTTCTATATATATAAATATTCAAGAAAAATAGAGAGAAAACTCGTGAGGTATTTCTTGTAGGAATTCGGTCGATCCCATACTGCAGTCCAAGTTTTGATCTGGTAGATTGTTGCCCACACAACATCTGGATCTTAGGCGGGATGTACTCTAGAAGATCTAAAGGTAGAAATACAAGGAGATCAACTAGGAACAAGAAGGGGATCTCGATCGACTCAAAGGAATAGTATTATCACTTCGCGTCAAAGGTATGAATTATCAATTGTACTGCGTAAATAGGTGTATTTTTAAATTGCCTATTAATCTGTTTAATTAATTATTTGACAAGCCTATATTGATCCGCTATTTATGTTGGTTAGTTTGTAAAACCAAATCAATTCATCTTATTCCAAATTGCTTCTGCTGCGTTTTGTATTCCAACAATTGGTATAGGAGCCGGTCTTTAGGTTTTGTTCAGTTAATTAATTTTGTGATTAATTTGCTAGCAATTTAAATATTCATGTAGTATGGTATTGGAATATTTTTGCTAGAAATTATCTTGCAGGTGAATATGGTCCAATTATCATGGCTACGTGAATTTTTTTATTTTCTTTACGCTTTTTTTCTTGGGTAATTTGGCCCGTTTTGAGGTATGTATAAGTTTTTCCCATGAGAAAATCCAAGGCTAGCATAGGATTTATTTTTCCCTATGATTTTTGTTGTAAATTCAATGTATTTTATTTCATGTAAAATTATAATCGAGTTGGAATACACAAAGTACGAAGGAAAAAGAAGTCCAGCGCGAAAAGGAGTCCCGATCGGACGGACCGACCGAGATCAGCCTGCTGCCGATCGGGACTCGGCCGAGTGCATGCGATTCTGGCCGCGGGTGCCATTGGTCGGGCCGGCCGATAGCAGCGGGTCGGGTCGGCCTGGGCAGGGCCGCGGGTCCAACAGTTCGGGTCGAGCAATTTTAGATCATGTTCATTTTTTCTGCCGTTCGTTGCGTCCGTTGGAGCACAATAAATTTAAATTTAGAAATTTCTTGTGAAATTATTTTTTTGCATGGAAGAAAGTTTCTAAATTTGGCAATTTTGTGGCCCAACCGGAAGGAGGTGACGAGATGCTTGAAGCAGTGGGAGCAAGCGAGCCAAGAATTTTCTCATTATTCAAAACGAGGAATAAAAGCCGTGATAATTGGATTTAATTATCCAGTTCTAATTATTTGTTGGTTTTACTATTTTGATGTATGACATTTATGAATATATGCGTGATATGTTTCTTGCATGTTATGACGAGAAAATTAAAAACCTTATTTTTTCAAAATAACTAAGTGGTTTTAATTTTTTTTAAAAATTAAGTTGGTCTCCATAATTGGTTTAAATTGTGAAATAATTACCATGCGCGTTGACATTAGAGTCTTCCTCCACATTGTATGTGCTAATTATTGGCTCATTAGTTTTAAACTTCAATTAGATAACAAAAAGGTGAATGTTATTTTTTTATGATAGGACCTTTCTATCTGTAGGACTATTATCATTAAATAATATTATAAGGTTTGTTAAATTATGGCGTTCACTTAGGTGTATTAATTAATAAGCTTCCATCGGAGTCTATGTTAATTTAATACATGGCCAAGATGAACCAACTATTAATTTTACTTGTCAAAATGCATCTTGACTAGATAGTAAAATTAAAGACGTTAAAATCTACTTGAAAATGTATGTGTAAATGTCCACACTAACGTGGCTTGCATGTGCAGTTTTTCGAGGTGTTGGTTGGTTGCATATATATTGTGTTTTAAGGTTTTTCAATATATTTTGCGTCAAATTATGTGATCAATGGTGTTTTTAATTGTATTCTCAGATGTCTTTCAATCCACTTGCTGTTATTCTCAAAGAAAATAAACTTGATGGCACTAACTTTGCCGACTGGAAAAGAAATCTTGACATTGTCCTAACTGCCGAGGGGCATAAATTTGTGTTAACTGAGGAGAGCCCTCTGGAACCAGAATCGGATGCCACTCCTGAAGAGTTGGCTGAATTTCGAAAATGGAAGAAGTCTGATGAGATGTCGCTGTTACATGTTGCCTTCACTGACAAATGTGTTGCAGCATCAGCATCAGACGATGGGCTCAGCCGCAGAGATGATGAAAAATCTCACCGAGATGTTTGGTCATCAGAACCGGGCGGCTAGGCAAAATGCAATGAGGGTGTTGACGACAACCCAAATGTCTGAAGGGGCACCAGTAAGGGATCATGTTCTGAAAATGATGTCTCATTTGAATGAACTGAGCATACTCGGGGCTACTATCGATGCAGAGTCGCAGGTCGATATTATCTTGGGTAGCTTACCAAGAAGCTTTGAGCAGTTCTGCCTTAACTACAATATGAATCGTAGGACATACACTTTGGCGGAACTTCTGACAGAGCTTCAATCTGCTGAAGTTCTCTTCAAACAAGGTTATCATCAAATTCTTGCGGCAACCGGTGCTACTTCTTCAAAACCCAAATGGGGAAAGAAGAAAAAGAAGGTTGGCCAGAAGAAATTGGCGACCTTCAAAGCTAAGGGCAAGACTCCTCAGTCCAAGGCTCCTCAGTCCGAGGCAAACAAAAAGCCCAAGGGTAAATGCTATAAGTGCGGTCTGAATGGGCATTTCAAGAGTGACTGCCCTAAGAAAGGTACGTCTCATACACTAGTAGTCAATACATGTTTGGCTGCCTGTTCTATCACTTCATGGATAGTAGATTCGGGCTCCACTGATCATGATTGTTATGACTCACAGGGGTTCCAAGTAACCAAGGTGCTTAGTGCGGATGAGATTACTATCAACTAGGGCGACTATTCCAAGCTGAAGGCTGTTGCAGTGGGAGTCGTGCATTTGAAAGTTAATGATAGGATTCTAGTCCTAAATAATGTACTATTAGTACCTGATAATAGAATGAATTTAATTTTGGTTTCTAAATTACGTCGTGATGGATATTCAGTTTCTTTTGATGATACTGCAATAATTAAAAGAAATGGTGAATATATTTGCACGAGTACTTATAATGAAGGACTTTATATCATTAATGCTTCACAAACTCCCTTGCATAATTATAAATCGCTTAATTCTTAGACTAATCCTAATAAAAGGAAAAGAACCTTCGAACATAAATCAAACATGTTTGTGGCATTTACGATTGGGTCATATTAACCTTAGAAGGATTCAAAGATTGGTGAGCGATGGCCCATTGGATTTACTCCAGGTTGAGTCATTTCCAATTTGTGAATCCTGTCTAGAAGGTAAAATAACTAAAAGGGATTTCCAAAGCAAAGGAAACCGTGCACAAAATGTGTTGGAGTTGGTTCATACCGATATTCAGGATAGGTGTGGTTTCGAATACTTCATCACATTTATAGATGATTATTCGAGATATGGATACGTCTATTTGATGCGACGTAAGTCTGAATCTTTTGATAAGTTCAAAGAATTCAAGGCTGAAATGGAGAAGCGTCATGGACAGAGTATCAAGTCACTACAATCTGATCGCGGTGGTGAATTCCCATCTCACTGCACCTGGTACACCACAACAAAATGATGTTGCCGAACGAAGGAATCGTACTTTGTTAGAGATGGTTAGTGTAATACCGCCAGAGCCATCCGGAAATATTACAGCGCCGTGGGCCCCAAGACGGAACCCACAAGGCTAAAAGACATTTTTACAAACATTATAAGTATAGCCAAGCGGCGATGACGGTAACATCTTTTAAAAATATGCAAAGGCTTTATAAAAAGTCCATTCATCAATACCATCGTAAAATCTCATTTGAAAGTACAAGGCCAAAACGCCAAAGTTCAACAGTTTCAAAAGTGTACTTTAAGCCATCACTTACAAGTACCGACAAGATAGTTTAGAAAACGATTTTCCAAAGTAACTTAAGTTACCAGATATCGAAAGGTCATTTAAAAATACTCATGCAGCGGAAAAGACAGACAGTTAAAAATACTCTAGCAGCGGAATACAACAACTAATCAGAGTACTCGATTCACAAACACATGCCATAGCTAGTATCCTTCGGGAAGCTCATCTCTTCACGACCGCTAACAGCTCGATATCCCAAGAACCTAAAACCAAGCCCACGACAGGGTCAGCTATAATATCCAACAATGATAACGATCACATCGCGTCAATAATTACATATCAATGAAAATACTAAGTAAGGATACTAGTTATGTAATCTTACCGCCATAACTTTACCAACTCGTGATAATCCTTACCAAAGTAATCCTTACCCAAATTCACGTCTCGTATCCTCAACAACACAATAAACTCATATCCGAACATCTGTACTGTACCTCAGGCAATATCCAAGGTTCTAAAAACATCATAACTCACTGATACGAAATATACCAACTCTGACCAATTTAATCCATCGGATATCATTAAATCTCAACATGATAATCGATTGCCAATCAACAGACAAGTACCAATAAGAAATTACATAACGTACTTCAGGATACGCAATGCCACGATGACTCACGTCAGTCTAATCCGAGATCAGACCAATACAACATACGGACATGGTCCTAACATAAGACCTACAAATACATACTCACATGACGACATCAATATGCCCACAACAATAATAGCAATGTATACTCAATGGAAATCCGATGATACAGCGCACACAACATAGATCCGAAGATGACCCTGTTAGATCAACACGAGGTGGATAACCAATAATATACATATGCACAACAACAACACATGGTAATCCAACGATCCAATGCACACAGCTATAGATTCCCATGATGATCCTGTCGGACCAACGCATGGTGGAAATACCTGTCCAACGATTCAGCGCACACAGCATAGATACCTAAGATGATCCCGTCGGAACAACACAAGGTGGACATATGACAACAATGCACAAATGCATGTTAACAACAATACACGAATGTATGACATCATAAATACACAAATGTATTACAACATGATCGACACAAATGACAAAAGTGATTAGAGTACTTGCCTCGAGTCATTTGAGAGCAAATACGACGTTAAAACCATCACTAACAATTTCCTCAATATTCGACAATCCAGAAGTACCACGGACTGTAGATAACTCATATCCTCACATTTACCACAATATATCCTCGATACCCAAATATACCAATAATGGAAATCATATACATTATGATTTAACTTCCAAAAATTGGAAAACAACGTACAATCAAAATCTCCAGAGTTCAACAATAATCATTGTTATATGCATTATAACCGAAATGAGACTGAAACCATTCATTAAGTATTATAAACTGAACAAGTAATAACTTGCCTCGATAACGCCACGACGATGATGAAGTTGTTACCAATTTCCTTGCCTTCGTCAACAAGCTCCTCGGACCTGACCATAGTAATTCACGAACCTCCTCGAACTCGACCGCAACATATTATTCTAATCAACGATCAATCCTCACAACCTAATACAATAATCAATAAACAACAATCCGATAATAATCAACAACCGACCTAACCAATCCACAAACCCAATGATTCAATGATACCTCGATCATATAGAAAACCAAATAATCCAACTCAATAATTACGAACTCATGTCCACAATACTAACCGCAACTCAGTAAACATAATTAACAATCAACAAACCCAACGGTTCCACAATATCCCGATTAAACACAAATCCGAACAACCTAAATCAATCAACCACGAATCCATAATTATAATACGATTCCACAATCCAATAATCATATCAATAATTAATTCAACTAAGTGTCTTAACATACTCGACTCCAACTTCAACATTAAATACGAATTAACAAGGTTCCTTCTTGTTCATATTCACAAATTCATAGAAAACCCAATTACTGGTTATTATCACGAATAATCATATACTTAAATTAACCGTAATCTTTCCAAATTCCATCCCTTATTCATAAACTCATGACATATATAACTCAAGAGTTCTTCAAGAACATGAATTAATCCGTAATCATGTTCATAGCCAACAGAACGGCATAATCCGATATGTTCTAACATCTAAACAATCACCTAATTCATAACTCAAGACATATATCATCATGTTCTTCAACATACAATTCACATAACCTCAAGAACCACAACAACATCACCATAACTATCATCATACGAAGAAGATATCAACAACAACATCAAAATCCGAAATTAAAGAGAGGAGTTATCCAACATACCTCTTGAAGAAGAACCACAACATTCAAACACTTCAAGAAATATCAAGGATTCCAAACCTCAATCTTTTAATCGAACCATCAAGGTCTCAACCAAGGTGGAAGGGTCTGGAATAGGCTTAGAAGTGAAGAGGGACGAAGTTTGGGAGGAAGATATCTGTTTCTTCTCGTGAAGAAATGAAAGACGGATCCTTGTTTTATAACCTGCACATATCGTTACGTACATTAACACTCAACATTAACATACGTAAGACCTTCTAACGTACGCTATATGTACTACATAGCGTACGTAATCAGCATCCAGAGTTTACTGCCTCATTTCGTACCTTGTATTACGTATGTAACCTGTGCCATAGCATACGTAACATAGAGTTGACTTTGTACAGTAATATACCTATTTAACGTACGTAATGAGCAGTCCATAGAGTATGTTAACCTCTTCGTTGACTCTCCTGTCCACATAGGCGCCGAAAGTTTCTGACATCGGGCCCACTCGTAGCTTATGTCCTGGATCAGGTCAGATTCCTCTCATAACGTACGTTATGTACTCTTTGTAACGTACGTTATGCTTGTATGTTAACGTTAGCTCCTATGCTTGACGTGCGTTATGGCTTCTATACTTAGCCATTTACGACTGTTCCTGCCTGACGTCTCGACATACCGAATACATATTCACGACATACTGGATACATATACTCCTTCCAATAATATTCTCATAAGATACACAATATCCTCAAATGCAATTGTCGACCAAGTACGACAATTATACCAATACAGATGTCTCAGTCCTTTAATTATTTTATCCATACTGTACAGATTCCACACTGTGCAGTATAACTCATATAAAATAACATTAAACAACCATAGTAGAAATTCAGGATATTACAGTTAGGTCAATGATGAGTTATTCTGATTTGCCTATTTCGTTTTGGGGATACGCCTTGGAAACAGTGGCGTAAATTCTAAACTTGGTGCCTTCGAAATCAGTTCCAAAAACACCCAGAGAACTGTGGAATGGACGCTAGCCCAGTCTGGGACATGTTCGTATTTGGGGTTCACCAGCACACGTGCTGAACAAGGAAGTTGATAAGTTGGCATCTCGTATAGAAATATGAGTGTTTGTAAGATATCCAAATGGAACGAAAGGTGGCTTATTCTACAGTCCTAAAGATCATAAGGTCAGTGTTAGCACCAATCCTCAGTTCTTAGATGAGGAATAATAAGTCACAAGCCTAGGAGTGAGGTCGTTCTAGAGGAACTTAGGGATGAGATTTCGATAATACCAATTGTACAAACACCTAGTGTACCACGTATCGACACTATTGTGGATACGCAAACTAAGGACATACCTTGTCATAGTGGGAGGGTTGTTCGTTAACCTGATCGTTTCATTGGCGTGGGAGCATCTTCTGACCACTCCCCGGACCAGGATGAAACAGATCCATTGTAATATCCGAATATTTGACATGTAATTTATCTGTATTGGGACCTTCTTGATATTTGTTTATGTTGTATTTCTGATTAATGTATGTTTCCGTGCATTCGTAAATCAATATTGTGGATTGTATGATTTTATAGAGTTTTAGTTGTTCACATTCGTGATTAGCGCATGCTACACTTGTTTCGTAGCGCACACTAATACTGAGGGGTAGCGCACGCTAATGTTATAACTTAGCACGTGCTACACTCAGTCAACCAGATCGAGACAGGATCAGTAGGTGGGGAACCAGATCGCGGGAATCACGGACCCTTTTTGGACTCACCCGAACTACATTTGAAAAGTTGAGTCAACGAGGTTTAGCGCACGCTATAAAGTTGTTGCTAGCGCGCGCTAAACGGAGGTCGGTGGGCAGTCAGTGAAGTCAGTGAACTTCGTAAAACTCGTTAGCGCACGCTATGTGGGCGTATAGCGTACGCTAAACCGCATTATTAGCGTACGTTAAGGCTATTTAGAAACCTCATGATATTTCCACCCCATATAAACCTCTACCTGTGATTTGGTGAAGGCGTAGAACATTGAGGATTGGTGTTCAAGCATCCGACGTTGATTTGCACCAAGTGGTTTCATTGTTCCCTTATTGTTCATTCATTGTTCTTCTGTATTAAGGTATGTGGTGTCTTGCTCTTTTGTAATTCATGTTCTTCGTAATTTCACAAGCATGCTATCAAGATTATTGAAGTTATTACTGGTATATTAAGTCGAACATCATGCTTAGGAGATTTTAGACAATGTGAACTTAAGCTCTTCATAAATTTTTGTTGAACCTTGCATATATAAACACATGTTTATAATTGTAGAGATTCTTTAACTCACCTTGATGATAGTTTCGTAATGTTCTTGCGATGAATAACTTGATTATATCACAACCTAGACTAGGTGAATCCTAGAATGATAAGTTTAGAGATAATTCTCCAAACATGGAACCTGTTTCGTGTGGATGATAATAGTCTTTGAATAATCCTCATGATGATGATGTGTTCTTGAAGAACTTGATGAATTGATGAACAAAACTGTTTAAATTGTCGTTTTCAAAATGTTGATGATGTTCTTAGGAAGTCTTACCGGCATCATGACATTGGCAAATAATTACTTAGCGTTTGCTCTTGATTATTCTTATACATTATAACCATACGAGTAATTAAGAACGTCATAAAACGATAACCGATCGTAAGAACGAATTGAAGTTAGTATGAATCCTTGAAATGGAAAGCGGATATATATATATATATATATACATATATATATATATACATATATAGATTGTTGAACTAATCAAATTGAACTAGGATGTCATTCCGTTGAACTAGATGTCGATAGTTATGAGAATATGTTGTTGAATGGATTGTATCCCTTACAAGGTTGATTGTTTCGAGCCATTATTACTAATCGAGTACCGTCCGTTCGTTTGTCAATGGAGTATTCCCGTCTTCGAATTGAGGCAAGTTATCTTGCTTGGTTATGACGATAATTGGAATTCTTGTGAATGCTATACATTTTGTGTCTACGTGTTGCTTTATGAATCTATGATTCATAATGAGATGTCGTGTTGACTCTTGTATATCGTTTACGGTGGGATTATATTCCCAAGTTTGTACCTTTTGATATCGTTGGTCTTGTTGATCATAGTTTATCGCTTTGGTGTCTTGATCCCCGTTGGATGAGTAATTTGTTGAGTTTCGTTGTCATGTTGCATCGTGACATATCTGGAATCATATCTGCGTGCCAATTGGTTATTGCGCAGGATTTTTAGCCACACACAGAGGGTCGTGCATTGATTGTTTCCGCCTTTGGACCGTGCACACGAGATGTTACTTCGTGAGTCTAATTAGGTACATGTCCCACGTATATCCTGAATTCCGTATACGGGGTGGAGATGTGCACGGACACATTTCCGGATTGGGCGTACTGTGATGTCCGTCTGGAGACATAATGTTTGGTCGTTTATACTCCATGTATGATTGGGTATGATTCGACAGTTTGACGATTGGTTGTTCATACGCCCGAGGGGTATGTTACGACAGTTGAATTGTTTGTATTGATCCAGTATATATGAATTGTATAAAATCTTGAGAATTATTATCATGTATATCTGACCCTGGGTTTTGGGCGAAATACTTGTGTTGTATTTTAGGTCGAGGCAAGGCTATGGCGTAGGGAGAGCACGGTGGCGGCGAAGGGTTTGTATGATACTAGTTCAGGGGGCCCAAGTCTATTTTATTCAGTTGTATTTTGGACCATGTATTGGTATTACTCCGCTTTGTTATAACTCATTTTAAATTGTGTTAGTACTTTAAACATATTCCATCTCCATATGGTTTATATTAACATTTCAGATCCTGTGTGTGGCATTTTTAGTCATATGGTGTATGAACCTC
Source organism: Orobanche coerulescens (assembly GCA_033398695.1). Taxonomy (NCBI): domain Eukaryota; kingdom Viridiplantae; phylum Streptophyta; class Magnoliopsida; order Lamiales; family Orobanchaceae; genus Orobanche; species Orobanche coerulescens. The sequence continues at coordinate 62,727,183 of CM065802.1, forward strand.
TCGTCGAGGTGATGAATATTAAATTGTGGTTTGGTACCACAGTTATGATTTAATTTATTTGAGATGATATTTTTGGTATCGCCTGCTGGGTCCCAGTATGGGGTCCATGGCACTGTAATGCCGCCTTTTGGGGTGTTAAAGAAGATGGTGTCAGAGAGAATGTTTTTTAAGAGTCGTTGTGGAATGAACTAGTATCAAGAGACCTTCGTGTCACGTGTGACCTATGCAAGCGCTTGACCCTACGAGCCAAATACGGTATGTACTTTACGAGCCATGATCTAATTACTGCCATAATTTTGAGATCGGAATGGATCTCTTTGTTGATCTTGATATTTCAAGGATCCGTGCCAGGATTTATCTGATAGATAATGTAACACCCCAAAAGGCTGCTATTACAGTGCCGTGGATCCCACACTGGGACCCACCAGGCGATAACCAAAACAGATTAAATAAATATTATTTGTGATACCGAATCACAATGAATAGTCATTACTCCGATTAGGAGTTTATCAAAAAAAATGGCCAACGGCCTTATTATACACAGGATCCGAAAAACAAGTATAAACCATATGGAGATGGAAAATACTTCAAATGTCAATACAACCAGATAGTAATTTAAATGAAGCAGAAAATAAAATAACATAACACGGTTTAACATAACCGGACAACAAATGATGTGGGGCCCCCGAACTAGTATCCTTCGAACCCTTCGCCGTCAACATGCTCTTCCCGTGCCTTGCCTTTGCCTCGACCTAAAATACAATACAAGTATTTCGCCCAAAACACAGGGTCAGATATACATGATAATTAATTCTTCCTACATTATACAATTCACATATATATAGATCTCAAGGAAATCATTCTGACTATTAATCATACCCCTCGGGCGTATGAAACAATCAGTCACAAACCGTCGAACACATCCAATACTATGGTCGATTTATAATATGGCTCAAGATGGACATCACAGTACGCCCGATCCGGAAATGTGTCCGTGTACATGTCCGCCCCGTATACGGAATCCAGAATATACGTGGGACAATGTACCTAATTAGCCTCATGAAACTACGTCTCGTGTGCACAGTCCAATGCGGAATAATATCCACGCATGACTATATATGTGCCTGGCTAAAAATCCTACACAATGACCAATCGGAATGCAGATATGATTCCGGATATGTCACGATACAACATGACAACGAATTCAATAAATCACATATCCGATTAAGGATCAAGAAAAACTCACCGAAGTGAAAATAAGACCAACGAGATCAACGATTCAAAGCGACGTAGTTGGGAATGCAACCCCATGAAGAAACGGAATAACATCAAGGACAATCTCAAATCACGACAAACATTACATGAACAATTCATACATATGAAATATATAACCATCACAAGAATCTAATCGTCATTATAACCAAGCAAGATAACTTGCCTCAATACGGAGACGAGAATAGTCCTCTTCTTGTCGGAACGAACGAACGGTCCTCGACTAATATTGTGTACTCGAACAATCAACCTTGAATGAAGTATATTTTGCTCATTAATACGTTTATATGATCATCTACACCGAATTTTAACGAGATAACATCTTAATTCCCGATTGAGTAGTTCAACTTTTGAAGTGTTACTTCAAGAACCTTATTCATACCATTCAATTCTTACAATTGATTACAAGATGATACCAAATGTTTGTTGGATTAAGAATCATTCCATAATGTGTTAAACAATAATCTCCTATCCTTTAATCTTATCAAGAACATCTCAAGTGATTAAAAGTAAAATCTGCACTACACACAATTACTTATGTTGAGTTAATTAGTTGTAAATCCATATCATGATTATGAAGACTATCTCAAGTTTAGCACCACCCTTATACTCTTCCAACTAACTTGGAGATTCAAACATCATACCTCTGAATTCACTTAGCCTAGGTTCAAGAAGATCATTTCATTCTTCTAATGATCAACAAGGGTTTCTTAAAACATTTATGGTAATTATTCCAACAAGTCATTTACATTTACAATGAAAGAAGGATTATTATTATACCAATGGTGTTATTAGTCTAGCAAGGAGAGTGTGGTTAAACTATACATGATCCTTACCATTTTAAAACACCAAGAACACACCATTACAAATCCCCTAATCATCATGTTCATCATTAAGTTTGTTGAAAGCTTAACTACAACATGTTTATTTTGATTAATTCATCACTAGGTGAAATATACTTAATCACTATCATTATAATTACGAGATTGTTGTTGCCCAAAATATTTATCCGAAGATTAATACTGCTGGAAGATGGACAACAAACAACAATTGCGGGAGCACTTCCGAGAGAAGATAAATAATACAAGATTTGCCGGGTTTGTTAGGCCCGGGCTTGAATGCTCTCGCGAGATGTTATTAATACAAATATTCGTGGATACAAGTATTAATGTGAGAAATCTAGATACAATGAGTGTAAAAAGATTCTGTTAATCCGGCTCTTGAGCGAAGCTCGGTGTTCTTCGTCCCCGCCGATCGTCTGCTTGATGAGAGAGGCCGAGAGAAGAAGTACCGAATGATAGCTGTTGCCAAGAGTTGGAGATAGCCAAGTGCTGGGTGTTTTCTCGTGGGAATTGAAGTATTTCCGTGTGAAATGAGAGAGTGCCAGACCGAATGTCGAGTGCAGGGTGCCTTGTATATATAGGGGCAGCCGGGTCTTGTCTTCTGGCGGGCGATCGCCTTCCGGCCATTATAATAATGGGGCGATCGTCTGCCGGCCAATATTATAATGGGGCGATCACCCGGGCTGTCGGGCTAAAGTCCAAGGACGAGGCCGGGCATCATTTAAAGTCCAAAGTTACAAATGCCGCCACTGGCGGTCAATGAAGATCCAAAGACGCGTCCGGAGTCAGTCACATGCGGCCCTACTGACAACTTTCGGCGGGCCTGTCGGCTGGTGGACGGATGCTGACAGGCTGTGGTCAATGATCCGTGAATTGCGGATCTTGTCCTGGCTCCTGCACGTGGTGTCTGTCCTGAGGCTCGGCCTTTGCCGACTGGATGACTACCGGCATGAAGCGGTCGTCTCTAGCTGGTCGTCAGAGGTCGCCATCGGCCAGTCGCTGAGGGTCTGCAATGGTCGGTCACCAAGGGTAGGTCGGCAGATGCCGAGAGATGACCGTCCGCTAGTCGGTCGCCAGGAGTCGGTCGCCGAGTATCGAGAGACGATCGTATTTGATGTCGATCGCTCGGCACCGGGACTTGTCCTGGGACCTTCGGTTGGCCGATTCTTCTTGTCTGCTGGGTAAAGGCTTGGCCGCCTGGTCGCTGGTCGCTGGTTCTGTCTTGGCTGCTCGGCAGTGGCTAGGTCGCCCGATCTCCGAGGCGATCACCGGTCGGAGAGTGTAATTCTTGACACAACAATTGCCCCCCAGCTTGCTCCTATGTTGAAGACATGGGGCTAGGTGGTTCTTGCTGGCGATCGTGTAAGATGAGGACGTGCGATCTTGCTGAGCTGACTTAGGATTCGGACTTGGGCTATCATGGTCGATTGGCTAGCTATCTTTTGGTCTTGTACCTGCAAAAAACAACATTGGCCGATCCCCCTTGGAACCTTGATGGTTTCGCTTGTTTAAGGAATCGTGCACAGTCGCGGAAATCAATGGACCGACTCCATGACCGTGTCTTGATGCGCGAAGACATTGAGTGTCTCGTGACTCACTTTATTATGAGGGTCCTCTGTTAGGATGCGCCTCGCCTCGTATTTAAACGAAGGGCGTGCGGTCTCGGTCTAGAGGAGTCCTTGCGCGGGGCAGCGTCGGATGAATCGACTCCACGCCCGCGGCTTGTTTAGCTCTGCTTCCAACCCGGCCCGCCATGGAGATGACGAACCTCGACGGTGTACGTTGAGACGGGGGTAATGACACGTGTCTACTGATTAATTTTGGAGAGCCCTCAGACTACGCCGGCCTCGTATTTAAACGAAGGGCGGGCGATCTCGGCCGAAAGGGACCTTGCATGGCCGAAGCAGCCGGTTCCATCGACTGCCAGGACCATGGCTTTATGATGTGTGGTGGAGGCGATCGCGAGCCTTAGTCCCTCATGTTAAATGGTGGACTGTAGGTGGCGAACGAGTCCTCCGGCTCTGCTGGATAATAGCGATCGGGTTGGAAGACTGGAGGTCGTCGCTCGGGCTGGAAGGCTGGAGGTCGTCGCTCGGGCGCCGATCTCGGTACTCCTAGGCTAAGAAGAAGCCTCTGCCTGGCCAGAAAATCTGCGGCTCTAGCCCGGAAGGTCGCGTAGGTCGTGGGTTGGCTCTTCGTAAGATGCCTAAACATAGGCGAAAAGCCATTGAAGCCTGCTAGGACCGTGTGGAGGGCGATCTCATCGCTTACGGGCTCGTCGTTGAGGATGATCTCGTCCACTCGGTCGATGTAGTCCGAGTCGGACTCTTCTTCTCCCTGCTTGATTCGCAGCATGCGATGGGGACCTTCCGGTTGAGCGACCTTGGCGGCGAAGTACCTTGTGAAGACGTTCGCTAGCTCGTTAAAGGAGCCAATGGACCGGGGTGGCAACGAGGTGTACCACCGGTGGGCGAGGTTGTCCAGCGTCAGAGGGAACATTCGGCACCTGGTCACGTCTGATGCCCCACACCCGGTCATGTAGATGTTGAACTTGCTCAGGTGTGTTTGGGGGTCCGATCGCCCCTCGTACACGGGTGTTTGAGGGGGAGCGATCTTGTGCTGCACGGGGGCGAGCTCGATGTCGATCGTGAGCGGCTCGCTTGGCTCGGCGATCGTCTTCATGGAGCCTGCCCTGGATTGCAGGAGCGCCTTCATGTCGTCGATCTGACGTTGCATCGCAGCCATCGCCGTGGCTCGGTCGCTTGCTGATCGGCTTTGGGAGCGGGAGCCGAGGCGATCGTGTACCGATCTCCGGACTCCGCTGCTGCCGACCTCGGCAATTTGGCGAGGGGGAGCCAGACGGCTGGGTTGCCTTCTGGGAGCCGGGTAGGCCGAGCTCCTGGTGACGGACTCAAACTCCATCGTCTCGTAGCCGGGCCGGATCGCCTTGGCCGCTGTGTCGGGTCACCGCCTGTGCGATCGAAGACAGAGGTGCCCCGGCTGCCGAGCGCCTCTTCTTGTGGACGAGAGCCTCCTGGCGATCGCTCGGCCAGTAACGCCTTGAGCTTCCGCTTGGACTTACGGCGGGCGGCCGAGGGGGTGATAGCAGGAGGCGCATCGAGAGCACTCCGTCGCTCCTGTAGGACGGCCATGACCTCGTCGATCTGTTCCTTGGTTCGGAGCTGATCGAGCGAGAGGCTTGGGCCGCCGTCCAAGGATGGGATCGAGCGTCTCTGACCGCGGCGGCTGCTTTCCACCATCGGCTGCGGCTCGGACTGGGACGGGGTCCGCCACTGGCCGGCTTTCTTCGACGCGGAGGCGGAAGACATGATTTCTGAAAGATTTCTTTGAAGTGCAGTGAGTGTCACTTCAAGTATCTGCCCCGAGAACAGTGAGTGTTCTTCGGGACGGTAGGTATAAAAATTTAAGGGTTAGATGCCCTTCCTTTAGCTCCAATTGTTGTTGCCCAAAATATTTATCCGAAGATTAATACTGCTGGAAGATGGACAACAAACAACAATTGCGGGAGCACTTCCGAGAGAAGATAAATAATACAAGATTTGCCGGGTTTGTTAGGCTCGGGCTTGAATGCTCTCGCGAGATGTTATTAATACAAATATTCGTGGATACAAGTATTAATGTGAGAAATCTAGATACAATGAGTGTAAAAAGATTCTGTTAATCCGGCTCTTGAGCGAAGCTCGGTGTTCTTCGTCCCCGCCGATCGTCTGCTTGATGAGAGAGGCCGAGAGAAGAAGTACCGAATGATAGCTGTTGCCAAGATTTGGAGATAGCCAAGTGCTGGGTGTTTTCTCGTGGGAATTGAAGTATTTCCGTGTGAAATGAGAGAGTGCCAGACCGAATGCCGAGTGCAGGGTGCCTTGTATATATAGGGGCAGCCGGGTCTTGTCTTCTGGCGGGCGATCGCCTTCCGGCCATTATAATAATGGGGCGATCGTCTGCCGACCAATATTATAATGGGGCGATCACCCGGGCTGTCGGGCTAAAGTCCAAGGATGAGGCTGGCAGTGTGCCTAAAGTCCAAAGCTACAGCCGGCTGCCAGCTGGGCGGTCCAATAAAGATCCAGCACGCGTCCGGAGTCAGTCACATGCGTCCCTACTGACAACTTTCGGCGGGCCTGTCGGATGGTGGACGGATGCTGACAGGCTGTGGTCAATGATCCGTGAATTGCGGATCTTGTCCCGGCTCCTGCACGTGGTGTCTGTCCTGAGGCTCGGCCTTTGCCGACTGGATGACTACCGGCATGAAGCGGTCGTCTCTAGCTGGTCGTCAGAGGTCGCCATCGGCCAGTCGCTGAGGGTCTGCAATGGTCGGTCACCAAGGGTAGGTCGGCAGATGCCGAGAGATGACCGTCCGCTAGTCGGTCGCCAGGAGTCGGTCGCCGAGTACCGAGAGACGATCGTATTTGATGTCGATCGCTCGGCACCGGGACTTGTCCTGGGACCTTCGGTTGGCCGATTCTTCTTGTCTGCTGGGTAAAGGCTCGGCCGCCTGGTCGCTGGTCGCTGGTTCTGCCTTGGCTGCTCGGCAGTGGCTAGGTCGCCCGATCTCCGAGGCGATCGCCGGTCGGAGAGTGTAATTCTTGACACAACACAGATTATAGGGTTAAATCGTAGAACATACCTTTAGAAATGAAGAACAATACACCAAACCACAAGAACACAATATAAGCTTCAAGAATGTCTCCAATTTCAAATCAACAAGCTCCAAAATCAAAATGTAAAGCTCCAAAACAAGTTGGAAGAAGGTAAACTTGATCTAGGGATGAAGGGGGGTGATTATATGGGTGAAAATCGGAGTTTGGACGTGCAAAATGAAAGACACAAGTTGTCTTTTTATAACAGCACGGTTCGTTACGTACGTTATCACAAGAGGATAACGTATGTTAACAACTTTACGTACGCTACACAAAAAGTGTTACATACGTAAGCTAAGTCCAGAGGCTACTGGACTGAAATACGAACTTCATTACGTACGTTACCTCTAGAAGCATTACGTACGTAATGTAGGTCAACTAGGTTGCCTCCAAAAGATCAGATATTCGAATCCCATCCGGCCCCACACGCCGAAAGTTGAGATCGGATACGATTGCACGAAGTTACGTGACGTAATACCCCTTTACGTACGTAAAGGCCTCAAAATAGCGTACGCTATGCCTAATGATTAACGTACGTTAGGCTCAGATTTTAATAGTTCAATATGTACTTATCTATACAACGCTGAAAATTCAAACATAGTGCGAGTGATCATTTTTTATTAAGTCTATTATGATATATTCTAACATCAATATTCATTTCACAAATGCAACAAGACTACAACAGTATTGAATTATCCGAATAGTACAACAGTAAGTAAGAATTTCCGTCGGATATTACATACTCCCCCCCTTAAAAGGGGTTTCGTCCTCGAAACTAAGGGGTAAACAATTCAGGATAACTCTCTTGAATGCTGCTCTCCATCTCCCATGTGGCCTCCTCGACCCCGTGTCGTGACCACTGAACCTTCAGTAGGGGAATCGTCTTATTCCATAATTGTTTGATCCTTCTCTCAAGTATCCGTACGGGGCACTCCTCATACGAATGATCCTCCACTAAATCGATCTCATCGAACTGAAGTACATGACTCGGATCAGCAACGTATTTCCTTAACTGGGAGACATGGAACACATTATGGATCCGGCTCAAGGCTGGTGGTAAAGCCAGGTGATAAGCTAAATCGCCTACTCGTTCCAAAACCTCAAACGGCCCGATATACCTCAGACTCAGCTTGCCTCGTTTCCCAAAACGAAAAACTCCTCGGGTAGGAGACACCTTCATTAACACATGGTCACCAACCTCGAACTCAAGCGGTCGTCGACGGTGGTCAGCATAAGACTTCTGTCGACTTTGAGCCGTTAACAACCGGCTCCTAATCAAGGTGATCTTCTCACGGGCTGCTAATAACATATCGGGTTCCGTACCCAGAGATTCTGACAGTTCGTCCCAACACAAAGGGGACCTACAGTGACGGCCTTACAATGCCTCATACAGTGCCATCTGAATCGAAGCGTGCCAACTGTTATTATAAGTGAATTCCACCAAAGGCAGCTGGGCTTCCCAATCGTCCTTCCAATCAAGAGCACATGCTCTCAACATATCCTCTAGAGTCTGGATGGTTCTCTCAGACTGACCATCGGTCTGTGGATGAAAAGCCGTACTGAAATTCAACTGCGTGCCCATCGCATGATGAACTGCCTTCCAGAAGTGCGACACAAATCGCCCGTCACGGTCTGATACAATACTCTTGTGGGTACCATGCAATCTCACGATTTCCTTAATAAACAGCTGGGCCAATCTCTCGGGACCCCACGTGTCCTTAATCTCTAAGAAGTGGGCTGATTTGGTCAGACGGGCCACAATCACCCAAATCGTATTCATTCCTCTACGACTTGTCGGCAAGCTAGTGATAAAATCCATAGATATGTCCTCCCATTTCCACACGGGAATCGGAAGCGGTTTCAGCATTCCTGCGGGTCGCTGGTGCTCAATCTTAACCTGCTGACAGGTTAAACATCTCGAAACGCATTCGGATACCTCACGTTTCATATTCCCCCACCAATAATTCTGCTTCAAATCCTTACACATCTTGCTAGAGCCCGGGTGAATAGAGTACGGGGTAGCATGGGCTTCTATCATGATAGAGTTCCTCAATTCTTCGTCAGCGGGTACACAAATTCGATTTCTAAAGCATATCAATCCATCCTCATGGATCACGAATCTAGGGGCTTTCCCTAGGGTTACCTTATCCCGAACTCGAGATAAGAATGTGTCCATAATTTGCTTCGATTTGATCATATCATCAAGAGATGAAGAAATCTCAAGGGTGCAAAGTTGTCCCTGAACATGCTGTAACCAAACTTCAGTTTCTGGCCTCATAAGGTCTAACTGCAACTCTCTCTGTGCTGTCAAACGGCTCAGCATCTGCTCCTGCACTGTCTTTCGGCTCAAAGCGTCGGCAACCACATTTGCTTTACCCGGATGATAAAGGATCTCGAGATTATAGTCCTTGATTAATTCTAGCCATCTTCTCTGTCTCATGTTCAACTCCTTCTGCATAAAAATGTACTTTAGGCTCTTGTGGTCTGTAAAGATCTGGCAGGTAACTCCATAAAGATAGTGACGCCAGATTTTCAAAGCAAACACCACGGCTGCTAACACCAAGTCATGGGTCGGATAGTTAACTTCATAAGGTCGCAATTTTCTCGATGCATAGGCAATCACTTTCCCTTCCTGCATTAGTACACATCCCAGACCCTGTCTCGACGCGTCACTATACACCACAAATCCTTCCGTTCCTTTTGGTAAGACCAAAACAGGTGCCGAAATCAATCGACTCTTGAGATCATCAAAACATTGCTGACATGCTTCTGACCACAAATACTTCTTGTCCTTCCACAGTAAGTTAGTCATTGGTTGCGCAATTTTAGAAAATCCTTCTACGAACCGTCGGTAGTAACCTGCTAGGCCGAGGAAACTACAAACTTCCTTCACGTTCTTTGGTGGTAGCCAATCTCGAATGGCTTCCGTCTTTTGTGGGTCCACTCTCACCCCTTCGGCTGATATCACATGCCCGAGAAAGATAACCTCAGGCATCCAGAATTCACACTTAGAAAATTTCCCATAAAGCTGTTCCTGCCTCAATGTATCGAGAACCTGGTGGAGGTGACACTCGTGTTCTTCGTGGTCACGAGAGTAAATAAGAATGTCGTCAATAAAAATGACTACAAAGCGATCCAGATAGTTAATAAAAACTTGATTCATCAACTCCATGAATACCGCCGGTGCATTAGTCAGTCCAAATGGCATCACTACAAACTCATAATGCCCATAGCGAGTACGGAATGCTGCCTTCGAAATGTCAGACTCTCGAATCCTCAACTGATGATAACCAGATCTCAAGTCGATCTTAGAAAACATGGCAGCTCCCTGAAGTTGGTCCAATAAATCATCAATACGAGGCAAAGGATACTTGTTCTTGATGGTTACCTTATTCAGTTCACGGTAATCAATACATAAGCGCAGCGATCCATCTTTCTTCCATACAAATAACACTGGTGCTCCCCAAGGGGACGCACTAGGTCGAATATAGCCCTTGTCAGTCAACTCCTCAAGCTGGTTCTTCAATTCTTGCATCTCATTCGGAGCCATACGATACGGTGTTTTTGAAAGCAGGGATGTCCCTGGTTCTAACTCAATAATAAACTCCACGTCACGATGAGGAGGTAAGCCTGGCAACTCGTCTGGAAATACATCTGGGTAGTCTCGGACTACCGGAATGTCGGACAATTCAACTGGTCGATCTGCTGTTTTGGCCATGTAGCACCAATAACCAATACACCCTTGATTAAGCAGTTTCACTGCTTTCATAGCGCTGATGACTCTCCCAGAACGACTGGGATTATCCCCTCGAAAGATACACTCGAAACCACCATCAGAAGTGACGGTTACCATCCCCTTGCGGACACTGAGTATTGCATCATGACGATCCATCCAATCGATACCCAAGATTATATCATCCTTAGGTAAATCGACTACAATCAGATTTGACAACCACTCACGGTCGTTCAAACGAATCGGACAGTCCTGGACTTCACGATTTCCAATAATTCTTCTACCATCAGGTAGACCAATCACGTAGGGCTCACAATTGATAACATGGTTTAGAGGCAAACGACGTAAACAAGAAGAAGATATAAAGGAGTGTGAAGCACCGGTATCAAAAAGAACACACACAGGCTGGGAGTGGATCTCGAGTATACCTGAAATCATGCTGGCCTCGGGATCGTCAGCTTTCTTCATCTCGTAAATCCTCAGGTTTCTGATTCGGCACCAGGTGTACCACTTTGATTCCCACGGCCCATTCCCCTATTCGCCCCGGTGGTCTGATAGGAAGCGGACGGAGGCGTCCGGTTCTGGACAGAGGACTGAACTGGAGCATGAGACGCTACTGGTTCATGTCCGGGCCCACTCCTGCAAAAACGAGCACGGTGACCATTCTTACCACAAGTATGGCATGTGATGGCAGGCTTTGGGCATTTGAAGTTGATATGCCCCTGGGCCCCACAGTTATGACACACCACGGATGAGGGAACCATTCGAGAGTGCGATCCGGTGGGCTTTGATGCCATGGGTGGTCGATCAGAAGGGTTTGGCAATGACTGGGGCTTCTTGAATATCCCCCGATTACTCTCAGTCTGGTTCTGGTTCCTGAATCTTTTGTTGTTGGACTGTGGTTGTTTCTTGGAAATCTCCTTCGCGGTGAGTTCGTACTCCAGAGCTTTCTCGATGAACTCTGGTAAGGTAGTACAGTGGTGATTTAACAGCTGCATTCTCATTCGGGGTTTAAGCCTCTTGAGAAAGTATTTGATCTTATCGGCCTCTGTTCGGATAATTGTCGTGGCGAAAGGAAGGAGTGCCTGAAATTTCTCAGCAACAGATAATACATCATCGTCTTCAGACGGGTCGGGGTTCAGTAGTTCCGACAGTTTGGCCTCCCGGAGTGGCCCTGGATAGTAACGGTCTAGCATGAGGTTTTTAAATTCCTGCCAAGTGTAAACACCATCAGCTGGCCTTACTGAAAGCCACCAGGTGTGAGCGCCTTTGCTAAGATAATACGCGGCTACCGAGACGCGGTTCTCTTCCGGGCAGTCCACCATCTGGAAAAGTTTCTCAAAATGCTCGATCCAATGCACAACGTCAGCAGGCTCAGAGGAGCCTTCAAAGGTCGGTAGTCGCTGGCGAGAGATGTTGCTGATAATCCAACTCACGGGTCCGCCAATCACAGGAGGAGGATGAGGCCCCTGTTGCTGGCCAGTAGTGGCCCTCTGCATAGCTTCCATTAGTTGACCCATCTGGGTCATCTGTGTCATCATGCCCTGCATCACGACGTAAGGATCGACACGCGCTTCCCCGCGCCCACTGTGGTGCGATTGTTCCCTAGAAGGTGAACCACTGTCTACGGAACTCTGATCCGCATTCGCGCGTCTGTTGGCTCGAGGTATTGGGATTTGGCCCCTTCCGAGACCTCGTCCCCCTCTGCCACGACCTCTCAGGTTTCTTTCCATACTGAAAGAATCAATCATAATGATAACCACAAGTACAGTTCAAGATACTAAAATTCATGCTAATTTAATAGCAACAAGGAATCACATATTCAAGGAAACGGTTATCGATACCACGAATGTCGCACCGAATATTATATCGGCGTCAAGTCGAACAATTCCAATCATATAATCAATTCAGCATTTACCTCGGATTATCAATCAGATAAATCCTGTCACAATTCCTCGAAATAACATGATCAACAAGGAGACCCATACTGATATCAATATCATGCCAGTAATTAAATCATGGCTCATAAAGTACATACCGTATTTGGCTCGTAGGGTCAGGCGCTTGCACAGGTCACACGTGACACGAAGGTCTCTTGATACTAGTTCATTTCACAATGACTCATAAAAAGGAAACAACTCTCCGATACCATCTTCTGTAACACCCCAAAAGGCGGCTATTACAGTGCCGTAGATCCCACACTGGGACCCACCAGGCGATAACCAAAACAGATTAAATAAATATTATTTGTGATACCGAATCACAATGAATAGTCATTACTCCGATTAGGAGTTTATCAAAAAAAATGGCCAACGGCCTTATTATACACAGGATCCGAAAAACAAGTATAAACCATATGGAGATGGAAAATACTTCAAATGTCAATACAACCAGATAGTAATTTAAATGAAGCAGAAAATAAAATAACATAACACGGTTTAACATAACCGGACAACAAATGATGTGGGGCCCCCGAACTAGTATCCTTCGAACCCTTCGCCGTCAACATGCTCTTCCCGTGCCTTGCCTTTGCCTCGACCTAAAATACAATACAAGTATTTCGCCCAAAACACAGGGTCAGATATACATGATAATTAATTCTTCCGACATTATACAATTCACATATATATAGATCTCAAGGAAATCATTCCGACTATTAATCATACCCCTCGGGCGTATGAAACAATCAGTCACAAACCGTCGAACACATCCAATACTATGGACGATTAATAATATGGCTCAAGATGGACATCACAGTACGCCCGATCCGGAAATGTGTCCGTGTACATGTCCGCCCCGTATACGGAATCCAGAATATACGTGGGACAATGTACCTAATTAGCCTCACGAAACTACGTCTCGTGTGCACAGTCCAATGCGGAATAATATCCACGCATGACTATATATGTGCCTGGCTAAAAATCCTACACAATGACCAATCGGAACGCAGATATGATTCCGGATATGTCACGATACAACATGACAACGAATTCAATAAATCACATATCCGATTAAGGATCAAGAAAAACTCACCGAAGTGAAAATAAGACCAACGAGATCAACGATTCAAAGCGACGTACTTGGGAATGCAACCCCATGAAGAAACGGAATAACGTCAAGGACAATGTCAAATCACGACAAACATTACATGAACAATTCATACATATGAAATATATAACCATCACAAGAATCTAATCATCATTATAACCAAGCAAGATAACTTGCCTCAATACGGAGATGAGAATAGTCCTCTTCTTGTCGGAACGAACGAACGGTCCTCGACTAATATTGTGTACTCGAACAATCAACCTTGAATGAAGTATATTTTGCTCATTAATACGTTTATATGATCATCTTCACCGAATTTTAATGAGATAACATCTTAATTCCCGATTGAGTAGTTCAACTTTTGAAGTGTTACTTCAAGAACCTTATTCATACCATTCAATTCTTACAATTGATTACAAGATGATACCAAATGTTTGTTGGATTAAGAATCGTTCCATAATGTGTTAAACAATAATCTCCTATCCTTTAATCTTATCAAGAACATCTCAAATGATTAAAGTAAAATCTGCACTACACACAATTACTTATGTTGAGTTAATTAGTTGTAAATCCATATCATGATTATGAAGACTATCTCAAGTTTAGCACCACCCTTATACTCTTCCAACTAACTTGGAGATTCAAACATCATACCTCTGAATTCACTTAGCCTAGGTTCAAGAAGATCATTTCATTCTTCTAATGATCAGCAAGGGTTTCTTAAAACATTTATGGTAATTATTCCAACAAGTCATATACATTTACAATGAAACAAGGATTATTATTATACCAATGGTGTTATTAGTCTAGCAAGGAGAGTATGGTTAAACTAAACATGATCCTTACCATTTTAAAACACCAAGAACACACCATTACAAATCCCCTAATCATCATGTTCATCATTAAGTTTGTTGAAAGCTTAACTACAACATGTTTATTTTGATTAATTCATCACTAGGTGAAATATACTTAATCACTATCATTATAATTACGAGATTATAGGGTTAAATCGTAGAACATACCTTCAGAAATGAAGAACAATACACCAAACCACAAGAACACAATATAAGCTTCAAGAATGTCTCCAATTTCAAATCAACAAGCTCCAAAATCAAAATGTAAAGCTCCAACACAAGTTGGAAGAAGGTAAACTTGATCTAGGGATGAAGGGGGATGATTATATGGGTGAAAATCGGAGTTTGGACGTGCAAAATGAAAGACACAAGTTGTCTTTTTATAACAGCACAGTTCGTTACGTACGTTATCACAAGAGTATAACGTACGTTAACAACTTTACGTACGCTACACGAAAAGTGTTACGTACGTAAGCTAAGTCCAGAGGCTACTAGACTGAAATACGAACTTCATTACGTACGTTACCTCTAGAAGCATTACGTACGTAATGTAGGTCAACTAGGTTGCCTCCAAAAGATCAGATATTCGAATCCCATCCGGCCCCACACGCCGAAAGTTGAGATCGGATACGATTGCACAGGTTACGTACATAACAGGTACCCCTTTACGTACGTAAAGGCCTCAAAATAGCGTACGCTATGCCTAATGATTAACGTACGTTAGGCGCGGATTTTAATAGTTCAATATGTACTTATCTATACAACGCTGAAAATTCAAACATAGTGCGAGTGATCATTTTTTATTAAGTCTATTATGATATATTCTAACATTAATATTCATTTCACAAATGCAACAAGGCTACAACAGTATTGAATTATCCGAATAGTACAACAGTAAGTAAGAATTTTCGTCGGATATTACAGATAATTCGAGGTAAATTCTGGATTGATTATGTGATTAAAATTGTTCGACTCGAAGTCGATATGATACTCTGTGTGGCACTAGTAGTGTCGATAATTCATTATGAACTGTTTTCTTGAATATGTAGTTCCTTTTTGCTATTAACTTAGCATGATTTTTGATTGGTCATAAAGACGGTCATGAACTGTGCTCATGGTTATTATTATTGTTTGATTCTTTCAGTATGGACAGAAATCTCAGAGGCCGTGGCATAGGGGGATAAGGCCGCGGAAGGGGCCGAATCCCGATACCACGAGCCAACACGCGCTCGAATTTGGAGCAAAGTTCCGCAAGCAGTGATTCGCCTTATAAGGACCAATCGCACCACACTGGATGTGAGGATGCGCGTGTCGACCCTTATGTTGTTATGCAGGGCATGATGGCTCAGATGACCAAAATGGGTCAATTAATGGAAGCTATGTGGAGAGCTACTATTGTCCAGCAACTTGGGCCTCATCCTCCACCTCCTGTACACGGCAGACCGGTGAGTCCGATCATCAGCGACATCTCTCGCCAGCGACCCCCGACTTTTGAAGGCTCCTCCGAGCCTGCTGATATCATACATTGGATTGACCACTTTGAGAAATTATTTGAGATGGTGGACTGCCCAGAAGAGAATCGCGTCTCCGTAGCAGTTTACTATCTTAGCAAGGGCGCCCACACCTGGTGGATTTCTGTGAGGCCAGCTGATGGTGTATATACTTGGGAGGAATTTAAAAACCTCATGTTAGACCATTACTATCCGGGGCCACTCCGTGAGGCCAAGCTGTCAGAATTGATGAACCCAGACCCATCTGAAGATGATGACGTACTATCGGTTGCTGAGAAATTTCAGGCACTTCTTCCTTTCGCCTCGTCAATTGTTCGAACGGAGGCTGATACCATTAAGTATTTTATCAAGAGGCTTAAACCCCGAATAAGAATGTGTTGCGATATTTCCTACACGCAAGTGCACGTCATCGTTTACAAGTAATAAAGTGATAAGTAGAGTATCGTTCCCACGAGGATTGAATCTCTAACTACCGACGTTTTCGTATTCCAATTTTATTTGAACAATCGAAGTTGGGTTTTTGGATTAATAACTAAAAGAATTTCTAAAATACTAAGCAGTAGAAAACAATATCTTGGATTAAGGAAATCAAATGATGAATACGTCTAGGGTTCTGAATCCACCTTAGTTTATCCGAATTTACTCTCGATTATCCGTAATAAATAATTTTCCCAATTCTTCAAGGCGGAGATTGCTAATATATTCTACCGCCTCTCCAGGTCAATATATTTATCTAACGGCGACTAACGCACTCTATCCCTAGGTGAATTATCTCGTCGATAGGCAAAAAGCATGAAATCTCCTAAAGGCCACGTAGTTTCTATGAGTATATTCCTATCTCACGAGAATAAAACGGTCCTCACCAATAGTTCCTCACCAAATCTCCTCTCCCGATTCAAGTGAATGATTAAATCAATACAACTATTGGCCGATAATTGCAAGCATTAAACATAATTGGGAAAACTCAATAAAAAGGTAATAAATTGGATAATCTTAATCAATTCGTCAAAACAAAAGTTTCATCAAAACCCTAGATTAGGGCTTTAGCGACATACTAAAAACTGAAAATACAGAATAAATAAACGAAAGCATAAAATTCAAACGCAGATGAAGCTCGGATTCCTCCGTTCTTGACTCCCGCCTCGCCCTTGAATTCTTCTCGCTTTCCTCCTCTTCTGTCTCCAAGCTTAAGCTCTCCTAGGTTTAGATTCAATGATTCCAAGATAATTAAATTAGGGTCTTAAGCCCTATTTATAGCTCAAGACCTCCACAAATCGCGTCCGTATTAATCGGTTGAAAATCGGCTTCAAACGCCCGTAATCCGCGCAGACGTACCAAACCCGCTAAGTGTGCCGCGGCTCATCAACTCGTGCCGCGCACATCGCCAAAAGTCAATACACAGGCGTAAATAAATTCTTACGTGCCGCGGCTCACCTGGGCCGTGCCGCTCGCAGTACACTACTACGCCCTTCCGGTGTCTTCGTGCCGCGGCTCGATTCCTTGCGCCGCGGCTCATCGCCCGCTTTTGCTGCTACCGCTTTGCCTCGTTTTAGCTCCCGGACTTCAATTTCGTCAATCATACAAAATCAAGTCATTAAAAGCTCATGTAGATAATTTCACTCACCAAAACACTACAAAATAATGATAAATAAACGTATAAAAATACGCCTAACAAATACCCCCAAACTTAAGCCTTTGCTTGTCCTCAAGCAAAAAGAATTAAAGTCAATAAAAGAATGTCGTGAATAATTGTGCAACTCATAGTGTTCAATCTAATCAATACTATCCTGCCATTCTCTCTAAATAATACGAGTGTCATAAAAGCGAGCTGCACTCATAATAATGATTCCGCAAAGTAATCAAGTTCACCCTAATCATTCGTTCATGAAGAAAACTCACTCAAAGATTAACAAAACATGAGTCAAATCGACCGTCAATATGAAAGGCTAACATAAACAAGCTAGTTCGTCGCGTTCCCACAAATAAAGGCACAATTTTCACGAGTCTCATAATAAATAAACCTCGACAAGATCCCCTTATATATATGCTCAAAAATTTGATTCGAGTCGACCACTAGGTTAGGATCTCGGATGTTTCATCGGGATAATCCTAGGTGGAACTTCCATTCTCATGTATTAGGAAACCGTTTGACGTAAAAGACACTCATGGGGCACATGGATGCTTCTAGTTACTAAGTTCCCGTCTACAATGGAGAAACAACTCGAATATATAATTTCCGCATGTCCGTATCAAGGTTGCCGTTTACGCGAGAGTAAACAATGGTCACGCGAATGCCCCTTACTAGGCTTCCTATCATTGGCACATGTGAAATGTCTAAATCATTAATCTAATCGTGGTCGTCGTTTTACGCGAGAGTAAACAACGGGTCACGCGAATACCCCGGTTACTAGACTTCCCATCATAGAACACATTATCTCGACTTTTAGGGAAAAACTGACCGACTCAAAACTCAAACTAAGTGCCAACACGACTAAAGAAACGCACGACTCACTATCCGGAAATGTAGCCAAACGTATTGATGGGGATTTAGCAACAAGTATGTATCGTCTCTTATCTCGCCAAGACCTCTACAATCGGGAAAAATTTCGGACCTAATTGAATACTAAGTAATGTAAATAATCGACTCCAACTCGACTAGAACTCGCCCGCTTCTTCGAGAGAAAGACAAAGGTCGTAACATCGATATCACACAAATAGAAGCACGAAAATTCACGAATAAAGAAAAACTACGACAAGCAAGGCTATCTCGAAAAAATTTTATGCAAAGAAATGAAAAGTGCAATAGAATATAATGTACAAAGAAGAAAATAGAGTACATCAATGAATGTAGGCGAATGTAAATCCCCCAAACTTAGGACGTACATTGACCTCAATGGACAAAAATGAAATGCAAGAAAAGTAAAGGTCAAGTACTCCCCTCCACCGCTCAGAGCCGGTGCCGACATCGTCGGTGAGCTTGCATGCTTCTTGACTACATCATGCGGAATGTGAATAAACAAGCTTGCATCATCAAAAAGGAAGTTAAGTATAGCTCTCAAGTTGAACATGATGTAGAGGTTGGGGATAATGTGACAACATGATTCATTGCATATAAGTTGGAAAATGCCTAGCTTACCCATTTTTCATTGCTGTAATTTATCAAACACCTTGTGTGCACAAGTTAAAATGAAGAACAAAAATTTTCATGGTTAATTCCAAATCCCAAAAATAATAACATGATTATAACCCTGAATTACGAAAACCATCATCAACAATTCGTTCATAAACATCAATTCGATCACAATAACAAATTCCCCATATTCCAACTCCATTTTAGAAACAACAATGAAGAATAACTAGCAATATAAAACTCCAAATCTTTTCACATCAAGAATCATTAATGATTTAGAAATCAAAAATAACTGGAGAATTTGAGAAGGAGACTCATAGAGTGGAGCCAACTAACCTCCATGTGTGCAGAAGGAAGGGAGGGAGGGTAGAAGTATCCTATATAGGCCGATCAACCGAATGAGCCTTACTGGATGCTCTTATTTTGCGACGGGGCCGCGGCATAATATAAGTGAGCCGCGCCCAAAGTACAATCAGCCGGACGTTTTGGTAAGTCTTGGTGCCGCGGCTCAAATTTCGTATGCCGCGGCTCGGTTTGTTAGTGTGCCGCGGCTCAAGATTAGTATGCCGCGCACAAAGTACAGCGCCACTGGCGTTTCTCGACCATTTAGTGTGCCACGGCTCGATTATCGGTGCCGCGGCTCGGTGACTGGTGTGCCGCGGCTCGGTAAGATCATGCCGCGGCACAGGTACGCTTTGCTCGGCCATTTTTCCTCATTTGGTGTGTGCCGCGGCTCACTGTGCCGCGGCTCATCATTGAATTTCTCCCCTTTTGCTGATTCCTGCACAGAAATTTAACACGAAATCATTAAGATGAGAGGGAAGGATGGATCAAAGAAGAAAGAAGACAAAAAGAGACTTTAAAAATGCAAGCAAACAACAAAGAATCTACAACTAATACTCGGGTTGCCTCCCGAGGAGCGCTAAGTTTATAGTCTTCAGCCGGACTTTTTGGACAACGTTAGTTCGCTTTTCGCAAACTCCATTTGGCTTCCGCCCCGTTCATCGAACCGTTTATATTTTGGTTAAAATTATGACCATTGGTCATCAGTGGTTTGAGTTTCGGTTCGGGCATCAAATGTTGTTTGTGAAAAGGTTTCGACTTGAAAAATTTTCCGAAACACCCGATTTCTCCATGACTAATTTTTCGCTTGGCTTTTGGATCACTTTCCTCCTTCACAAACGAACCCACGATTGCAGCAGATTTCTCCTCATGCTCGAGGAACGCCACTTGTTCTACATCCTTCTTAAAACTCGGGCCATTTAACACAACATCTGAATTTTCCCACCGACGATGTTTTCGGTGCTTTCCTCTTTCAACGGCATTCACCCTCTCAATTTGTGATCCTTTATCAGCACTTCCTGGACATGGGAATGACTTGAATACTTGAAAAGTAATTTCCTCGTCTTGGACCCTCAGAGTTAGCTCTCCCTTTTCCACGTCTATAAGGGTTCGGCCCGTCGCTAGAAATGGTCGTCCCAAGATGATCGGAATATTGTCATCTTCCTCCATGTCTAGTACGATGAAGTCGGTTGGAAAGATGAACTTGTCAACCTTAACTAATACATCCTCGATCACTCCCCTCGGATACTTTATCGATCGGTCCGCCAATTGTAATGAGACTGTGGTTGGCTTAGCTTCCCCAATATTCAGCTTTTGGAAAATCGACAGAGGCATGTAGGGGTGTTTTCGGTTTCGGTCGGGGTAAAATTTTCGAAACCCAAATCCTCTCCAAACTTTAAACTTCGGTTTTGGTTTCGGTCGGTTTCGGTTTTCAAAACTCAAAACCCAAACCCTCCCCAAATATTTCGGTTTCGGATTAGTTCGGTCAAATTCGGTTTTGACCCAAACATATTTAATTTATATATATTTATTTACTAAAGTAACAAAAAAATTAATTATATTAATCGAACTTGTTCTAAAATAAGAGATAGATCTTTAATTGATATATTTAATTATTGTTTTTATCAAAACTACAATATATATGTAGATATATTATTTTATAAGTTTAAAAATTTTAGTCATATAAATAAAATTTTATATAATATAAATAATTCGGGTTAGTTCGGTCCAATTCGGGGTAATTTGGTTCGGTTCGGTTTTAAGTTATCTAAACCCGAATTAATTCGGTTTCGATTTCGGTTTGTAAGTTTCAAGTTCGGGGTTGTTTTCGGTTGGGGATTTTCGGTTCGGTGCGGATTGGTTCGGATTTGGTTGGTCGGTTTTCGGATTTTATTAACACCCCTAGAGGCATGAGGTTGATACTCGCACCAAGATCGCATAGTGCCTTATTAAATGAAAAATTCCCCATGGTGCAAGGTATGTTGAAGCTTCCCGGATCTTTTAATTTAGGTGGGAGCTTCTTTTGAAGAATTGCACTGCACTCCTCTGTCAAGGTGACCGTTTCAAACTCTTCAAGTTTTCTCTTCTTAGATAATATCTCTTTCATGAATTTGACATAACTCGGCATCTGCTCCAATGCGTCGGCGAACGGAATATTTATGTGAAGCTTTTTGAACACATCAAGGAATTTAGAAAATTGTTTGTCCGCCCTTCTTTGCTGTAGTCTCTGCGGAAACGGAACGGGGGGAACACATGTCTTCAAGTTATCCGGCTTCACATCCTTTGACTCCTCTGGCTTTAAATCCATCTCTTCCTCCATCACTTTCTTCTCTTTACCCAGCTCCGCCGATCCAAAGAATCTCTCCCGCTTCTCAAGCTAAGCTGCGTTTAGACTCTCTCTAGGATTAGTCTCGTTGTACTCGGCAATGCTCCTCGGACGAGCCGTCAACACATTAGCGATTTGGCCCAACTAGACCTCCAATTTCCTAATGGAAGCAGAATGATTTTGTAGTGTAGCTTCCGAGTCATAAATTGACTCGTATTTGCCGCCAATTTTGCAAGCGCTTCCTCGAGAGACACTTTGGGAGCGGAAGGGGCTGCCGTTGATTCCGAGCGAAAAGGGGGCTGGTGTGCGTCTGTCCGTTTCTCCATGAAAAGTTGGGATGATTGCGCCACCGGATTATAAGTATTGAGTACGGGTTATTCGGTCGATTCCCATTTCCTACGAATTGAGCCTGCTCCATCCGATTTTGCTCGAACGGATTTCCAAATTGACACTCCGCGCCGGGTGTGATCCGTTACACCAATTACATGTCTTAATGGTAACGGGGTGGTGCGTGCGAAAATGTCCTGAGTGTTGTGTCAAAGCGGCGACTTGAGTGTCAAGGTGGAGATCGGATCATTGCTTGAAACTTCCATTACTCTTTTCGGTGTCAATCTTTCTGATGGCCATTGGTATGCGTTTTAGGCCATATCTTCCAAAAGCACGTGTGCCTCGGCCATAGATTTTGCCATGAATGTCCCACCGAGGCCGCATCCACTAAAGTGCGTGTAGAAGCACTCAAACCACCATAAAACGTATGAAGTCAAGCCAATCAGGAATACCGTGATGAGGGCATCTTCGTAGTAATTCTTTATATCGCTCCCACGCCTCGTGGAGCGATTCCATATCGAACTGGGCAAAAGTGGTTATTTCATTTCTCAACCTCGCCGTCTTAGCTGGTGGGAAAAATTTGGCAAGGAAGGCTTGCGCTAACCTCTCCCATGTTGTAATCGACCCGTGATAAGGAATTTAACCAAAACTTTGCTTTATCCCTCAAAGAGAAAGGGAAAAGCCTCAATCGGATGGCATCGTCGGTGACACCATTAGTTTTAAATGTGTCGCATATCTCAAGGAAAGACGCAATGTGGGCATTCGGGTCGTCCTTCGGCAATCCACAGAATGGGCTCGCTTGCACCATCTGAATAATGGCGGGCTTGATCTCAAAATTATTTGCTTGGATAGTGGGACGCCGGATTCCCGAAAAATTAGCGTTGACCTGCGGCATGGCATAATCTCGAAGAGCGAGTTCCGGTTGAACTTGCCGCACTTGGTTGTCTCCTCCTTGGATTTCAATATTCTCGGCCATGATGACCGCCGTCTGCAACTCTCTTTTCTCCTTTTTGTTCCTTCTTAGCGTGCGCTCGAGCTCGGTGTCCAAAGGTAGTAAGCCTTCGTTACCGAGTCTTCTCATGCACTAACGAAAGGTCCTGAAAGGAAAAAACGAATAAACAAAAATAAATACACAAAAATAAAAATAAAACGTTCAAATTAAGACTGGAAATACTTAAATCGATATTAGAAAAATTTCAATCCCGAAGCAGCGGTGCCAAAAACTTGTTGCGATATTTCCTACACGCAAGTGCACGTCATCGTTTACAAGTAATAAAGTGATAAGTAGAGTATCGTTCCCACGAGGATTGAATCTCTAACTACCGACGTTTCGTATTCCAATTTTATTTGAACAATCGAAGTTGGGTTTTGGATTAATAACTAAAAGAATTTCTAAAATACTAAGAGAAAACAATATCTTGGATTAAGGAAATCAAATGATGAATACGTCTAGGGTTGAATCCACCTTAGTTTATCCGAATTTACTCTCGATTATCCGTAATAAATAATTTTCCCAATTCTTCAAGGCGGAGATTGCTAATATATTCTACCGCCTCTCCCGAGGTCAATAGATTTATCTAACGGCGACTAACGCACTCTATCCCTAGGTGAATTATCTCGTCGATAGGCAAAAGCATGAAATCTCCTAAAGGCCACGTAGTTTCTATGAGTATATTCCTATCTCACGAGAATAAAACGGTCCTCACCAATAGTTCCTCACCAAATCTCCTCTCCCGATTCGAAGTGAATGATTAAATCAATACAACTATTGGCCAGATAATTGCAAGCATTAAACATAATTGGGAAAACTCAATAAAAAGGTAATAAATTGGATAATCTTAATCAATTCGTCAAAACAAAAGTTTCATCAAAACCCTAGATTAGGGCTTTAGCCTGACATACTAAAAACTGAAAATACAGAATAAATAAACGAAAGCATAAAATTCAAACGCAGATGAAGCTCGGATTCCTCCGTTCTTCAGCTCCCGCCTTCTGCCCTTGAATTCTTCTGCTTTCCTCCTCTTCTCTGTCTCCAAGCTTAAGCTCTCCTAGGTTTAGATTCAATGATTCCAAGATAATTAAATTAGGGTCTTAAGCCCTATTTATAGCTCAGCACCTCCACAAATCGCGTCCGTATTAATCGGTTGAAAACTGGATTCGAAATGGCCCAGAATCCGCGCAGACGTACCAAACCCGCTAAGTGTGCCGCGGCACATCGCCAAAAGCTGAATACCTGGGCGTAAATAAATTCTTCTGTGCCGCGGCTCAGAGTACAGCCTACTCTGCCCTTCGGCTGGTGTCTTCCTGTGCCGCGGCTCAGATTCCTTGCGCCGCGGCTCATCGTCCAGTTTTGCCGTTTTCGCCCGTTTTGCCTCGTTTTAGCTCCCGGACTTCAATTTCCTGTCAATCATACAAAATCAAGGCATTAAAAGCTCATTTAGATGATTTCACTCACCAAAACACTACAAAATAATGATAAATAAGCGTATAAAAATACGCCTAACAGAATGCAGCTATTGAATCACCACTGTACGACCTTATTGGAGTTCATCGAGAAAGCTCTGGAATACGAACTTACAGCAAAGGAGATTTCCAGGAAGCAACCACAGTCCAATAACAAGAGATCCATGAACCAGAACCAGACTGAAAGTAACCGGGGGGCATTCAGTAAGCCCCAGTCATTACCCAACTCTTCTGAACGACCACCCATGGCATCAAAGCCAAACGGATCGCACCCTCGGGCGGTCAACTCATCTGTTTTGTGCTATAACTATGGGGACCAGGGGCACATCAGCTCCAAATGCCCGAAGCCGTCCGTCGCATGCCATACTTGTGGGAAGAATGGTCATCATGCTGGTTATTGCAGGAATGGACCGGGACGTGATCTAGTAGCATCTCATGCCCCAGTTCAGTATTCTGTCCAGGACTGTGTGCCTCCGTCCGCTTCTTATCAGACTACCGGGACAAACAGAGGGATGGGCCATGGAAACCAAACTGGTACATCTGGTGCCGGATCTGCGAAACCTAAGATTTACGAGATGAAGAAGGCTGACGATCCCAAATCCAGCATGATTGCAGGTACTCTCGAGATCTGATCTCAGTCCGTCTGTGTTTTTTTGATACAGGTGCTTCATGCTCCTTTTTATCTACTTCTTGTTTAAGTCGTTTGCAATTAGATCATGTTATCAATTGTGAACCTTATGTAATTGGTCTACCTGATGGTAGAAGAATTGTTGGGAATCATGAAGTGTAGAACTGTCTGATTCGCATGAACAACCATGAGTGGTTGTCAAACTTAATTGTGGTCGATTTACCTAAAGATGATGTAATCTTTGGTATCGATTGGATGGATCATCATAATGCCATACTTAGCGTCCGCAAGTGAATAATGACCGTCAGATCTGACGATGGTGTTGAGTGTATTTTTCAGGATGACAATCCCAGCCGTTCCGGGAGAGTCACCAGCGCTATGAAAGTAGTGAAACTGCTTAATCAAGGGTGTATTGGTTATTGGTGTCACATGAACAAAACAGCGGATCGACCAATCGAATTGGCCGATATTCCGGTAGTCCGAGACTACCTAGATGTATTTCCAGATGAGTTGCCAGGCTTACCTCCACATAGTGATGTAGAGTTTACTATTGAGTTAGAGCCAGGTACGTCCCCGCTTTCGAAAGCACCATATCGTATGGCTCTGACCGAGATGCAGGAGTTGAAGAACCAGCTTGAGGAGTTAACTGAGAAGGGCTATATTCGACCTAGTGGGTCCCCTTGGGGAGCACCAGTGCTATTTGTACGGAAGAAAGATGGATCTCTGCGTTTGTGTATTGATTACGGTGAGATGAACAGGGTAACCATCAAAAACAAATATCCATTGCCTCATATTGATGATTTATTGGATCATCTTCAGGGAGCTGCTGTGTTTTCTAAGATCGACTTGAGGTCCGGGTATCATCAATTGAGGATTCGAGAGTCTGACATTTCAAAGACCGCTTTTCGTACTCGCTATGGGCATTATGAGTTCGTAGTGATGCCTTTTGGACTGACTAATGCACCGGCGGTATTCATGGAGTTGATGAATTGGGTTTTTATTAATTATCTGGATCGCTTTGTAGTCGTTTTTATTGATGACATTCTGATTTACTCTCGTGACCATGAAGAGCATGAACGTCATCTCCATCAAGTCCTCGATGCGTTGAGGCGGGAGCAGCTTTATAGGAAATTTTCCAAATGTGAATTCTGGATGTGTGAGGTTATCTTTCTCGGACATTTGATATCAGCCGATGGGGTGAGAGTAGACCCACAAAATACAGAAGCTATCCGAGACTGGTTACCTTCGAAGAACGTGAAGGAAGTTCGCAGTTTCCTGGGTCTAGCAGGTTATTACCGACGGTTCGTGGAAGGTTTTTCCAAGATTGCGCAACCAATGACTAACCTGTTGAGAAAGAATAAGAAGTATTCATGGACAGAGGCATGTCAGCAAAGTTTTGATGAACTCAAGAATCGGTTGATATCAGCACCTGTTTTGGTTCTGCCAAAAGGGACGAAAGGATTTGTAGTGTATAGTGACGCGTCGAGACATGGCCTGGTATGTGTTTTGATGTAGGAAGGGAAGGTGATTGCCTATGCATCGAGACAGTTGCGACCCTATGGCGTGAAGTTGTAGAGTTTGTTTCGAGATGTTTAACCTGTCAGTAGGTTAATATTGAGCATCAGAAACCCGCAGGAATGCTGAAACTGCTCCCGATTCCTGAGTGGAAATGGGAGGATATATCGATGGATTTTATCACTAGTTTGCCGACGAGTCGTCGAGGGATGAATACGATTTGGGTGATTGTGGACCGTCTGACCAAATTAGCCCACTTTTTGGAGATTAAGGACACCTGGGGACCCGAGAGATTAGCCCAGCTATTTATTAAAGATATTGTAAGGTTACATGGTACCACCAAGAGCATTGTATCGGATCGTAACGGGCGATTCGTGTCACACTTCTGGAAAGCAGTTCATCGTGCGATGGGTACATAGTTTAACTTCAGTACGGCATTTCATCTGTAGGCCGACGGTCAGTCTGAAAGGACTATCCAAACCCTAGAGGATATGTCGAGGGCATGCGCTCTTGATTGGAAGGATGATTGGGAAGCCCAACTCCCTTTGGTGGAATTCACTTACGATAATAGTTGGCACACTTCGATTCAGATGGCACCTTATGAAGCATTGTATGGCCATCATTGTAGGTCTCCTTTATGTTGGGACGACCTATCTGAATCTTTGGGTACGGAACCCGATATGTTGTTAGCAGCCTGTGAGAAGATCGCCCTGATTAGGAGTCGTTTGCTAATGGCTCAAAGCCGACAGAAGTCTTATGCGGATAACCGTCGACGACCGCTTGAGTTTGAGGTTGGCGACCACGTGCTAATGAAGGTATCCTCTGTGCGAGGTGTTTTTCGTTTTGGGAAGAGAGGCAAAGCTGAGTCCGAGGTATATCGGGCCGTTTGAGGTTATGGAAAGAGTACGCGATCTAGCTTATCATCTGGCATTACCACCAGCTCTGAGTCGGATTCATAACGTGCTTCATGTCTCTTAGTTGACGAAATATGTTGTTGATCCGAATCACATACTTTAGTTCAAAGAGATTGAGATAGCTGATGATCATTCCTATGAGGAGCGTCCTGTTCAGATACTTGAGAGGAGGATGAAACAATTGAGGAACAAGACGATTCCCCTGCTGAAAGCTCAGTGGACCCGACATGGAGTCGAGGAGGCTACGTGGGAAACTGAAGACAGCATGTGAGAGCGATATCCCGAATTATTTACCCCTTAGTTTCAAGGTTGAAACTCCTCTTTAGAGGTGGAGTATGTGATATTCCGGGTTGTTTACCCCTTAAGTTTCGGGACGAAACTTCTTTTTAGAGGAGTAGTATGTAATATCCGAATATTTGATATGTAATTTATCTATATTGGAACCTTCTTGATATTTGTTTATGTCGTATTTCTGATTAGTGTTTGTTTCTACGCATTCGTAAATAAATATTTTGGATTGTATGATTTTATAGAGTTTTAGTTGTGCATGTTCACATTCGTGATTAGCGCACGCTACACTTGTTTCGTAGGGCACACTAATACTAAGTGGTAGCGCACGATAATGTTATAACTTAGCGCGCGCTACACTTAGTCAACCAGATCGAGACAGGATCAGTAGGTGGGGAACCGGATCGCGGGAATCACGGACCCTTTTTGGACTCACCTGGACTACTTTTGGAAAGTTGAGTCAACGGGGTTTAGCGCACGCTACAAAATTGTTGCTAGTGCACGCTAAACGGAGGTCGATGGGCAGTCAGTGAAGTCAGTGAACTTTGTAAAACTTGTTAGCGCACGCTATGTGGGTGTATAGCGTATGCTAAACCGCGTTATTAGCGTACGTTAAGGTTATTTAGCGTACGCAAGGCCAACGACATTAGCATGCAGTAGTCTGAGAGCCCGTTATCACACTAAGCTGGAAGTGTAGCGCATGCTAATAATCATTTCTTATAAATAGTACTTCACCCTCATATAATTTTTTCACCCTGAACTTCGGCCTTTAATCGACTGCCACGACCTGGATTAGCAACCTCACGATATTTCCACCCCATATAAACCTCTACCCGTGATTTGGTGAAGGCATAGAACATTGAGGATTGGTGTTCAAGCATCCGACGTTGATTTGCACCAAGTGGTTTCATTGTTCCCTTGTTGTTCATTCATTGTTCTTCCGTAGTAAGGTATGTGGTGCCTTGCTCTTTTGTAATTCATGTTATTAGTAATTTCACAAGCATCCTATCATGATTATTGAAGTTATTACCGGTATATTAAGTCGAACATCATGCTTAGAAGATTTTAGACAATGTGAACTTAAGCTCTTCATCAATTTTTGTTGAACCTTGCATATATCAACACATGGTTATAATTGTAGAGATTCTTTAACTCACGTTGATGATAGTTTCGTGATGTTCTTGGGATGAATAACTTGATTATATCACAACCTAGAGTAGTTGGATCCTAGAATGATAAGTTTGGAGATGATTCTCCAAACATGGAACCTGTTTCATGTGGATGCTAATAGTCTTTGAATAATCCTCATGATGATGATGTGTTCTTGAAGAACTTGATTAATTAATGAACAAAACTGTTTAAATTTTCGTTTTCAAAATGTTGATGATGTTCTTAGGAAGTTTTACCAGCATCATGATATTGGTAAATAATTACTTTGTGTTTGTTCTTGATGATTCTTATACATTATAACCATATGAGTAATTAAGAACGTCATAAAATGATAACCGATCGTAAGAACGAATTGAAGTTAGTATGAATCCTTGAAATGGAAAGCGGATATATATATATATATAGTTGAACTAATCAGATTGAACTAAGATGTCATTCCATTGAACTAGATATCGATAGTTATGAGAATATGTTCTTGAATGGATTGTATCCCTTACAAGGTTGATTCTTTCGAGCGATTATTACTAATCGGGGACCGTCCGTTCATTTGTCAAGGAAGGAGCATTCCTGTCTTCGAATTGAGGTAAGTTATCTTGCTTGGTTATGACGATAATTGGAATTCTTGTGAATGTTATACATTTCGTGTGTATGTGTTGCTTTATGAATCTATGATTCATAATGAGATGTCGTGTTAACTCTTGTCTATCGTTTATGGTGGGTTTATATTCCCAAGTTCGTACCTTTTGATATCATTGGTCTTGTTGATCATAGTTTATCGCTTTGGTGTCTTGATCCCCGTTGGATGGGTAATTTGTTGAGTTTCGTTGTCATGTTGCATCGTGACATATCTGGAATCATATCTGCGTGCCAATTGGTTATTGTGTAGGATTTTTAGCCAGGCACATAGGGTCGTGCATTGTTTGTTTCCGCATTTGGACCATACACACGAGACGTTACTTCGTGAGGCTAATTAGGTACATGTCCCACGTATATCCTGGATTCCGTATACGGGGTGGACATGTGCAGGCGTACTGTGATGTCGTATTGAGCCATAATGTTTGGTCGTTTATACTCCATGTATGATTGGGTATGATTCGACGGTTTGACGATTGGTTGTTCATATGCTCGAGGGCTATGTTACGACGGTCGAATTGTTTTTATTGATCCAGTGTATATGAATTGTATAACATCTTGAGGATTATTATCATGTATATCTGACCCTGTGGTTTTGGGCGCAATACTTGTATTGTATTTTAGGTCGAGGCAAGGCTATAGCGCACGGAGAGCACGGTGGCGGCGAAGGGTTTGTAGGATACTAGTTCAGAGGCCCCGAGTCTATTTTATTCAGTTGTATTTTGGACCATGTATTGGTATTACTCTGCTTTGTTATAACTCATTTTAAATTGTGTTAGTACTTTAAATATATTCCATCTCCATATGGTTTATATTAACATTTCAGATCCTGTGTGTGTGGCATTTTTAGTCATATGGTGTATGAACCTCTCTCCGAGGTGATGAATATTAAATTATGGTTCTGTATCACAGTTATGATTTAATTGATTTGAGATGATATTTTTGGTATCGCTTGGTGGGTCCCAGTGTGGGGTCCACAACTTTGGGGTATTACATCCATGGATGTATAAGCAGGCAGTTCAAGATAAGGATGTTGAATCCTGGCAAACAGCAATGGAATCTGAAATGGGATCTACGGATTCTAATCAAGTGTGGAAGCTAGTAGAGCTACCAAATGGGGTAAAACCCATTGGAAGTAAGTGGGTATACAAGCATAAGAGAGGATCGAAAGGGAATGTTGAAACCTTCAAATCAAGACTTGTTGTAAAAGGTCACACTCATAAGGAGGGCATCGACTACGATGAGATCTTTTTGCCGGTAGCCATGCTTAAATCGATCTGGATTCTCTTATCTATAGCAGCACATTTGGATATGGAGATTTGGCAGATGGATGTCAAGACTGCGTTCTTGAATGAGAGTCTTGACAAGGAAATCTATATCCGCCAAGCTGAGGGATTCATTGCTGAAGGAGAAGAGCACTTAGTGTGCAAGCTTAAGTAAGCCATTTATGGTCTTAAGCAAGCATCAAGATTCTCTTATCTATAGCAGCACATTTGGATATGGAGATTTGGCAGATAGATGTCAAGACTGCGTTCTTGAATGAGAGTCTTGACAAGGAAATCTATATGCGCCAACCTGAGGGATTCATTGCTGAAGGAGAAGAGCACTTAGTGTGCAAGCTTAAGTAAGCCATTTATGGTCTTAAGCAAGCATCAAGGTCTTGGAACATGCGATTTTATGAGGTCATTAAATCGTATGGATTTGTACAATGTCTTAGTGAGGTTTGTGTATACAAAAAGTGTGATGGAGACATGTTGGTGTTTCTTGTACTATACGTAGATGATATACTTCTAATTCAAAACAATGTGAAGGTATTATCAGATGTAAGGGTATGGCTGTCTGAGCAGTTCAATATGAAGGATTTGGGAGAAGCTGGTCACATCCTTGGTGTAATATCCATAAATTTTATTATTATTATTATTATTTATTTTATTTTTAATTATAACATCACTTTATTGAAAACTCAAAGGATTTACAAGAAATTAGTGGGAAGCCGAGAGACCAACTGGGCCCCCACTCCTCTAGCAATAGCGAAACTAATACGACTAAAAAAATGATCCGCAGCACGAGCACCAATGTCTTGCGTCAAGGAGAAAAGTCTAATACGCTTTAGTAAGGATACCGCCTCTTTCTCAAGTTCTCCAAATGAAGAAAAAGAAAAGGGGAGGAAGCCATAACCGATGTCCGCACATTTAGCCTCATACTTGACACGTTTACGTCGAGCAGCCTCACTAATCGCCCGCCCTGGCACAAAATCAAGCAACCCCGATTACGTCAAGGGAGACGAACCTGTAAGATCAACACAAACATCACGCCCGCCATACCAAGAATAAAGCAATATATCAGCTGGTCGCAGGGATCTGTCCATATCTCCATGAAGCCCAATATCTACCTCCTTACGAACAGAAATCCCGGACCGAGAGCATATATCAACAAGAACATCACGTACAACATTGTGGCGATGTTTAATACCAACAATACCCGCACATGAAACAGCATGATCCCCATAAATATCTCCAGTAAAAACCTTAGAACATGCCGAGCACGGTACCTGGACAGTGAAAAGGGGAACACCCAATCGGTAACACAACACACAACGATAAGTCCTGGCATTCATAGTTTGTCCCAATCCTGATATAGGAGCCACCCTAAGCCAATCTGAAGTATGCTCCTCCTTTAGTGAGCTCCATAGTGCCACATGTCGAGGAGATAGGTGGAACGTAGATTCAACATTTTGGGTAACCCGATCGAAATATATGTCTGCCAATTTCTTCATAAGTTTGGGGGCAGCGACCTCGCTAGGGTTACTCAAAAGGTCAATATCCATATTAGCGTTAAAAGTACATAGAGCATCATCAAAAGAGGGACCAGTAGTCACAATACCAGCACTATAGAGAAGCTTAGTCTGCATACTAGCAGATTGAAGTCTCGAAGCAAGAAAAGCATAGTTCAAAACATCACCTGCAGAATATAAACCAAGCCCCCCAAAAGCAAAGGGCAGGGTGGCAAGTCTCCATTGCCAGTCACCAAAACCAGGCCCAGAAGCCGTGACAATACGCTCCAAGGAAGAACGAAGAGCCGCATCAAAAGAAACCTGGGCACACTCAAAGACCCGAGGTGAACATGTACGCATAGAAAAATATAACTTCGAAATACCAGCGCATGCACGGAGCAATAACAGCTCACATTGGGGGTTATTAAGTGTAGCAACTGCATCCATAAGTTCAATAGTTTTAGCAACCCTTTTCAGGACAAGCGTACTACCGAACTCAAAATCCATACAAACCGGCCCACCTAATAATTTAACACCGCGTAGGGGACGCGAAATATTAGGGGGAAAAACACCTACCAGTCTGCTTCTTGGGTCCTCATGTGGCCAAAAAACCTCCGTTTTATCAACATTGAGGTGTAGGCCCCGGCTAGGTCCATCCATCATAATCAACTCTAAAACTTTTCCAACCACCAAAGTATCACCAATAATAGTGCCGTCATCCAGATACCAAGCATGAAAGGAAAGGTTAAAAGAGTCTCTAATCTTACATGCCAGAGGATGTAGCACTAAAGCAAAAAGAAGAGGCCCAAGAGGATCACCTTGTTGCACACCTTGATGAGACCAAAGAGTATGCTCACCATAATATAATCTGGCAGGACTGGAGTAACAAAATTCCACCCAACGTGACATAGCCGGAAAATGAAGGCGGACCTCACGCAACATAACAGCCCGATCCACCATGTTGAAGGCGTTTTTGAAATCAACCAACAACATGGAAAGACCAACATCACCCCCACGGTCCTCAACCAAACGGTTCACAGCATGAAGAATAGCCTCCCCTCCCCCCGATACCCCAACACCAAATTGTAAATTATCTAAATACCCGTCTGAAGAGTGGCCAATCATGGACGCACATACCTTGGAAACTAAACGCCTCCAAACAGTTCCAACAACAATGGGACGGATACCTCCTCCCGGCTTGACTAAGGGTGTGAGAGGTGCACTAGCAATGTACTCACCCAATGCCTTAGGGCATTTACCAGCAAGAAGAAGGTTCACCACTTGGGTAATAGAAGCGACCAACTCATCAAAAATAGCCACAGCAGCACCATTTAAACAATCCAAAATGTGTTGGGCGCGCAACCCATCCCGCCCACAAGAAGTACCACGAGGAAAACTCCTGATCATGTCAATAACCGTAGCAGGTGATGCGGTAAGATGATGTTGATCAATAGGTATGTCGGGTAAAGGAGGAGCAGATTGGAAAGGGTGCTTAGCTTTTAAGTCCTCAAGAGTAGAAACATCATAAGGTGTAATACCAGAAGACGAAAGGACTCTGACCGCAGCAGTATAATGACCATCACAAATCTTCCTCTTA
Organism: Orobanche coerulescens; assembly: GCA_033398695.1. Taxonomy (NCBI): domain Eukaryota; kingdom Viridiplantae; phylum Streptophyta; class Magnoliopsida; order Lamiales; family Orobanchaceae; genus Orobanche; species Orobanche coerulescens. The sequence continues at coordinate 62,761,207 of CM065802.1, forward strand.
CATTGCTTGACATTGTGGTCACCCAAATCCAAACTATACTCACCAATATTAGACCATGATGGGGCTGGTTCGGCTAAAACCTCACGCACAACCTGCAAACTACCACCAGGGGCGCCCCATGCATGCATGGCATTAACAATATATTCTTCCTGGCGTTGACGCTTAGTAGCTGACCTACACTCTTGATTGCTCCTCGGGCAAAAGGTTTTCAGGAGACAAAGAGGCAAAACTAACAAACCAACCCAACAAGAAATGTCATCAGGCGTGCAAATCACCTTATCAAGAGCTCTTTTCAAAACACGAGAGAACTCTAAACGACATTTGGGAGGGATGGATTTGACAGTCCGCAACCCCTTAGAGAATAAAGTATCAAGAAGAGGTAAATCGAAACCACCAAGCTCGTCCAAAACCAAATCATCAACAAGGGCTACATGAGAAGGAACCTGTGGTTTAGTGAGATCATATAACACGAAACGAACAATACCATCACCGCAATCAGGAGGAGACACATAATCAGATCCTGCACCATGACGACACTTAGCCCGAAAAGTATGCATTTTGAAACAACCACCACACAACCACAAACCCATACGCTTAAGAGTAACCTCTGCCCTTTCGAAAATAGCCAAATCCGACAAAAGAGAATGTCTAGTGATAACCTGAGCCTCACCACAAAAGTGCTGATCACGAAAATGAGTGATCAAAGAGGTTTTAGTAAGCCCATTTCCACTACCATCTCGACATCCACTGAGACCTGCAAAGGGACAGTGAAATCTAACAGCAGGCATAGAAACAACCAAACTAAACCACAGTCCCCTGCAACCAAGCCTCGAGCAAAGAAAAACCAAAAAAGAAACCCAAAAGAAGAACCAGGTAGGCAATATCTACAGCAAACCAAAAACCGCGCAAATGAATCCCCCAACAGAAAGAAAACCCTACCGCAGCACACCAGAACCCTGCAATATATTCAACTCACAAGCATCCAATTCAAAAAGCAGCGCAAGAGAAGAACCCCGAGCAGCGGCTATTCAGAACCCACAAACCCAACAAAACTGAAAAAGGGAATTTCGATGTGAAACCTCCTTCTACAGCCTCGAATGAAACTGAAGTTGGGAAAAAACCTGTAATCTATGGTGTGAAACAAACGGGGCCCACAACTGTACGAAGAAACACAGCAACAGCAGAAACCACAACAGTAATAAGCAAAGGTTTCAAAACGAAACCCAAAACAGAAAGAACAAACGACAGCAACAAGAAATTAAGGGAACCGAGATAGTCCCCATTATTATTATTATTATTATTATTATTTTTGTTGTTAAATTATTTACAGATTTAATTTTAATTGAGAACCCATTTATTAGTCCAACCCAATTATATATTAACTGGTCTATTAGATTTCAACACAATTATATCTTTACTTTGGTCCAGCCCAACACCACCATGTCCTTTCTCATTCTCTGAACTAATGAAACGTTTTCAGTTTCTTTCCCAGACTTTAGTTGCTGTCCTTAATCCAATATAACTCCTAAGCATTATTAACACAATTAAACACATTTAATCTCGGGTCTTTCCAAATGTCTTTCCCAACACAATATACTCATGGCTTCTACATGATATTCTTCACTTCACTCCTCTTCTGCAAAAAAAGGTAAATTCGTGTTCTTATTTTTGATTTTATTAAAAAAAATGAACAGTAGCGGCGATTAACTATCGCCGCCGCATCGCCGCTAAATCTGCGGCCAACCATCCAAACACCAAAAACCGAACTCCAGCCCAAATGTAACAATAAAAAAAATCCTAAATCAAATCTCACCCAAAGCCGCCCCAGACACCGCGAATCCGCCTCTGCGGTTTTCGCCCGCCACCATCGCCGCCGAGGACCAGGGCCGAAGCCCTTTTTCCGACCTGCTTTGAATCCGGTTGTAGGGCCTTCAGTGTGTGTGTATGTGTGTGAATTTTTTTTTGAGAGAATAAAAAAGCATAGAAGAGAAGAAGAGTGAGGAAAAAAAAGAAGTAGAGGGGAGAGCGGGGCGGAGCAGAAAGAAAAAAATAAGGGGGCGTGTGAGGAATGAGATAATGAATCTGACCTAAGTGTTGGATTTTATACCCAACACTTTAATTTAAATTTCAATTCAACCCCTTATTTCTTTTATCCTTTGATTTTATCCCTATTTAATTGCTAATATCTCAAAATACATTTTTTTTTAAATCTAGTTCAAATATTTTAATTTAGGTTGCGTTATTATATATTTTCATACATTAAGAATAATATTAAATTATTTTATAGTAGATAACGACGAGAACTTTCGGGCCTAAGATTTCGCGAGTCGAGCATCCATATTTAGTCAAGCGCTGCATTTGAGGTGGAGTTTTATTTTCACTTATTTTCTACAAAATTACATGTCTCATATGTATATTACATGTTATTTAGCATATATTATTATGGTGTGATTTATCATGTCGTATAGACAAAACAGAAAAATTGTACTCCAGTACACAGAACATTTAGCCTTCGGGCTCAGTTAGCCTTCGGGCTCAGATCGCCTCCGGGCTCCGAGTACTCCGTGTAGAAATACACGTAAAAACAGAACAGAAATATTTATGTGTTCAATTATTCGTGATATATTCATATGTGACATGTATAGCCTCACTAAGCTCAAGCTTACCCCGAATTTTTTTAAAATGTTTTCAGGTTAACGAAGTGGGCTTGGTACTGGTGGAAGATGGTATTAATATAAGCATCAAAACTCTTAATATTATTAATTATATTTTAATTTACGAAGAATCTTTCAAATTGTGATTTGAATATTTTGCTAACGTTAATAATTGCCTTATTTTCTATAAATTGACGAATGTTGGTATAACATTACGTGATTAGATGTAGTATAAATTATATACTTAATATTTTGGTTGCATTTTTAAATTTTTTTTTATTCCTTACATTTATTTAATCACTAAAGTTTACCTTAAGCTTTGTTATAAAAAAATATATAGTTCTTCCTCTAAATGATATCTATGTGATATTCAATTAATATATAGCTTCCGCACGTAATTATTTTATTTAAAGGAAATTTTAAAATTTAGATAATGAAAGAAAAAAAATTATACATGTTTTCACGATTTAACTATAAATAAAATTAGGATGTTACATTGTGGTATCAGAGCAGTTTATGATTCTGCATATCCTTCTATATAAAAATATTATTCAGTAATACCATTCCACGGTACTTCGCCAGCTTCAACAGGTACATATTTTAATTCAGAAATTCAAATATGCATATATCTTGAATTATTCTCATTTTTGTAAATTGTGGATATGCTTGATACTCAGTTACTATTATTGTTCGATATTATTTGTATATTGGTCAATGCATTTACATATTATAGAATAATCCATGTGAGTAGATGGCGCGCACGAGATTAACAGCTAGGAGATCAACTTCATGTTCATTGGTATTCAGGAGCACGAGAGTTCGGACTTTTCGAGAATACCAAAGGCCAGACCATCACGACGTAGGCGATCATATTAACATTATGGCGAGAAAGTTCGTACGTGTTAGGCGGGATGTAGTTTCCTACTACCTTGCCCTTGTGAAGCTTATGGAGACTCTTCCCACGGCTTGGAGCCTCCGAGCTAGGACGCTACTCTTAAATTTGGTGGACTTTACTTCGACCTCAGATACGCCAGTGATCGACTTTGTGGAGTTCTCGGCCGAGCTACATCGAATGTGGCTCCGAGAATGTTGTGGTCTGGTGTAACACCCCCAGAATCAAACCAGGAATATTACACGCCGCAGACCCTCTCCGTGAGGATCCACCAGGCTAGACATCAAAACAACACAATACATTACATACCGACATGATAAAATACCAAATCAATAGACCAACTTGGTCTTTTATCACTGACATACAAGTCAAAAATACACATTTCTATCTCGAGTCATACCCATGCAAGGGTAAAATACACTCACAAACAAAAAGTAAAACAGCGGAAAAGACCATACACGAACTCCGACTAACTGCATCCAAAACTGGCCTTCATGTGATTAGTATCATTTGCCTTCCATCATCCTTCGCGCTGAATCCTGTGTTTTGCTCCCAAACCTGCATGTACCTAGATGCAAAACAAACATCCACCCCCCGAATATTCGGGGGTTAGCAAAACTCCACTGTTTTGCTAGTACAAGTATAAAGTGCAAATACGAGCCATACACAACACATTCCGAGAATACAACGAAAGACTTCCCGAGATATTTTGTTTAATTAAAATAGTTCAAGTCTTGAAAGTAGAAACGAAACAAGTAAGCACTTTGAAAACACATACAAATCTCGAGAGTTTTGAAAACATTTGTGATTGAAAAGTTCTTAATTCCTCAAAAGCCACTTAGGGTCAAAGTCCCAAAGTCCATTTTCCAAAATACAAATCTGTTAACAAAATACGGGGTCACGACCAAACCATTCTTGGAAACAAAACACAGGGTCCACGACCCGATCATCCACTTCAATTCACTTCCAAATACACATTACACATAATAAATTATTCTTCTGCCATTTTAGCCAAACACCAAGATTCAATATATAATGTCTCTCGACCCCGAGCACCAATCATTGTGATACTCCGGACATATCACTATTAATCATCAGTACAAACACTCTGGCAATTCTCGCGACCCGGTTTGGCCCTCAAGCCACCAAGTCCCTATGCGCCCCGTCGAGCGACCCCAAGTGAGAATGCCCACTCGAAAGTAACTCTCGCAACCCGGTCCAGCCTCTAAGCCACCAGGTCCCCGTGTGACCCCGTCGAGTCATTCCCCGAGTGAGAGTACCCAAGAAAAACCTTACAACTCTCATCAGTTCTCATTTCCAAAACCACAATCATCAAGAGTCAATCACAATATATATAGTCAAGGTATTTTGCTAGAATGGCCAAACTATCCAACACATACTCACGACCCAGAATTAATACTATCCACAAGGAAGCACATTTATCTCAACAACACCAAACGACAGAACCAATATCACACAACTCACATATTCGCACACATCCGCATGACTCCAAGCACAATCTTAACAAAAGGATTAAACTTTAAATTTACTGATGACATAATCACACATAATGGCATCACCCGAAGTAAGGCGATCCTATACTCGACACTGACACACATAGTCAATTAAGAACATTAATTCCCGAACACTAGAATCATCTTTTAAGAAAACCATGATTGTAAATATACCGATTCTTTTGAGAAATAGTTGTAAACATTCATTTAGCACATATCGTTGATTTCCAACCATTATATTCACAAAACACGTAATGTATGGGCAAGATACTTGCCTCGATAATTGATACCTGATACTCCGACGAACATGGCTCAACTGGGAAACCTCGAACGCCCACAACTCTCCGGCGAAAACGACGGTAACACAACCGATCGGGAAATGGCGAACGGAAGGGTTCCGACTTGAGTTCTTCACAAGGAACCTGACCCTAACATCATACCATGAATAAATTGACGATCGTACTAGGAGGAATAATCGTAGAACGCTCAAAACCCCCCTCTAAGAACTTTCATCGGACACTTTCAAGGCGTTGATTAGGAACTCAACAAAACCACGAATATTTAGGAATCAAACCATGGAACAACAAGGAAATTCGTAGGACATAACTTAATAATCAATAATCCATCACTAATCTAAGATATTACGGATCAAACGGGTGAAATCAAGCAAAACCCCCCAATTTCCAAAAAACTAAGTTTTTAGGAAAACTAACCTTGATTCGCTGGATTGAAGGATGTTATGTAATGATCAATTGATGATATGAACTCCATAACTGCGTGGATTCATAGTATAACAACATATCTTCGACTTCTCCAAGACTCCAGCCAAGGACAGGAAAGATAGGAAATGAAAAACAAGTGAAAATATGACTGCTAGGTCATATTTATACTGGTGCAGCCTAGCGTGCGCAAGGGTGCCGAGCTAGCGTGCGCTAACGGGCGGTCATGGTCGAGAATGTTCGGCCAGGGCCCGCATTGACCTATCCTACCGACCTATCCTGCTGTCCAGAACCTTCCTGTCTGACCACGGTAGCGCGCGTTGCGAAGGGCATTGTGTGTGCTAGTCGGTCCGTCCAGAACCCCCTGGACTAGACTGCTCGTCTAGGTAGCGTGCGTCGGCCGATAGCATGCGCTACACCCCCCGATTAGCGCGCGCAGCGACTGACAGTAGCATGCACTACCTGCCGATCCTCCCCGAGTCCAGAACCTCAAAAACCTTTCTGGCCGGCCCGATAGCTTGCGCTGGTCGGACGAATAGCGTGCGCTACTCCTGCCGAGTTAGCGCGCGCAGCCTTCCAACTGTGGCGTGCGCTATGACGGTTCTTGCCGCACCTGCCCAGCCAGTGCCCGCACCCATCCGGCCAGTGCCCGCACTTATCCGTCCAGTGCCCGCACCCGTCTGGCCAGTGCCCAGCCGTCATGACTCGACGACTCAATTTCCGAAAACGCACGGAACGAACACGACCAACGCTCAAGGACAACAACATCCATCCGGAATGAAAACAACGGATAACAAATCACCCCATACGGCCATAAATCCAAAATTAGTAGTCGAGAAAAATAATACCAGCGCTCGACAACCGGGAAATATCCGAAGAGAAATCCAAAATAACCGGAACAAAAATCGTGGGTATTACATTCTATCCCCTTAAAAATAAGTTTCGTCCCGAAACTTAAAATAAAAGCAAGGCGACTCTCGACAACACACCAGAGCCCCATGTAGTATAAAGCTACTACGCTCCGATTCAACACACAAGAATGCTTACGAAAAGCAACGAGATGTTCAATAAATACGAAGACAATTTCCCAACACTTATGGAAATTACGAAGTGGACCAGATGTTCAATAATCACGATTACGAGATCCAACAATAATGATTGGACAATGACAAACAAATAGTAATGATCGACAACAATGATCAACTCTGAAGTTCACACCTCAAATCAAGACATCAATAAACTTGTAGGAACCACGAGGTATTAGTGTCAAACACGGTTCAGAAGAAATCGATCCGAACTTGGAAAGATCACAACGATATACACACCAATTTGGAATAATATGCGAACTCGCTCGAATGACAAGGGTGAGAACAACACAAGGTCAGAACAACGAACACAATCGAGTCGATACGGTCGAATGAAACAGAAGCGAAAAAAATATGGGTATTACATCATATCACCTTTAAAAGAGGTTTCGTCCCTGAAACCTAAACAATGAGAACGAAGTGCTGGAATAGCAACCTTCCCGGCCATATCCTCTTGGTCCCGCATCTGATTTCCATGACCAACTGTACCGTGGTCACGACCGTGTCCTCTGTCCCTCGGCATACTAAGCGGATTCTCACTCAATAAGATGGCACAACTTCGCAAAACCACATACTAAAGTGCCAACTCAGCACGACATACCACATAAGTTAACTAATAACAACTCGATAAGAAAATCCACGAGGTATCCTTTTGAAAATTTTTGAATTTGGATGATATTCAAAATAAAACTTTGAAAGTATTTTTGGTACCTCGGGCTGTTTTATCAAAACCAGTAAACAAAAGACTTTAACCGTCCCATTTTAAAATCATTTGCAAAACAATAATTTCTTGTAACCGGCATCATCAAAATCACCATGCCACTACGCATCATCGTCACCGTTGATAACAAACAAGGTAAACACGCAAGATCATCAAACCATTCGTACATACACTAACATTTCCAAATCCGAGTTTGAAATTTAACTCAAGTAAGATTTTCTATCTTTCACTATATATTTTTGAAAAAAAAAAATCATTTATTTTTAAAAAAAATTGGTGTGAAAGATTTTTGAAAATCATGTACTCGAATTATTTAAAAATACAATAGTACGTTAAAAATCATTTCCGAAAATTCTCCCAACACTTACGCAAGAATTCAACGACGGTGGCATTTTACGAAATGTTCAAGGTACTTTAAAGCAACTCTTTCAATACCGTCGAGGTTTTATTTGAGAATCCTAGGCCGGCTCGCCAATTTCAAATAATTTTCAAAGTTCACACGAAGCCGTCGATTACTCAAACCGTCGAAACCTTATAAATTTTTTTTTCAGGAAAGCGTTTTCGAACACACACACAGCAGACATAATTTATCAATTCATCAAACACAATCAGTTATCACCAAACACTTACGAAAAGTCATAACACATTCACACACAACATTTGTCATCACTAGACAACACACATAGAATACAGTCACAGATGACTAACCGCAGAAAGTTAAACATATCGGCTAAAAACGCGGTTCCACATCCTCTGCCCAGGCTGATTAGCGCGTGTTACAACAATATTAACGTGCGCTACTCATGCCACATTAACGCGCGCTAGCCTCGTACTTAGCGTGCGCTAACTGCTCTAATTCAGCAACATGATTGCGAACATATATACGACATTACTAGAACCGAAAGTTACAAATGAACAACAACAACATACGAACCTAAATGCCATCGATTCACATACTTACAACACCTCGCAAGCAACCATCAAACGACAACTGTCATCCAAAATCGAAATCTCGTCTATTAATAAAGCGAACTATCTTAACTCATACCGAACGACTTAGCATTCACATCACTGCTTTAATCTAAAACTGGCAACACTGCCCAAACAATAAGAACATAATCATGTACTTCTTGACTAACAACCATGAAATCGAAAGGTTGAAAGCGAGGGTCACATCTTGAGTACAATTTGTAGACCTCATTTGAGTTCAAAAATCGTATTTTGAAAACTTATAATACAAGATGAAAATAAAACATCGGTAGTTTGAATTCTCAAAAATTTCGGCCTTCAGGTCATTATACAAAAATCAAACTTTTTCCTCCCTTTGGAAGATGTTTTTAAAACAAAATATACGTGACTCCCAAAAAACATGTAAAGTTTTAAAATATCACATTGATGAATTTTTCTTTGTGTAACCACACCAAGGCCATTACTCTTGTAAAAAACGACCTATACCAGGATGTGTGTATATATACATATACGCTGGCACCACTTTCATTCTAGCACCATACGAAGATCAAACAAGCATAGGCCGCATAATCACAAATCACCTTTAAACTCCACGTCATAACACAAAATCATACAAGCTCGTATAACACAAGGCACAATATAGTAGGGAGACTTACATCCACTGGTCGCACGAAGATGATGGCTGCACCTTGATACTAATCACGGCTGACATCACAGACGACGCGTCGCGACACGACTTAGACAGACACAATCTGACAGGACAAGACACGACAATACCCGACTGGACCCGACAGCCTAGGTTTCCACAACCTAAGCTCTGATACCATAAATGTAAAACTCCCAGAATCAAACCTGGAATATTACACGCCGCAGACCCTCTCCGTGAGGATCCACCAGGCTAGACATCGAAACAACACAATACATTGCATACCGACATGATAAAATACCAAATCAATAGGCCAACTTGGTCTTTCATCACTAACATACAAGTCAAAAATACACATTTCTATCTCGACTCACACCCATGCAAGGGTAAAATACACTCACAAACAAAAAGTACGACAGCGGAAAAGACCATACACGAACTACGACTAACTGCATCCAAAACTGGCCTTCATGTGATTAGTATCATTCGTCTTCCATCATCCTTTGCGCCGAATCCTGTGTTTTGCTCCCAAACCTGCATGTACATGGATGCAAAACAGACATCCACCCCCCGAATACTCGGGAGTTAGCAAAACTCCACTGTTTTGCTAGTACAAGTATAAAGTGCAAATACAAGCCATACACAACACATTCCGAGAATACAATGAAAGACTTCCCGAGATATTTTGTTTAATTAAAATAGTTCAAGTCTTGAAAGTAGAAACGAAACAAGTAAGCACTTTGAAAACACATCCAAATCTCGGGAGTTTTGAAAACATTTGTGATTGAAAAGTTCTTAATTCCCCGAAAGACACTTAGGGTCACAGTCCCAAAGTTCATTTTCCAAAATGCAAATCCGTTAACAAAACACGGGGTCCACGACCCAACCATTCCTGGCCACAAAACACAGTGTCCACGACCCGATCATCCACTTCAATTCACTTCCAAATACACATTACACATAGTAAATTATTCTTCTGCCATTTTAGACAAACACCAAGACTCGATATATAATGTCTCTTGACCCCAAGCACCAATCATTCTGATACTCCGGACATTTCATAATTAATCATCAGTACAAACACTCTGGAAATTCTCGCGACCCGGTCCGGCCCTCAAGTCACCAAGTCTATGTGCGCCCCGTCGAGCGACCCCAAGTGAGAATGCCCACTCGAAAGTAACTCTCACGACCCGGTCCAGCCGCTAAGCCACCAGATCCCCGTGTGACCCCGTCGAGTTAATCCCCGAGGGAGAGAACCCGAGAAAAACCTTACAACTCTCATCAGTTCTCATTTCCAAAACCACAATCCTCAAGAGTCAATCACAATATATATAGTCGAGGTATTTTGCTAGAATGGCCAAACTATCCAACACATACTCACGACCCAGAATTAATACTATCCACAAGGAATCACACTTATCTCAACAACACCGAACGACACAACCAATATCACACAACGCACATATTCGCACACATCCGCATGACTCCAAGCACAATCTTAACAAAAGGATTAAACTTTAAATTTACTGACGACATAATCACACATAATGGCATCACCCGAAGTAAGGCGATCATATACTCAACACTAACACACATAGTCAATTAAGCACATTAATTCCCGAACACTAGAATCATCTTTTAAGAAAACCATGATTGTAAATATACCGATTCTTTTGAGAAATAGTTGTAAACATTCATTTAGCACATATCGTTGATTTCCAACCATTATATTCACAAAACACGTAATGTATGGGCAAGATACTTGCCTCGATAATTGATACCTGATACTCCGACGAATATGTCTCAACCGGGAAACCTCGAACGCCCACAACTCTCCGGCAGAAAGGACGGTAACACAACCGATCGTGAAACAGCGAACGGAAGGGTTCCAACTCGAGTTCTTCGCAAGGAACCTGACCCTAATATCATACCATGAATAAATTGACGATCGTACGAGGAGGAATAATCATAGAATGCTCAAAAACCCCACTCTATTTCACCGGATACTTTCAAGGCGTTGATTAGGAACTCAACAAAATGACGAATATTTAGGAATCAAACCATGGAACAATAAGGAAATTCGTAGGACATAACTTAATAATAAATAATCCATCACTAATCTAAGTTATTACGGATCAAACAGGTGAAATCAAGCAAAACCCCCAATTTCCCAAAAACTAAGGTTTTAGGAAAACTAACCTTGATTCGCTGGATTCAAGGATGTTATGTAATGATCAATCGATGATATGAACTCCATAGCTTCGTGGATTCATAGTATAACAACATATCTTCGACTTCTCCAAGACTTCAGCCGCAGACAGGAAAGATAGGAAATGAAAAATGAGTGAAAATATGACTGCTCGGTCATATTTATACTGGTGCAGCCGAGCGTGCGCTAGGCTGCCGAGCTAGCGTGCGCTAACGGGCGGTCATGGTCGAGAATGTTCGACCGGGGCCCGCATTGACCTATCTTGCTGACCTGTCCTGCTGTCCAGTATAATACCCGGTTGTAATTCAGTCATTATCATTCAGTAATTATCATTCAGTAATTGTCACTCATTAATTTTCACTCAATAATGATCATTTGTCACTCATATTCAATCATTTTATTCACCGTTCAGAGTAATTGTATCGTGTATCAATCGTCATTAATCATCAATCTAGTTGGAGAATCGTGCTGTGTTTATCATCATTGTCATCTTCATAGTAGGCTAATTGAGTTCAAGTAGCGCACGCTACCTCTCAACACTAATGCACGCTAATGTAGTTCAAGTAGGCAGTCTAGAAGGCACAGGACTGCAGTTGGGTTGTAAGTAGTGCACGCTACGAATGGTAAGTAGCACGCGCTAGTAGGTCGGAGTAGCGCACGCTATGCAGTCGGTGTAGCGCGCGCTAAGGTCGGATCAGGCAGAGTCCAGTGGCTACTGGACTAATTAGGAATAATTCCTAGCGCACGCTACGAGTAGGTATTAGCGTACGTTAATCGGTGTCAGTAGCGCACGCTGAATTTTATATGTAGCGCGTGCTACCGCGGTCAGATCAGAGAACAGGAGGTTCTGTACTTCAGTACTGGGCACCAGATAAATCGTTAGCGCACGCTAACATTTTGTGTTAGCGCACGCTAAGTACATGGCTGTAGCGCACGCTACAAGAGGTACGTAGCGCACGCTACTGTTGCGAACAGAGGGTACTGGACTACCCAGTATACCCGTTAGCACACGCTACGCACAGGAGCTAGCGCGCGCTAATCCGAGGACAGTGTAAATTGGACACTGTAGTCCAGATTCGTCATTTGTCATTTCTTTTCATTCCTTCATCGATTTTGGGCGATTTGGAGCTTCTTGAGAAGTGTTCTTCGAGGTGAAATCAGCTATCAACATTTCCAAGCATATAATACGGAGTAATCATCATTTCATCATCTTCAAATATTATAATCAAGGTAATCACCCTTTGAATCTAGAAATTCGGAGTTCAAGTGTTTTCCTTCCGATTTCTTCGTGTAAGCTTGGATTGTTATTGAAATATGTTAGATATGGATTATCTACCTTGGATAAATGTATTCATATGGATTTTATGGCATATATTTGGATTTCATGAATTGTTGGGGTTTGATTCAAGAATACTTTGGGGTTGACTTTGATATTTTTGGGGGTTTTCGATTTAGATGTTGTCGGTAACTCGAATTGTGGATTCCTATGGGATTATTGATATCATTGAAGTTGTTTTGTTGGTTTGAAATACTCATTTTGGAGTTGGTTTCGATATATTCGGGATTGGACATTATCAAAGGATGTGTGTTTGCTAAGTGTTCGCTAGAATGCCTCAATGAGTTTGGATATTATTGTATCGACGTTTGAGTTGGTTATAATCGTGTTTGATACGTATATTGATCATTGTTGGTAATTTTCATTCAAGGTTGTTCGAGTGACCGACATCCCTTTTTTGGACATTGTTCGAGGAAGGACATTCTTCATCGGTGTTGTGTAAGTTAATTCTTACTCGGTTAAAAGGATATTCATTCCTTTTGTTGTTGTTCATTCATAATCATAATTCATTCATAATGTATTAACCGTATTGAGACTTGTAATTGTCAATTAATCACTTCATTCACGAGGAACGACGGTTCCAATCATTTCATTGAGCTATCATTCATTTCACTATCACTTCATCTCGGTGAGTCATCCTTGACTTTGTCGGATTGTTATTCATTATTATTCTTCATGGTCATTTCTTGTTCATATGACCTTCTAGGTTCATATTGCGTGGTCGGGTGGGGATGTGTGGAATTTTTAGTTGGGCACGTGATGGTCATGTGTTGGGTTGACCGACACATTGGACTGTGCACATGGTAACGTACCTCCGTGAGACTAATTAGGTACAAGGACGGGTGTGTCCGGACACTCGTCTTGTGCACTTGCACATACCATTATGGGCGTACTATGATGCCTATCTTCAGCGTCATTTCATAATTAAGATATATCATGATTGTGTTTATTCAACTCTTAAGGATTGTTGTTTTGTGTAACTGACCCCGTTGGGGGATATTGTTTTTAGGTCATGGCAAGGCTAAGGCACGGGAAGAGAACGTTGACGGCGAGGAGTCCCAGTGATACTAGTAGGGGGCCCCAGTCCTTTTCATTCATTCGTGTTTTCTTCATTTTATTTCCGCTGCATACTTCCGTTTGGATATTTTAGTGTTGTATATTTTATCTTCATATAAAATATACATGTATTCTGTATTATCTTGGGTGTGTTGTAATGAAAATCCTCATCGGGGTAATTAATGATATAATGTGGTTCGGTACTACAATTATATTGTTTAAGTCATCAATATTCATTCGCCTGGTGGGTCCCAGTCGGGTTTCCACGACACTATAATAGTCGCCTAGTTTGGGGTGTTACAGAGTTGGTATCGGAGCGTGGTTTTGAATACTACCTTCCGAGTCATGTCTCATTTGAAATCATCATTCATCATACTAGTATCATTGGACTTTCGCGTCATGTGTGACCTGTGCAAGAGCCGAGCCCCTCAGACCAAAGAACAGTTAGATTTCTGACGCCATGGTATAATTTCTGGCAATAAGAATCACTCATTCATCATTCAACAGTCAACAATCCTCTTTCATCATTTTCATTTTTGATCAAGTCGATCATGTTAATTCATTAATCACTCAGTTCATTTCATTGTTCAGTTGTTGATCTTGAGGATCATATCATTAATCTTGTTAACTTGTTCAAGATAATCATTTCAAGAATTTCATGAGATAATCACGTCACTTCAGTTGATCATTCATGTAATCATTGTGTTTAAGCGCGTATGCTCATTTTCATCATTTCATAACGTAATCATAATGTGATATTCATGTGAGATATATAATTATCATATGACTTTCCACTTCAGTATGGAAAGAGCTGGCAAAGGACGTGGGGGAAGAGGCCGTGGTGCGGGCCGAAACTCAAGAGCTCGTGTGAATACACGCGCGAATGCGAGGAATAATGCAAATTCATCGAGCAGCGATGCTGCCACTCATTCACCCAAAAATTATCACTCACTATCAGGGAGTCGTACCCGGGACACAGCTCAATCAGAAGGTGTTCGGGTTGATCCACTCGCTTTTATGCAGGGCATGATGGCCCAGATGACTCAAATGGCACGCCTCATGGAGACGATGCAGAACTCAACTACTCAGAATCAACAGTCTCCTCCACCGCCACCTCAGGGGCAAGAGAGGGGTGTAAGCAGTATCATTGGCGACATCTCTCGCCAGAGGCCACCTACTTTTGAGGGCTCATCTGAGCCGGCGGATATTGTTCACTGGCTTGAGCATTTCGAGAAGTTGTTTGCTATGGTGGAGTGTCCCGAAGGGCACAAAGTTTCAGTCATGGCTTACTATCTGGGTAAGAGCGCTCATTCATGGTGGTTATCGTTGAAGCCCACCGATGGATCTTGTACTTGGGATCAATTCAGGACTCTCATGATGGAGAGGTATTATCCTGCCCCACTCAAGGAGGCCAAGTTGTTAGAATTACTCACTCCCGACCTCTAAGTGGACGATGATGTTCTCGCCATCGCCGAGAAATTCCAGGAGCTACTTCTTTTCGCCTCATCCATAATTCACTCTGAGGCGGACAAGATCAAGTATTTCAGCAAGAGGTTGAAACCTCATATGCGGATGCAATTGCTTAATCACAATTGCACCACTCTGGCCGAATTCATTGAGAAAGCTCTTACTTATGAGCTTACTTCTAAGGAGATTGCTAAGAAACAACCTTCATCTGCTGGCAAGAAGTCAAAGAATCATAATCAGTCTGACGGCAGTCAGGCCACTTTCAAGAAACCTCGTGCGGGCTCTACTTTTTCTGAGCGACCTCCTATGGCGCCTTGACCCACAGAATCTCAGTCATTAGCAGCCAGTTCGGCCATCACCTGTTTCAACTATGAAGAACATGGTCATTTCAGCAGCAAGTGTCCGAGGCAGACTGTCATGTGCCATAATTGTGGGATTGCTGGGCATAAGGCCCGTTTTTGCCGAAGAGACTCTGAACCTACTCTGGCATCATCTCAGGACCTGAGACATTGGCGGATGCGAGAATCGAGGCCCACGCGATCCGTGTCTGTCAAGGCAGCGAGGAGCAAATAAAGGCGGAGCCAAGAGCTATCAGACGGGACCGTCCGGTTCGGGGGCCGGCAAGCCCCGAATTTATGAGGTGAAAAAGACCGACGACCCAGAGGCCCGGAGGATCTCAGGTACACTCGATATTCTATCTCAACCCGTGTGTACCCTTTTTGATACTGGTGTATTGCATTCATTCATTTCCGAGTCATGTTTGAGTAGACTACGTCTGGGTAGTGCTACTAGTTGTGAGCCTTATGTCATTGGTCTACCTGATGGTAGAAGAATTATCGGGAATCGTGAGATTAAGGATTGTCCGATTCAGCTTCATGGCCGTGATTGGTTAGCAGACCTAATCATGGTGGATTTACCAAGAGACGACATCATCCTGGGTATTGATTGGATGGATCGTCCCGATGCCACGTATGGTCACTATCATTTCAAATGATGGAGTCGAATGTGTTTTTCAGGGAGGTAATCCCAGCTGTTCTGGTAGAGTCATCAACTTGATGAAAGCAGTGAAATTACTCAATCAGGGGTGTGTCGGTTATTGGTGCTATATGACCAAGACCGAGAAACCATCAGTAATGTTGACGGATATTCTTGTAGTGAGAGAATATGCCGATGTGTTTCCAGACGAGTTACCTGGTTTGCCTCCACAGAGAGATGTGGAATTCACGATTGAGTTGGAGCCCGGTACGTCCCCAATATCGAAGGCACCGTACTGGATGGCCTCGACCGAAATGCAGGAGTTTAAGAATTAATTAGAGGATTTGACCGAGAAGGGGTATATCCGACCGAGTGCATCCCCATGGGAGCACCAGTGTTATTTGTCAAGAAGAAGGATGGTTCATTTCGCTTGTGTATTGATTACCGGGAATTGAACCGGGTGATGACCAAGAATAAGTATCCTCTACCCCGTATCGATGATCTTTTGGATCAACTTCAGGGTGCTTCAGTATTTTCCAAGACCGACTTAAGATCTGGATATCATCAGTTGCGAATTCGAGAGTCGTATATCGCAAGGACGGCGTTCCGAACACGCTATGGTCATTATGAGTTTGTGGTAATGCCGTTTGGGTTAACTAATGCACATGCGGTATTCATGGAGTTAATGAATCGGGTTTTCATCGACTATTTGGATCAGTTCGTGGTTGTCTTCATTGATGACATTTTAATTTATTCTCGTGACCGGGAGGAGCACGAGTTTAACCTGCATCAGGTGCTCGACGTGTTGAGATGAGAGCAACTTTATGGGAAGTTTTCCAAATGTGAATTCTGGATGTCTGAAGTGACGTTTCTCGGACATGTAATTTCATCAGACGGAGTTCGTGTCGACCCTCAGAAGACGGAGGCTATCCGAGATTGGCAACCTCCGAAGAATGTTAAGGAAATCCAAAGTTTCCTCGGATTAGATTGTTATTATCGGCGATTTGTGGAAGAATTTTCTAAAATCGCTCAATCCATGACGAACCTTTTAAGGAAAGATAAGAAATACACGTGGTCCGACGCGTGTCAACAGAGTTTTGAGGAACTCAAGACCCGGTTAATTTCAGCGCATGTCCTTTCTTTACCGCAAGGGACGGAAGGATTTGTGGTTTATAGTGATGCGTCTGGACAGGGTCTCGGATGTGTACTAATGCAGAACGGGAAAGTTATTGCTTATGCTTCACGATAGTTGAGACCTTACGAGGTTAATTATCCGACCCACGACCTGGAGCTAGCAACCATGGTATTCGCATTGAAGATTTGGCGTCATTACCTTTATGGCGTTACCTGTCAGATATTCACCGATCATAAGAGTTTAAAGTATATATTTACTCAGGAGTTAAATATGCGTCAGAGACGGTGGTTGGAACTAATCAAAGATTATGATATTGAGATACTTTACCACTAAGGCAAGGCGAACGTTGTCGCTGACGCCTTGAGTCGTAAGTCCGTTCAGGAGTAGATGCTTGCTCGATTAACGATTCGGAGGAACTTGGCGGGAATTTCGAGACCCGAGATCGAGTTACAGTTCTGGCCAGTACAAGGGCAACTTTGTACGTTAGAGATTTCATCGCCACTCGAGGAGGCGATCAGGGAGAATCAGGGTTCTGACCCATTTTTGTTGCGCATTCGAGATGATGTGACTCAGGGGAAAGCCCCTGGATTTGTGGTCCACGAGGATGGAGTTTTACGATTTAAGAATCGGTTGTGCGTACCGGCGAATGACGAGTTGAAAAACTCAATTTTGAGAGAAGCTCATGCTACCCCTTATTCCGTTCATCCGGGGTCTACCAAGATGTACAAAGACTTGAAACAAAATTACTGGTGGAGTAATATGAAGCGAGAAGTCGCGGAATTTGTTTCGAGATGTTTGACCTGTCAGCAAGTCAAGAAAGAACATCAGCGACTGGCGGGTATGCTGAAACCTCTCCCTATTCCAGAGTGGAAGTGGGAAAATATTTCTATGGACTTCATCACAAGTTTGCCAACGAGTCATCGTGGCATGAATACAATTTGGGTAATTGTGGATCGTCTAACTAAATCAGCACATTTCCTTGAGATTAAGGATACATGGGGTCCCGAGAGATTTGCCCAGTTGTTCATCAAAGAGATAGTGAGATTGCACGGTACTCCTAAAAGTAACATTTCGGATCGTGACGGATGATTCGTGTCTCATTTTTAGAAATCAGTTCATCGTGCTATGGGAACTCAGTTTAATCTCAGTACAGCTTTTCATCCTCAGTCCGACGGACAATCAGAGAGGACTATTCATACTTTGGAGAACATGTTGAGGGCATGTGTTCTTGATTGGAAAGATGACTGGGAAGCCCAACTACCGTTGATCGAGTTCACGTACAATAATAGTTGGCATGATTCGATTAATATGGCACCTTACGAGGCCTTGTACGTTCGTCGTTGTCGATCTCCTTTGTGTTGGGATGACTTATCATAATCAATCGACACCGAGCCCGATATGATTATAGCCGCACGTGAGAAGGTATATTTGATCAGGAGTCATTTGTTGACCGCTCAGAGTCGACAGAAATCTTATGCAGATAACCGTCGTCGGCTATTAGAGTTCGAGACAGGTGACCATGTTTTGGTCAAGGTATCCCCGAGTCGAGGTATCTTCCGTTTTGGGAAGAGGGGAAAGTTGAGTCCGAGATTCATTGGACCGTTTGAGATTTTGGATCGAGTAGGCAAGTTAGCTTATCGATTGGCCTTACCTCCGACGTTGAGACGAATTCATAATGTGTTTAACATCTCTCTGTTACGGAAATATGTTGCCGACCCGAGTCACATACTTTAGTTCGACGAAATCGAGGTCGCTGATGATCATTCATATGAGGAGCGTCCTATACGAGTCTTAGAGCGGCGAATCAAACAGTTGAGGAACAAGATGATTCCTTTAGTCAAAATTCAGTAGTCTAGACACGGAGTCAAAGAGGCTACTTGGGAAACCGAGGATAGTATGCGGAAGAGTCATCCCGAGTTCTTTGACCCTTAGTTTCGGGGACGAAACTCTTTTAAGGGGGGGTGTATGTAATACCCGATTGTAATTCAGTCATTATCATTCAGTAATTATCATTCAGTAATTGTCACTCATTAATTTTCACTCAATAATGATCATTTGTCACTCATATTCAATCATTGTATTCACCATTTAGAGTAATTGTATTGTGTATCAATTGTCATTCATCATCAATCTAGTTGGAGAATCGTGCCGTGTTTATCATCATTGTCATCTTCATAGTGGGCTAATTGAGTTCAAGTAGCGCACGCTACCTCTCAACACTAATGCATGCTATTGTAGTTCAAGTAGGCAGTCCAGAAGGCACAGGACTGCAGTTGGGTTGTAAGTAGCGCACGCTACGAATGGTAAGTAGCGCGCTAGTAGGTCGGAGTAGCGCACGCTATGCAGTCGGTGTAGCGCGCGCTAAGGTCGGATCAGGCAGAGTCCTGTGGATACTGGACTGATTAGGAATAATTCCTAGCGCATGCTACGAGTAGGTATTAGCGTATGCTAATTGGTGTCAGTAGCGCACGCTGAATTTTGTATGTAGCGCATGCTACCGCGGTCAGATCAGAGAACAGGAGGTTCTGGACTTCAGTACTGGGCACCAGATAAATCGTTAGCGCACGCTACAAGAGGTACGTAGCGCACGCTACTGTTGCGAACAGAGGATACTGGACTACCCAGTATACCCGTTAGTGCACGCTACGCACAGGAGCTAGCGCATGCTAATCCGAGGACAGTATAAATTGGACAGTGTAGTCCAGATTCGTCATTTGTCATTTCTTTGCATTCCTTCGTCGATTTTGGGCGGTTTGGAGCTTCTTGAGGAGTGTTCTTCGAGGTGAAATCAGCTATCAACATTTCCAAGCATATAATCCGGAGTAATCATCATTTCATCATCTTCAAACATTATAATCAAGGTAATCACCCTTTGAATCTAGAAATTCGGAGTTCAAGTGTTTTCCTTCCAATTTCTTTGTGTAAGCTTGGATTGTTGTTGAAATATGTTGGATATGGATTATCTACCTTGGATAAATGTATTCATATGGATTTTATGGCATATATTTGGATTTCATGAATTGTAGGGATTTGATTCAAGAACACTTTGGGGTTGACTTTGATATTTTTGGGGGTTTTCGATTTAGATGTTGTTGTTAACTCGAATTGTGGATTCCTATGGGATTATTGATATCATTGAAGTTGTTTTGTTGGTTTGAAATACTCATTTTGGAGTTAGTTTCGATATATTCGGGATTTGACATTATGAAAGGATGTGTGTTTGCTAAGTGTTCGCTAGAATGCCTCAATGAGTTTGGATATTGTTGTATCGACGTTTGAGTTGGTTATAATTGTGTTTGATATGTATATTGAGCATTTTTGGTAATTTTCATTCAAGGTTGTTCGAGTGACCGACATCCCTTTTTTGGACGTTGTTCGAGGAAGGACATTCTTCACCGGTGTTGTGTAAGTTAATTCTTACTCGGTTAAAAGGATATTAATTCCTTTTGTTGTTGTTCATTCATAATCATAATTCATTCATAATGTAGTAACTGTATTGAGACTTGTAATTGTCAATTAATCAATTCATTCACGAGGAACGACAGTTCCAATCATTTCATTGAGCTATCATTCATTTCACTATCACTTCATCTCGGTGAGTCATCCTTGACTTTGTCGGATTGTTATTCATTATTATTCTTCATGGTCATTTCTTGTCCATATGACCTTCTAGGTTCATATTGCGTGGCCGGGTGGGGATGTGTGGAATTTTTAGTCGGGCACGTGATGGTCATGTATTGGGTTGACCGACACATTGGACTGTGCACATGGTAACGTACCTCCGTGAGACTAATTAAGTACAAGGACGGGTGTGTCCGGACACTCGTCTTGTACACTTGCACATACCATTACGGGCGTACTATGATGCCTATCTTCAGCATCATTTCATAATTAAGATATATCATGATTGTGTTTATTCAACTCTTGAGAATTGTTGTTCTGTGTAACTTACCCCGTTGGGGGATATTGTTTTTAGGTCATGGCAAGGCTAAGGCACGGGAAGAGAACGTTGACGGCGAGGAGTCCCAGTGATACTAGTAGGGGGCCCCAGTCCTTTTCGTTCATTCGTGTTTTCTTCATTTTATTTCCACTGCATACTTCCGTTTGGATATTTCAGTGTTGTATATTTTATCTTCATATAAAATATACATGTATTCTGTATTATCTTGGGTGTGTTGTAATGAAACTCCTCATCGGAGTAATTAATGATATAATGTAGTTCGGTACTACAATTATATTATTTAAGTCATCAATATTCATTCGCCTGGTGGGTCCCAGTCGGGGGTCCACGGCACTGTAATAGTCGCCTAGTTTGGGGTGTTACAGAGTTGGTATCGAAGCGTGGTTTTGAATACTACCTTCCGAATGATGTCTCATTTGAAATCATCATTCATCAGACTAGTATCATTGGACTTTCGCGTCACGTGTGACCTGTGCAAGAGCCGAGCCCCTCAGACCAAAGAACAGTTAGATTTCTGACGCCATGGTATAATTTCTGGCAATAAGAATCACTCATTCATCATTCAACAGTCAACAATCCTCTTTCATCATTTTCATTTTTGATCAAGTCGATCATGTTAATTCATTAATCACTCAGTTCATTACATTGTTCAGTTGTTGATCTTGAGGATCACATCATTAATCTTGTTAACTTGTTCAAGATAATCATTTCAAGAATTTCATCAGATAATCACGTCACTTCAGTTGATCATTCATGTAATCATTGTGTTTAAACGCGTATGCTCATTTTCATCATTTCATAACGTAATCATAATGTGATATTCATGCAAGATATATAATTATCATATGACTTTCCACTTCAGTATGGAAAGAGCTGGCAGAGGACGCGGGGGAAGAGGCCGTGGTGCGGGCTGAAACCCGAGAGCTCGTGTGAATACACGCGCGAACGCGAGGAATAATGCAAATTCATCGAGCAGCGACGCTGCCACTCATTCACCCAAAAATGATCACTCACTATCAGGGAGTCATACTCGGGACACAGCTCAATAAGAAGGTGTTCGGGTTGATCCACTCGCTTTTATGCAGGGCATGATGGCCCAGATGACTCAAATGGCACGCCTCATGGAGACGATGCAGAACTCAACTACTCAGAATCAACAGGCTCCTCCGCCGCCACCTCAGGGGCAAGAGAGGGGTGTAAGCAGTATCATTGGCGACATCTCTCGCCAGAGGCCACCTACTTTTGAGGGCTCATCTGAGCCGGCGGATATTGTTCACTGGCTTGAGCATTTCGAGAAGTTGTTTGCTATGGTGGAGTGTCCCGAAGGGCACAAAGTTTCAATCGCGGCTTACTATCTCGGTAAGAGCGCTCATTCATGGTGGTTATCGTTGAAGCCCACCGACGGATCTTGTACTTGGGATCAATTCAGGACTCTCATGATGGAGAGGTATTATCCGGCCCCACTCAGGGAGGCCAAGTTGTCAGAATTACTCACTCCCGACCTCTAAGTGGACGATGATGTTCTCGCAATCGCTGGGAAATTCCAGGAGCTACTTCTTTTCGCCTCATCCATAATTCACTCTGAGGCGGACAAGATCAAGTATTTCAGCAAGAGGTTGAAACCTCGTATGCGGATGCAGTTGCTTAATCACAATTGCACCACTCTGGCCGAATTCATTGAGAAAGCTCTTACTTATGAGCTTACTGCTAAGGAGATTGCTAAGCAACAACCTTCATCTGCTGGCAAGAAGTCAAAGAATCGTAATCAGTCTAACGGCAGTCAGGCCACTTTCAAGAAACCTCGTGCGGGATCTACTTTTTCTGAGCGACCTCATATGGCGCCTAGACCCGCAGAATCTCAGTCACGATCAGCCAGTTCGGCCATCACCTGTTTCAACTATGAAGAACATGGTCATCTCAGCACCAAGTGTCCGAGGCAGACTGTCACGTGCCATAATTGTGGGATTGCTGGGCATAAGGCCCATTTTTGCCGAAGAGACTCTAAACCTACTCCGGCGTCATCTCAGGCCCTGAGACATTCAGCGGTGCAGGGCCTTGCGTGTGCTAGCCGGTCCGTCCAGAACCCCCTGGACTAGACTGCTCGGCCAGGTAGCGTGTGCTGGTCGGCCGATAGCGCGCGCAGTGACCGACAGTAGCGTGCGCTACCTGCTGATCCTTCCCGAGTCCAGAACCTCAAAAACCTCTCTGGCCGGCCCTATAGCATGCGCTGGTCGGAAGAAAAGCATGCGCTACTCCTGCCGAGTTAGCGCGCGCAGCCTTCCGACTGTGGCGTGTGCTATGACAGTTCCTGTTGTACCTGCCCAGCCAGTGCCCGCACCCATCCGGCCAGTGCCCAGCCGTCATGACTCTACGACTCGATTTTCCAAAAACGCACGGAATGAACACGACCAACGCTCGAGGACAACAACATCCATCCGAAATGAAAACAATGGATAACAAATCACCCCATACGGCCATAAATCCAAAATTAGTAGTCGAGAAAAATAATACCAGTGCTCGACAACTGGGAAATATCCGAAGAGAAATCCAAAACAACGGGAACGAAAATCGTGGGTATTACATCTGGATGATGTTTCCGATAGTGATGAAGAGGAAGAAGAAGATCCAAGCGAAGATGCTAGTGTGGCTTCGGCATCTTCGGCATGAATTCAATCTAAGTTATAACCTATATTGGAGAATAAAATACGACTATTTAGTATTAATTGTCGTAGATTGGGCATCCCAGTATTTTTAACAATCTTATTTATGAGTACAACATTGTACTTTATTTTCCATTTAAAATAATTATACAAATAATAGTGGGATTATATTTCACATTTATTTATTTATTTCTTTTCAATCACGAATATGGCCTATATTCATAAAAATTTTGCAATAATATATAGACGTAGAATCTTATCAGTAATCGCAATTTTGAACATTAGGAAAATATTTCCAAGGAGGCCACGCACTGGGAGATGAGGAAACGAAGGTGCTATGAATGGAGGGCGTAGAGAACATGAAAACAATGCTGAGGTACCTGCTGTAAACCAATACCAAATGGTGGAACAATTCCATCACTTCGGACCCCCAATATTCACTGGAAAGGAAGAACCTACTTTCATGGAAGAATAGATTCGGTCGTTAGAACAAACTTTTAGGCTGATCGGATGCACAGATGCACAACGAGTAATCTGTGCTGAATATCAGCTTACGGAAGGAGCTGACCGTTGGTATGAGAGCTACTGGAGGACTCGGACAGAAGAGGAGCGTGTAGCCTCAACTTGGAACGAGTTCAAGGTTATAATCAGAAAATAGTATTACCCGAGGCATTATCGTGAACAAAAACAGCAGGAATTTTGGGATCTCAAGCAAGAAGGAATGTCTGTGACTGAATACGAATGGAAATTTACCGACATGAGCTAATTTGCGACACATTTTGTGTCCACTGATATGAAAAAATCTCACAAGTTCCTGGATGGTCTCTGACCAGGAATAAGGCATATTCTCAAAAGCCACGGTGATCTATCTTATACAGAAATTGTCAAGAGAGATCAAGAGATTTCCTCGAGTTAGGATATGGACCATAAATAGGTTGAGAGATCTGGTAAGAGGAAGTGGCAAGGCCATAACCAAGGTAAGACTAGAAGTCAGAATGCCAGTCAAGGTCAGAGTAAGCAAGGCAGAACTGAAGGAAAAGCGAAGCCCGAAGTCAAGGCCGAGAAACCTTCATGTACAAATTGTGGAAAGAACCATGGAGGAGTATGCCTGGTGGGTTAGGGAAAATGCTATCGATGCAATCAATCAGGGCATGCATATTATGATTGCCCAATCGGAAAAGAAGGTCAAACTTTCGGGGGTAGGGCACGAGTGTTTGCCATGAGCCTGAAAGATACTGAAGGGAACCCAGATACAATGACAGGTATGTTAACAATATTTAATATACCTGCATTAGTACTTTTTGATACTGGCGCTACCCATTCATTCATGTCTAAGAAGTTCCATGCTCTAACTGGAAGTAAAGACATTAGAGTAAAAGTACCATTAGAGGTTAGCATACCATCTGGTAAAATAATATGTGCTGATTCTATGGTTAGAAATACACCTATAGATATGAATGAGAATAACTTGGATGTGGATCTATACGTGATTAATATGAAAGATTTCGACATAATCCTAGGGATGGATTGGTTGAAAAAGTACCGCGCTATCATTAAATGTTATGAGAGAGAAATAACCCTAGTCTTGCCTGGGGATAAGGAGACTACATTTTTTAGAGCAAAGACTTGTACCTCACATAGGTTTATATCTGCCATGAAAGCAATTAAATTTCTTAAAAGAGGCAAATGCCAAGGATACCTGGTGAACATAGTTGGTACAGAAAGACAAGAATTGTCAGTCTCCTATGTATCAATTGTGAAGGAATTTCCAGATGTGTTTCCTGAAGATTTGCCAGGAATTCCACCTGATAGACAAGTAGAGTTCACAATTGACTTGATACCTGGAGCAGCACCGATATCAAAGGCTCCTTATCGGATGGCACCAAAAGAATTGCAGGAATTGAAGGTTCAACTACAAGAGTTGCTGGACTTTAATTTTATTCGTCCAAGTGTTTCCCCATGGGGAGCACCGGTTCTTTTTGTCAAGAAGGACGGTATATTAAGGATGTGTATCGACTATCGTGAGTTAAATCGACTCACTATTAAAAATAAGTATCCATTGCCAAGGATCGAGGATTTATTTAACCAACTTAGAGGAGCAGGAATTTTCTCTAAGATTGACCTGAGATCGGGATATCATCAATTGAAAATAAAAGAGGATGATATTTCTAAGACGGCCTTTCGGACAAGATATGGGCACTACGAATTTGTAGTAATGCCCTTTGGACTAAGTAATGCCCCAGCCGTATTTATGGATTTGATGAATCGAGTATTTCACCAATACTTGGATAAATTTGTTATTGTATTCATTGATGACATTTTGGTGTATTCTAAAGATGAGAAACAGCATGAGGAACATCTAAGAATAGTATTGGAGACTCTTCGCAATGAGAAATTATATACGAAGTTTAAAAAATGTGAGTTTTGGATTGACCGAGTAGTATTTCTCAGTCATGTGGTGACCGCTCAAGAGATTGAAGTCGATCTAGTCAAGATCGAAGCGATAAACAGTTGGGAAGGGAAGCACCTACGAATGCGAATGAAGTTCGAAGTTTCCTAGGTTTAGCCGGTTACTACAGAAGATTTATCGAGGGCTTCTCAAAGATAGCAGCTCCTATGACGAAGTTGACTCGAGAAGGGGAGAAATTCTTATGGAATGATAAGTGTGAAGCGAGTTTTCAAGAATTAAAGAAAAGGTTGACGACAGCACCTGTGTTAACGATTCCAGACCCTACCAAGGATTTTGTAATATATACTGATGCGTCGAAGCAAGGTCTTGGCTGTGTTCTGATGCAGCATGGAAAGGTGGTTGCATACGCCTCCAGACAGCTTAAACAACATGAGTTAAACTACCCTACTCATGATCTTGAATTAGCCGCTATAGTTCATGCGCTAAAGATTTGGTGGCATTGCTTGTACGGAGGAAGGTGTGAAATTTTTACCGATCATAAAAGTTTGAAGTATTTGTTTACTCAGAAGAAGATAAACATGAGGCAAAGAAGGTGGCTTGAGTTGGTGAAATATTATGATTGCACGATCCAATATCATCCAGGCAAGGCCAACGTAGTTGCTAATGCCTTAAGTCGCAAGACGAGAGGTGCATTATGCAATATGCTCACTACTCAAGAACAACTCATTCAAGATTTTTCGAAATTGAATATTTAAGTTGTTAGACCAAAGGGAACAACATCAATTTTATCAGTTCTAGTGGTTCAACCAACCTTACGGGAAAGAATTAAAAGAGCTCAATCCCAGGATGAGATATTAAGTAGAATGAAAGAGTTGGCCATATCTGCAGACTATAAGGGTTTTGGAATAGCAAGTGATGGTACCTTGATGTACAAAGAGGAATGTGTGTGCCAGAGATGAGGGTATGATAAATAAAATTTTAATTGAAGCTCACAGTACGCCATATACTGCCCACCCATGCAGTACAAAAATGTACCAAGATCTTAAGAAAATGTTTTGGTGGAAAGGAATGAAAAATGATATAGGAAAATTTGTGGAGAGTTGTTTGACTTGTCAACAAGTCAAGGCCGAACATCAAGGACCATCGGGATTGCTCAAACCACTTGAAATTCCAGAATAGAAGTGGGAACATATGGCCATGGACTTCGTAGTCGGTTTGCCCATAACTGTTAAAGGAAATACTGTGGTTTGGGTGATTGTCGACAGAACGAAAAGATCTGCTCATTTTCTGCCAGTCAAGATGACGTTTAAGATGAATCAGTTCGCACAAATGTATATCAAGTAGATAGTGAGATTACGTGGAGTTCCGGCATCAATAGTGTCAGATAGAGACCCTTGTTTTACTTCAAGATTTTGGAAAAGTTTGCATAAAGCTATGGGAACAAAGTTAAATTTCAGCACTGCTTACCATCCTCAAACAGATGGTTAAACGGAGCGAACGAATCAAATCCTTGAAGATATGTTGAGAGCATGCATACTGGATGCAAATGGTGATTGGGAATCACTGCTACCTTTGGTTGAATTTGCCTACAATAATAGTTATCAAGCCACAATTGGGATGGCACCATACGAAGCTCTATATGGAAGAAAATGCAGATCTCCATTGTATTGGGATGAAGTTGGAGAAAGAAAAGTATTGGGACCTGAGTTAGTTGAGGAAACAGTCAGAAAAATTAAGATGATCCGAGAGAGAATTAAAATTGCTCAGGACCGACAGAAGTCATATGCTGATAAGCGTAGGAAGGAGTTACATTTTGATGTTGGAGATAAAATATTTTTAAAGGTGGCTCCAATAAAAGGAATTTTTCGTTTTGGAAAAAAAGGAAAACTTCGACCGAGATTT
Organism: Orobanche coerulescens; assembly: GCA_033398695.1. Lineage (NCBI taxonomy): Eukaryota > Viridiplantae > Streptophyta > Magnoliopsida > Lamiales > Orobanchaceae > Orobanche > Orobanche coerulescens. The sequence continues at coordinate 62,789,518 of CM065802.1, forward strand.
GTCGGACCATTCGAAATTCTTGAACGAATTATAGATTTAGCATATCGTCTCGCTTTACCACCCAAATTTTCTTCGGTACACAATGTATTCCATGTCTCTATGCTCATAAAATATGCGCACGGTCCGAGTCATGTAATCAGCTATGCGAATTTGGACGTTAACAAAGATTTAACGTATGAGGATCTATCGTGTGCAATACTCGAAAACAAAGTTCACAAACTGAGAAATAAAGATATCACATTGATTAAAGTGCAGTGGAATCGTCATGGAAAAGACGAAGCTACTTGGGAACGCGAGGAAGAGTTTCAAGCTCGTTATCCTGATTTCTATAATCAAGGTATGATACTAATTTTTGAGGATGAAAATTTTTCAACGAGGATGGAATGTAATATCCGTAAATTTTATTATTATTATTATTATTATTATTATTATTATCGCTAAATTATTTATAAATTTAATTTCAATTGAGAACCCATTTATTAGTCCAACCCAATATTATATTAACTGGTCTATTAGATTTCAACCCAATTATATCTTTACTTTGGGCCAGCCCAACACCATGTCCTTTCTCATTCTCTGAACTAATAAAATGTTTTCAGTTTCTTTCCCAGACTTTAGTTGCTCTCTTTAATCCAAAATAACTTCTAAGCATTATTAACACAATTAAACACATTTAATCTCGGGTCTTTCCAAATGTCTTGCCCAACACAATATATTCATGGCTTCTACATGATATTCTTCACTTCACTCCTCTTATGCAAAAAAGGTAAATTCATGTTCTTTTTTCTGATTTTATTAAAAAAAAATGAACAGTAGCGGCGATTAACTATCGCCGCCGCATCGCCGCTAAATCTGCGGCCAACCATCCAAACACCAGAAACCGAACTCCAGCCCAAATGGAACAATAAAAAAAAAACAAAATCCCAAATCAAATCTCACCCAAAGCCGCCCCAGACACCACGAATCCGCCTCTGCGGTTTTCGCCCGCCACCATCGTCGCCGAGGACCAGGGCCGAAGCCCTTTTTCCGACCTGCTTTGAATCTGGTTGTACGGCCTTCAGTGTGTGTGTGTGTGTGAAAATTTTTTTGAGAGAATAGAAGAGCAGAGAAGAGAAGAAGAGTGGGGGAAAAAAAGAAAGAAAGAAGAAGAAGTAGATGAGAGAGTGGGGCGGAGCAGAAAGAAAAAAAAACGGGGCGGCGTGTGAGGAATGAGATAATGAATCTGACCTAAGTGTTGGATTTTATACCCAACACTTTAATTCAAATTTCAATTCAACCCCTTATTTCTTTTATCCTTTGATTTTATCCCTATTTAATTGCTAATATCTCAAAATACATTTTTTTTAAATCTAGTTCAAATATTTTAATTTAGGTTGCGTTATTATATATTTTCATACATTAATAATAATATTAAATTATTTTATTGTAGATAACGACGAGAACTTTCGGGCCTAAGATTTCTCGAGTCGAGCATCTATATTTAGTCAAGCACTGCATTTGAGGTGGGGTTTTATTTTCACTTATTTTCTACAAAATTACATGTCTCATATATATATTACATGTTATTCGGCATATATTATTATGGTGTGATTTATCATGTCGTACAGACAAAACAGAAAAATTGTACTTCCAGTACACAGAACATTTAGCCTTCAGGCTCAGTTAGCCTCCGGGCTCCGAGTACTCCGTGTAGAAATACACGTATAAACAGAACAGAAATATTTATGTGTTCAATTATTCGTGATATATTCATATGTGACATGTATAGCCTCACTGAGCTCAAGCTTACCCCGAATTTTTTTTAAAATATTTTCAAGTTAACGAAGCGGGCTTGGTACTGGTGGAAGATGGTATTAATATAAGCATCAAAACTCTTAATATTATTAATTATATTTTAATTTATGAAGAATCTTTCAAATTGTAATTTGAATATTTTGCTAACGTTAGCAATTACCTTATTTTCTATAAATTGACGAATGTTGGTATAACATTACGTGATTAGATGTAGTATAAATTATATACTTAATATTTTGGTTGCATTTTTAAATTATTTTTTTTATTTATTCCTTACATTTATTTAATCACTAAAGTTTACCTTGAGCTTTGTTATAAAAAAAGATATAGCTCTTCCTCTAAATGATATTTATGTGATATTCAATTAATATATAGCTTCCGCACGTAATTATTTTATTTAAAGGAAATTTTAAAATTTAGATAATGAAAGAAAAAAAAGAAAAAAATTATACATGTTTTCAGGATTTAATTATAAATAAAATTAGGATGTTACACTTGGTATTAGGATCTTTCGAGATCGCAAGAAAAGGATGTTGTGCTTATCTCAGGCATTCTATATCGATAAGGTGCTAAAGCGTTTTAGTATGGAGAATTCCAAGAAAGATTTCTTACCTTACACACATGGCTATCTAAGGCTATGTGTGCTAGGACACAGAAGGAGATAGATGATATGAAGCTGGTCCCTTATGCTTCGGCAGTGGGAAGCTTCATGTATGCTATACTTTGCACTAGGCCTCATATCTGCCATGTTGTAGGTATGGTGGCGAGATATCAGTCGAACCCAGGGCCGGGACATTGGATTGCTGTCAAGCATATACTCAAGTACCTGAGAAGGACTAGGGAGCTGCTTGTATATCAATCGGATACATTTTGTCCTTTGAGTTACACTGACTCAGATTTCAGTTCGAACAAAGAAAAGTCGAAATAAACTTTCGGATATGTTTTCACTTTGGGAGGTGGAGCCATTAGTTGGAGGAGTGTGAAATAGAAATGCATAGCAGACTCTACCATGGAAGCCGAGTATGTAGCAGCCTCATAGACAGCTAAAGAGGCGGTATGGCTCAAGTACTTCCTAAAGGATATGGGTGTGATTCGTAATTTGCCTAGGAGTATTACACTTTATTGTGATAATACCGGTGCTGTTGAAAATTGTAAGGAACCACGGGCCCACAAATCAAGCAAACATATCATGCGCAAATATCATCTCATTCGAGATTTTGTGAAGAAAGAGAAGATTATTATCTCCAAGATTGCATCTGAAGATAACCTAGCTGATCCTTTCACGAAAGGGTTGCCCTCAAAGTCATTTGAAGGGCATGTGGAAGGAATGGGGTTGAGATGTATGGCAGTATTTCTTTGAGTATAAGTAGGAGATAGATAGACATAGTATAGATAGTATACTTCAAAAGCATGCTTTGAGTATAAGTGGGAGATTGTTAAGGTTGTATACATCAAAGCATACTTTATGCTTGGATTACCTAATTTCCCAGTCTTTATCTATGAGAATATTTAATTCATTTCATCACATGTTTTGAATATTTATTCACGATATGGTTATACAATTGTTGTCTAATTACTTTATATTGTAGATAATGTGGTGTGTCGAGTCACACAGAAGATCACATTATCGGTTCCTTATATAGTAATAATTAGTTCACAACCTATATAACATTAGATTGTTGTGTGAGAGGTTGTAGTATATGTTTGAGATTGGTTGGTCTTGACCATTAGCATATATTAGCGTATTTGGTATACGTTGAACAGGATCGAGGTGAGATAGATCCTTCTGTACTGACTATAAGAATACGTCTCGTACAATTATTATTTCTTTTATAGTGATTAATATTTAATTATATATTTAATATTTATTGCTTTGATTTATCATAGGTGAGAGCCAAAATGATTGACTCAATATGCTCGATATTTTGGGCAATATTATTATTTATATGATAATTAATATTATAGCTAGAATCGTGTCCCGACCAGTCGGGTTGATCATGTCCCTTGAGGCACTCGAAAGGATTATTATATTAAACCCTATAGGTGGAATTAATTTTCTGATATAATAACAAAGGTCGAGTGGTATACTCATGTATAATATATTAATTAATTAAAAGCTGTCAGTATCTTAAATTAATTAATGGATATGGGATATCTTAAACAAGGAAAATAGTTAATTCAAAAAGGAGCCCAATTTCATAATTTGGGATTTTGGTAGGAAGTGCAATATCAATTTTTTAGTGGACTGAGTTGATATTAATGGACTCATAATATTAGAAAGATCCCTAATATGATAAGGAGATCTATTGGGAGTCCTTATCTTGTCCTCCTTAAGGACCCTAGAGTAGCCCATAACACCTATAAATAGTTCGATTTTTCCTATTTTGTGCTTAATTGTGGATCTTGATTTGTGTATTGGATTCCATAATTTAGTTAACACAATATTTTTCTATATACATAAATATTCAAGAAAAATAGAGAGAAAAACCCGTGAGGTATTTCTTGGAGGAATTCGGCTGATCCCAAATTGCAGTCCAAGTTTTGATCCGGTAGGTTGTTGCCCACACAACATCTGGATCTTAGGCGGGATATACTCTAGAAGATCTAAAGGTAAAAATACAAGGAGATCAACTAGGAACAAGAAGGGGATCTCGATCGACTCAAAGGAATAGTACTACCACTTCGCGTTAAAGGTATGAATTGTCATTTGTACTGCGTAAATAGGTGTATTTAAATTGCATTTCAATCTGTTTAATTAATTAGTTGACAAGCTTAAATAGATCCGTTATTTATGTTGGTTGGTTTGTAAAACCAAATCAATTCATCTTATTCCAAATCGTTTCCGCTGCGTTTTATATTCCAACAATAGTTATGCAAATATCATATCTATTTATTTTATATTGTAGATAATATGGTGTGTTGGTGTCACACAGAAGATCACATTATCTAATCCTTATACAATAATAGAATAATTTACGACTTATATAATTATTAGACATATAATATGAAGGTTCTAGTATATGCTTGAGATTAGTTGGTCTTGACTATTAGCATATATTAGCGTATCTACAGAAGTTGAATTGGATAGGAGTGAGATAGTGTCTTCTGTAGTGATTGTAAAAAGAACCTAAATCTCGGATGGTTTTTATATTTTAATTTTAGTATATAATATCTAATTATATATTTATAATGATTATTGCTTTGATTTACCATGGATGAGAGTCGCAATGATTGACTCAATATGCTTCGTATCTTGGGCAATGATATTATTTATATGATAATTAATATTATAACTAAACATCGAGTCCCGACTAGTGGTGGTTGATGATGTCTCCTTGAGGAGTTCGAGAATGATCATTATATTAAACCATGCAGATGGATTTAATTCTGGTATAATAATAAGGTTCGAGTGGTAATACTCTTACATAAGCAATTAACTAATTAAAGTTGTCAATAGTTTAAACTAATTAATGGACATTCGAGATCTTAAACATGATAATAATTAATGGAGTCCAATTTCATAAATTGGGATTTGGGTTGGAAGTGCAGTATTAATTCTTCAGTTGATTGAATTGATATTAGTAAAACCAAACCATATTAGAAGAGGCTTAATATGGAAGGTTTGGGTTTTACTCTAGAAGATTTTGAGGAAAAAGATCAAAGAACAACCACTTCGCTTCGAAGGTAAATATCCTATGATCTCAAGTTCACCAACAATATTATTAAATAAGTAATAATAAATTTAAATTGCTTATTAGTCTTAGTAGTTAACTAATTAGCACGTCTAAATAGATTTTATGCTCGTGGATGCATAAAATGTATTATCAAATTATTCAAACTTCGCTTCTTTTGCGCTTTATTTTCAACAATTGATATCGAAGCCCGTTTTTTAGGCTTTTGCTATTTTTGGTGATTAACTGCTAACAATTTAAATATTCATGTATTATGATATTTGAATATTTTGCTAGAATTTTTCTTCCAGGAAAATATGATCCAATTATCATGGTTATGTGAATGGAATTTTTTTATTATTTATGCAATTGTTGGTTTGGCCCGAGTTTGAGGCATGTAATGGATTTTGCCGTGAAAAAATCCACGAGTAGATCTAACTTTATAATTTTCGTGTAATTTTGTTGTAATTTGATACATATTAATCGAATTTGAAAATGTCAAAATCACGAAAAAATAGAACAGAATCGGGATTGTCGGACTACTGGACAACACCGGGCGGGAGCTGTCGAGCAGCACACGGTCGCCTGCCGAGCAGCGCTAAGCTGCATGCCGCGGGCGGGCTGATCTGTGCCGGTTCATTGGTCCGGGTTGGGTCGTCTGGTGTTTGATCCGGTCCGTTTCACCACCGTTCGTTGCATCCGTCGGAGAGCCAGGACTTTGAATTGATTTTTTTATGTAATCAATTATAATTCATAAATTGAATACCCGTGCACTTTGGTGAATTTATTAAAAATAATAAAAAGTTTTTATTGCATGCCTCATACTTTCATGCATTTGAAATATATTTATAAAAATTTAAATTGAGTATAATCTAACTTTTAAAATTTAAAAAATTATTAAATCTTCGTGAAAATCCAAATACAATAGACACCCTTAAATTAGGTGAAATTAAACTTAATTCTATAAAAAGTAGTACGACTTTGCATCGATACAGTATTAGTATATATTAGTACGTTTAGAGCTGTGAGTGAACGTAAAAAGCCCAATTCGGCTCGCATTATTCGGCTCGAAAAAGTTTGGTCTGCGTCTCGGTTCGCACATGCAAACGTATACGCAAACGTTAAAATTGATAGTTCGGCGGACCGGACCAAACGGTGCAAAATAGTTCGGCTAAACCTATGTTGAAAATCTGATAAAGATACAAATTTATCATCATTATCTCATTTTTTTCATTTCTCAGCAACTTTCACCCATTTAATTCAGTTACTCGTAAAAAATTTGACACGTTTGGTCAAATGGTTCGACTCGATTCGCAAAAGTTCGGCTCGATTCGAGGTGTTCAAGCGTATACTCAAACGTTAAATTCTAAGATTCGACACTTTCGAACGTATTCGAACCTAAGGTACGATATTTTCAAACATATACTCAAACATACTATAGTTCGGTGTAGTTCGGTCCGTCTATATCCCTAAGTACACTTACAGTTATAAAAGTGAGTTGCCTTTGCGTCCATTTTATATCATTGACGGTGGACTTGAAAACATTTTCCAAGAGATGGGTCGTTTGATTCGTTATTGGGTATAAGTTTGTAATCAAGAATGGGATTAAGATGGTATGGGTTTGGACTTTGATTTTTGATACTATGTGTTTTGATTTAGTGGTTTAAGGAAATAAATCTCTTTCTTGGTGTTTGGATTAAAATATTTTAGAATCAAAAATTGAAATTAATTTTAATATCTCAAAAATAGAAATATTTTATTGTTTAATAAAAATAATTATTATTTAATACTAACTTCATTCTAGTATAACTGAAACATTTGAACTTTCACGCTTGTCAATGCACAACTTTGATTATTAATATCTTCAGTTCTTTATTTTTAAAAATTATAAGTTGATACTTTGAAAGTATATTTCGAGATGAATCTAACAAGATCTCACATGACTATATTTTTTCATATGTATAACAAAAGATGGTCAAAAGAGAGTATGTGAACAGTGTAATAGTTAACACGTTGCAATAATAAAAGAACGGAGGAAGGAACAACTAATAATTCTTATTCTACTACAATAATTAATAATTTTTATTTATTTATGTAGTAATATATTTATTAATATGAACATATAATAATCTAATAATAATTATTAGTATTACATAGTTATTTTTTAATAATAGTAATTATTATTGTATAACAATATTATTGTTATTGAATAATTACTATATGACTAGTTGATTGATGATTAATCGTATAATGAGAAAAAATAATTATATAATTAATTACTAATATATAACTAATTACTAATTTTAATTATTATGTAACCAATATTAGTCTGAACTGTTATTAGATAATTACATTTATTAATTAATAAATTTTCATTATTAATAAATTTTATTGTTATATAATTACTTAATTATAATTATTGTTATTATATATATATATATTTAATAATAGATATTTAATTAATTTGTACTAAAAAATTATTATTTTTTTACTTATAAAGTAATAACTAAATATATTTTTATATTTTTTAATTTTATTTTACACAGAAAGAAGTATTGCGTATTTTATTTAATTTTATACCTGAATGTATGAAGTTCATACTCACCTCCCCCTTAAGGTATTAAAACCTCATGCCTTATGGGTTTGAGGTATGAATTTAAAAATTGAAATATTACTAACTAAACACTGGATATGATCTTCCAAAAAAAAAAATACTTGGTATGAATTTAGTTACCTAAATAACTTTATATTAACGAAGCAAACCATCCGGAAGAGTTAACTTAATTTGAGTTCATCTCAACATTATGTAACTATATTGCAATATAGAAATCACGTGGGAACTTTGCCTACAAAAGTTGAGATGGCCGAGTTGGTCTAAGGCGCCAGATTAAGGTTCTGGTCCGAAAGGGCGTGGGTTCAAATCCCACTCTCCACAACAAGGTTTTCTTTTTTTCCATATTTTTTTTAATTCTTTTCGTTTTCCTCTTTTCTATAATTTTACTTCTATTTCCTTTCGTTTTCCTTTTTTCTAGTATATTTTTCTTTCTTTTCGTTTTCCTTTATTTTTATTTCTTTTCCTTTTCCTTTTTTTCTTATATTTTTATTTCTTTTCGATTTCCTTTTTTCATTATACTTTTATTTATTTTCTTTTAATCAAATTTAACATTAAGTGCACCGCCACCAACTTATAACGACAGAAAAAAGTAAAATTCGTTCAATTCCCATACCTTATTTGCAATATAACGAATGTATATATATATATATATATATATATATATATATAAATACTCCCTCTCATTTTTTTGTGTTGACCCATTTAACTTTTGTTTGGTCAACTTTTTTTAATTTTGATATGACGTTAATAGAATAGATTTATAATGAAATGTATTTTTAAAATATTATGATTTTATTATTATTATAATTATAAAATTTTAAATAATCATGATCAAAGTGTTGTTAATTTGACCAGAAAAAAAGTCAAAAGTGGCAACCCAAAGAAAATGGGAGAGAATAGTAAATACCCCTTGACCATCATATATATTGAAAGATTCACCCAAAAAATTCATTGATGAGGGGCAATGACATCAATTATTAGGCCAAAAATTCCATGCCAAGGGCAATACCTTAATGAGGGGCATGCGAAGTGTTGGTGTATTCATTGAGACATTTACCGTGATGGAACTAACTTCGTCATTAGTCGAGAAAATCAAATCTAAGCAGTTGAATGATTCTCTGATTCTTCGGTTATGTGACGAAGTAAAGAAAGGGAAGACCCCAGGATTCGTGATTCAAGACGATGGAATTCTGAGATTTAGAATCGACTTTGCATTCCCGATGATGATGTCTTGAGACAAACTATTCTGAAGGAAGCTTACAGCGCACCCTATTCTATTCACCCGGGCACCAGTAAGATGTATAAGGATCTAAAACAAAACTTCTGGTGGGGAAATATGAAGAAGGACGTAGCAGAATACGTTTCGAAGTGTTTGACTTGTCAGCAGGTTAAGATTGAACATCAGCGACCTGCCGGAATGTTGAAGCCACTTCCGATCCCTGAGTGGAAGTGGGATGACATATCGATGGACTTCCTCACCAGTATGCCAAGGACCAAGACGGGAATGAACATGATTTGGGTTATAGTTGATCGACTAACCAAGTCGGCTCATTTTCTGAGTATTAAAGACACTTGGGGACCCGAAAAATTAGCATGAGTGTTTATTGCAGAGATAGTTTGGTTGCATGGTACACCGAAGACCATTATTTCGGATCGAGATGGTCGTTTTGTGTCGCACTTTTGGAAGGCAGTGCACAGGGCTTTGGGAACCGAGCTGAAATTTAGCATGGCTTATCATCCTCAGACGGACGGCCAGTCCGAAAGAACTATACAGACAGTAGAGGACATGCTTAGAGCTTGTGCCTTAGACTGGTCAACCGACTGGGAGGTTCATTTGCCCTTGATTGAATTCACCTACAACAATAGTTGGCATGCTTCCATTAAGATGGCACCGTTTGAAGCGTTTTGTACGGAAGAAGATGTAGATCGCCCCTGTGTTGGGATGATTCTTCTGATTTGATTGGGACGGAACCAGAGTTGATAGTTCAGACTCAAGAGAAGGTAGCTCTAATTCGGGAACGACTGTTGACTGCCCAGAGTCGACAGAAGTCTTATGCAGATGTGCGCCGTCGCCCGTTGGAGTTTGAGATTGGGGATCATGTACTATTGAAGATTTCTCCTACCCGGGGAATTTTCCGTTTTGGGAGGGAAGGAAAGCTTAGTCCGAGATATATCGGGCCATTCGAGATCCTTGAAAGAGTTGGGGAATTAGCATACAAGTTGGCTTTACCACCATCACTGAGTCACGTTCATAATGTATTCAACGTATCCCAGTTACGGAAATATATACCGGATCCCAGTCATATCATTGATTTTGGCAAAATCGAGATAGCTAATGACGGCACCTTCGAAGAGAGACCCATCAGAATACTTGAGAGTAGGATCAAACAATTGAGGAATAAACCAATATCCTTGGTTAAAGTGCAATGGTCACGACATGGAGTCGAGGAGGCCACTTGGGAAACAGAGTATGGTATGAAGACTAGATATCCGGAGTTATTTTTATCTTAAGTTTCGGGACGAAACTTCTTTTTAGGGAGAGAGGATGTAATACCCGAGATTCTAATGTGTATTTTGAACATTGTGACATTGTATACGATCTGAGTATTATCCAGAGTATTTCATGATCCGGCGTTGATAAACGTATGATTTCATGAATGTGTTCAAAATTTGTAATTTTGTACTAGTAGCGCACGCTAATCACAAGGCGTAGCGTACGCTAATTTGGTTTCGTAGCGCACGCTGTGTATGAACCTTAGTGCGCTATACGTAGTCAACTTGATTATGACAGGGTGGTAGGTGAGATCAGCCGCGGATCTTGGTCGGGACATGTCGGGATGTATCTGGACGGCTTTTGGAAAAGTTGAGTCAACAGTACTTAGCGCACGCTAATGTTATGAGGCTAGCGCACGCTAAGTCTAGTACAGTGAGGTCAGTGAACCTTCGTTCAGTCGTTAGCGCACGCTAAAAATAGTTGTTAGCATACGCTAATCGTTGATTTTAGCGCACGTAAGGCTGTTTAGCGTACGCTACGCCGAGACACGTCAGAGACAGTAGACTGATAGCCCGTTAGCGCATGCTAATTTGAAGGAGTAGCGCGCGCTAATAACCATTTTCTATATATAGGACAACACCATCCTTCATTTTCAGACTTCCACTTCAACCCGCAACATAATTCCGCCACTTTGAGAGTTACCCTCTCCATCTTCAACCTTCATATCAGCTTCCTAACACATCATTGAAGACGAAGGGGCTTTGAGGATCGGTGTTCTAGCTTTTGGGCATAGAGCTCATCAAGTTATTCCAACTTATCCTTCCGTTTAAGGTATGTTACGATTCACCAAGCTAGAATTTATGTTCTTAGCTATGCTTTGAGCTTGTTTCGAAAATCATTAGACTAGTTAAAGATCTTTTGAGTCCAGCACCATATTTTGGAGATTAGAACCCGATTATACCTTGTTTTCCCTCATTGTTAAGAATGTTGATCGAGCCTTGATGGATAAAACCTTAGGATGTAGTATCCTTACCTCGTTGGAATCGTGCGCATGATGTTAGTTAGATTTTATGAATTCCTTTGATGTTCCACCGATGAAATTCATGTTTGCTAGGGATATTTGTTTTGACAATATTCTTCATGTTCTTGAGAATGATGAATCGACCATGTCTTTGAACTCAACCCGGATCACCGTAGTATCGTTTTCCTTGTGTAATACTTGGGCATGCTTGTCATCTTGAGTAACATTTGTGGTAGAATCATATTAGCCGAACATATGAGAACTTGGAATTGAATCCCATATTTAAACCCGAAATCTTTAATATCTTGAAAACCCTTGAACTCATAAACATCGGCACTTCACCTCCGAAATGATCGTTCAACTCTCATGAAGTGTATTATCGTTTCCGGTTCAGCTCTCATCTAGTATACTAACCATGAACCGGCCTTACGTCACTATTTTAAGATTTCTAATAAAAGTTGTTCGGTGATCGTACGTTATTATCGAGTAGTATGTCAAGTTCCTTGTATCTCTTTTTGAACAAGGTCCGAGCCTTGCATAGGGGTCGATCGAGGGGCGGTGGCATACAGACGCGTGACATTCGTTGGAGTATTTTATTCTTGCAATTTTCGAGGCAAGTATCATATATATTGAGTTTGGTTTATGTTGAAACTTTGATCATGCATACGGTTTTGTTTATGTTGTCGAGTATGAGGTTATTTTATTCGATTTGTTGTGGTATTCGTTATCAATTGTTCGTGTTGATGAACATATTGAACTGCATATGTGTATACATGATTTGCATGGTTTATATTATAAATGATCCGAGGGGGGGGCATGAGGATCTATGCTGAGGGCGCTGGACCGAATGTCCACCATGCGTTGGTCCGACTGGATCATCATGGGGATCTATGCTGAGGGCACTGGATCGTTGGACGGGTTTTCCACCATGCGTTGTTTCGACGGGATCATCATGGGGATCTATACTGAGGGCGCTGGATCGTTGGATTACCCTGCATTGTGTTGATGGAATCGTGAGGATTCACATCGTTGGATTCCGGTGATGGAAATCCATTTTGTATGTTTTATGATGCATTGATGATTTATGTATTATGATACTTGTACTAGCATTATTTTGCTAACCCCTTCGGGTATGGACATTTGTTTTGATGTTCAGGTAGCCGAAGAGCGGAGAAGCAGCCACAGTACCGACATGATGATGAAGTGTCTCAGTGATGTGGATTATGTTATTTTGGTTTTATGGTTATTTTCTAGTACTCGAGTACGCATATGTTGTTGATGTATTGGGGATGTTTTGTAATAATGGACTTATTTGAATTGTCGAACGGGTTTGAATTTCCTTTTATTAATGACACTTTAGTATTATTTTTGTATTTCTCAAATTAGCCTTGTAAATTCTTAGAAAAAATATTTACGGTGCTGTAATTATCTCGAACATATCGGGGTGTTACAATATTATAAATGTAGCATGTCACGTACTTACTATATGTTGCAGGTTTCTGAAGAACATCCAAACATACCTCAAGCTATAGCAAGCCTAATTGGTACGACTCATGTGTTTGAGTTACGATCAAACAATTACTATGAGCATGGTACATTCGAGAGCTTCACGTGTTGGAAAGTCCATCCAACACAAGTAGTTGATGAGGGTGCCGGTTCAAACACACCTATTGCTTTGTCACCCATAAAAAGTCCACAGTTGAAGAGGTTGGTGAAGGACCCATGTGTGCCTTCCCCGTCTAAATCTGTTGAAGATACATATAACAAGAGGTAAACTAACAATTACACGTTTTAAACCTCAAATAATAACTTTACATTTCATTTATAATCTTTTTAGTTTTTTGTATTTAGTTTGGTGCTTGAAGAGTCTGGTGCCGAATTAACGATAATTGATGGTGATGACACAAACGATGTTGAAGATGGTTGTAGCCGTGACAAAAAAAGGCGAGAAAGTTTACAATTGCAGATGACACATCCGAATAAAACAGATTATGTAGTTTGATCCGTTGAAATATATCATAGTGTTTACAATTTACACTTTTAAATAAAATAAAGTAATTGGTATGCCTACTACTTTTGTTTTAAATGTTTGTTATTTGTAGTCCATTCCATCCAATTAAGGAAATATAGTTACCATTAGTAATTTGTATTCCAATTACTTTGTATTTGAATGTTTGGTATTTGCCGTCCATTCTAACCAATTAAAAATGTAAATACTATTATAAGTTGCATTTATTATTATTTGCCAATTTTTAAACAATAACATTGTACTCCATTCGTAAGATAACTATACATTTTAAAAAAATTATTGTAACACCCCCAAACCACTCGGGAGTATTACAGCGCCGCAGACCCTCTCCGCAAGGATCTACCAGGCTAAATACAAAATAATGCATCACTTCACATGCCGACATGGCTACGTAAAGGACCATTAGACCGATTTGGTCTTTTGTCACAACACACACAACATTACATACAGGATTCTTTCCCAAAACTCATACCCGCGCAGGGGCTGAAATACAATAACACTCCCATAAATCGGGGTAACAACACATCAGAGGGATAACCAACACGACTCTACCAAATACTCTACAATTGGTCTTCACCTGATTAGTATCTTCGTCTCCCATCATCCTTCGTATCGATCCTGTGATTCACTCCCGACTACTGCAAGTACACGGGCCTTGTCTGAGACATCCACCCCCCGAATATTCGGGGGTTAGCAAAACTCCACTGTTTTGCTAGTGCAAGTATAAAACAGAAATACAAGCCATACGCAACATACTCCAAGAATATAAAAATCTTGAATATATTTCCCGAGATAATTCACTTAATCACAATAGTTTGATTTATAAAAGCTAGGAATAGAACCATGAATCTTATACAAAATATTTTACGATCTCGGGAGTTTGAAAACATTTGGAATTAAGGAATTCTCAAGTCTTTTGAAAACACTTAGGGGCATGGCCCGAAATCATATTTCCAAAATACGATTCCAATAATAAAATGCGGATTCACAACCCAATTCACAACACACGGGGTCCAAGACCCAAATCATAAGCCACAGGGTCCACGACCCAAATCACAGAACACAGGGTCCACGACCCAAGTCACATAACACATGTTCCTAAGGATTATTCGCGTCCCGTGCTAACAAGCCACGAACCTCAGATGCTCCCGTAGAACATACTCGAGTGAATAACCCAATAGGAAACCATACCAAATCACATGTCCTCGTGACAACGGTCACAGAACCATTCCAAACCACAACCATAAGTTATCCCGGCATCGCGCTAACAAGCCACGAACCTCAGAGTCCCCGCAATACATACCCGATGATAACCCCCACAAGTTATCCCGGCATCGGGCTAGCAAGCCCCGAACCTCGGAGTCCCCGCAAGACATACCCACATTGGATAACCCTACGGTCACGCCCGACCCATACTAGCAAGTATGGATCTAGGAGATTCAACAATACTACCCGGAGGCACATCACTTTCAACGATCACATAACAATGAGCAGAACATCAAACCAAGCAACACTTAAACATCACAACCTCCTTTCAAAGGAGTAACAACTAATATCATACACAACACGTTCTTACCGAACAAGTACACATAACATTACGTAATCCCCAGAAAAGGATTATGGTCTATTAAACTTACTCAAAGTGATCATAGCATCTTTCAACATACAAAACCAACACACATATTCCGAGAACACATATATTCACAAAGTACACGAATTATCGTTGAAAGACATCATTTATCGAGAACATACCGATCCCTTTTTACGTTAATTAAACATTGGGTTTCGTATATAATCATTTATCAATAATTACGCCTACGAAACATGAAACGTATGGACAAGATACTTGCCTCAGTACCGCGAGCAACGGAACAACGAACGAACATGGTCGGATAGCCCTCGAACTTCTGAAAACGACCAAGAATTTGACAACCTCACGATCGCTATGAAAATAACATCACCACGGATAAATAACATTAAACGGAATCCGAATCAACCGGAAAAACAACAAGGATCCGAGGGTTCCTTCGAAGAAATCAGAAATCAAGTCTCGGGTGATAAAAATCGATATGTGAGTTACAAAATCCGAAGATCATGGCAAGACAACAAGAATACCATAATCAATTCATCCACCACGGATTAAATCGAAGAATCACGAAGAAACCCTCAAAATTACATAACTAGGGTTCTACGGAAGAATTACCTCGATCTGACGAAGAACAAGGATTGGATGATAATATATTTGACAAGGATCTTCAAACCACCTTGGAAAAGAGTAGAGTGGGCCAAATACGTCGCTCCCCGTCTTCTCCCGTCACCAGCCGCCACAAAAATGAAGAAAGGGTGAGAAATGATGATAAAACGCTGTTGTCCAGTAACTAGACAGTTATTAGCGTGCGCTAACTAGACAGCATTAGCGCGCGCTAACGAGGTCAACTCTCAGAACTA
Source organism: Orobanche coerulescens (assembly GCA_033398695.1). Lineage (NCBI taxonomy): Eukaryota > Viridiplantae > Streptophyta > Magnoliopsida > Lamiales > Orobanchaceae > Orobanche > Orobanche coerulescens. The sequence goes on from CM065802.1 coordinate 62,805,589, forward strand.
CCGCAAATAACAAGGTTAGCGTGCGCTAGACATATACACGTAGCGCGCGCTAACGAGCCACGGATGCTGCCCAGTAGCTCCTGGACAGACCTGCACCTACCCGGTAGCGTGCGCTAGGACGAAGAAATGGCGTGCGCTAAGAAGTCTATATCATGCGCTAGAAACGAACCTTAGCGTGCGCTAATGAGACTCCAGTCCCAGTCCAGCGGCTCCTGGACTCTCTGGACGGCCAGTTAGCGTGCGCTACACATTCGTTAGCGTGCACTAACCACAACGCCGTAGCGTGCGCTATGCCACAAGCATTAGCGTGCGCTACACCACAAAAACCCAAAAACTCACAAAGTGATCCGAAACGCCTCCAGACACATGCCCCAATAAGGCATGACCAAAATATGACACAAAATTCCAACGGTGAGGACAATGACAATCCGATAAAACCCAGAAAACCCAACGAATCCGGAATAAAGGTCTCGGGTATTACATTCTACCCCTCTTAAAAGAAGTTTCGTCCCCAAAACTTGAAACATAAAACGAACAACGCAAAACAATTCCAGATGACATAAGCTATCCGTTGTCGACAACCTGTAACGAATCACATGCAGCACGTGGCTTCTACCATGCATGTCGCTACGTCAGAAGGATAACAGAACGCAACGAACAAAATCAATATGGTTGACCAGCCTGAACAGTACGCCAATCAAAATGCGATCTAATCGTTGAACAAATATGAAATTCCACAACACGAGGATTGGAAGATCGAAAATGAAGCAAATTTCTCGAACTTAAGGAAATCACGAAGGAGTACGAACGCTCAACAATTACGAAACGAGATCAACAAAAAATGAACAATCAAACGATTGAGTTACAACGACTGAGACAACAACAGTCGATCAATCATGTTCGAATCATGACGAACAATAATACTCAAACAACAACCCCACAGTTCACATCTCGACTCAAGACAATATACGATCCGGTAAAGACAACAAGATGTGCATCTACATAAGATCTAGAGGAAAGAGAATAGCAATTTGGAGAGTCATAACGACAAACGGGTTATTCCGAAACAATACCAAAACTCGTTCGATCAACAAAAGCACAAGACAGGACAAGTTCAGAAAATATCAACGAATATAAATGATTCGATAGAGTCTAAAGTACAAAGTTCAAAATCCGATCCACTTAAAATAAAAGAAGTTAATCTCCGAAATATTGAAACAACAAAACGAGGGAAATAACATAACAAACAATTGATAGGCTAAGCCACCCAGGGGCTTCTCGGAGTCGATCCAGATATCGGTGCTCAAGTCCGCGCCCCGGAAGGCTCGGTAACCATCTCGCAAAACTGAACTCGGTGTACCTCGAGTCCGCACCTATAACATGTTAATGACGGAGAAGGACAATGTCCGCCACATTACAGTTAAAACATCTCCTAGCTTTACCAGGAGTCAGAGCAGACGACTTGGAACTCTCAGTTCCATGCATCGAGCGATGGAGTTTCACAGCGGAAAGGCTATGACATTGAAAACTGGAAACACCAACTCCTGCACTGTCCACACGGTCATCATACTTCCTCTGCTTCTTCGATTCGGGCACACGCTCCGACGATAACGAAGCTAGTTCACGGGCTAATGCTCGATCTTGATAGTCCCTCAACGAAGTGCAATTGAATCCCGACATATACACGCGAATATCCGGCTTCATCCGTCTGTCAAAGTGAAGGATCCTCTCTTCCTCGGTTCTCACCTGATCTCGCACATAACTGAGTTGTTTGCTATAATCGATGATAGCCTGCGACACCGATATATCTTGCGGTTCTGCCAAGTAGAATTCGCGAATCCTCTGCTCTCTAATCGGTTTCGGACAGAACTCAGCTTCCATAAATGCCTGGAACTCCGCCCACATGACATCACGATCACGAGGTTTAACAGCTTCTCACCAATTAGCGGCATCTTTGTCAAGAAGGTACTGAGTAATAGGTACCTTCCGCTCTTCAGGACATCCGACAGCCTCGAAAATCTTTCCCAACTGGAAAATCCAACCATCCCAGCCCAACGCATCCGCAGCACTGGCGAATCGAGGGGGATTCATACGAACTACCTCACGAAGCCATTGATTTACACCGACGTTCTGACTCGCGTCAATGCTACGTTGAACCACCTGGGTCAACTGAGTCATCTGAGTCGCTACTTGTTGCAATATAGTAGCAACACCCAAACTAAAATCATTCCCAGCGACATTCTCTCGATTCCCCATCTGATCCCCGTGGCCATCAGCACCACAGTTACGACCATGACCTCTGCCCCTCGGCATACTAACAAACAACAACCTATGGTAACGAAAGATCATAACACATAGCAAGATATTCGCATCTCCGTTTGTAATCAAACATCATTAAATCATATACATATTATGATTTAATTCCAGCTAGAGCACAATATACAAACTATTATCCGAAAATCTTCATTTATAATGCCGTTGTTATGTGAATTATAAATACAATGAAATTAAAGTCATTCATTATATCAAAATCATTTTCTGTATGGGTTCCGCGCCGGAACTCACCAAGTTGAAAACCATTTTCAAAAACGTTCAAAAATGCCAAAAAGGCCGATGACGGTAATACTTTCCAAATACTCACCAAAAGTCATTTTCCAAATACCAAATACCGTCATAAAATACCATTTGAAATTACAAGGCGAAGACGCGAAAGCTCAATAGTTTCAAAATATACGTTAGGTCACCCAACAAAAGAGTTAGGAAAAAGGGTCAACGAAATAACTCAAATCTATGAACCCAAAAGGTCATTTTAAAACACACACTACCTGGTAAAAGTACCAAAAAATCATTTTGAACTTTACACACGCAGTGGACAAGAACACAGTTCAAATCACACATAACCACACACAACAATTATTATTCCTGAACAACACACATAGAGTACGGTCACAAATGGTCAGCCTAACAATCGCAAAAGTTAGACCGATGGCCAGAATGCAATTTCCAGGCTTCTGATCAGACCATTTAGTATATGATTTAACAGAGACTTAGCGTGCGCTAGCCATACCACGTTAGTGCGCGCTAGCTATTCCAATCCAGCACACATTCATGAACATATACCAAGTAATATCAAAAGTCGAAGGTTACAAGTAATCAACAACATACTAATCCAAACGCCAACAATTTACATCCTCACTACATATCTTTTAACCGAAAAATCGAAGGCGAAAGTTGCGTCTCAAGTAAATTTTTGGTAGATCTCGTTTAAGCATTTAAAAATTGAATTTTGAAAATTTTCAATGCAAGATGAAACTAAAATATATGCAGTTGAATTCTCAAAATCTTTGGTCTCGAGGTCATCATAAGAAAATCAAATCATTTTTCCTCCTCGAAGGATGTTTTTTTTTAAATAGGATTTACGTGACTTCCCCAAAACATTTGAAGTTTAAAATACCACATCGATAAACTTTTATTGAGTAACCAATCCAAAACATCACTCTTGTAAAAATGATTTCACATAAAGATGTATACATATATACATACATACCGGTACTACTCTTTATTCCAACACAATACGAAAATCAAACAAGTATGGAGTAAGTATTCACGAGGCACAATTAAACTCCACATAATAACACAGAATCACATAAACTCGTATAACACGAGACACAACAAAGTAGGAAGACTTACATCCACAGATCGCACGAAGATGATGGTTGCGCCTCGATACTAATCAGGACCAACAACTCAGACGACGCGTCGCGACACTACTCAGTCAGACCAAATCTGACAAGACAAGACCCGACAACACACAACTCAACCCGACAGTCTAGGTTTTCTCAACCTTGCTCCGATACCATATTCTGTAACACCCCCAAACCACTTGGGAATATTACAGCGCCGCAGACCCTCTCCGCGAGGATCTACCAGGCTAAATACAAAACAATGCATCACTTCACATGCCAACATGGTTACGTAAAGGACCATTAGACCGATTTGGTCTTTTGTCACAACACACACAACATTACATACATAATTCTTTCCCAAAACTCATACCCGCGCAAGGGCTGAAATACAATAACACTCCCATAAATCGGGGGCAACAACACATCAGAGGGATAACCAACACGACTCTACCAAATACTCTACAATTGGTCTTCACGTGATTAGTATCTTTGTCTCCCATCATCCTTCGTATTGATCCTGTGATTAGCTCCCCAGCTACCTGCAAGTACCTGGACGCAATATAGACATCCACCCCCCGAATACTCGGGGGTTAGCAAAACTCCACTGTTTTGCTAGTGCAAGTATAAAACAGAAATGCAAGCCATACGCAACATACTCCAAGAATATAAAAATCTTGAATATATTTCCCAAGATAATTCACTTAATCACAACAGTTTGATTTATAAAAGGTAGGAATAGAACCATGAATCTTATACAAAATATTTTATGATCACGGGAGTTTGAAAACATTTGGAATTAAGGAATTCTCAAGTCTTTTGAAAACACTTAGGGGCATGGCCCGAAATCATATTTCCAAAATACGATTCCAATAATAAAATGCGGATTCACAACCCAATTCACAACACACGGGGTCCAAGACCCAAATCATAAGCCACAGGGTCCACGACCCAAATCACAGAACACAGGGTCCACGACCCAAGTCACATAACACATGTTCCTAAGGATTATTCGCGTCCCGTGCTAACAAGCCACGAACCTCAGATGCTCCCGTAGAACATACTCGAGTGAATAACCCAATAGGAAACCATACCAAATCACATGTCCTCGTGACAACGGTCACAGAACCATTCCAAACCACAACCATAAGTTATCCCGGCATCGCGCTAACAAGCCACGAACCTCAGAGTCCCCGCAATACATACCCGATGATAACCCCCACAAGTTATCCCGGCATCGGGCTAGCAAGCCCCGAACCTCGGAGTCCCCGCAAGACATACCCGGATTGGATAACCCTACGGTCACGCCCGACCCATACTAGCAAGTATGGATCCCGGAGATTCAACAATCCTACCCGGAGGCACATCACTTTGAACGATCACATAATAATGAGCAGAACATCAAACCAAACAACACTTAAACATCACAACCTCCTTTCAAAGAAGTAACAACTAATATCATACACAACACGTTCTTACCGAACAAGTACACATAACATTACGTAATCCCCGGCAAAGGATTATGGTCTATTAAACTTACTCAAAGTGATCATAGCATCTTTCAACATACAAAACCAACACACATATTCCGAGAACACATATATTCACGAAGTACACGAATTATCGTTGAAAGACATCATTTATCGAGAACATACCGATCCATTTTTACGTTCATTAAACATTGGGTTTTGTATATAATCATTTATCAATAATTACGCCTACGAAACATGAAACGTATGGACAAGATACTTGCCTCATTACCGCGAGTAACGAAACAACGAACGAACACGGTCGGATAGCCCTCGAACTTCCGAAAACGACCAATAATTCGACAACCTCACGATCGCTACGACAATAACATCACCACGGATAAATAATGTTAAATGGAATCCGAATCAACCGGAAAAACAACAAGGATCCGAGGGTTCCTTCGAAGAAATCGAAAATCAAGTCCCGGGTGATAAAAATCGATATGTGAGTTACAAAATCCGAAGACATGGCCAAGACAACAAGAATACCATAATCAATTCATCCACCACGGATTAAATCGAAGAATCACGAAGAAACCCCCAAAATTACATAACTAGGGTTATACGGAAGAATTACCTCGATCCGACGAAGAACAAGGATTGGATGATAATATATTTGACAAGGATCTTCCAAACCACCTTGGAAAAGAGTAGAGTAGGCCAAAGACGTCGTTCCCCGTCTTCTCCCGTCACCAGCCGCCACAAAAACGAAGAAAGGGTGAGAAATGATGATAAAACGCTGCTGTCCAGTATTTATACTGGACAGTTATTAGCGTGCGCTAACTAGACAACATTAGCGCGCGCTGACGAGGTCAACTCTCAGAACTACCGCAAATAACAAGGTTAGCGTGCGCTAGACACACACACGTAGCGCGCGCTAACGAGCCACGGATGCTGCCCAGTAGCTCCTGGACAGACCTGCACCTACCCGGTAGCGTGCGCTAGGAAGAAGAAATGGCGTGCACTAAGAAGTCGATAGCATGCACTAGAAACGAACCTTAGCGTGCGCTAATGAGACTCCAGTCCTAGTCCAGCGGTTCCTGGACTCTCTGGACGGCCAGTTAGCGTGTGCTAACCACAACGCCGTAGCGTGCGCTATGCCACAAGCATTAGCGTGCGCTACACCACAAAAACCCAAAAACTCACAAAGTGATCCGAAACGCCTCCAGACACATGCCCCAATAAGGCACGACCAAAATATGACACAAAATTCCAACGGTGAGGACAATGACAATCCGATAAAACCCAAAAAACCCAACGAATCCGGAATAAAGGTCTCGGGTATTACAATTCTAACACTACATGCATATATATTTTGAAACAACAATCATCTGATGCATTGAAAGTTATCTTTAGTAATTGGTATGCCATTTACTTTGGATTTGAATGCTTGTTATTTGTAGTCCATTCCAACCAATTAAGAATGTAAATACTTTGCGTTTATTATTATTTGCGAATTCTGAAAGAATAACATCGTACTACATTCGTAAGATAAATATATATTTTAAAAAAATCATAAAATTACATACATATACATCTATACAAGTGTGTTTAACACCGATTATATGCATGTGAAATTAAACATGCAATCAAATAAATACTTATTAACCGCGCAATCGATTACACAATACTAAGATCATTAAAAACGTCTGATATATATTATTGTTGTTGATTAGGGTCATATAAAAAACAATACATGCATATTACTAACTATAAACTTTTTTTGATCAATATGACCTGCTTCAATATTTTTTTATGAGCATGTTGTTAATGATCCAGAATTTGGCATTCATGGTTCTTGAATTCCATAACAAGCATATAGTAATGGGGTTACTTACCTGATAGTAACTTGGAGTGCCAAAATAGATCAAACCCTCTCCATTTATTACCATGATAACTCTATAAATGATAGCATGACAACCCAAAAGCCTCACCCTCAGATATTATACTGTGTTTGGAACCTGCAATGCATTTTTTTATAATTAGTCTTTTATAATCAACTATGAATAACAGTTAGAATAAATTGTATTACTTTATCTACAATCGCATAATTATGTAGTTACATTAACATATGTTATTATATCATATTTTTCAAGTAATGATCATGAAGATAGTCCATTTCTTTTTAACATGCTAAACAACACTATACACATACAGTCGCATACAATTATCGGTGAGGATGGTAAAGTACACATTCATTGTGATCTTAAAATTTCAAATATGCCTGTACCAGAAACAGGTAACCATAAACTCATATATTTTTTACTTGCTTATGTTTCTACGTGCATGTTGCCCTGTCCGTTTACAATCATATATGTCTTACAGACCAACGTACGCCTCCTAATTCTATTAATCATGCTTCGATAATCCAAAAATCCACAGTGGGTATGTATTTTAATAAATATATAAAACCCATTATTTATATAATAAATAATATATTCATAACAATATTTTTATGAGCATGTTGTTAATGATCCAGAATTTGGCATTCATGGTTATTGAATTCCATAACAAGCATATAATAATGGGGTTACTTACCTGATAGTAACTTGGAATGCCAAAATAGCTCAAACCCTCTCCATTTATTACCATGATAACTCTATAAATGATAGCATGGCAACCCAAAAGCCTCACCCTCAGATATCATAAATATCTATCATTTCACATCTTCATCTGTATTTGGAACAAACCAATTCTTAATCATCTTCAATATCCATCATTTCACATATTATACTGTGTTTGGAACCTGCAATGCATTTTTTATAATTAGTCTTTTATAATCAACTATGAATAACGGTTAGAATAAATTGTATTACTTTATCTACAATCGCATAATTATGTAGTTACATTAACATATGTTATTATATCTTATTTTCCAGGTAATGATCATGAGGATATTCCATCTCTGTTTAACATGCTAAACAACACTGTACACATACAGTCGCATACAATTATCGGTGAGGATGGGAAAGTACACAGTCAGTGTGGTCTTAAAATTTCAAATATGCCTGTACCAGAAACAGGTAACCATAAACTCATATATTTTTTACTTGCTTATGTTTCTACGTGCATGTTGCCCTATCCGTTTATAATCATATATGTCTTACAGACCAACGTACGCCTTCTAATTCTATTAATCAGGCTTCGATAACCAGAAAGTCCACAATGGGTATGTATTTTAATAAATATACAAAACCCATTATTTATTTAATAAATAATATATTCATAACAATAATGGCTGTTTAAGGTCGGCCTCGGAAACATATCTCCAAATCGATGTATAAAGGCGCAGCGCGTATATCTTCAGGTATTACATACGTCGTTTAGATATGCTATGATTAGATAATTCCAGATTAGTTACTAATTGGAAGTTAAATGATTTATAAAATAACCATTTATATAAAAATTGCCCATTACTGACAATCATTAATTTAGGTCATCCCGTATCCTACAATCACCTTGGATCTCCATCGTATCAGTGCCGTAATTGTCATGCAGTTATGTGGTATGCAGAGAGATCAGCCAAGGACAGAGCAAATGTTAATCCTACTTTCTCAATATGTTATCAAGATGGGAAAGTGTTGCTTCCTAAATTCAATCAAACACCTCCACTGTTAAAAAAATTGCTTGATTATGAAGATTACACGACATCAATGTTTAGAGATCAAATTAGAATATACAATAGCATGTTTTGCTTTACATCTTTTGGTGCAAGAATAGACCATTCAGTAAATACAGGGAGGGGGTTATATAAATTTAGGATTAACGGACAGAACTACCATCAAATTGGTTCCCTTTTACCAGCTCCAGGTGTATAACCGAGGTATGCCCAGTTGTACTTTTTTGACACACAAAATGAAATTAAAAATAGAATGGGTGCATTTGTTGATAAGGATGTGGTTAATGAGCTGGATGAAACGATAGTCGCAAATTTGATGTCCATGTTCGACCAGCATAGCGCAGTAGCAAGAGCATTTCGAATGGCGAGAGATTGGTGTCATTCCCATGCTTCCATAAACTTTGAATTACGATTATTAAGCGAGAGGAAAGCACCGAGAGAATATAACACACCAACTATAGCAGAGGTAGCTGCTCTAATTACGAATGATTTTGGGGATGGTATTGCTTCAAGAGACATCGTTGTAAACAATAAAAATAGTGGTCCACAACGAATTTCAGAATTGCATCCATCATACATGTCATTGCAATATCCATTACTGTTTCCCTTTGGAGAGGATGGATTCCACGAAAAGATACCCTACCATAACAATAGAGGTTCAAGGAAAACTATTCGGCCATTTGTAACAATGAAGGAGTACTACAGTTACATAATTCAACAACGAAACGACCAAGGTAACACTTTGCTTAGAGGAGGATGACTGTATCAGTAGTTTTTGGTTGATGCATACATGGCAGTTGAAGAACAAAGGCTCAAATGGACGAGAAGTAACCAAGATACACTGTGAGTAGACCTCTATCACAACCTTCAGGATGCTGTCACGAGAGGCAACACATATGCATCTGGACTTGGCAAAAGAATAGTTTTACCTTCAAGTTTTACCGGTGGGCCAAGGTATATGATGCAAAATTATCAAGATGCAATGGCTTTGTGTCGGACATATGGAAATCCAGACCTATTTATCACTTTTACTTCTAATCCAAAATGGCCTGAGATCACCGAAATACTAGAGACTTTATATGGTCAAAAGACACATGATAGGCCGGAAATAGGTACAAGAGTGTTCAAAATGAAATTAACCGAAATGTTAGATGACCTTACAAAAAAGCACATATTTGGCGCTAGCCGTGCAGGTAATAAACCACATGTTGGATGATCATTATTCCTAATTTCATTAATCATTATCAGGCAATACTAATTCTGAAATAATTTGTGTTATGCAGTTGTATATGTAATTGAATTTAAAAAACGTGGATTACCGCACGCACATATTCTACTATGGCTTGAGGAAAAACACAAATGTAAGACACCAGCATAGATAGACGATATAATATCTGCAGAACTGCCATGTCCGGTGCGTGATCCAGATGGGTACAAAGTTGTCACCGAATTCATGCTACACGGACCATGTGGAAAAGATGGCAAAAATGCACCGTGCAATGCAGATGGAAAATGCACTAAAAGGTACCCTAAAGCATTTTATGCAGAGGCAATGGTGGATGAAGACGGATATCCTATTTATCGCCGAAGGGACAATAAAGCGTATACTGTGAAAGGTAAGTTTACCTTTGATAACAGATATGTGGTCCCTCACAATCGATATATGTTGCTGAAATACCAGGCTCACATTAATGTTGAGTGGTGCAATAGATCAAAAGCGATAAAGTATTTATTTAAGTATTTGAATAAAGGTCCAGATAGGGCAACGATTGTCATTCAAGAAAATTTTGTTACCGAACAACACGTAATGTCGGAAAAGATAAATGAAGTCGATGAAATCAAAAGTTTTCTAAATTGTCGTTATTTGGCACCGTGTGAGGCGGTATGGCGATTATTCTCTTTCGACATTCATTACTCATACCCATCCGTTATGAAGCTCAATTTCCATTTACCAAATCAAAATTCCATAACATTACATGACTCGCAAAATTTACCAGCATTGCTTAAAAGGGAAGACATCAGACTCACAATGTTTACTGAATGGTTTGAGTTAAACAAGCGAGATACGGAAGCCGAAAAGCTGACCTATGCTGAGCTACCAAGATTCTATGTCTGGCATGAGAAAAGTAAGATTTGGAAACAACGAAAACATCATAAAACAATTGGTAGGATTTTTTATTCAAACCCAACATCAGGTGAGCGATACTATCTCAGGATGATATTAAACGTCGCGAGAGGGCCTAAATCGTTTGAAGAACTTATGACGGTTAACAAAATACGATATGGGACTTTTAAAGAGGTATGTTTTGCATACGGTTTACTGAATGACGACAAAGAATGGACAAACGCTATATCAGAAGCAAGATTTTGGGCGTTAGGACCACAGCTGCGAGACCTGTTGTAATACCCGTAATTTCGATTTTTGGTAATTTCTTTTTTTCGGTGAAAGTACATGTTGATGACTCGCTCATGACCATTTCGTCATTCCGAGAATGATTAATTCTGCACTTTTTGTCATCCGAGTTTGTTTCGGTGTTGTTTTGTTGAGTTCCGTGCTTTTTGGCGACTTTTCCGCACTTGAGTTTGATTCTTGCGAATCTCGTTCAAAACTGCTGTTTCGAGTTTCCTGTAAGTCAGTTTAACTTTGTTAGATGTGTTGTGAACTTCGGTTTGGTTATTCGATCATGTATCGTGATTTTTGGGCGTTTTGGGCCATTTTGTAAATTACCCAAAGTTGTGGGTATCCGCATTCGTATTTGTTGTTTTGACCTTTTTCATGGTCACGTGCGATAAATTGTTACATGGTATTTCTTTTCGGATCGATGTTGTTGTCCGAGAGCATTTCGTCGTGTTCGTTTCGAGCGTTTTCGGGTATTCGAGACGTCGAGTCTTGGCGGCTAGGCACTAGCCGGCCACGTCTTGGCGAGGACACTGCCGGTAGCGCCTGGCGTGGCGCCGCGAGCATGCGCCGCGATCCGGTACTCATGCGTCACGGCCGCTGCGCGGCGAGTGCTCGTGCTCAGTGCTCGTGCGTCCCGGCAGTTTGCTGGCAGTGGGCGCCTCGTGCGTGCCTGCTCGTGCGTCGCTGGGCAGTATATATGGTCGGGCAGACATTTTCTTCACCATTTTCTCACTTCATTATTCCTCTTCCGCGGCTGGAGACTTCTTGGGCGTGGAGCCATGTTGTTGAACAACATATCTGTAATACCCGGTTGTGAATTCATTTATTATCATTCAGTATCTGTCACTCAGAAATTTTTTCACTCAGTAATAATCATTCATCATTCATATTCAGTCAACTATGTTCACCATTCGGCGTATTTTGGGATCATCACTGTTTGAGATCGAGCCGAGATTGTTGTCGTCATCATCATCATGTTTTTATTTGCAGTTTGAGAGGTAGCGCACACTACACATTGTAGTTAGCGCACGCTAATGAGGTGCATGTAACGCATGCTATGATTCAGTATTAGCGCACGCTAGCGCAGGTGAGGCAGACAGTCCAGAAGGTACTGGGCTGATTTGGGAAATTCGTAGCGCACGCTACGAGTGGTAAGTAGCGTACGCTAACTATGCTGGTAACGCACGCTAAAACTTCAGAGTAGCGCACGCTAGCGCGCTCAGAACAGAGGACGATGGGTTACGGACTCCGAGATTTTGGATATCTACTTTCAGGTAGTGCACGCTAACATAAGGTTAGCGTTCGCTAAGAAAAGGCTGTTAGCGCACGCTACCTAAGGTACTTATCGCACGATAACGATTGATCGAAGTCTTGGACTACCCGGTACACGCGTTAGCGCACGCTAACATCAGGAGTTAGCGCGCGCTAAGCTGGGATAGTATAAATAGGACAGTTCGGTCCAACCTTCGTCATTTCTTCATTTCTCAATCATTTCGGACGAGCTCAGGCGATTCGGAAAGGTCTTTTCGAGCTGCAATCATCTAGCATCATCTTCAAGCTCCTAAGTTGGATTAATCCTCATCCAAATCAGTTTCATCACTCCAAATCAAGGTAATGATTCTTGGATCTAGAATTTCGGATCTTGGGTGTTTTGCTTTCGATCTCTTCGTGTTAATCGATATTATGTTGGAATATGTTAGATATGGATTATGTATCTTGGATACATGTATTTCTACGGATTCATTGGTGTAATTTTCGGAATTTGTGAATAATTGAGGAATTGTTCAAGAACCCTTACGGGTTGACTTTGGAATTTTGGGGGTTTTCGACCAAATGTTGTTGAAATATCGTTCTAAGTATTCCTATTGGATTATTGATAGTATTCATGAGTTTTTGTGGGTTTGAATCATTCATTGGGAGTTGGTTTCGGATGTAATTGAGTTTTGGTTGTAAACAATTGGAGATTGTTTACAACGCGTTTGTTTAAATGCCCTAATGAGTTTCGGGTATTGTTGTATCGACTTTTGAGTTGGTTGTGATCATGCTTGAATTCGTGCATTAAGAGACTTGTTGGTTTTTGTGTTGTTTAAGGTTGTTCGAGCGGCCGGTAATTTCATTAAGGACGTTGATCGTGGCAGTACCTTCTCGCCTTCGGTTTGAGGCAAGTTTTATACTTGTACTAGTCAATGAGCTAATGTCATCATGTATGTGTATGAATGTGTTGTATCATTCCGAGACTTAGTCTCTTCATGAATTCATTGATATCAAGAGATCGTTCGATACGATACCTTCCGGCAATTTTGCCAAATGGTTATTGTTGTTCGTTAATGGCCGATTCAAGGCATTGTAATACTCATTATTAATGTCATTGTCGATAGCCGGTTCGCGGTATCGATGTATCGATTGTTGTTAATATAGATGTCAATTTAAGACATCGTTGATATCATTGTTATTCCTGTTTGGATCGTCATTAAAAGCATGCGGGCCGATTAAAGGCATTGGCTTATTCATTTCTCACCTTCGTAAATGCGGTAACCGATTAAAGGTGCCGAGGCATCCTTCGTATCATTGTCATCGATTGGCCGTTCTCAGGCAAATCTAAATGTTCAATCATTCACTGCATCATTGTTATCGATTGACCTTTCTAAGGCAATCGAGGTATTCACTCATTCATCGTGTCATTGTTATCGATTGGCCGTTCTCAGGCAAATCGAAGTGTTCAATCATCCGCTGCATCATTGTTGTCGGTTGGCCGTTCTAAGGCAATCGAGGTGTTAATTTGGGACTGTCAAGGACGGTGTCTATCCGTGTGTTACTATCATCGTGTTGGCCGACTCAAGGCAGCACACTATCACTCATTGTGATACGGCTTCGTGCCGTGGCTTCGGCCCTCATTGTGATACGGCTTCGTGCCGTGGCTTCGGCCCTCATTGTGATACGGCTTCGTGCCGTGGCTTCGGCCCTCATTGTGATATGGCTTCGTGCCGTGGCTTCGGCCCTCATTGTGATTCGGCTTCGTGCCGTGGCTTCGGCCCTCATTGTTACAGCTTCGGGCTGTTTTGACTTCAGGTGTTTGTGATATTTGTTAATTTCCGCTGAATGACTTTCAGGCCTTTTGTAATGCCTTGGTATTTTCATGGGAGCCTTTGGGCTTTATGATTCATATTAAATTCAGTTCTGGTTTGGTTCATGTCGTTTAATTCATTGTGGTATTCTGTGATTATGATTCGCCGTTGGGCATTTATGTTCTAACTTTGTCGAGCAATTATTAATAGTATGCCGTGGGCATAGTATTTCACGAATGCTCGGTTCTTACCTTGGTTTGTGAGCATCTCGTATTATTATCATCATTGTACCGTTTCATTCTGCCTTTGGATGCATATCATGTTATACATGTATTTGATGTTCATTATCTGGATGGTGACCAGTGGGGCGGGACATGTTTTCATGTTTTAGGTGCTTGCGAGGAGAGAGTTGAGACACAGGGGCATGACGTTGGCGACGAGGCATTCGAGCGATACTAGTCCGAGTTGTTCATTGTTGGTCAGTCAGTTGGAGTGTACTCCAGTCTCGTCCGTTGTTGTCGTGTTGTATTACCCGAACAGATGTTCGTGGATGTTGTTGTATTTCATTTTGGCCATGTAGGCCACTTTTGTCATTGAAATTCCTTATCGGAATATTGTGTCGGACATCATGGTAAGGACTATGATTTTCCCTTGTTGTTCAATTTAATGTATTATAGTCATGTTTGCCTGGTGGATCTCCTGGTGTGGGGTCCACGGCACTGTAATAACCCAATAGGATTTGGGGGTGTTACAGAAATGGTATCAGAGCTTTGGGTTGTGAAATACCCTGAGATGTGAGCTATGTGGTCCTACCGACGCGGTAGTGGTGGGATTGTCAGGTTATGACAATCTAGTCAGTCAGGTTTTGTGAGTCGTAATATTAGTGCGACTGCACGAGTCATTCATTCATCGAGTCGTCGTCAGTGAAGACTAGTATCGCGAGACCTCGAAGCTTCGTATGACCTGTGTAAGGACTCGATTCTCTTTGTGTTCATACATCCATCATGTCATTAATTGTTCATGCTTTGCTGAAACCTATATGTGATATTAGTGTTATGATTGATTCATGACTAATTGTTTTGGAGCACGTGTAACTTGTGTAAGCATTAAGGATCAACTCATTTATCAGTTAATAATTCTCAATCATCATTTTGATTTCATCACTCAGTTAATTCATTCCTCACTCAGTCAATATCATCACTCAGATAATTCATTCATCAGTCAGTTAATTCATTCCTCACTCAGTCAATATCATCACTCAGATAATTCATTCATCAGTCAGTTAATTCATTCATCACTCAGTCAATATCATCACTCACATAATTCATTCATCACTCAGTCAATCTCATCGTTCAGTTAATTCATTCATCACTCAGTTGATCTCATTATTCAGTTAATTCATTAATCATTCAGCCCATCTCACGGTTCAGTTGTTGATCTTGAGGATCGAATTTTCAACCTTGTTAACTTGTTCAAGGTAATCATTTCAGGAATTTCATCAGGCAATCATGTTACCTCATTTGATGTTTCATACGGTCTTATCATACTCTGACGTAATGCCGGCGATCATTTCATTAAATCATCAATGCATTCATTGTGTTAGAGCGTGTATGCTCATTATTGTCACTCTGTAACGTGATCATAATGCGATATTCATGCGGAATCTATAATCATCATGTGACTTTCCTACTTCAGTATGGATAGAGCTGTCAGAGGACGCAGGGGAAGAGGCCGCTGTGCGGGCTGGAACCCGGGATCTCGTGTGCATGCCCACACGAACGCGAGGGATATCATTAATTCATCGAATAGCGAGGCTACTCATTCACTGTCAGATAACCATTCACCGTCAGGGAGTCGTACCCGAGAAGCAGCTCACTCGGAAGGTATTCGGGTTGACCCATTCATATTTATGCAGGGCATGATAGCCCAGATGACTCAGATGACGCGGATAGTGGAGACCATGTAGACCTCGATGGTTCGTGGTCCACCGCAACAGGGATGCCAGGTGCCATTTCATGGACAGACTGGGGGAGTGAATCAGATTGTTGGCGATATCTCTCGTCAGATGCCGCCTACTTTTGAGGGTTCGTCGGAACCAGCTGATATTGTTCATTGGCTTGAGCATTTTGATAAACTCTTCGACATGGTTCAGTGTCCGGAAGAGAGTAAAGTGGCAGTAGCGGCTTATTACTTGAGTAAGGGCGCTTATTCGTGGTGGCTTTCTGTGAAACCCATCGATCGTGATTGTATTTGGAGCGAGTTCAAGACTCTCATGTTAGAGAGGTATTATCCGGATCCACTTTGTGAAGCCAAGTTGTCAGAGGTTTTGAACCCCGAACCCGATAAGGACGAGGGTGTTATCGTCATTGCTGAGAAGTTTCAGGGACTACTTCAGTTTGCTTCGTCAATTATCCGTACTGAGGCGGATAAAATTAAGTATTTTAGCAAGAGGCTAAATCCGCAGTTGAGGATGCAGTTGTTCAATCACAATTGTAATTCACTTAGTGAGTTCATCGGGAAGGATCTTGGAGCAGAGCTTTTGATCAAGGAGCTTACTCAGAAGCATCCTTCAGTTTCTTCAGGTGAGAGGACTTGAATGCCGGCTCGTTCAGAGGGACATCGGGCTCCGACATCCAAGGGGTCGTTTTCTAGTCGTCTTCGTGCTGGGACAGCATCTTCCTCTCAGGCGACGAGTTCGACTGTTGTTTGCTTGAACTGTGATTCAGCAGGTCACGTTAGTACCTGGTGTACGGTGCCAGCTATTGTTTGTTTTCTGTGTGGGAGGCAGGGACACCGGCAGAAATACTGCAGGAGTTCTAACGCCAGTAAATCTCAAAAGAGCTCAAGAGCCTCGAGAGACTTCGTTACTCCAGCCCGTACTTCATTCAAGGGGCCCTATCAGGCTTCGAGAGCCCGAGGTAAGGACATTCATCACCAGTTTTGAGCAAGTTAATTCTTGCTCGGTAGGAGGATAATCATTCATTTCATTGTCATTCATTCATTCATATAATTCATTCATCATATATATCAATCATGTTGGGACTCATAATTATCGATTAATCATTCGATTCACGAGGAACGGCGGTTCCAATCACTTCAGGGAACTATCACTCATGACGTTATTAATTCACCTTGGTGAGTCATTCCAAATCCTTGTCGGATTTGTAGTCATTCATCATTCATCATTCATTTATGTCACTTTCATTCTCGTGACTTTCTGAGATCATAGTTAGCGGCAAATTCATCATCGGATATACCTTAAATCGTTGAGATAGAGGAAATCGATGATATGGGAGGATATCGATGTTGGGTACATTTGAGATGTAACCTTGTTTTTGGATAACTGTGTAAATCTATCCGTAATAATGCAGCGTGACTGTGAATCGTTTATTGTTGGTCTATCTTATTATGATCATATTCGAGAATCTTGAGATTTGGGTCATTTGTTGGGAGTTCATCCCTTCGACGTTGTGCTCGAGATTTCGTGATAATTTGGGAAATCGTTCACTGTGTTCCGAGACGTCAAGTCTTGGGGACTTGGGCTTGCGGTTGATTTGGTCCCGAGGACTATTTGGGCGTTATTGTTTTCAGATCGTGATGGATAGTTCATATCCCGAGTTGTTTACCCTCAGTTTCGAGGACGAAACTCTTTTTAGGGGGGGAGTATGTAATACCCGGTTGTGAATTCATTTATTATCATTCATGTCATCACTCGAAATTTTTTCACTCATTAATAATCATTCATCATTCATATTGATCAACTATGTTCACCATTCGGCGTATTTTGGGATCATCACTGTTTGAGATCGAGCCGAGATTGTTGTCGTCATCATCATCATGTTTTTATTTGCAGTTTGAGAGGTAGCGCACGCTACACATTGTAGTTAGCGCGCGCTAATGAGGTGCATGTAACGCATGCTATGATTCAGTATTAGCGCACGCTAGCGCAGGTGAGGCGAGTCCGTAAGGTACCGGGCTGATTTGGGAAATTCGTAGCGCCGCACGCTACAGTGGTAAATAGCGTCGCTAACTATCTTTGTAACGCACGCTAAAACTTGAGTAGCGCACGCTAGCGCTCGAGCAGAAGGGCGATGAGGTTACGGACTCCGAGGATTTTGGATATCAACTATCGGGTAGCGCACGCTAACATAAGGTTAGCGTCACGCTAAACAGTGTTAGCGCACGCTACCAAAGGTACTTAGCGCCACGCTAACGATTGATCGAAGTCTTGGACTACCGGTACACGCGTTAGCGCACGCTAACATCAGGAGTTAGCGCGCGCTAAGCTGGGACAGTATAAATAGGACAGTTCAGTCCAACCTTCGTCATTTCTTCATTTCTCAATCATTTCGGACGAGCTCGGGCGATTCGGAAAGGTCTTTTCGAGCTGCAATCATCTAGCATCATCTTCAAGCTCCTAAGTTGGATTAATCATCATCTAAATCAGTTTCATCACTCCAAATCAAGGTAATGATTCTTGGATCTAAAATTTCGGATCTTGGGTGTTTTGCTTTCGATCTCTTCGTGTTAATCGATATTATGTTGGAATATGTTAGATATGGATTCTCTATCTTGGATACATGTATTTCTACGGATTCATTGGTGTAATTTTCGGAATTTGTGAATAATTGAGGAATTGTTCAAGAACCCTTACGGGTTGACTTTGGAATTTTGGGGGTTTTCGACCAAATGTTGTTGAAATATCGTTCTAAGTATTCCTATTGGATTATTGATAGTATTCATGAGTTTTTGTGGGTTTGAATCATTCATTGGGAGTTGGTTTCAGATGTAATTGAGTTTTGGTTGTAAACAATTGGAGATTGTTTACAACGCGTTTGTTTAAATGCCCTAATGAGTTTCGGGTATTGTTGTCTCGACTTTTGAGTTGGTTGTGATCATGCTTGAATTCGTGTATTAAGAGACTTGTTGGTTTTTGTGTTGTTTAAGGTTGTTCGAGCGGCCGGTAATTTCATTAAGGACGTTGATCGTGGGAGTACCTTCTCGCCTTCGGTTTGAGGCAAGTTTTATACTTGTACTAGTCAATGAGCTAATGTCATCATGTATGTGTATGAATGTGTTGTATCATTCCGAGACTTAGTCTCTTCATGAATTCATTGATATCAAGAGATCGTTCGATACGATACCTTCCGACAATTTTGCCAAATGGTTATTGTTGTTCGTTAACGGCCGATTCAAGGCATTGTAATACTCATTATTAATGTCATTGTCGATAGCCGGTTCGCGGTATCGATGTATCGATTGTTGTTAATATAGATGTCAATTTAAGACATCGTTGAGATCATTGTTATTCCTGTTTGGATCGTCATTAAAAGCATGCAGGCCGATTAAAGGCATTGGCTTATTCATTTCTCACCTTCGTAAGTCGGTAATCGATTATAGGTGCCGAGGCATCCTTCGTATCATTGTCATCGATTGGCCGTTCTCAGGCAAATCTAAATGTTCAATCATTCACTGCATCATTGTTATCGATTGACCTTTCTAAGGCAATCGAGGTATTCACTCATTCATCGTGTCATTGTTATCGATTGGCCGTTCTCAGGCAAATCGAAGTGTTCAATCATCCACTGCATCATTGTTGTCGGTTGGCCGTTCTAAGGCAGTCGAGGTGTTAATTTGGGACTGTCAGGGCGGTGTCTATCCGTGTGTTACTATCATCATGTTGGCCGACTCAAGGCGGCACACTATCACTCATTGTGATACGGCCGTGCCGTGGCTTCGCCCTCATTGTGATACGGCTTCGTGCGTGGCCCGGCCCTCATTGTGATCTGACTTCGTGCGTGGCCGGCCCTCATTGTGATATGGCCGTGCCGTGGCTTCGGCCCTCATTGTGATTCGGCTTCGTGCGTGGCTTGCCCTCATTATTCTGACTTGGCTGTTTTGACTTCAGGTGTTTGTGATATTTGTTAATTTCCGCTGAATGACTTTCAGGCCTTTTGTAATGCCTTGGTATTTTCATGGGAGCCTTTGGGCTTTATGATTCATATTAAATTCAGTTCTGGTTTGGTTCATGTCGTTTAATTCATTGTGGTATTCTGTGATTATGATTCGCCGTTGGGCATTTATGTTCTAACCTGTCGAACAGGTATTAATAGTATGCTGTGGGCATAGTATTTCACGAATGCTCGGTTCTTACCTTGGTTTGTGAGCATCTCGTATTATTATTATCATCATTGTACCGTTTCATTCTGCCTTTGGATGCATATCATGTTATACATGTATTTGATGTTCATTATCTGGATGGTGACCCGTGGCGGACATGTTTTCATGTTTTAGGTGCTTGCGAGGAGAGAGTTGAGACACAGGGGCATGACGTTGGCGACGAGGCATTCGAGCGATACTAGTCCGAGTTGTTCATTGTTGGTCAGTCAGTTGGAGTGTACTCCAGTCTCGTCAGTTGTTGTCGTGTTGTATTACCCGAACAGATGTTCGTGGATGTTGTTGTATTTCATTTTGGCCATGTAGGCCACTTTTGTCATTGAAATTCCTTATCGGAATATTGTGTCGGACATCATGGTAAGGACTATGATTTTCCCTTGTTGTTCAATTTAATGTATTATAGTCATGTTTGCCTGGTGGATCTCCTGGTGTGGGGTCCACGGCACTGTAATAACCCAATAGGATTTGGGGGTGTTACAATATCCATGAAGTTCTTGATTTCATATCATTGATTGATCATCCTATATCATCATTTGATCCAGAGAATCAAGGTAATCTTTCTTAGAACCCTAGTTTCTTGAATTTTGGGGTTTTTGAGTTTTTGTCCGATTCGTTTCGTATTGTTGATTAATCCCTGATGGGTATGATTAATCTTAGTATTATTCATGTGTTTAACAACATCTAATCCTTGTTTTTCAACGAATCAAAGTATTTTGACTTGAACCCTTGTTTTTGAAGATTTTAGGGATTTTCCTTTTGATTTATATTCCAATTCGTTTATGTTCTATTAATTGTTGTATAAACGTTGTTTTGAACATGTTCTATGGATTGGATACTCGTATCTTTGATTCGTTCGACCCGGGGGGTGATTTATTTGTTCTTGAGGGTCTCGAACATATAATGTTCGATTAAATGCTCGAACGAGTTCCCTTCGTTAGTTTGTTGGGATTTCCGTTGTTTTGGCCTTGATTCTCATTGTAATCATGTTTTGTTGTTCCTTACGGAGTATTATAGGTGTTCGATGATTCCGATGTTGAATTCTATTGGTGATTGATGATTCGTGTGGTGTTATTCTCGTAGTAATTGCGGTGTTATCGCGTTCTTGATAGTGTTCGGGAGTTCGGGGCCGTTCGACCGTATTTCATCCGTCGTCTTGTTGCGATCGTGGTTTCGAGGCAAGTACCTTGTTCATACGCTTCTCGTTTTGTGGATATGATGATCGGTGGTCGTCTTGGTGTGTTTGTTTGGTTATTTGAAATGATTTTCAAAAGATTTGTTTTGGCCTCGTTAAAGGCTCTCTTTCAAAATGCGTGTGTGTTTTGTGAACGGTGTGTTTTGGGAATTGATTATGATTTGATTATTTTGAACGTTGAAGGCTTTGATGATACCCCTGTTGTTTAAAGTTATGGAATCGTGTATTCCGTGTTTAATCTTGTTATTGTGTTTTATAGAGTTTGATAATGGTGTCGGATTAGTGGCCATCTCTAGTGAGTATTCTTAATGAACTTACATTCTTAGCATATTAGTATTGCATGAGTAACGTGTGTGTGTGTATGCTCACTATGGGTTAGATCCGACAGGGTCTCGGTAGGGGTCTACAGAGGGGTGGATCCGCGAGCTTGCTTTTAACCACTATGGGTTAGATTCGACGGGGTCTCGGTAGGGGTCCACGGAGGGGTGGGTCCGCGGTTAATTGTGGTGCATTTTGCAAATGTGTTTTGAGATTGGCGTTTCCGGAAACGAGTATTTTGAATGGTTTTCATGATTGCATGCATTGACTAAGTGTGTAAGAGGTAAGTTGTTCGTTTGGCCTACTTGGCTAGGATGGCACTAAAGTATTTTGTTGTATGGGTTAAATCCTTTAATTGTGGAGTTTTGATGTTGGAAACGAACCTTGTTATCGTTCTCGTATACTGTGAGTTGATAAGAAATTGGGGTTAAAATCCCAACGGTTTGGTAAAGGTTGTTTTACGGAAAGTAAACCTTTGGGGCGGTGACCCCTTTCGTCTTTTGGGTGTTGAAAAGTAGGATTTGATAATCCTAAATTGTCTTCTATTAAAACTCTCGATGGCATTTCAAACTGTTTTATAAATTATTTCCACTGATTTGTGATCTTTCGGTTTTGGAATGTTTTTCTCAAACTCTTGCCTCGGGAAGTACTTTTTCATTTCGTTTGGATCTTTGAGGATTCCTGGTTATTATTATTCGTGGGATGTGAATTGTATGGCTCGTATTTGCACTTTGTACTTGCACTAGCAAAATAGTGGAATTTTGCTAACCCTCGAGGGTGGATGTCTGTATTGCATTCAGGTTTTAGATCATAGCACAGGGTCGGCATGAAGGATGATGAAAGTTGAACGATACTAATCACACGAGAACCCGTTGATGTCGTATTGGTTTAGTTGTATTTTTATTTTCCGCTGCAGTATTCTTTCCCATTGTACGGGAGTGTGTTATACTCGACCCCTGCATGGGCATGTGTTATGGTTGAGTTGTATGTATTTATTGAAAGACCAAATCGGTCTACTGAGTCATTTTAGCCTTGAAGGCATTGTCGAGATGTTAAATGTTGTTACCAGCCTGGTAGATCCTTGAGGAAAGGTTCTACGGCGTGTAATATCCCTGAGCGGATTTGGGGGTGTTACATAAATGGTATCGGAGCTTAGGTTGTGGAAGCCTAGGCTGTCGGGTTTAGTGGTGTCTGTTGAGTTTTTGTCTCGTCGGATTTTGTCTGACTGAGTCGTGTCGCGACGCGTCGTCTGAGTTTGTTGGTTGTGATTAGTATCGTGGGGCGATCATCATCTTCGTGCGACCTGTGGATGTAAGTCTCCCTTCTTTTTGTTGTGCCTCGTGTGACACGAGCTATTTTTATGATTATTTGTTAAGTGACGGAATCCTCTTATGGATTTTGATTTCTTGATATGTGGTTATTTGACCCTCATACTTCGTTCATATGAGGAGTAGTGTTGCTGGATTGTGCATGTTTGACTTTAATTCTTTTATGCGCTGCGTGAGTTCTTTTGTAATGGCTTTCGGTATTTTACCGACTGAGTTTTATTTCGAAAACCGATTCCCTTAACCGAGGTTGTGGCATTATGGCTTTGATCGTTTTGGCGAAATTCTTATGACGGTATTTAGTATTTTGTAAGTGGCTTTTGTAAGTTTTTGAAATGTTACCGTCATCGGCCGTTTTGACGTTTTGGCGTTATAATGTTCCATGTAATTACCTGAAATTTTTGGGCATTCTAGCCCATTGAATTATCTTTGAAAACCTTGACTATCTTAGAAAATAAATTTCGAGACGTACTTTTAAAATGAATTATTTTCTTGTGGTACATCCAAGGTGCCACAATATGTTTCAAAATTCTTCTACCTCTCGGACCAAAATGTTTTGAGATATTTTCATTGTTTTAGAAACACTTTTACTTAGACCCGAGGGTCGAATATTCTGAAAATTTTTCACTAAGAGAAAGTGTCCTCATTTTTATCAATGTGAAATGGTTCTCCAAAGTCCCGATGACGATGTGTGTACTACTTCTTTTTATATATGATACTCGAGATCAACTAATTTATTCAAATTATTTTCGAAAGTGGTTTTCGTTTTTAAAACCTATCATTTCTATTTGCGGTCCATGAATGTATATGTGACGTTAGCGTTATTGTTAGGATGTTGGCCCTATAAGTTGTAGTCGAATTGGCGGTGTGAGTGTGGAGTCGTTTTCCACACATTTGTTGTGTTAGCCCTCTGTGAGAGGTGGGATGTTGGTATTGAATGTTGTCGCCGCGTGGTGATTTCTGCGTTATCGCGCATGTGCGAACTGTTAGAGTTTGGTTTGGTATGACCGTGTGCATCGGTGATTATTCCGTTATGTGTCGGTTGTTTAATGTATTGTTACCTTGCTTCCGTTTTTGTGAATTTCGTGGAGGAGGTCGAAGGTAATATCCATACTATTTTGACTTCTGTATTTTCTCTTTCTCCATTCTTTCAACTCGCTCGTGTTCGTTGATACATTCTGAACTCGTTCTGTATTTCGGTTTCATCGTTCGAACGAGCTGTGATCTTGTTTTGGTTCGATCTGGTTATCGCTGTGACTTTTTCGAGTTCGGTTCGATTCTTGTGAACCTTGTTCGGAAGTGACATCATTTGGTTCTATTAACTCTTCTATTCGAAGTGGATCGGATTTTGAACTTCTGTATTTTCGACTCTGTCGACTCGTTTATGTTTGTTGACATTTTCTGAACTTGTCCTGCCCCTTGCTTTTGTTGATCGAACGAGCGTGGTATTGTTTCGGAATAACTCGTTTGTCGTTGTCACTTTTCAATTTCTATTCCCTTTCCTGTGGATCTTATGTGAATGCATATGTTGTTGTTTTCACCGGATCATATATTGTCTCGAGTCGAGATGTGAACCTCGGAGTTGTTATTTGAACCTAATTGTTCTTCTTGATTCGAACATGATTGTTCGATTTGTTGTCTCGATCGCTTGATTGTTCGGTTTTTGTTATTCTCATTTTCCTGATTGTTGAACATTCAGGCTGTAATATTCGCGATTTCGATTTCCAATAATTTTTTTCTGGTGTAATTCCATCTTAGCAACTCTATTGTGACCGTTTCCTCATTCCGATAATGATTAATTCTTCACTTTTTGTCATCCGAGTTCGTCTCGGTGTCGTTTTGTTGAATTCCGTGTTCTTAAGCGACTTTTCCACGTATGAGTTCGACTTTGTAAAATCACCATTAATTCTTGGAAACTCCAAAAATTCTGAATATTTTCAATATTATAGAGAATCGAGTTAGCTTTCCAATGGTTCAAACGGTGAGTCAATCGGAGTCCGAACGAAGGAGTTATAGTCAAGCGACTAAAGTGCACCATGTGCTTTGTCTTTGGAGCCGAGCTGCGGCATGACTATACAGCCGGGCCGCGGCACAAAGGCAGGGTGCTGGGCAGTTTTTGGCCGTGGGCCGCGGCACATGTAACACCCCAATTCACAAATAGGACATTACAGGCCGTAGAACCCTCGTGAGGTCTACCAGGCTAACACATGACACATAAACCACAATGTAATCCCAAATGATGCACTCAAAAAGTAAGTAAGGCCATGGCCTCGGCCAAAACATTTTAACGGAGTACATGAGACATAGGTTAAATACCAATTCATTGCCCACGCAGGGGATTTAAACCAAGTTTAAAAGAAAACAGTCTAACTCCAGTACTCGACAAATGCAATGACAAAACATAAAAATACAGACTCGAGTCACATGATCAAGCTAGCCCATCCTTTGCGTGCATGTCCCGTGCCTGCTCCTCAGCTCTCCCGGTACCTGAAATGCATAAGACGTATTTCCCCCATTTAAGTGGTTAGCATTCGAATAGCTAGTGCAAGTACACAATTACACAACATTATATACAACTACGATTTTTACACAATCATCTCAATGAGATATCATTTGTCATAAATATTCCGGAATACTGCGTTGGCGATCAAACCAGTTTCCAATCATCATGATATCACAAAATCACAACTGGTATCCCGTGGCCATACCCCTTAGTATCGACCCCCAGACATCCCGTCGAACGCTCCGGGTGGGATACCACTTCCGCGGCCGTACCCCTTAGTATCGACCCCCAGACATCCCGTCGGACACTCCGGGTGGAAGTTCAACCACACACGCACCTAAGTCCACTTCCGCGGCCGTACCCCTTAGTATCGACCCCCAGACATCCCTTCGGACACTCCGAGTGTAAGGAACACAACTCACGCACCCAAAAACTACAATTCATCATTCACTTTGAAAACGTAACATACATAACGGAATGTAATACATGTACTTGCCTTGAATAAGACGAAACGAAGGAAACGACGAAGGAATAGGTTTTGGTCCGAACAATCCTCCTAACTCCGTTCCTAATCATAATAACGGTATACAACAAGTCTCATTAATGCGAAAAGGTAAGAATTAATCCTAATTCTACCCGTTGGAACAATTTGTCGGTCATGACTTGGGTATCGTTGACTATAAGTGACGAACAATGGAAAACTTGGAGTTCAAAATCACAAATCATCTTCAATACGATCAATAATCTAATATGAATACTCAAATTCGTGATTACAACAACGATTAATCGAAAATCCCTAAATCCAATTCAATATTCAAAGTGTTCTTGAATAATCCTTCAATAATCCAATGAATAATCAAACATATCCATAATCATGTGTATATCACTTCATACAACATGATCTTAACATCCAAAACATCATAACTCAATACAAAATCGAAATCCAAGATGTTGAAGAAATTACCTCTTGAAGATCCAAGCACTTTGATCCGTAGAACACGTGTAAGATCCACAATCCGAGCTTCACGATCGAAAAGAAATGAAGAAATTCAAACACCCAAGTGAAAGATGATGGGAAGTCTCCCCCCTCAAGCCCTCTCTCTCGTATGGTTGAAGAAAAGGAAGAAAATGAGTGAATCTCGCTGAAAAAACGCAATTATATAGCGCTGACTGCACAGTGTGCCGCGGCCCAGCCGAAGTGTGCCGCGGCACAGGGCCAAAACTGCGCCAAGTGATCGGTAGTGTGCCGCGGCCCGGACGAATGTGCCGCGGCAGTGACTCGACAGTGTCCGCGGCCCTGCCGGCATGTGTCGTAGCCCACGGTACAGACTGCTCGGCCAGAAACTGGACAATGTGTGTGCCGCGGCGCACATTCCTTGTGCCGCGGCCCACACCCCCCTTGTGTCCCAAAATGATGAAAAATGATCCGGGAAGAGAATAAAAGCAATAGGAATCGTTATTTGGGAAACAATAACACGAAATGGAAGTACGGAAACCCCAAAACAGTCTGAGGTACACAACCAAAATCGAACAAGGAACAAATTTCCTAAACTTATAGGAAATTACAAAAACGGCCCAAACATCCGAAAATCACGATACTACGTCGGATTAACAATCCGAAACTCACAACATGCTCTACTCAACCATATGAACTCATGGAAATAGGAAAATGACGAAATCGAACGAGTTTAACGAGAATCGAATACACATGCGATAAAATATAACTCAAGATGAAATTACGTAAAAACATCATCGAGACTCATCCCAACGGAGCAACTCCAAGAACAAAATAGATTCAGAATTCCAAAACAGTGCCAAGCGAGTTGTCCGAAACGAATATACACCGAAAATAGAAATTACCAAAAATAGAAAACACGGATATTACATTATCTCCCCTAAAAAAAAGTTTCGTCCCGAAACTTACAACACGAATAACTTGGGGTATCTCGATCTAATACTCTCTTCCGTCTCCCACGTGGCTTCCTCAGACCCGTGCCTCGACCATTGCACTTTAACCAAAGGAATGGTTTTGTGCCTGAGTTGCTTCACCCGACGCTCTAAGATCTGAATCGACCTCTCCTCGAAGGTAATGTCGGGCCCCAACTCGATCTCTCCAAAATAAATAATATGGCTAGGGTCCGGTACGTACTTCCTAAGCTAGGAAACATGAAATACGTTATGCACGTGGCTCAGGGACGGTGGCAAACCTAACCGATATGCAAGCTCTCCAACTCTCTCTAGAATCTCGAACGGCCCAATAAATCTCGGACTAAGTTTACCCTTCCGACCGAAGCGGTAAACTCCCCGTGTCGGCGACACCTTAAGCAACACATGGTCTCCCACCTCAAACTCCAACGGTCGGCGACGTGTATCGGCATAAGACTTGCGGCTGCAGGCCGTCACCAATCTATCGCGAATCAGAGCAATCTTCTCTCTCGTCTCAACTACCATATCGGGCTCGGTACCAATCAGCTCGGATGCATCATCCCAACACAACGGCGATCTGCACCTCCTCCCATACAATGCCTCGAATGGTGCCATTTTGATCGAGGCATGCCAACTATTGTTGTACGTGAACTCGATCAACGGCAAGTGCTACTCCCAATCATCCTTCCAATCTAAGGCACAGGCTCTCAACATATCCTCCAATGTCTGGATCGTCCGTTCTGACTGTCCGTCAGTCTGAGGGTGGTAAGACGTACTGAGTCTCAACTCAGTCCCCAAAGCTCGATGAACAGCCTGCCAAAAATGTGATACAAACCGGCCATCTCGATCTGAAATAATACTCCTAGGAGTCCCATGCAATCTCACGATCTCTGCTATAAATACTCGTGCTAGCCTCTCCGGACCCCAAGTATCCTTAATACCCAGGAAATGAGCTGATTTGGTTAGTCGATCGACAATAACCCAAATCATGTTCATTCCGGTCCGAGTCCTAGGCATCCCGGTAATGAAATCCATAGAGATGTCTTCCTACTTCCATTCCGGAATGGGAAGTGGTCGTAGCAACCCCGCGGGCCGCTGATGCTCAATCTTAACCTGCTGACAGGTCAAACACTTCGCCACAAACTCGCTAACGTCCGACTTCAAATTGCTCCACCAATAGTTACTCCTCACATCCTTGTACATTTTGCTCGTGCCAGGATGTATGGAATAAGGCGTAGTGTGAGCCTCACTCAAAATCTTCTGCTTCAACTCAAAGTCATTCGGTACACATAATCTGCCGCGAAATCTCAGAATGCCACCATCCTGAACCACAAATCCAGGGGCTTTCCCCTTCCTCACATCCTCCCTCAACTGGACCAAACACGGATCATCATACTGTTTCGCCTTGATATCATCTGTCAAGGACGAAGTGATCTCTAACACACATAACTGACCCTGAACCCTCTGAACCCAAACCTTGATATTCTGACAAATAAAATCCCGTCGGATCCTACTCTGTGGTGTAAGTACCTCTAACATCTGTAAAGCCATCGGTTTTCGGCTCAACGCATCAGCCACTACGTTGGCCTTACCCGGATGATAAAGTATCTCGAGGTCATAATCTTTAATTAGATCTAACCACCTACGCTGCCTCATATTCAACTCTTTCTGACTGAAGATGTACTTCAGACTCTTGTGGTCCGTAAAAATCTTACACGATGACCCATAGAGATAATGCCTCCAGATTTTTAAGGCGAAAAGGACCGCAGCTAACTCCAAATCGTGTGTGGGGTAATTTGCCTCATACGGTTTCAACTGGCGGGACGCATAAGCAATAACCCTATCTCTCTGCATCAAAACACATCCGAGCCCAAGGCCCGAAGCATCACTATACACTACGAAATACTCGTTCCCCTGGGGCAATGCTAAAACGGGTGCGGTAGTCAAACGTCTCTTTACCTCGTCAAAACTGTCCTTTCTGTCTGCAGTCCACTCGAACTTCTGAGTTTTCTGGAGCAACTGAGTGAGTGGTCTAGCCATCTTAGAAAATCTCTCA
Organism: Orobanche coerulescens; assembly: GCA_033398695.1. Lineage (NCBI taxonomy): Eukaryota > Viridiplantae > Streptophyta > Magnoliopsida > Lamiales > Orobanchaceae > Orobanche > Orobanche coerulescens. Next base: position 62,835,383 of record CM065802.1, read on the forward strand.
ACAAATCTACGGTAATAGCCTGATCGCAAATCAATCTTCGAAAAGACTGTCGTCCCCTGAAGCTGATCGAACAAGTCGTCAATTCGGGGCAAAGGGCAACTTGTTTAATTCTCGATAATCGATGCATAAACGAAGCGATCCATCCTTCTTCTTAACAAAAAGTACGGGCGCACCCAAAGGCGATGCGCTCGGTCGAATATACCCTTTATCTAACAACTCTCCCAACTGATTCTTCAATTCTAACATCTCCGATGGTGCCATACGGTACGGCGCTCGAGAAATAGGGGCCGCATTCGGCTCTAGATCAATAGGAAACTCCACCTCTCGCTGCGGTGGTAATCCCGGCAAGTCATCCGGAAATACGTCGGGTATTCACTAACAACTGGAATTGACGACAAATCAACTTCACCATCTTCCGCCTTCAGAGCGTAACACCAGTAGCCGACACAACCCTTGTTCAGAAGTTTCATCGCCTTCAAGGCGCTAATCACACTCCCCGACCTACCCGGCTTACGACCGACGAGGGTATGCTCGGTGCAGTCCTCGGCCACTATCGAGATGGTACGAGTCTGATAGTTCATGATAGCACCGTGACGATCCAACCAGTCGTCCCCGAGGATCAAATCCTCACCCTTAAGGTATATAACAATGAGATTCGAGGGCCAATCTCGGCTCCCGATCCTCACTGGGCAATCCCTAACTTCCCGGTCCCCAACCATACGATCCCCGCTGGGCGTACTCACTACAAATGGCTCACACTCAAACAAGCAGTCAAAACCAATACGACTCACACAATCCGATGCAATAAAGGAATGGGTAGCACCCGAATCAAAAAGCACTAAAACTGGATGAGTAGGATTTGAGTGGTACCTGACGCCACCGGAACATCTGCCTCCTCTGTGTGCCTCATCTGATACAATCGGGGGTGAACTGAACCCGAACTCGAGGCTGCGCGGCGATCCGGCTGACCCCGTCCCCTACCACGACCCGAACTCTGCGGAACATGAGTAGCTGGAGTGCCGTGATCCCTCTGATCGGTAGTGGTAGTCGGAACTCTAACAGCCCTGGTGGCCCTCTCACAATGAGCTGCCCGATGCCCGGTCTGCCCGCAAGTAAAGCAAGTAACTGGAGGAAAAGGGAAATCCTTCATCAAATGCTCATATTTGTTGCAGTTAAAATAAACCCTGCCACCAGAAGCAACGGACTGGACTGAACGATTACCCTGAGATCCCCCAGCCTGGTGAAACGGTCTCTTCCCAGGAGTAGGGGCAGACTGTGCTCTCGAAAATCGGCCACTCTTGCCGGCTGAGAAGCTGCCAACTGTTTTCTGTTTCTTGGCCTCGGTACCCAACTCTGATTCCGGTGCGGCCATCTCGATCGCTAGAGCGCGATCCTGATACTCCTTCAAAGTGGCACACATGAGCGGTGCCATACTCTGTCTGATATGCGGCTTCATGCCCATATTGAAGTAACGGATTTTATCAGCCTCTGATTGCACTTGATCTCTCACGAAACCCAACTGCTGATTGTAAGTAATGATGGCCTGAGAAATAGGCACATCCTGAGGTGTAGCGGTGAAGAACTCCACAATTCTGCGCTCCTTAACTGGCGGTGGACAATATTCTGCTTCCATAGCATCCCTGAACTCCTCCCAAGTAGCTCGACGGTCTATGGGCGCAAAGGCCTCCCACCATTCCGCAGCTTCCTTATCCAGGAGGTACTGGGCAATATGTACCCTCCTGTCTTCGGGACAAGCTACGGCATCAAAGGTCCTGGACAACTGAAAGAGCCAATTCTCCCAACCGAGGGAGTCAAAAGATCCGGAGAAACGAGGAGGGTGCATCTTAGTCACCGTCTGAAGCCACTTACTAGCTTCCTCTTCAGGTGTCGGGGGCGGATTCTGGCGTCAACCCTGAGCTATCTGAGCAAGCTGGGATACTAACTGCTGAAGTACGGCAGTAGCCCCGGCGTCGGCATTATTACCCGACGGCACTGAGTGAGAGGCTGAGTCCGCAGAGGACTGAGAAAGTGAGCCCTCTTCATTATCAACACCCCAACCACGGCCTCGACCGCGTCCCTTAGCTGGTCTACCACGACCTCTCAACATACTAAAGGAAGAATGAAAAGAACAAGATCAGAAAGATTCACAATTGACAAAGTTGGTATCACAATTCATAATTCCGAATAACGAAAGAAAACGAATTACAGAAATATAAGAGTTCGAGGAGACTTACAGTCACGGGTCGCACGAAAAGACGGTAGCATGATGATATTAGGCTCAACGACTGACTCTAATGACGTAACTGATAGACCCAAAAATTTACCGACAGCCTAGGTATTCAAAACCTAAGATCTGATACCATAAATGTAACACCCCAATTCACAAATGGGACATTACACGCCGTAGAACCCTCGTGAGGTCTACCAGGATAACACATGACACATAAACCACAATGTAATCCCAAATGATGCACTCAAAAAGTAAGTAAGGCCGTGGCCTTGGCCAAAACATTTTAACGGAGTACATGAGACATATGTTAAATACCAATTCATTGCCCACGCAGGGGACTTAAACCAAGTTTAAAAGAAAACAGTCTAACTCCAGTACTCGACAAATGCAATGAGAAAACATAAAAATACAGACTCGAGCCACATCATCAAGCCAGCCCATCCTTTGCGTGCATGTCCCGTGCCTACTCCTCAGCTCTCCCGGTACCTGAAATGCATAAGATGCATTTCCCCCATTTAAGGGGTTAGCATTCGAATAGCTAGTGCAAGTACACAATTACACAACATTATATACAAATACGATTTTTACACAATCATCTCAATCAGATATCATTTGCCATAAATATTCCGGAATACTACATTGGCAATCAAACCAGTTTCCAATCATCACGGTATCACAAAATTGTTGCGATATTTCTTACACGCAAGTGCACGTCATCGTTTACAAGTAATAAAGTGATAAGTAGAGTATCGTTCCCACGAGGACTGAATCTCTAACTACCGATTTTTGTGTATTCCAATTTTATTTGAAAAATCGAATTTGGGTTTTTGCAATTAATAGCTAAAAGAATTACTAAGCGACTAAACAATAGAAAACGATAGCTTGAATAAAAGAAATCAAATGATGAATAAGTCTAGGATTCTGAATCCACCTCGGTTTATCCGAATTTACTCTCGATTATCCGTAATAAATAATTTTCCCAATTTATTGAAGGCAGAGATTGCTAATATATTCTACCGCCTCTCCCGAGGTCAATAGATTTATCTAAAGGCGAATAACGCACTCTATCCCTAGGTGAATTAATTCGTCAATAGGCGAAAAGCATAAAATCTCTCAAAGGCCACGTAGTTCCTATGAGTATATTCCTATCTCACATAATAAAACGGTCCTCACCAATAGTTCCTCACCAAATCTCCTCTCCCGATTCGAATTGAATGATTAAATCAATACAACTATTGGCCAGATAATTGCAAGCATTAAACACAATTGGGAAAACTCAACAAAAAGTTAATTAATTGGATAATCTCAAGTAATTCGTCAAAACATAGGTTTCATCAAAACCCTAGATTTGGGCTTTAGCCTGACATACTAATAATTGAAAATACAGAATAGATAAATGAAAGCATAAAAATCAAACGCAGATGAAGCTCGGATTCCTCCGTTCTTCAGCTTCCGCCCTCTGCCCTTGAAGTCTTCTGCTTCCCTCTTCTTCTGCCGTCTCCAAGCTTAAGCTCCAAAAGATCAAAGATCAAAAGATAATTAATTAGGGTCTTAAACCCTATTTATAGCTCAGCATATCCTCCAAATCGCGTCCGTATCCGTAGGTCGAAAACTGGCTTCGAAACGGCCCTAATTCGCGCGGACAACCAAAAACCGCCAAGTGTGCCGCGGCGCACTAAACCTGTGCCGCGGCACAGAGCCTTCAGCTGGATCCTGGGCGTCCTCAATTTCTTCGTGCCGCGGCTCACAGGTGTGCGCGGCACAGTATAATTCTTGTGCCTTTGGTGGGTGTCTTCTGTCTGCGGCCCTGCTTCCTTGTCTGTGACTCATAGTCCAGATTTTCCGTTTTCACCTGTTTTGCCTCGTTTTAGTTTCCGGACTTCAATTTCCTATCAATCATACAAAATTAAGGCATTAAAGGCTCATTTAGACAATTTTACTCTCCAAAATAATACAAAATAATGATAAATAAGCGTATAAAAATACGCCTAACAAATACCCCCAAACTTAAGCCTTTGCTTGTCCTCAAGCAAAAAGAATTAAATTTAATAAAAGAATGTCGTGAATCATCGTGCAACTCATAGTGTTCAACCTAATCAATACTATCCTGTAATTCTCTCTAAATAATACGAGTGTCATAAAAGCGGAAACTTTTCGAATAATGATTCCGCAAAGTAATCAAGTTCAGTCCTAATCACTCGTTCATGAAGAAAATCCAGCTCAAAGATTAACAAAACGTGAGTCAAATCGACCGTCAATATGAAAGGCTAAAATAAACAAGCTAGTTCGTCCCATTCCACAGTCTAATGGCACAATTTTCACGAGTTTCATAACAAATAAACCTCGGACAGTATTCCCTTATATATATGTTCAAGAATTTGATTCGAGTTGACCACTAGGTTAGGATCTCGGGATGTTTCATCGGGATAATCCTAGGGTGGAACTTCCATTCTCATGTATTGGGAAACCGTTTGACGTAAAAGACACTCATGGGGCACATGGATGCTTTTAGTTACTAAGTTCCCTTCTGCGGTGGAGAAACAACTCGAATATATAATTTCCGCATGTCCGAATCAAGGTCGCCGTTTTACGCGAGAGTAAACAGCGGGTCACGCGAATACCCCCAGTTACTAGGCTCCCTATCATTGGCACATGTGAAATATCTAAATCACTAGTCTAATCAGGGTCGTCGTTTTATGCGAGAGTAAACAGCGGGTCACGCGAATGCCCCCGGTTACTAGACTTCCCTTCATAGAACAACATTATCTCGACTTTTGGGAAAAACTGACCGACTCTAAACTCAATCTAAGTGCCAACACGACTAATATAACTGGACGACTAACTAACCGAAAAATGTAACCAAACGTATTGACGGTGATTTTAAAACAAGTATGTATCGTCTCTTATCTGCCAAGACCTCTACAATCACGAAAAAATTTCGGACCTAAATGAATACTAAGCAGAAACCGAAATTACTGACTACAACGCGACTAGAACTCGACCGTTTCTTCAGAGAGAAAAACAGTATCGTAACATCAGTATCACACAAATAGAAGCACGAAAAATTCACGAATAGAGAAAAACTAAGACAAGCAAGGCTATAAAATTTTACGCAAAGTAATGAAAAGTGCAACGAAATAAAGTACAGCAATGAAATAAAGTACATCAATGAATGTAGCAACTGAAAGTAAATCCCCCCCCCCCAAACTTAGGACGTGCATTGACCTCAATGGACGAAATATGATATGCAATAAAAGTAAAAGGTCAAGTACTCCCCTCCAGTCCGCTCGGGAGGTGCCGCATCATCATCGGTGCGCTTGCACGCTTCTTGACTACATCACGCGGAGTGAGACTACATCCGCTTGCATCCTCAACAAGGATGTTAAGTACGAGCTCTCAAGTTTAACATGATGTAAGGGTTGGGGATAATGTAATTCGATAACATGATTCATTGCATATAATTTTGAAAATGCCTAGTTTACCAATTTTCCATTGCTGCAATTTATCAAACACCTTGTGTGCACAAGTTAAAATGAAGAACAAGAATTTTGATGGTTAATTCCAAATCCCAAAAATAATAACACAGATAATAACCCTGAATCACAATAACTATCATCAACAATTCGTTCATAAATATCAATTCCATCACAATATCAAATTCCCCATATTCCAACTCCATTTTAGAAACAACAGTGAAGAACAACTAGCAATATATAACTTCAAATCTTTTCACATCAAGAATCACTTATGATTTAGAAATCAAAAATTACTGGGAGAATTTGAGAAGGAGACTAATAGAATGGTATCAACTGACCTCATTGTGTGAAGGAAGGAAGGAAGGGAGGGAAGAAGGTACCTTGTGCAGGCTGATCGATTGAATGAGCCCTACCTGGTTGCTCTTATTTTGCGACGGGGGCCGCGGCACAATATAAGTGAGCCGCGGCCCAAAGTACAGTAGGACTGGGACATTTTTTAATATCTCCGGGTGCCGCGGCTCAGTTTTCGTGTGCCGTGGCTCAGTGTGTTAGTGTGCCGCGGCTCATTTTCCGTGTGCCGCGGCACAAAGTACAGTCTCCTGGGCGTTTCTTGGCCATTTGGTGTGCCGCGGCTCAGGTTTAGTGTGCCGCGGCTCAGTGACCTGGTGTGCCACGGCTCAGTAAGATCGTGCCGCGGCACAGGGTACAGTTTGATCGGCCATTTTTCATCAGCTGGTGTGTGTCGCGGCGCACTTTTGTTGTGCCGCGGCCCATCATTGAATTCCTCCCGTTTGCTGATTCCTGCACAGAATTTTTACACGAAAACATCAAGACGAGAGGGAAGGACGGATCAAAGAAGAATGACGACAAAGAGAGACTCTAAAAATGCAAGAAAACAATAAAGAATCTACAACTAATACTCGGGTTGCCTCCCGAGGAGCGCTAAGTTTATAGTCTTCAGCCGGACCTATTTGAAAATATTAGTTCGCTTTTCGCAAACTCCATTTGGTTTCCGCCCCGTTCATCGAACCGTTCATATATTTGTTAAAATTATGACCATTGGTCGTTAGCGATTCGACTTTCGGTTCGGTCATCAAATGTTGTTTGCGGAAAGGTTTCGACGTGAACAACTTCCCGAAACACCCGTTTTTTCCATGATTAATTGTCCGCTGGGCTTTCGGCTTACTCTCCTCCTTCACAAACGCACTCAAGACTGCAGCAGATTTGTCCTCATGCTCGAGAAATGCTACTTGTTCTACATCCTTCTTAAAAATTGGACCATTTAACACAACATCTGAATTTTCCAACCGACGATTTTTTCGGTGCTTTCCTCTTTCAACGACATCTACACTTTCAATTTGTGACCTTTTATCAACACTTCCGGGACATGGAAACGATTTGAATACTTGAAAAGTAACTTGCTCGTCTTGGACCCTCAGAGTTAACTCCCCTTTTTCCACGTCTATAAGGGTTCGACCCGTCGCTAAAAATGGTCGTCCCAAGATGATTGGAATATCTTCATCTTCCTCCATGTCGAGTACGATGAAATCGGCCGGAAAGATGAACTTATCAACTTTGACTAAAACGTCCTCAATCACTCCCCTTGGGTACTTAATCGATCGATCCGCCAATTGTAAGGAGACTGTTGTTGGCTTGGCTTCCCCAATATCCAGCTTTTTGAAAATCGACAGAGGCATGAGGTTGATACTAGCACCGAGATCGCACAGTGCCTTTTTAAACGAAAGATTCCCCATGGTGCACGGTATGTTGAAGCTTCCCGGATCTTTCAATTTTGGTGGGAGCTTCTTTTGAAGAATTGCGCTGCACTCCTCTGTCAAGGCGACCGTTTCAAACTCCTCAAGTTTTCTTTTCTTCGATAATATCTCTTTCATGAACTTAACGTAACTCGGCATCTGTTCCAACGCGTCGGCGAACGGAATGTTTATGTGAAGCTTTTTAAACACGTGAAGGAACTTAGAAAATTGTTTGTCCGCCTTTTTCTGCTGTAATCTCTGCGGAAACGGGACGGGGGGCACACATGTCTTTGAGTTATCCGGCAACTTTATTGAAGGTTTCAAATCCTTCGACTCCACTGGCTCTAAATCATTCTTTTCCTCAATTTCCTTCTTCTTTTCACACCGCTCGGGCTGATCCAGCACCTCTTTCCCACTTCTTAAGCTGATTGCGTTTAGACTCTCTTTAGGATTTGTCTCTGTTGTACTCGGCAATTCTCCCTCCGGGCGAGCTGTCAACACATTAGCAATTTGTCCCAGCTGGACCTCCAAGTTTCGTATGGAAGAGGAATGATTTTGCAATGTCGCTTCAGTACGGGTCATAAATTGACTCGTATTCGCCGCCAATTTTGCGAGTGCTTTCTCAAGAGAAATTTTTGGAGCGGGAGGGGGCTGCTGTTGATTCTGAGCGAACGGGGGCTGGTTTGAGTTCTGTGTGTTTCTCCACGAAAAGTTGGGATGATTGCGCCACCCCGGATTATAAGTGTTGGAGTACGGGTTATTCTGCCGATTTCCATTTCCCACGAATTGAGCCTGCTCCATCTGATGTTGCTCGAACGGGTTTCCAACTTGACACTCTGCGCTCGGGTGTGATCCGTTACACCAATTGCATGTCTCTATGGTAACGGGGGAAGGTGCGTGCGAAAATGCTTGGAGCTGTTGGGTCAAATCGGCGATTTGAGCTGACAAAGTGGAAATCGGGTCATTACTTGAAACTTCCATAACTCTCTTCGGTGTCAATCTTTCCGATGGCCATTGGTATGCATTTGCGGCCATATCTTCCAAAAGCGAGTGTGCCTCGGCCATAGTCTTTCCCATCAAGGCCCCACCAGCGGCTGCATCCACGAGAGTACGTGTAGAAGCACTCAAACCAGTATAGAACGTCTGAATCTGAAGCCAATCAGGAAGGCCGTGATGAGGGCATCTTCGTAGTAAATCTTTATATCGCTCCCACGCCTCGTGGAGCGATTCCATATCGTACTGACCAAAGGTGGTTATTTCGTTTCTCAACCTCGCCGTCTTAGCAGGTGGGAAGAATTTGGCAAGGAAGGCTTGCGCTAACCCCCCCCATGTTGTAATCGACCCCGGCGGTAAGGAATTTAACCAAAATTTCGCTTTATCCCTCAAAGAGAAAGGGAAAAGCCTCAATCGGATGGCATCGTCGGTGACACCATTAGTCTTGAACGTGTCGCATATCTCAAGGAAAGAAGCAATATGGGCATTCGGGTCGTCATTCGGCAGTCCGCAGAATTGGCTCGCCTGCACCATCTGAATAATAGCAGGCTTGATCTCAAAATTATTGGCTTGGATAGTGGGACGCCGAATCCCCGAAAAATTAGCATTGATCTGCGGCATGGCATAATCTCGAAGAGCTAGTTCCGGTTGAACTTGCCGCACATGGTTATCTCCTCCTTGGACTTCGATATTCTCGGCCATGTTGACCGTCGTCTGCAACTCTCTTTTCTCCTTTTTGTTCCTTCTTAGAGTGCGCTCGAGCTCGGTATCCAAAGGTAGTAGGCCTTCGTTGAAGTTTTCTCATGCACTACACGAAAGGTCCTGAAAGGAAAAACAAATAAACGAAATTAAATACACAAAAATAAAAATAAAACGTTCAAATTAAGACTAGAAATACTTAAATCGATATTAGAAAATTTCAATCCCCGGCAACGGTGCCAAAAACTTGTTGCGATATTTCTTACACGCAAGTGCATGTCATCGTTTACAAGTAATAAAGTGATAAGTAGAGTATCGTTCCCACGAGGACTGAATCTCTAACTACCGATTTTTGTGTATTCCAATTTTATTTGAACAATCGAATTTGGGTTTTTGCAATTAATAACTAAAAGAATTACTAAGCGACTAAACAATAGAAAACGATAGCTTGAATAAAAGAAATCAAATGATGAATAAGTCTAGGATTCTGAATCCACCTCGGTTTATCCGAATTTACTCTCGATTATCCGTAATAAATAATTTTCCCAATTTATTGAAGGCGGAGATTGCTAATATATTCTACCGCCTCTCCCGAGGTCAATAGATTTATCTAAAGGCGAATAACGCACTCTATCCCTAGGTGAATTAATTCGTCAATAGGCGAAAAGCATAAAATCTCCCAAAGGCCACGTAGTTCTTATGAGTATATTCCTATCTCACAGAATAAAACGGTCCTCACCAATAGTTCCTCACCAAATCTCCTCTCCCGATTCGAATTGAATGATTAAATCAATACAACTATTGGCCAGATAATTGCAAGCATTAAACACAATTGGGAAAACTCAACAAAAAGTTAATTAATTGGATAATCTCAAGTAATTCGTCAAAACATAGGTTTCATCAAAACCCTAGATTTGGGCTTTAGCCTGACATACTAATAATTGAAAATACAGAATAGATAAATGAAAGCATAAAAATCAAACGCAGATGAAGCTCGGATTCCTCCGTTCTTCAGCTTCCGCCCTCTGCCCTTGAAGTCTTCTGCTTCCCTCTTCTTCTGCCGTCTCCAAGCCTAAGCTCCAAAAGATCAAAGATCAAAAGATAATTAATTAGGGTCTTAAACCCTATTTATAGCTCAGCATATCCTCAAAATCGCGTCCATATCCGTAGGTCGAAAACTGGCTTCGAAACGGCCCTAATTCGCGCGGACAACCAAAAACCGCCAAGTGTGCCGCGGCGCACTAAACCTGTGCCGCGGCACAGAGCCTTCACGGATGCAGGCGTCCTCAATTTCTTACGTGCCGCGGCTCACGTGGGTATGCCGCGGCACAGTACATTCTTGTGCCTTTGGCTGGGTGTCTTCCTGTGCCGCGGCCCTGCTTCCTTGTGCCGCGGCTCATAGTCCAGATTTGCCGTTTTCGCCCGTTTTGCCTCGTTTTAGATTCCGGACTTCAATTTCCTATCAATCATACAAAATTAAGGCATTAAAGGCTCATTTAGACAATTTCACTCTCCAAAATAATACAAAATAATGATAAATAAGCGTATAAAAATACGCCTAACAAAAATCACAACTGGTATCCCGTGGCCGTACCCCTTAGTATCGACCCCCAGACATCCCGGCGAACGCTCCGGGTGGGATACCACTTCCGCGGCCGTACCCCTTAGTATCGACCCCCAGACATCCCGTCGGACACTCCGGGTGGAAGTTCAACCACACACGCACCCAAGTCCACTTCCGCGGCCGTACCCCTTAGTATCGACCCCCAGACATCCCGTCGGACACTCCGGGTGGAAGGAACACAACTCACGCACCCGAAAACTACAATTCATCATTCACTTTGAAAACGTAACATACATAACGGAATGTAATACATGTACTTGCCTTGAATAAGACGAAACAAAGGAAAGGACGAAGGAATAGGTTTTGGTCCGAACAATGCTCCCAACTCCATTCCTAATCATAATAACGGTATACAACAAGTCTCATTAATGCGGAAAGGTAAGAATTAATCCTAATTCTACCCGTTGGAACAATTTGTCGGTCATGACTTGGGTATCGTCGACTATAAGTGACGAACAATGGAAAACTTGGAGTTCAAAATCACAAATCATCTTCAATATGATAAATAATCTAATATGAATACTCAAATTCGTGATTACAACAACGATTAATTAAAAATCCCCAAATCCAATTCAATATTCAAAGTGTTCTTGAATAATCCTTCAATAATCCAATGAATAATCAAACATATCCATAATCATGTGTATATCACTTCATACAACATGATCTTAACATCCAAAACATCATTACTCAATACAAAATCGAAATCCAAGATGTTGAAGAAATTACCTCTTGAAGATCCAAGCACTTTGATCCGAAGAACACGTGTAAGATCCACAATCCGAGCTTCACGATCGAAAGGAAATGAAGAAATTCAAACACCCAAGTGAAAGATGATGGGAAGTCTCCCCCCTCAAGCCCTCTCTCTCGTATGGTTGAAGAAAAGGAAGAAAATGAGTGAATCTCGCTGAAAAAAACGCAGTTATAGCGCTGACTGCACAGTGTGCCGCGGCCCAGCCGAAGTGTGCCGCGGCACAGGGCCAAAACTGCGCCCAGTGATCGGCAGTGTGCCGCGGCCCGGACGAATGTGCCGCGGCAGTGACTCGGCAGTGTGCCGCGGCCCTACCGGCATGTGTCGCGGCCCACGGTACAGACTGCTCGGCCAGAAACTGGACAATGTGTGTGCCGCGGCGCACATTCCTTGTGCCGCGGCCCACACCCCCCTTGGGTCCCACAATGATAAAAAATGATCCAGGAAGAGAATAAAAGCAATAAGAATCGATATTTGGGAAACAATAACACGAAATGGAAGTACGGAAACCTCAAAACGGTCCGAGGTACACAACCAAAATCGAACAAGGAACAAATTCCCTAAACTTATAGGAAATTACAAAAACGGCCCAAACATCCGAAAATCACGATACAACGTCGGATTAACAATCCGAAACTCACAACATGCTCTACTCAACCATACGAACTCATGGAAATAGGAAAATAACGAAATCGAACGAGTTTAACGAGAATCGAATACACATGTGATAAAATATAACTCAAGATGAAATTACGTAAAAACATCATCGAGACTCATCCCAACGGAGCAACTCCAAGAACAAAATAGATTCAGAATTCCAAAACAGTGCCAAGCGAGTTGTCCGAAATGAATATACACCGAAAATAGAAATTACCAAAAATAGAGTACACGGATATTACAGCACACTCATCCTGTGCCGAGGCACACAGTACAGTTTTGCCTATATCAGCGTTTTCTTGTGGAATCATCCTCATTTCATCACTTTCCTTCTTCCTCTCCTCCTTGGGCGATTTGTGGGCGATATTTTGGGCGATTTAGCATCATCAAACTCAAATAATTTCATCTTCTTCAAGTTGTGGTGTGGATTAACAACATGTTTGTGGATTCTTCATCCTAATCAAGGTAATTTCTTGAAATCTCCTAAAATTTGATTTTTGGGAGTTTTGGCTTTGATTTCATTTTCCGTCCGAATTTGATGAGTCAGTTGATGTTTGTAAATTTTATTAATCATGTTCTATGGATTGTATATCTATATCTTCGATTCATTCAACCCGATTGATGATTCTTAAGTTCTTGAGGAACTTTGAACATTTAGTGTTCGATTAAATGCCTCAAAGAGTTTCCTTCGATCGTTGTGTTGTTTTCGTTCGATATTGTGTTATTGAATGAATTGTATTTCATTCAAGGTTGTTCGAGCGCTTATATTTATCGGAGGACGTCGTTCGTTGTTCGTGGAAGGATTTCATCGCCTTCGGTTGAGGCAAGTTTTATACTTGTACTAGTCAATGAGATTAATGTTATCGTATATGTGTATGAATGTGTTGTATCATTTCGAGACTTAGTCTCTTCATGAATTTATTGATATTAAGAGATTGTTCGATACGATACCTTTCGGCAATTATGCCAAATGTTTTTATTGTTCGTTAATGGCTGGTTTAAGGCATTGTGATACTCGTTGTTAATGTTATTATCGATCACCAGTTCGCGGAATCGATGTATCGATCGTTGTTGTTGATATTAATGTCAATTTAAGACGTCGTTGTAATCATTTCTATTAATGTTGGAGTTTTGTCCTTGATGTTGGTTTGGCCGATTAAAGGCGTTGACGTATTCATTTCTCTTCTTCATTGTCGGTAACCGATTAAAGGTGCCGAGACATCCTTCGTATCATTGTTATCGATTGGCCGTTCTAAGGCAATTGAGGTGTTCAATCATTCATCATATCATTGTTATCGGTTGGCCATTCTAAGGCAATCGAGGTATTCACTCATTCATCGTGTCATTGTTATCGATTGGCCGTTCTCAGGCAAATCGAAGTGTTCAATCATTCATTGTATCATTGTTATCGATTGACCGTTTTAAGGCAATCGAGGTATTGAATCATCCGATGCATCATTGTTATCGGTTGGCCATTCTAAGGCAATCGAGGTATTGAATTGGGGCTGTCGAGGATAGTTCCCATCTGTTATGTCGTTGTTATCGATTGACCACTCTAAAGTAATCGAGGTATTGAATTGGGAATGTCGAGTATAATGCCCATCCGTGAGTCATCATTATCGTGTTGGCCGACTCAAGGTAGCACACTATCAAAATTGTGATACGGCTTCGTGCCGTGGCTTCGGCCCTAATTGTGATACGGCTTCATGCTGTGGCTTCGGCCCTAATGGTGATACGGCTTCGTGCCGTGGCTTCGGCCCTAATTGTGATACGGCTTCGTGCCGTGGCTTCGGCCCTAATTGTGATACGGCTTCGTGCCGTGTCTTCGGCCCTAATTGTGATACGGCTTCATGTCGTGGCTTCGGCCCTAATTGTGATACGGCTTCGTGCCGTGGCTTCGGCCCTAATTGTGATACGGCTTCATGCCGTGGCTTCGGCCCTAATTGTGATACGGCTTCGTGCCGTGGCTTCGGCCCTAATTGTGATACGGCTTCGTGCCGTGGCTTCGACCCTAATTGTGATACGACTTCGTGTCGTGGCTTCGGCCCTAATTGTGATACGGCTTCATGCCGTGGCTTCGGCCCTAATTGTGATACGGCTTCGTGCCGTGGCTTCGGCCCTAATCGGTACAGCTTTGGGCTGTTTTGGCTTCATGTGATTGTGATATTTGACAGCTTCGGCTGAGTGGCTTTCAAGCCTGTATTATTGTCCTGGTAATTTCATTGGAGCCTTCGGGCATTGTGATTCATAATTAACTCAGTTCTTGTTTGGTTCATGTCGTGTAATTCATTGTGGTACTCTATAATTATGATTCGCCGTTGGTTATTTACGTTCTAACCTGTCGAACAGGTATTAATAGTATGCCGCGGGCATAGTATTTCACGAATGCTCGGTTCTTACATTGGTTTGTGAGCATCTCGTATTATTATTATTATCATTGTACCGTTTCATTCTGCCTTTGGATGCATATCATGTTATACATGTATTTGATATTCATTATTTGGAAGACTGACCCCGTGGAGGCGGAACATGTTTTCATGTTTTAGGTGCTTGTGAGGAGAGAGTTGAGACACAGGGGCATGATGATGGCGACAAGGCATTCGAGCGATACTAGTCCGAGTTGTTCATGTTGGTCACCACTGGAGTGTTCTTCACCGCTACCATTGTCATTATGTATTACCCGATCAGATGCTCGTGGATGTTGTTGTATTTTATTTTTGGCCATGTAGGCCCATCGTTGTCGTTGAAATTCCTTATCGGAATATTGTGTCAGATATCATGGTAGGGACTATGACTTCCCCTTGTTGTTTAATTTAATGTATTTTAGTCATGTTCGCCTGGTGGATCTCCTGGCGTGGGGTCCACGGAACTGTCATAACCCAATAGGATTTGGGGGTGTTACACAGGCTCCTTCGTAATTCCCTTAAGTTCGGGAAATTAGTCTCGTTTTCGATCTTCCAACCCTTGGGCGGTGAAATTCCGTATTTGTTCAGCGATTGGCTCGCGTTTTGATTGATGTACCGTTGGGTTGGTAAATCATATTGATTTTCGTTCGTTGTGTTTTGTGATTGTTCGGATAATCGACTCGATTGTATTATCTGTTTGATGACGCTTATCACTTGTTGATTTTATTATGTCTACTGGTGGCGTTATGTTAGCCGTCGTGGAGCGTGTTTTCACGTCGTATATTCCTTTGCGTTGCTTGTAACGTTTCGCCGATGGGCGTAAGTTACGCATTTCTTGTGTATCTCGTTGAGTTTTCCTGGCGGGATATTGCTTCTCCCTACTGTAATATCCGCAATTTCGGATTTCCATTAATTTTCATTTTTCGGCGGAGGTCCGTTTCGACGACTCGCTCATGACCGTTTTGTCATTCTGAGAATGATTAATTCTACACTTTTTGACATCCGAGTTCGTTTCGGTGCCGTTTTGTTGATTTCCGTGCTTTTTAGCGACTTTTCCGCACTTGAGTTCGATTCTTGCGAATCTCGTTCAAAACTGCTGTTTCGAGTTTTCCGTAAGTCCATTTAACTTTGTTAGACGTGTTGTGAGCTTCGGATTGGTGTTTCGATCGTGTATCATGTATTTCGGACGTTTTGGGCCATTTTCGTAATTTCCGAAAGTTTGGGGTAATTACTTTCCGTTGTCGAATTTCGAGCCTTTAGGTGGTCGGAATCGTGTGTTCTCTTAGTGCTCGAATTCGTCTTTGGAGTACTTCGTAACCGTATCTTTGATTCGTATTCAGGTTCGGGTTTCGGTCGCTCGGCCGTTGAGTTGGCTCCCGGCCGAGTCATGGCCGGGCAGCCTCAGCCGCAGACCGCCGAGTTACGACCGGTAGTGCTCGGCAGTTACGTACGTAAGGCCGGTTACGTACGTAAGGCCGGTTACGTACGTAAGGCCCTGGCCGGTAATGTACGTAACGTTTCCGTCATTTCTAGGCAGTGAGTCGGCCATGGCCAGTTACGTACGTAAGCCATGGCCGGTTACGTACGTAAGGCGGCCGGCAGGCAGCCTATTTAAGGCCCTGCAGTCGGGTTTTTCACCCATTTTCTCATTCTCTTCATTCTCTTCCGCGGCTGGAGGTGTGGGAATCATGGAAAGATGTTAGACAATCAATCCATGAAGTCTTGCAGTTCATGTCATCAATCATACATCCTATAACATCCTCCGATCTACCGAATCAGGTCAGATTTCCTAGAAATCTAGTTTTGGGGAATTTGGGTGTTTTGGTTGTTTTAATCCGTTTAATCCAATTTAACTCAAGATTATGACGGATTGATGATTATTTAGATGTATTATATCATTTCCTTTATTATTCCATGGTTGGGTCGTATCGATTCGTTGTTTTGGTCGAGTTCTTGATCGACGCCTTGAAGGTGTCCGGTAGAATGTCTTAAAGGGGTTTTTGGATGTTCTACGATTATTCCTCCTCGTATGATCATTGATTTATTAATTATATGTTGTTAGGGTCGAGTTTCTTGCGAAGAAACCAAGTTGAACCCTTCCGTTCGTTGTCGTTTTCCTTTTCGAAAGCATTGGGCATTTCGAAGCTTTCCGGTTGAGTCGTGTCCGTCGGGATACTTGCGTGCCGATTTTGAGGTAAGTACCTTGTCCATATAATTCTTGTTTTGTGGATATGATAATTGGTGATCGTCTAAATGTGTTTGTTTGGTCGTTTGAAAATTATTTTCAAAAGATTCGATTAGCCTTGTTAAAGGCTCTCTTTCAAAACGCGTGTGTTTTGTAATTGTGTGGGTTGTAAGCGACTACGTGGATCCTTTGGATATGTTTGGAGTTTATGTGGTGTTTGATAATGCATGTGTACGTATATGTCTTCATTTCAGTGTATTGCGGTTTTGACATGATGTGATGTTAGTTGTTACTCCTTTGAAAGGAGGTTGCGATGCTTAATGTTGTTTGGCTTCATAATCGATTATTGTTGTGTGCTTGTTATACGTGATGTGCCTCCGGGTAGGATTGTTGAATCTCCGGGATCCATACTTGCTAGTATGGGTCGGGCGAGACCGTAGGGTTATCCAATCCGGGTATGTCTTGCGGAGACTCCGAGGTTCGTGGCTTGTTAGCCCGATGCCGAGATAACTAATGGGGTTATCATCGGGTATGTCTTGCGGGGACTCCGAGGTTTGTGGCTTGTTATCCCGATGCCGGGATAACTTATGGTTGTGATATGGTTGTGGTTTGTGTGTGATTTGTTTCGCTATCCAGCTCGGGAGGGTCCTTAGAGGCCTCGAGTGGGATTCGTGGCTTCGTCCCGGTCCTAGGCGATGCGGGTGTGTGATTTGTTTCGCTAGCTAGCTCGGGAGGGTCCTTAGAGGCCTCGAGTGGGATTTGTGGCTTCGTCCCAGTCCTAGGCGATGCGTGTGCGTGATTAAGTTGTGTTGATTTTATGTCCGTCGAGGACACGTGACTTGGGTTTAGCCCTGTAAATTGTTGTCGGTTTTCTATGTATGGAAACAAAACCTTTGGGCTGTGACCCTGTTGATTTTGGAAAGAGAAGGATTTGATAATCCTAAATTGTTTTCTATTAAAACTCCCGAGGATATTTTAAACCATTTTGCAAACCATTCTCGTTATTTGTGATCTTTCGGATTTGGAAAGTTTTACTCAAACTCTTGCCTCGGGAAGTATTCGTTTCGTGGTATTTGAATCTTTGAGGATTCCTAGTTATTGTTATTCTTGGAACTTGAATTATATGGCTCGTATTTGCACCTTTTATTTGCACTAGCAAAACAGTGAAGTTTTGCTAACCCCCGAGTATTCGGGGAGTGGATGTCTGTTTTTGCATTCAGGTTTTGGGAGCATAACACAGGGTCGGCGTGAAAGATGATGAGAGATGATCGATACTAATCACATGAGGAACCGTACGTTGTTGTATTGGTTCAGTTGTATTTTATTTCCGCTGCAGTATATTTTTCCCCGTTGTACGGGAGTTTTTGTATTTGACCCCTGCGTGGGCATGTAATGTGTTTGATTTGTATGTGTTTATTGAAAGACCAAGTCGGTTTACTGAGTTATTCTAGCCTTAAAGGCATCGTCGAGTTGTTACCAGCCTGGTAGATCCTTGAGGAAAGGTTCTACGGCGTGTAATATCCCTGAGCGAATTGGGGGTGTTACATAAATGGTATCGGAGCTTAGGTTGTGGAAACCTAGGCTGTCGGGTCAGTGGTGTCTGTTGAGTTATGTCCTGTCGGATTTTGTCTGACTAAGTCATTTTGCGACGCGTTGTCTGAGTTGGTTTGTCGTGATTAGTATCGTGGGGCGATCATCATCTTCGTGCGACCTGTGGATGTAAGTCTCCCTTCTTTGTGTTTGTGCCTCGTCTGATGCGAATTACTGGTATGATTATGTGTTAAGTGACGGAATCTTTATGTAGATTTTTAATCTCATGATTGCGTTTATGTGACTCTCATAATTCGTCTATATGAGGAGCGGTGTCGCTGCTAATGTATTTTCACACTGTATTTTATCCGCTGCGTGAGTACTTTCAAAATGACTTTCTGTATTTTGCAAACTGATTTTTACTTCATAAAACCAACTCCCTTAGTCGAGTTTTGGCATTTTGGCCTTGAATATTTTATGACGGTTTGATAAATGATCATGTGAGTTTTTAGGCATTCTAGCCTAATAGATTTTTTTTTAAAACCTTGAGTATCTTAGAAAATAAATTTCGAGACGTACCTTTTAAAATGAAGTATTTTCTCGCGGTACTTTCATGGTGCCTTCTAGTGCCGCAATATGTTTCAAAATTATTCCAATTGAGGACCAAAATATTTTGAGATATTTTCAATTATTTTTAGAAATGCGGTTGCTTAGACCCAAGTGTCGAATATTTCTGAAAGTTTCAATTTAAAGGAGAGTGTCCTCGTTTTATCAAATGCAAGATGGTTTTCAAAGTCTCGATAATGGTGTTTGTACAACTTTTTGAAAATGTGATACTCAAGATCAACTGGTGTTTTCCAAATTGTTTTTCAAAATGTGGTTTTCGTTTTCTTTAAAACCTATCAAGTCCCGTTTGCAGTCTGGGAATGTATGTATGATGTTCGCCTTGTCGTTATGATGTTAGCTTCCGAATATGATCGAATTGGTAGCATGAACGTTGAGGCATTGCCACGTATTTGTAGTACTAGCCCTCTGTGAGAGGTGTGAACTGGTATTTACTGTTTGTCGCATCGTGGTGATTTGCGTGTTGTCGCACGAGTGTGAGCTGTTGAAGCTTGGGTTGGTGCATTCATGTATATGTGTGATTGTTTCATGATGGTTGTAATTATGTACTGGTTATCGTTCGGGCCGTTGAAGTCGCCGAACGATACCGTCGTTGCTGTAGTGTTTGTGTGTATATTACTTTACGATGGTAATCGTTGTACATGATATGTGTTATGATTCCTTGTTGTGCTGAGTTGGCATCTCCGCTATGTTGTTTTGCGACGTTATGCCCCATTGTATCTAGCATTTGTATATTCGGTATGCCGAGCCGAGGTGTTTCTGTTGGGATTCGGTGCCTAAAATGAAGGCCCAGCGGAAGCGGTAAAATGAAAATTAATTCGATCCGAATCCCTACGAGGATCGATCGAGCTACGTATATACGAATATGTAAACGAAAAACAAGAGTCGTAAGAAACTAGCCCTCGAAGTCCGTTGATTAAATGGTAACCTTCTCTTGAGCTATTCCCCAAGCTATAGTTTGATCTCTACGAGTTCAATCCGCTTCAAGCCCTTGAACGATCCAACGCCGAAAACACCGCGTCTCTACTTGCCACGCGCCGGAAAGACGATCGGAACAACAACACTCGATTAACCTCTAAGGTTACGGCTAGAATCAAGTGATGAAGCTTTTATTACTACACTCTAAGTGTATAATATATCTCTCAATAATTTTCTCTCAATTTTTCTCCAAGAAAAATGAAGAAGAAGTGAATGAAGAAGAAGAAGATGAAGATTAGTGTTAAACTCAAATTCTATCTCTCTCTCTCTCCCTATCCTCACGTTTGGAAGCTTGTTCAAGCAAGTGATGAGAGTCTTCATTTTATTCCCCATAAAATCCTCCCAAATCAAGACCAAATAATTAAAATGAATTAATTAAAAGATCTTGTTCCCTTGATAATTCAAGTCATCCACCAACTAAGGTGAAGACTATGACCAAAGGAAAGAGGAGGGAAAATGAGATGGCCATCTAGAAGGAGCCGGGACAAGTTCGGTTCGTTTCGGACTCCCGTGAGTCCAAACAGATAAACTCCTATTCCGTTCCGATGTATTTGTGTCGTTTAATTAATCCAATTAATTAATCATATCAAATACAAAATAACATAATTAATTTCTCCTAGAAAGAATTATATTCATGAATTAAATTAATCACCCAGTAATATATTTAATTCATTAGGCCGTAAATTAATTTATCCAATAAATTAATTTAGACATCCAATGTCCCAAAATCAATTAGACATCCAATGTCCAATAAATTAGATATCCAATATCTAATATTTATAATGAGAGAACAAGATCGATTCATTTCGTCGTCAACCCTATTGCGCGACTCGGTAAGTTCGTCTGAGTCAGCAATGGGAGGAACCAAAGAGTAGTAGCACCACCTAGCCAGCCTGGCGGCCTACACTGTACCCCAACTGAGAACGAATGATTGGGATCATTCAAGAACCATTCTGTCGTGAATACCAGTATACGTATAAACCCTTCTTTCAAATGTCCCGATCAAGTTATAGGGTCACGGTCAGTCAAACCCTATATGTACTTGACGCTATGCATGCGTTAATGAAAATCGAGATCATCGAGCTGTCGTGTATCTAATACAACTAGCTCCAATGCTTTGGCCAAAGACTTATGGTCTCATCTGCCAATAACCGCATAGGACATATAACCCGCTCACTAACGGGAGAAAGAATTCTATCTTGGTATTCAGTAGGACCTGCTACTTGCCCGTCAAGATGCACGTCGAGGTTGACCCCCGCCTCCCGGTTTATAGGGTCGAACTACTCTAATGAAAATCTTGACGTCACAAGCACATCCCTACTAAATCCTCAAGTCGAAGGTTCACGAATTCCTATCACAACCTTTTGATGACTGTCACGGAGTGAAATCCGTGTGACGAATCGAGGGTGAGTCAGTTCGAGTATACTAATCCAATTAGCATACCTATAACGTGTGCTCCCACTAACCATTAGCGTTCGACAGGCACTCTCCATGTCAAAGAACACGTCATACAAGTCTTCACATAAACTTAATGCCCAGTCAAGTTTCATCGACTTGCGAACGATTAAGTATTTGAGCTATAAACCTTTCCAGTGCCGACCTCCTTATCCAATAAGGAGTGGAACGTTTTGCTCTCAAATACATAGACTAGTTTCTATACGTATATTTACGAGTTAGGAACGCTAGTAACTACCAGTAAATAAAGAAACATTCATTGCCTTATATAAATGATTTACATAATTACAAGTACAATACCCTCACTCAACATCCTCTGAGTGGCATTCGAGGGCATATTCCTAACAATCTCCCACTTGCACTCAATTCCACACACTATGGTATCTAATACCCATATTCTCCAGATGACGCTCCAAGCTAGTCTGAGAAAGTGGCTTGGTCAGTGGATCAGCGACGTTGTCGGCTGAGTCTACTCTATGCAGCACAATGTATCCCTTGTGAACAAATTCCCTTACGAGATGATACTTCCTCTCAATATGTTTGGTGCTGTTGTGAAACCTCGGCTCCTTGGCCTGCGCTACAGCTCCGTCGTGGTCGCAGTACAGTGGAACAGGCAGCTCAACACATGGTATCACTTGAAGTTCTCCCAGAAGCTTCTTAATCCAGAACCCTTCCTTGGAAGCCTCCGAGGCTGCTTGATACTCAGCCTGACAGGTGGAATCAGCAGTCGCGCTTTGCTTGGCGCTACGCCAAGATACTGCTCCTCTATTAAGAGTAAATATGTAGCCAGAAGTAGACATCGAGTCGTCCTTCAGTCCTTGGAAGTCCGAATCAGTGAATCCCACCACATCCAAATCTCCACCGCCATACATGAGAACCATATCTCTAGTCCTTCTCAAGTACTTGAGAACATTCTTTACGGCAGTCCAATGTTCCCTACCTGGGTTTGCCTGAAACCTACTCACCACACTTACAGCATGCGCAATATCAGGTCTCGTACACAACATAGCATACATAAGGCTACCCACGGCCGAAGCATATGGTATATTACTCATTTCCTTTCGTTGTTCCTCACTTTGAGGACACATCTTCAAGGAGAGTTTTATTCCATGTTGCATCGGTAGGAACCCTCTTTTAGAATCATCCATCTTAAATCGCTTTAAGATTTTATCTATATAGAGGGCTTGGGAAAGACCTATTGTTCTCTTCGCTCTATCCCTGTAGAGTCGAATACCAAGAATATAGGCAGCTTCTCCCAAGTCTTTCATGAATAAATTACTCGAAAGCCAAGCTTTCACAGAACTAAGCATTCCCACATCATTTCCTATTAGTAGAATGTCATCTACATATAGTACTAAGAATGCGATCTTGCTCCCACTAGCCTTCTTGTATACACAAGGTTCCTCTTCATTTTGCACGAAGTCAAACTCTTTGACTGCCTCGTCAAAACGAAGGTTCCAACTACGCGATGCTTGCTTCAGTCCATAAATGGAACACTAAAGCTTGCACACTTTCTGAATATCGACTTCGGACACAAAGCCTTTAGGCTGCTCCATATAGATTTCCTCCTCGAGGAATCCATTAAGGAAAGCCGTCTTTACGTCCATTTGCCATATCTCATAATCGTGGTAGGTAGCTATAGCAAGCATCATGCGAATAGACTTGATCATGGCTACGGGCGAGAAGGTATCGTGGTAATCGATCCCTTCCTTTTGGGTATAACCCTTTGCCACAAGCCTGGCCTTATAGGCGTAAACCTTGCCATCACCATCAGTCTTTCTCTTGTAGATCCACTTATTCCCAATGGGCACTATGCCCTTGGGGCAGTCTACTAGAGTCCAGACCTGATTGACATGCATCGAGTCTATCTCAGCTTCCATAGCTTCACGCCATTTCGCGGAGTCTACATCCACCATCGCTTGGTCATAGGTCGTAGGGTCGGTCTCTTGGCTATCACTTGGAACCTCATGGAGACCCAGCTCCTCCACGTGCACAAGCCCATACCTCTCAGGTAAATGAGACACCCTACTAGACCTGCGAGGTGGTTGTACTTGTGTTTCAGAAAGTTCGGTTCCAGTTTCTTGCACAGGTGTCTCCCGAGGAGTTTCATTGTATTCTTTTAAAGAAATACTTCTACCTGCTCCGCCTTCCTGAATGAACTCATCTTCCAGGAAGTGTGCTTGTAAAGAAACAACGATCTTTCGATCTTCGAGCATGTAGAATACATATCCCATTGTCCCAGATGGGAATCCAATGAAACGTCCCTTCACGGACCTAGCTTCCAACTTTTCCACCTTAGTCTTCTTGACATAGGCGGGACATCCCGAAATCCTAATATGATTAAGACTTGGTTTCCTTCCTTCCCACATCTCATGTGGAGTTTTAGGAACGGATTTGGAAGGACATCTGTTTAAGATATAAGTGGTAGTCAGGAGTGTATACCCCTATAGGTAAATTGGCAAGTCAGTATAGCCCAGCATGGAACAGACCATGTTCAACAGGGTCCGATTCCTTCTTTCTGACACACCATTTAACTGAGGAGTACCTAGAGGTGTTAGTTGTGAAACTATTCCATGTTCCTTAAGGAAGTCATCAAACTCCGTACTCATATACTCGCCACCTCGGTCCGACCGAAGTGCTTTGATATGATTACCAGTTTGTTTCTCGACTAGGGCCTTGAATTCCTGGTATTTCTCAAAGGCCTCGGATTTATATTTCATTAAGTATACATAACCATACCTAGTATGATCATCTGTAAACGTAATGAAATATTGATATCCGTCACGTGCTGCTTCCAAAGCACCACATACGTCAGTGTGGATTAATCCCAATTTATCAGCGGCTCTTACAAAAGTCCCTGTGAAGGGGGACTTAATCATTTTGCCTTTAAGGCAAGATTCACAAGTAGGAAAGGGATCCGATCCCAATGGACCCATAAGTCCATCTTTTTCCATCTTGTAAACTTTGGTCTGACCAATATGACCAAGTCTAAGATGCCATTTCAAAACTTGATTGGTTTCATCCCTACCATGTTTTCTAGTCATAGTATTCACAACTACTTTGTTGCTGAGATTTGGATGATACAATCCATTCAACAATGTAGCAGTACCCACTAGTTTATTTCTAAAATAAATTTTGCAGGAACCATCACCAATAAAAAATGAAAAGTCCTTTCGGTCCATGACTGGAATGGATACAATGTTTTTGTGCCCCTTGGGCAAAACAAGTACATCTTCTAAAGTCAAAACAAAACCGGATTCTAAACCCAAAAGAAGTGATCCTATGTCGGTCGCCTCGACACTATGCCCGCTTCCGACTGTGATCATAACTTCTCCATCTCCAAGCTTCCTACTTTGTTCCAGATCCTGATTGACGGTACAAATATGAGAACTAGCACCAGAATCAAGTATCCAGGAAGTAGAAAATACAGTAGCAGAACAATTTGTTTCCAAAACTAAAAGTTCTGTACCTGAAGTGCCATGAAGAATCGGATAGTCTCTAGCCCAGTGGCCTAGCTCACTGCACTTGAGACAAGCATCCTTCTTCTTCTTGTTCTTCGGAACCATCGGGGCCTTGCCCTTTCCCTTAAGGTCCTTAGCTTGCAGTCCAGTCCGCTTCTTGGTCTTTTTCTTTTTATTCTTAGACCTCCGAGGTCCAGAAGAAATCACAAGAGCAGACTCCTTCATCCGTGGAGTCTTCATCTGAGACTGAGCGGTCAGAAGTTTGTTCATTAGCCCAGCTAAATTACATGCAATCTCATTGCATTTGAAGTTCATAACAAACTGTGAGAAGGAATCAGGGAGAGACTGTAGGATAAGGTCGGTTTGGAGAGAAGTATCCATTTTAAAATCAAGAGCCTCCAATCTCTCGATCATGGATATCATTTTGAGGGCGTGTTCCCCAACCTTCTCACCTTCCTTCATCCTTGCACCGAAAAGTTGCTTGGATATCTCATATCTAGCGATTCACGTGCTCACCATAAAGTTCGGTTAAGTGAGATAGAATCTGCCTAGCAGAAGTCATTTTCTCATGAGCTCTCTGAAGCTCATTAGACATGGAAGCCATCATATAAGCATGGACTTTCACGTCATCCTTAACCCACTTTTCGTGGTTTTCAACCTCTTCCTGATTGGCTCGGGTCCGCACAGGAGGCGCCGGAATGTCCGTCTCCAAGACGTATCCCAGTGCCTCTATACTGAGGACAATCATCGGATTGCGGAGCCAATCCACAAAGTTAGGTCCCATTAAGGTGTTCTTTTCTTGTTGCACTGCGAGTGGATTCATTGTCATATTGAGATTTGAGTCTGCATTAAGTACGATAGATTAATTAGTGACTCATTTAATTATGTTCTGAGTATAGAATTAAGGTCTTTTCTATTCTTGTTACCCAGCTCCCACTATTTTTTATCGGAATAACACACTCCCATGTGAAATCCGGAAGTATCGTCGCTCTACTTCATAGTGGTGATCGAGTTCTTTATAAATCTTAATAGAGGGCAACCGAATAGGTTTCTAGTCTATTAAAAGTGATGTCCAACACCAACCCATCTAATGGATGATTTGATCTTCTTTTTCCCCTTGTTCATTCCCCTCAACCTATACGGTTTCTATGGTTCGTGAACAAGTTAAGTTTATACCATCGACGCAAATCAGTTTCACAATTGAATCTTATCCGGCAACCTATCAGGTTTCTAGGGATAAAATTTGCTCCAACCGAAGACATCCAATGCGCTCCCGATAATTTATCCGTCCTCCTCGAACGACTACCCCGATAACTCGGAAGCATAGCACATCCGGTTTGGATTTCAATTTCCCGAAAACTCGATGGAGGGAAGGAAAACCTTGAAACCTTATAAACTTAATAATTTATCGTGGGAGAATTTTCGCGATTAGAATTACATTTTGCACATTAATCGTTTAAGTGCGTTTGTGGCATTCATACAATATGAAACAACCATTCACAACCTAGTTGCTACCAACATATGGTTCATGGACCGTTCCTAGAAAACAAAAACTCTGTAATCTAATTACAAATCTTCGTCTTGAATCTTCATCTTCTCAAAATGGATCTTCCTCCGGTCTTCGTCATTACATATAAATTTTACATTGAAAATTGCATCCTAGATACAAATATTTCTAGTAAAATAAATAGGCTCAAAACGGCCTTTACAACCCAATCGAATAAAACGAACGATTCAAAACTAAGTCCATGAACCACATCCCCATTCAAAAAGCATTCATCCAATAAATACTATATAAATGGAAAGCGTAGAGATACATTGATCCAATCAACAATGCGAACCGATCCAATCGATTCACACAATTAGTAATATGATAACGTTCAAAATAATTCGGTCGACCATAAATATTCCAATTAATCAAATTTTCCTTATAAAATGAAATACCACAAATCATTTTAATCATATTAAATCCAATTTAACTCGAGGGAGATTAATTTTCAAGAATACACGAAAAAATCGAGCCGGGGCGAAAAAAGGCCTGCCATGGCCGAAGTCATCGACGGCAAGATGCCGCATGTGCCTGGCATGGCCGATCACGCCGGCAGCTTACGGCCGCCGGCCGCCACAGCTTCGCCACGGCCTCGAGCTCGGGCCGCCCCAAGCATGCTGGCCGCCTGTGCCGGGCCGCACAGCCTCGCCGCGGCCTCGCTCCCGACCCCTCCCGACTGGCCCAACGGCATTTCGGGGCTAGTTTTTTGACCGGATATCTAATATCTATATTCTCCAACATTCATATCTTCAATATAAATCATATTTCCAAGAAATTAAGATTTATATTTAGACATAAACTTACGAAAAATATAACTACAACGAACGTAAAAACATATACCACGATTATGACTAAAATGATTCCAAATCATTCACCATCTAATCGAGCATTCCAAATGCCAATATCGTATATACGATCGCAAGACCTACGTTCCGATACCACTTTTGGGATTCGGTGCCTAAAAACAAAGGCCCAGCGGAAGCGGTAAAACAAAAATTAATTCGATCCGAATCCCTACGAGGATCGATCGAGCTACGTATATACGAATATGTAAACGAAAAACAAGAGTCGTAAGAAACTATCCCTCAAAGTCCGTTGATTAAATGGTAACCTTCTCTTGAGCTATTCCCCAAGCTATAGTTTGATCTCTACGAGTTCAATCCGCTCCAAGCCCTTGAACGATCCAACGCCGAAAACACCGCGTCTCTACTTGCCACGCGCCGGAAAGATGATTGGAACAACAACACCCGATTAACCTCTAAGGTTACGTCTAGAATCAAGTGATGAAGCTTTTATTACAACACTCTAAGTGTATAATATATCTCTCAATAATTTTCTCTCAATTTTTCTCCAAGAAAAATGAAGAAGAAGTGAATGAAGAAGATGAAGATGAGTGTTAAACTCAAAGTCTATCTCTCTCTCCCTATCCTCACGTTTGGAAGCTTGTTCAAGCAAGTGATGAGAGTCTTCATTTTATTCCCCATAAAATCCTCCCAAATCAAGACCAAATAATTAAAATGAATTAATTAAAAGATCTTGTTCCCTTGATAATTCAAGTCATCCACCAACTAAGGTGAAGACTATGACCAAAGGAAAGAGGAGGGAAAATGGGATGGCCATCTAGAAGGAGCCGGGATGAGTTCGGTTCGTTTCGGACTCCCGTGAGTCCAAACAGATAAACTCCTATTCCGTTCCGATGTATTTGTGTCGTTTAATTAATCCAATTAATTAATCATATCAAATACAAAATAACATAATTAATTTCTCCAAGAAATAATTATATTCATGAATTAAATTAATCACCCAGTAATATATTTAATTCATTAGGCCGTAAATTAATTTATCCAATAAATTAATTTAGACATCCAATGTACCAAAATCAATTAGACATCCAATGTCCAATAAATTAGATATCCAATATCTAATATTTATAATGAGAGAACAAGCTCGATTCATTCCGTCATCAACCCTATTGCGCGACTCGGTAGGTTCATCTCAGTCAGCAATGGGAGGAACCAAAGAGTAGTAGCACCACCTAGCCAGCCTGGCGGCCTACACTGTACCCCAACTGAGAACGAATGATTGGGATCATTCAAGAACCATTCTGTCGTGAATACCAGTATACGTATAAACCCTTCTTTTAAATGTCCCGATCAAGTTATAGGGTCACGGTCAGTCAAACCCTATCTGTAATTGACGCTATGCATGCGTTAATGCAAATCGAGATTATCGAGCTTTCGTGTATCTAATACAACTAGCTCCAATGCTTTGGCCAAAGACTTATGATCTCATCTGCCAATAACCGCATAGGACATATAACCTGTTCACTAATGGGAGAAAGAATTCTATCTTGGTATTCAGTAGGACCTGCTACTTACCCGTCAAGATGCACGTCGAGGTTGACC
Organism: Orobanche coerulescens; assembly: GCA_033398695.1. Taxonomy (NCBI): domain Eukaryota; kingdom Viridiplantae; phylum Streptophyta; class Magnoliopsida; order Lamiales; family Orobanchaceae; genus Orobanche; species Orobanche coerulescens. The sequence continues at coordinate 62,864,159 of CM065802.1, forward strand.
CCCACCTCCCGGTTTATAGGGTCGAACTACTCTAATGAAAATCATGACGTCACAAGCACATCCATACTAAATCCTCAAGTCGAAGGTTCATGAATACCTATCACAACCTTTCGATTACGTCATTGACTGTCCCAGAGTGAAATCCGTGTGACGAATCGAGGGTGAGTCGGTTCGAGTATACTAATCCAATTAGCATACCTATAACGTGTGCTCCCACTAACCATTAGCGTTCATCAGGCACTCTCCATGTCAAAGAACACGTCATACAAGTCTTCACATAAACTTAATGCCCAGTCAAGTTTCATCGACTTGCGAACGATTAAGTATTTGAGCTATAAACCTTTCCAGTGCCGACCTCCTTATCCAATAAAGAGTGGAACGTTTTGTTCTCAAATACATAGACTAGTTTCTATACGTATATTTACGAGTTAGGAACGCTAGTAACTACCAGTAAATAAAGAAACATTCATTGCCTTATATAAATGATTTACATAATTACAAGTACAATACCCTCACTCAACATCCTCTGAATGGCATTCGAGGGCATATTCCTAACAGTTTCAACCGTGGTGTGCCGGGGGCATGCACGTACCAATTGTCCTTCTCGTCAGTAATGCATTTCAAGTGTGGACCCGAGAGACACATGATCCAGTTTCGCGAGTTGGGTTCCAAGTCTTTCGGGGCGTGAACTTCAGTACAGATATCAGGATCGACTCTAAGAGGCCCATGCGAAATGTTTCCATCAGCTGCTTTTATGTTGTTGCCTTGTTTCCTTTATTGTGAGTAGCGGGGACGACCTTCTTTTATAAGTGGCCGAATGTAATACCCGTATTGTTTTTAGACTTCTGCATTTCCTCTTTCTCAAGTCTATCGACTCGCTCGTGTTTGTTGATACTTTCTTAACTTGTTCTGTATTTTGGTTTCATCGTTTGAACGAGCTGTGATCTTGTTTTGGGTCGATCTGGTTGTCACTGTGACCCTTCCGAGTTCGGTTCGATTCTTGTGAACCTTGTCTGGAAGTAACATCTTTTGGTTCAACTAGTTCTTTTATTTGAAGTGGATCGGATTTTGAACTTCTGTATTTTCGACTTTGTCGACTCGTTTATGTTCGTTGACATTTTCTGAGCTTGTCCTGTCCCTTGTTTTTGTTGATCGAACAAGTGTGGTATTGTTTCATAATAACTCGTTTGACGTTGTGACTTTTCAATTGCTATTCCCTTTCCTGTAGATCTCATGTGAATGCACATCTTGTTGCTTTCATCGGATCATATCTTGTCTCGAGTGGAGACGTGAACCTGGGAGTTGTTGTTTGAATTTTATTGTTCTTCGTGATTCGAACATGATTGTTCAAATTTTGTTGTCTCGATCGTTTGATTGTTCGGTTTTTCTTGATCTCGTTTCGTGAATGTTGAACGTTCAGACTCCTTCGTAATTCCCTTAAGTTCGGGAAATTAGTCTCGTTTTCGATCTTCCAACCCTTGGGCGGTGGAATTCTGTATTTGTTCAGCGATTGGCTCGCGTTTTGATTGATGTACCGTTGGGGTGGTCAATCGTGTTGATTTTCGTTCATTGTGTTTTGTGATTGTTTGGATAATCGACTTGATTGTATTATCTGTTTGATGATACTTGTCACTTGTTGGTGTTATTATGTATCTACCGGTGGCGTTGTGTTGGTCGTCGTGGAGCGGGTTTTCACGCTGTATATTCCTTTGCGCTGCTTGTAACGTTTCGCCGTTGGGCGTAAGTTACGCGTTTCTTGTGTATCTCGTTGAGTTTTCCTGGCGGGATATTGCTCCTCCCTACTTGTTTTAAGTTTCGGGATGAAACTTCTTTTAAGGAGGGTAGAATGTAATATCCGCAATTTCGGATTTCCGATAATTTTCATTTTTCGGTGGATGTCCGTTTTGACGACTCGCTCATGACCGTTTCGTCATTATGAGAATGATTAATTCTACACTTTTTGACATCCGAGTTCGTTTCGGTGCCGTTTTGTTGAGTTCCGTGCTTTTTAGCGACTTTTCCGCACTTGAGTTCGATTCTTGCGAATCTCGTTCAAAACTGCTGTTTTGAGTTTCCCGTAAGTCCGTTTAACTTTCTTAGATGTGTTGTGAGCTTCATATTGGTGTTTCGATCGTGTATCATGTATTTCGGACGTTTTGGGCCATTTTCGTAATTTCCCAAAGTTTGGGGTAATTACTTTCCGTTGTCGAATTTCGAGACTTCGGGTGGTCGGAATCGTGTGTTCTCTTAGTGCTCGAATTCGTATTTGCGAGTACTTCGTAACCGTATCTTCGATTCGTATTCAGGTTCGTGTTTCGGGGTCGTTCGGGCCGTCGGAGTTGGCCCCGACCGAGTCATGGCCGGCGATCTGGGCCTGTGCCGCACCGCCGAGTTACGTCCGGTAGTGCTCGGCCGTTACGTACGTAAGGCCGGTTACGTACGTAAGGCACTGGCCGGTAACGTACGTAACGTTTCCGGCATTTCTAGGCAGTGAGTCGGCCATGGCCGGTTACGTACGTAAGCCATGGCCGGTTACGTACGTAAGGCGGCCAGCAGGCAGCCTATTTAAGGCCCTGCAGTCGGGTTTTTCACCCATTTTCTCATTCTCTTCCTTCTCTTCCGCGGCTCGAGTTGTGGGAATCATGGAAAGATGTTGTTGGAAAATCAATCCATGAAGTCTTGGAGTTCATGTCATCAATCATACATCCTATAACATCCTCCGATCTACCGAATCAGGTCAGATTTCCTAGAAATCTAGTTTTGGGGAATTTGGGTGTTTTGGTTGTTTTAATCCGTTTAATCCGATTTAACTCAGGATTATGACGGATTGATGATTATTTAGATATATTATATCATTTCCTTTATTATTCCATGGCTGGGTCGTATCGATTCGTTGTTTTGGTCGAGTTCTTGATCGACGCCTTGAAGGTGTCCGGTAGAATGTCTTAGAGGGGTTTTCGGACGTTCTACGATTATTCCTCCTCGTATGATCATTGATTTATTAATTATATGTTGTTAGGGTCGAGTTTCTTGCGAAGAAACCAAGTTGAACCCTTCCGTTCGTTGTCGTTTTCCTTTTCGAAAGCATCGGGCGTTTCGAAGCTTTTCGGTTGAGCCGTGTCCGTCGGGATACTTGCGTGCCGATTTTGAGGCAAGTACCTTGTCCATATAATTCTTGTTTTGTGGATATGATAATTGGTGATCGTCTAAATGTGTTTGTTTGGTCGTTTGAAAATTATTTCAAAAGATTCGATTAGCCTTGTTAAAGGCTCTCTTTCAAAACGCTTGTGTTTTGTAATTGTGTGGGTTGTAAGTGACTACGTGGATCCTTTGGATATGTTTGGAGTTTATATGGTGTTTGATAATGCGTGTGTACGTATATGGCTTCATTTCAGTGTATTGCGGTTTTGACATGATGTGATGTTAGTTGTTACTCCTTTGAAAGGAGGTTGCGATGCTTAATGTTGTTTGGCTTCATAATCGATTATTGTTGTGTGCTTGTTATACGTGATGTGCCTCCGGGTAGGATTGTTGAATCTTCAGGATCTATACTTGCTAGTATGGGTCGGGCGAGACCGTAGGGTTATCCAATCCGGGTATGTCTTGCGGAGACTCCGAGGTTCGTGGCTTGTTAGCCCGATGCCGAGATAACTAGTGGGGTTTGCGGGGACTCCGCGGTTCGTGGCTTGTTAGCCCGATGCCGGGATAACTTATGGTTGTGATATGGTTGTGGTTTGTGTGTGATTTGTTTCGCTAGCCAGCTCGGGAGGGTCCTTAGAGGCCTCGAGTGGGATTCGTGGCTTCGTCCCGGTCCTAGGCGATGCGGGTGTGTGATTTGTTTCGCTAGTTAGAGGCCTCGAGTGGGATTTGTGGCTTCGTCCGGGTCCTAGGCGATGCGTGTGCGTGATTAAGTTGTGTTGATATTATGTCAGTCGAGGACACGTGACTTGGGTTTTGGCCCTGTAAATTGTTGTCGGTTTTCTATGTGTGAAAACAAAACCTTTGGGATGTGACCCTGTTGATTTTGGAAAGAGAAGGATTTGATAATCCTAAATTGTTTTCCATTAAAACTCCCGAGGGTATTTTAAACCATTTTGCAAACCATTCTCGTTATTTGTGATCTTTCGGATTTGGAAAGTTTTACTCAAACTCTTGCCTCGGGAAGTATTCGTTTCGTTGTATTTGAATCTTTGAGGATTCCTAGTTATTATTATTCTTGGAACTTGAATTATATGGCTCGTATTTGCACCTTGTATTTGCACTAGCAAAACAGTGGAGTTTTGCTAACCCCCGAGTATTCGGGGGGTGGATGTCTGTTTTTGCATTCAGGTTTTGGGAGCATAACACAGGGTCGGCGCGAAGGATGATGAGAGATGATCGATACTAATCACATGAGGAACCGTACGTTGTTGCATTGGTTCAATTGTATTTTATTTCCGCTGCAGTATATTTTTCCCCGTTGTACGGGAGTTTTTGTATTCGACCCCTGCGTGGGCATGTAATGTGTTTGAGTTGTATGTATTTATTGAATGACCAAGACGGTCTACTGAGTTATTGTAGCCTTAAAGGCATCGTCGAGTTGTTCGCTAGTTGTTACCAGCCTGGTAGATCCTTGAGGAAAGGTTCTACGGCGTGTAATATCCCTGAACGGATTGGGGGTGTTACACCTACTTGTTTTAAGTTTTGGGACGAAACTTCTGTTGTTGCCCGAAATATTTATCCGAAGATGAAATACTGCTGGAATGGACGGACAACAAACAAGGTTGCGGGAGCACTTTCCGTGGGGGTGTGAATAACACTAGATTTGCCGGGTTTGTTAGGCCCGGGCTTGAATGCTCTCGCGAGATGTTATTAATACAAATATTCATGGATACAAGTATTAACGTGAGAATCTAAGTACAATGAGTGTAAAAAGATCCTATTATCCAGCTCTTGAGCGAAGCTTTGGTGTTCTTGCTTCTCGGCCGATCGTCTTCTGTGTGAGAGAGGCTGAGAGAGAAGAAGGAACCGAGAGATAGCTGTTGCCAAGAGTAGGAGAAAGCCAAGTTGTGAGTATTGCTTCTGTATTGTGCGTGAACAGCGAGAATGATAGAGAGTTAGACCAGTGCAGGGAGCCTTCTATTTATAGGGGCTGAGATGCCTTGTTTCCTAGCGGGCGATCGCCTTTCGTCCAATATAATAATGGGGCGATCATCTTTAAGTCACATGGGCTGTCTGCCTAAAGTCCAAGGCTGCTGCTGGCAGCCAGCTGTGCGGTCCAATGAGGAGCCAGCACGCGTCCGGAGTTGCTGTCACAGGCGGTCCTACTGACACCTTCCGGCGGGCCTGTCGGCACTGCACATGTGTTCTGTCTTGAGCTTCGGCCATTGACGACTGTGTAACACCCCAAACTAGGTGGATATTACAGTGCCGTGGACCCCCAACTGGGACCCACCAGGCGAATGAAAACTGATGAATTAAATAATATAATTGTAGTACCGAACCACATTATATTACCAAATACTCCGATGAGGAGCTTAAGTACAATACACCAGGACAATACAAAATACTAGTATATTTTATATGAAGATAAAATACACCACCCTGAATAAATAAACATCTCAAACGGAATTTGCAGCGGAAATACAAATGACTGAAATGACTGAAATAACTAAAATAACTGAAATGACTGGGGCCCCGTACTAGTATCACTAGGACTCCTCGCCGTCAACATGCTCCTCCCATGCCTTTGCCTTTCCGTGACCTGAAAACAAAATCCCCCAACGGGGTCAGTTACACAGAACAACAATCCCCAAGGGTTGAAAATACACAATCATGATATATCTGAAATTATGAAATATCCTTAGTTATGAATTACGCTGAAGAGGAGTATCATAGTACGCCCGTAATGTTTTGTGCAAGTGTACAAGACGAATGACCGGACACACCCGTCCTTGTACCTAATTAGTCTCACGGAGGTAAGCGTTACCGTGTGCACGGTCCAATGTATCGGTGAACCCAATACATGACCATCGTGTGCCCGACTAAAAATTCCACACAACCATACCCTGCCACGCAATATGAACCCAGAAGGTCATATGAACGAGAATGACCACAATGAATATCAATGAATAATAATTCGACAAGGCCAAGAATGACTCACCGAGATGAAAATAATAGTGATGTGATTGATAACTCAATGAAATGATTGGAACCGTCGTTCCTCGTGAATGAAGTGATTATTCGACAATTACAAGTCTTAGTACGGTTAATACAATGATGAATGAGTATGATTATGAATGAACAACAACAAAAGGAATGAATATCCTTTTAACCGAGTAAGAATCAACTTACACAACACCGGTGACAATTATCCTTCCACGAACAACGTCCTAATTGAGATATCGGTCGCTCGAACAACCTTGAATAATACAATTACCAACAATCCATTCAATATACGAATCAAACACGAATATAACGAACTCAAAATGTCGATACGATTAAACCAAGTTCATTGGGGCATTATATCGAACACTTTGTGGCCAAACTTCGATTGTTTATAACCAAGCCTCAATAATACCAACATCAAATCCCCAAGAAGTGTTTCAAACCAACAAAACATCTTCAATATGATCAATAATCCATTATGAATATCCAAAATCGTGATTTCAACAACAATTAATCGAAAACCCCCAAATCCAACTCAATATTCAAAGTGTTCATGAATAATCCTTCAATAATCCAATGAATAATCAAACATGTCCATAATCATGTGTATATCACTTTATACAACACGATCTTAACATCCAAAACATCATATCTCAACACAAAAACGAAATCCAAGAGGTTTGATGAATATTACCTTTGAAGATCCAAGTACTTTAATCCGATGAAATAGCATTAGATCGACTATCCGGGCTTCACGATCGAAAGGAAATGAAGAAAATCAAACCCTCAAGTGATGGATGATGAAAAGTTTCTCTCCTCAAGCTCTCTCTCTCGTATGGTTGAAGAAAAGGAAGAAAATGAATGAATCTCGCTGAAAAAATGCAATTATAGCGCTGACTGCACTGTGTGCCACGGCCCGGCCGAAGTGTGCCGCGGCACAGGGCCAAAAACAGCCCCTAGCGATCGGCAGCGTGCCGCGGCCCAAACGAGTGTGCCGCGGCAGGGACTCGGCAGTGTGCCGCGGCCCCGTCGGCATGTGCCGCGGTCCACGGTACAGAGAGGTTGGCCGATAAGTTGCAACACGAGTGTTCCGCGGTCCGGACGAGTGTGCCGCGGCAGTGACTCGGCAGTGTGCTGCGGCCCTGCCGGAATGTGCCGCGGCGCACAATACAAGCTGCTCGGCCAAAAACTGGAACATGTGTGTGCCGCGGCGCACACTCCTTGTGCCGCGGCCCACACCCCCCTTGAGTCCTAAAATGACGAAAAATGATCCGGGAAGAGAATAAAAGCAATAAGAATCAATATTTGGGAAACAATAACACGAAATGGAAGTACGTAAACCCCAAAACGGTGGTTCCAAGCCATGATTACAAGGATTCGCCCAACAAAACACAATTCGAACAATGAGGAGATTAGAAATGACATGAACTCCAACGTCAACAACGACTAATGAACCAATTACCACGATCAAGATAATACTCTTGTCTCGATTCCCGAGTAAGGTTGAAATAATGAACAATATCGATACACAACTCGAAGTTATTCCGAACGGTGAACACGGGTGAATGATTATAACGAGTGAAAAAAAATTACATAATGACAATTACCGAATGAAATTACTGAATGATAATGACTGAATTACAACCGGGTATTACATACACCCCCCCTTAAAAGAGTTTCGTCCACGAAACTAAGGGTCAAACAACTCGGGATAACTCTCCCGCATACTATCCTCGATTTCCCAAGTAGCCTCTTCGACTCCGTGCCTAGACCACTGAATTTTAACCAAAAGAATCGCCTTATTCCTCAACTGTTTGATTCTCCGCTCTAAGACTCGTATGGGACGCTCCTCATACGAATAATCATCCGCGATCTCGATTTCGTCGAACTGAAGTATGTGACTTGGGTCGGCAACATACTTCCGCAACTGAGAGATGTGAAACACATTATGAATTCGGCTCAACGTCGGAGGTAAGGCCAAACGATAAGCTAGCTCGCCTACTCGTTCCAAAATCTCAAACGGTCCAATAAATCTCGGACTCAACTTCCCCCATTTTCCGAAATGGAAAATGCTTCGACTCGGGGACACTTTGACCAAAACGTGGTCACCCGTCTCGAACTCTAGTGGTCGACGACGATTGTCTGCATAAGATTTCTGTTGACTCTGAGCGGTCAACAAACGACTCCTGATCAAAGCTACCTTCTCACGGGCGGCTATAAGCATATCGGGCTCGGTGCCGATTGATTCTGATAAGTCGTCCCAACACAAAGGAGATCGACAACGACGACCGTACAAGGCTTCGTAAGGTGCCATCTTAATCGAAGCATGCCAACTATTATTATACGTGAACTCGACCAATGGGAGTTGAGCTTCTCAATCGTCTGTCCAATCGAGGACGCATGCCCTCAACATGTCCTCTAATGTATGAATAGTCCTCTCTGATTGCCCGTCGGACTGAGGATTAAGCTGAGTTCCCATAGCACGATGAACTGATTTCAAAAAATGAGACACGAATTGCCCGTCACGATCAGAAACGATACTCTTAAGAGTACCGTGCAGTCTCACTATCTCTTTGATGAACAGCTGGGCAAGTCTCTCGAGACCCCACGTATCCTTAATCTCAAGGAAATGAGCTGATTTAGTTAAGCGGTCCACAATCACCCAGATCGTATTTATACCACGATGACTCATCGGCAAACTCATGATGAAATCCATAGAAATGTCTTCCCACTTCCACTCTGGAATGGGGAGAGGTTTCAGCATACCCGCCGGTCGCTGATGTTCAATCTTGACTTGTTGACAGGTTAAGCATCTCGAAACAAATTCTGCGAATTCTCGCTTCATATTACTCCACCAGTAATTTTGTTTCAAGTCCTTGTACATCTTGCTAGACCCCGGATGAACAGAATAAGGGGTACCATGAGCTTCTCTCAAAATCGAGTTTTTCAACTCGTCATTCGCCGGTACGCATAACCGATTCTTAAAATGCAAAAGTCCATCCTCGTGGATCACAAAGCCAGGGGCTTTCCCCTGAGCCACATCCTCACGGATGCGCAACAATGATGGGTCTGTACCCTGATTCACCCTGATTTCCTCCTCAAGTGGCGATGAAATCTATAACATGCAAAGTTGCCCTTGCACTCGCTGAATCCAGACCTCGATCTCGGGTCTAAGGAATTCCTGTTGAAGCTCTTTCTGAACTGTTAAACGAGCAAGCATCTGCTCCTAAACGGACTTACGACTCAAGGCGTCGGCGACAACGTTCGCCTTGCCCGGGTGGTAAAGGATCTCGATATCGTAATCTTTGATTAGTTCCAACCACCGTCTCTGTCGCATATTTAACTCCTTCTGAGTAAATATATACTTTAAACTCTTATGATCAGTGAAGATCTGACAGGTGACGCCATAAAGGTAATGACGCCAAATTTTCAACACAAAAACCACGGCTGCTAACTCCAGGTCGTGGGTCGGATAATTAACCTCGTAAGGTCTCAATTGTCGTGAAGCATAAGCAATAACCTTCCCATTATGCATGAGCACACATCCGAGACCTTGCCCGGACGCATCACTATAAACCACAAATCCTTCCGTGCTTTGCGGCAAGGAAAGTACAGGTGCTGAAATTAACCGGCTCTTGAGTTCCTCAAAACTCCGCTGACATGCGTCGGACCACGTGTATTTCTTATCCTTTCGCAAAAGGTTCGTCAAGGGCTGAGCGATTTTAGAAAATCCTTCCACAAACCGCCGATAATAACTGGCTAATCCGAGAAAGCTTCGGATTTCCTTAACATTTTTCGGAGGTAACCAATATTGGATAGCCTCCGTCTTCTGAGGATCAACACGCACTCCATCTGATGAAATTACATGCCCGAGAAAAGTCACTTCGGACATCCAGAACTCACACTTGGAAAACTTTCCATAAAGTTGCTCTCGTCTTAACATGTCGAGAACCTGATGAAGATGAACCTCGTGTTCCTCTCGGTCACGATAATAAATCAAAATGTCATCGATGAAGACAACAACAAACTGATCCAAAAAGTCGATGAAAACACGATTCATTAACTCCATGAATACCGCAGGTGGATTAGTTAGCCCGAACGGCATAACTACGAACTCATAATGACCATAGCGTGTTCGAAACGCCGTCCTCGCGATATCCGACTTCGAATCCGCAACTGATGATATCCAGATCTTAAGTCGATCTTGGAAAATACTGAAGCTCCCTGAAGTTGATCTAAAAGATCATCAATACCGGGTAAGGGATACTTATTATTGATCATCACCCGGTTCAATTCCCGGTAATCAATACACAAGCGGAACGAACCATCCTTCTTCTTGACAAACAACACTGGTGCTCCCCACGGGGATACACTCGGATGGATATAACCTTTCTCGAACAATTCCTCAAGTTGATTCTTCAACTCCTGCATTTCGGTCGGGGCCATCCGGTACGGTGCCTTCGATATCGGGGACGTACCGGGCTCCAACTCAATCGTGAATTCCACATCTCTCTGTGGAGGCAAACCAGGTAACTCGTCTGGAAAAACATCGTCATATTCCCTCACTACCGGAATATCCGTCAACATTACTGATGATTTCTCGGTTTTGGTCATATAGCACTAATAACCAACACACCCCTGACTGAGTAACCTCACTGCTTTCATCAAATTAATAACTCTTCCAGAACAGTTGGGATTACCTCCCTGAAGCACACATTCAACCCCATCGTCTGAAATGATAGTGACCATACGCTTACGGACACTAATGATGGCATCGTGACGATCCATCCAATCAATACTCAAAATGACATCGTCCCTCGGTAAATCTACCACGATTAGGTCCGCTGGCCATACACGACCATGAAGCTGAATCGGACAATTCTGAATCTCATAATTTCCAATAATTCGTCTACCATCAGGTAGACTAATGATATAAGGTTCACAACTAGTAGCACTACCCAGACGTAGTCTACTCAAACATGACTCGGAAATGAATGAATGTGATGCACCAGTATCAAAAAGGGTACACACAGGTTGAGATAGAATATCGAGTGTACCTGAGATCATTCGGGCCTCTAGATCATCGGTCTTCTTCATCTCATAAATCCGGGGCTTGCTCGTCCCGGCACCGGATGCTCCCGTCTGATGGCTAAAGGCTCCACATTTATTCGATCCTGTCATCTTGAACGACGCAGACTGAGTGGCCTGATTTTGAACAACTGACTGTTTTGGGGCCTGAGATGACGCTGGAGTAGGTTTGGAGTCCCTACGGCAAAAACGGGCCTTATGCCCAGCAATCCCACAGTTATGACACGTGATAGTCTGTCTCGGACACTTGGTGCTGAGATGACCAAGATCCCCACAGTTAAAACAGGTGATGGCCGAACTGGCCGCTCGTGACTGAGATTCCGCGGGTTTAGGCGTCATAGGAGGTCGCTCAGAAAAAGTAGAGCCCACCCGAGGTTTCTTGAAAGTGGCCTGACTGCCGTCAGACTGATTATGGTTCTTGGATTTTTTGCTAGCAGATGAAGGTTGCTGCTTAGCATTCTCCTTAGCAGTAAGCTCATAGGTAAGAGCTTTCTCAATGAATTCGGCCAACGTGGTGCAATTATGATTAAGCAATTGTAGTCTCATACGAGGTTTCAGCCTCTTGCTGAAATACTTAATCTTATCCGCCTCGGAATGAATGATAGATGAGGCGAACGGAATGAAATTTCTCGGCAATGGCGAGAACATCCTCGTCTGCTGAGGGGTCGGGAGTGAGTAATTCTGACAGCTTGGCCTCTCTGAGTGGGGCCGGATAATACCTCTCCATCATGAGAGTCTTGAATTGATCCCAAGTACATGATCCGTCGGTGGGCTTCAACGATAACCACCAAGAATGAGCGCTCTTACCCAGGTAGTAAGCCGCAACTGAAACTTTGTGTCCTTCAAGACACTCCACCATCGCAAATAACTTCTCGAAATGTTCGAGCCAATGAACAATATCCGCCGACTCAGATGAGCCTTCAAAAATAGGTGGCCTTTGGCGAGAGATGTCGCCGATGATACTGCTCACATTCCTCTCTTGCCTCTGAGGTGGCGGCGGAGGAGCCTGTTGATTTTGATTAGCTGAGTTATGCATCGTCTCCATCAGTTGTGCCATCTGCGTCATTTGGGCCATCATGCCCTGCATAAAAGCGAGTGGGTCCACCCGAACACCTTCTGACTGAGATGTATCCCGGGTACGACTCCCCGATAGTGAATGATCACGTCCAGGTGAATGAGTGGCAGCATTGCTGCTCGATGAATTAGCATTGTTCCTTGCGTTCGCACGTGTATTCACGCGAGCTCTCGGGATTCGGCCTGCACCACGGCCTCGTCCTCCGCGTCATCTTCTTGCTCTCTCCATACTGAAGAAGTAAAGTCACATGATGATTATATTCCCCGCATGAATATCACGTTATGATTATGACATGAGATGATGAAAATGAGCATACACGCTCTAACACATTGATTACATGAATGATTAACTGAGGTGACATGATTATCTGATGAAATTATTGAAATGATTATCTTGAACAAGTTAACAAGATTAATGATATGATCTTCCAGATCAACAACCGAGTAATGAAATGAATTGAGTGATTAATGAGTTAACATGACCGTCCTAGTCGAAATGAAAATGATGATTGAGGATGGTTAACTGATGAATTATGAATGAATTATTGCCAGAAATTATACCATGGCGTTAGAAATCTTACAGTTCTTGGTCTGATTGGCTCGGCATTTGCACAGGTCACACGTGACGTGAAAGTCCAATGATACTAGTCCGATGACGATGATTTCAAATGAGACATGACTCGGAAGGTAGTATTCAAAACCACGCTCCGATACCAACTCTGTAACACCACAAACTAGGCGGATATTACAGTGCCGTGGACCCCCGACTGGGACCCACCAGGCGAATGAAAACTGATGAATTAAATAATATAATTGTAGTACCGAACCACATTATATTACCAAACACTCCGATGAGGAGCTTAAGTACAATACAGAATACTAGTATATTTTATATGAAGATAAAATACACCACCCTGAATAAATAAACATCTCAAACGGAATTTGTAGTGGAAATACAAATGACGGAAATGACTGAAATGATCAAATGATCAAATAACCTAATGACCGGGGCCCCTACTAGTATCATCAGGACTCTCGCCGTCAACATGCTCCTCCCGTGCCTTTGCCTTGCCGTGACCTGAAAACAAAATCCCCCAACGGGGTCAGTTACACAGAACAACAATCCTCAAGGGTTGAAAATACACAATCATGATATATATGAAGTTATGAAATATCATTAGTTATGAATTACGCTGAAGAGGAGTATCATAGTACGCCCGTAATGTTCTGTGCAAGTGTACAAGACGAATGACCAGACACACCCGTCCTTGTACCTAATTAGTCTCATGGAGGTAAGCGTTACCGTGTGCACGGTCCAATGTATCGGTGAACCCAATACATGACCATCGTGTTCCCTGTAGGTCACAAGTCGTCCAGGAACAAGTCTAGAAGGGGAGGTGAATAGACTTGTTGAAACTCTTAAACTCTTTTTCACGAAGAGTGAGTTTCTTCAGCTGATAGGTAAACAAATGACTTGGAGTCGTTTGTTCTTTAATATATGCGGAAGTCAGCTGATGACGAATAGAAAGCAACTAATGAAACACTTAACAATGAATGCACCTGTTAAAGTATGATGCAATAAAACAGTAAAGAACGCAGGCGATTATAGTGGTCTCAGAGGTGGGGTAATCCTCTACTAATCCACTTTTCTCCAAACCAGTTGGAGATGAATTCACTATAATTCTCAACCAGTGATAAATATTACAGTGATTCAAACAAAACTACAACAGCTTCCACCAGTGGAAATCCGTGCCGTTGTACCACACTTGACTGCCTTGCACCTCTTGATCCTCGATCCTTGGATGCCTTTACAGTCTCTTAATTTCAACCAGTGAAGTACCCCGAACTCAGGATTATAGACAAGAGTTTTTGTCTTTTCCAACTAAGAGCTTCTTTAAGTATGAACTTTTAGAACCGCTCTTTTCTCGATGCTGTATTTCGCTTTTTGATAGCTTGAATGCTTTGATCGCTTGAAAGTTTGTTAGCACCGATTATCATAAGGTAAGGTTGTGTTGTGTGCTCAGCTTCAAATTCTTCGGATATATAGAGGTCACGATCTCTGAGCTTTTTCCTTATAGCCGTTGCAAGTCTTTTTTGAACAAATCCGTCTGTTGGAGGGAGACTTCTTTGTTAAATCTTTTCTGAACGTTGCAAGGCTGGATTCCCATATTTTAATCTATCTTCCGACCGTTGTGAATACTCTGCATGTGATGCGCCGAATCTTTTGAATATAAAATGATTAAAGTCTTCAAGGTGGGTCTGGATGATTTATTTAAATCATATCTCTTGCGGGAATCACTCCAATTTGTCTCTTCACGTTGCATGTGACTTTCCGTAATACTTGACTTTTCAACGCATGCTGACGTGGACTTGGAGTACTTGGCTGACTTCGACTAGGCTGATGAGAAGTTAACATCTCTGCAGTTTGGACCTCTCTGATATTCACTGTTTATGACTTGACTGATCAGGTGACTTGTCTGAGGTACCTTGGCTGCAGTCTGGTCAAACATCCCTGATAATTTTTGTTGACCAGAACTACTCTGACTTGACTCGGCTGATCCTCTCTGATGGACTTAGCTGTACTTAGTACTTAGCCGGTTTTTAGCCTAACTTATTTTTGGCCTATAGAAGATACTCATTTGGTTCTTCTTTACATTTTGCCAAGTTTTATACTTAACATACTTGGCCTATGGAAGATACTCATTTGGTTCTTCCTTACATTTTTGCCAAGTAATAAACATTTGAATTTATACTGATGACATCATCAAAATCTAACAAGTATTCCTAACAAATTCCCCCTATTTTGATGATGGCAAAACTTTAAACAAGTAATCAAATGATCAAGTCTGCACTTAAGTGCAAGACACAGACTAAAGTCAGTCTAATTTTTGAGACAACTAGGAATTGTCATTCAAAAAGACTGTTATAAAATTAATTTTACAAGTACATGGATGAATTTTACAAGAAAAGTTTCAAGTACATAAATCATTATAAGTACAAAAAGTATGTGAAGGTCATCTGCCTCTTCCTCTGCCTCTTCGAATAGGATGTTTGGCAGGTCTGAAGGGTTTAGCTCCGATTGGTCTTGTCTTGACTGGGGCAAGACCATACTTCCTTTTCACGACAAGAGCTGCGAAGGCTTGCTCTTCTTGGGATGAAAATTTGTTCTCAAGACATAGCTTCTTGATTTTCCTTTGTAGCGTAAGTTCATCCAACGCACCTCCTCTTTCCAAAGTAGGAGGATATTTGGAAGTAAATGGAGGGATCATGGGATAGGCGTTTAGTTTCTCAGCATGTTTCTTCAGAATAGCCCAGAGCTGTGGATGAGCTTCTTCCATGAAATTTATGAAGATCTGCTGTGGGGAGAGATTATCATCCTGGAGTATTTCCCATATGTAGTAGTCTCTGATAAACTTCTTTCTTGCATATCCCCACATTGCCAGGGCTTCATATGGAACAAAATCCTCCACAAACCACAACTCCTTTCCTTCCCACTCTAGAGTAGGCTCAAAACCTCCTCTAGTCCTCCTCTTCTTGCCTTTAGGCTGGTCAGCCTGTTTTTCTGGATCTGATCCTCCCTTTCTTTTGGCTGAGGATGTCCCAGCAGTGATCATCTGGACATCCTGCCTTTTCCTCGATCTAAACACCTTCCTTATCTCTTCTTGATCATTTCCTTTCCCCTGCATTCTCTCTTCCCCCTTTTTGCCAGCATCAACTAGGGTAGTCAATTGCTGCTCCATTCTGCTCATCCAATCAGACATGCCAAATGGCATTCTGTTGTTGGTAGGGGGAGGAGGCTGAGGAACTTCTCTCTGCGGCAAAGTGTCAATCTTTGCATTGATGGTTTGGAGGTCAGGAGTGACCTGAGATGCCAGCATCTCTCCAATCGTATCTTTCACTATCTGTCTGATCAGCTCAGTCACGGCAGGTGAGATCTGAGCTGGTGGAGAGTGCTCTCCTGAGCCTTCTGCAATTGAACCACTGGACTGCAAGCTTCTGTCTGCAGCTGGTACTCCAGATGGGGTCTTCTCTGGGGTCCCTGATCTGGAGTCCTCAGCTAACTCCGCGTCTAGGCTGGTGTACCGGGCAGGTACTACAGTCCTATCTGCAGCTTCTTGTGTCGGCTCTGGCTCCGTCTCCTTTTCTTCTTCTGCCTTCTCTTCCTCTTTCTCCTTCTCTTCCTCCTTTTCTTCTTCAATATTTTCTTTTTCTTTTTCCTCATCCTTTTCTTTTTCTTTTTCAGCTCCTTTATTTCCTCCTTCATCATCATCCTCATCATCATCATTATCATTATTGTCATCATCCTTCCCATCCTTTTCTCCTTCATCATCATTATCCTTTTCATCATCATCATCCTCCTTCTCTCCTTCATCTTGTTCTACTTCTTCTCCTTCTTCTTCTTCATCCTCATTCAACTCTTCTATTTTCTCAACTTCCTCAGGTTGATTTTCAACTAAAATCTTTTCTTCTTTTCTTCTCTCTTCCTGCTCTTCTTCTTCATCGTCTAAAACAACAACTTCTGCATTTTCTTCTCCATCTACCTCCTCAATTCTTATTTCCTTTTCAACTTCCTCCTCAACAGCTTTCTCATAGGATCCATCAAAAATACTAAGCATAATGGAATGGATGAACTGGTCCATGTTGGTTTTAAAATTTGACATGAACCAGTCCTCCTGAAGGATCAAAATTGTGTCTGATGTTTTATAAAAATCTATCAGCACATCCTCCGTGGCTTGGGGATAGTCCCAACCACAGGTGTCAATGAAAGTTTGAAGTTTGACAAAAGATAGGGATTTCAAAAATTTCCATTCTTCAAAAACTTAAAGGAACGATTGTTTTAAGGCTAGAGGTTTAACAAGTTGTAATTGTTCGATGGATAGATTGAAAACATTATTTTCTAAGAGGTTAAAGATATAGTTGGCTTCAGGGATAGAAATTATTAAACCTGCTTCTTCTTCCTCAGAGATGTAGGATGGGGTGAAGACAGCCACAATTTGAGTCTCGAGGGTGCCTGGGGCAGGCTGGTCTTCCAGGGTAGGTGACCTGGCTGTAGGGCTAGCATGATGATCTGACTGCTCTTCCTCACTAAACTGCAGTCTCCTGGGCCTCTTGGGAGAGGGTTCTGGTGATGACTGCATGATAGAAGGTCCTTCAGGGGCTGGTCCTCTTTTCTTAAATCGGACTACTATGGGAGTGTTATCGGACTCAGAGTCTGACTCGAATGCAGTTGGGTTGTTGGCTGCAGGTCGGTCCGACTCTCCTGACGAATAATATATCGGATATGGCCTTGTGTCAGGTAGGTCCTTCAACATCTGGACTGCTCTCCTTGTGCCTCCCAATTTTCTCAGGGTTTCTTGGTCCAGATGACCAAGTCTTTTGTTGGGATGGAAGGGGTCAGTGCTTCCCTTCGCCATGCCTGTCTTTTCCAAGAACCAACTCAGCTGCGTTCCAAATGCCAGCTTGGTTTTAAATCTCTTCTCATCAACAAGCCATTCAGCTTTGTTGACCTCTCGAACGAGTTGCCTAAATATGTAATCTGCCCAATCAATTTCTTCATCTTGAATTAGTGCTCCTAGCACCATGAACTTCACTGACGACAGTTGATCATAACTGCCGGCCATCCCCATTATGATTTTGTTGGTTATATTCAACGCAAAACGATAAACTCTCTTAATCTCACTCCTCTTGGCAGTGAGTTTCAGTTTTTCCAGCTGAATCTCCGTCTTGATCTTCTTCCAGGTTTCGGAAGTAGACTGTTTGAGTGCTTCGACGGCTATGCCACGGTGCTTCATATCGAAAACTGTACGGATCGATTCTCGAGATATGTCGACTTGTCTTCCGCCGACTGTGCTCCGAATTCCATCTTGAATTATACAGGCTTCGCGATAGAACGCGATAACATCCTCCTTGTACAGATGTTGAGGGTTGATGTCCAGGAATGGGTAGATCCCATTGAGCTTCATCGAGCGGATTAGGTTAACCACGTCGTAATCCTCCAGATTTGCTTCCAATAATCCTTCGAAATCGACGACCAGCGAGAAAATAATCTGGCCCTTGACCGCCTTCAGGTTGACGCCTTCGAAGTACGATTCCATTTCTGCAAACACAAGATTTCTTAGTGTATTTGAAGTTCAGTAATTTTTGCTCTGTAAATTTTTGCTCTGTAGATCTAGGGTAAGCGTAAAAGGTAAAGTGAAGGGGTTTCTTTCCTTATAAAGAAGATGAAAAGACGTATAGATTAAATTAATATATATTTGAAACGGTGGTACGCCTTTTGAGATTCTTTTGAATTTCAAATTTGAATCGGTGGTCCATTTTAAAATTTGACGGTTGATTTTGATTGGCCACCGTGGAGGTCGATTTAATAAGCGATTGACGCGTGTATTAAAATGCCACTTGTGAATCAAACATTAATATATTTAAATACCATTTGTTAACCAAAATTAATATAATAATATTATAAATATGGCAGATAATAATTAAATATTCAGAGGTCGGTTTAGAAAACTTAGCTGGTTTGACTGTTGACTGTTGACCGCTCTGCATCAGGTAAGTTGACTCCATTGTCTTCTCGCCTGATATTCTGATCAGCTAGGTTCCTTTGACCGCATCAGCTAGGATATGATTTCTTTAATCAACTGGGTCCGTCCTTCCTCTGAAATGCTTCAGCTTGCTTCAGTACTAGATTCCCAATCTAGTAACCCAAGATCTCTGCTCAGCTCCAAAAATCTTTCTTCTGGCAAGGGTTTGGTAAAGATGTCAGCTATCTGATAGTCTGTGCTGACTCTTTCAACTCTAACTCTTTTGTTAAGCACATGGTCTCTGATGAAGTGGTGCTTAACATCAATGTGCTTCGTCCTTGAATGCAAAACCGGATTGTTGGTTATTGCAATAGCACTATTGTTGTCACACCAGATAGGAACTTCATTGGCAATGATATTATAATCCCTTAGCTGTTGTCTGATCCATAAAATCTGTGCACAACAGCTACCTTCAACTAGGTATTCTGACTCTGTGGTGGAAATAGAGTTAGAAACCTGTTTCTTGCTAAACCAGGATAGCAGTCAGGTTCCTAGGAATTGGCATGTTCCACTAGTGCTCTTCCTGTTGATTTTGCATCCTGCGAAATCTGCATCTGAGTATCCTGACAGCTCGAAGTTATCATCCTTGGGATACCATAGTCCAACATTGATTGTAGACTTAAGGTATTTTATTATCCTCTTGGCTGCATCTAGGTGTGATTGCTTCGGATTGGACTGGAATCGTGCACAAACTCCTACGGCATAGGATATGTCTGGCCTGCTTGCAGTGAGGTACAGAAGAGATCCAATTAGTCCTCTGTAGTGGGTTGAGTCCACTGATATGCCTGCCTCGTCTGCATCCAGATGAGTACTTGTGCTCATAGTAATTCTTGCTGGCTTGGCTGATTCCATTCCATATCTCTTGATCAGATCTTTGGTATACTTAGCTTGGTTGATGAAAATTCCTTTTTCCATCTGCTTAACTTGTAGTCCGAGAAAGAAGTTAAGCTTTCCCATCATACTCATCTCAAATTCTCTTTGCATGAGGTTGGAGAATTTCTCACATAGCTCTGGATTGGTTGATCCGAATATGATGTCATCCACATATATCTGGACTATTAATATGTGGCCTTCGTGCTCCACTCTGAATAGGGTTTTGTCCACCCTCCCTTTGCAAAAACCATTTTTCTCAAGAAACACAGACAATGTTTCATACCACGCTCTAGGTGCTTGCTTAAGTCCATAGAGAGCCTTTAACAGCTTATAGACTTTGTCTTCTTTGACAAAACCTGGGGGTTGCTCTACATAGACTTCTTCTTCTAGGATTCCATTTAGAAAAACACTCTTTACATCCATTTGATATACTTCAAAATCCTTGAATGCAGCATATGCGAGGAATAGTCTGATGGCCTCTAATCTTGCAACAGGTGCATAGGTTTCATCAAAATCTATTCCTTCACACTGTGCATAACATTTTGCTACAAGTCTGGCCTTATTCCTAACAACAGCTCTGTCTTCATCACTCTTGTTTTTGTACACCCATTTGGTGCCAATAACCTTCTTGTGATCAGGTCTGTCTGTTAGTTCCCAAACTTTGTTTCTTTCCATCTGCTCCAATTCTTCTTGCATGGCATTTATCCAAGAATAATCTTCTAAGGCTTGTTCTGTTGTTTAGGTTCTATCTGTGACATAAAGCATGAGAACATAGCCATTCCTGCTGGTAGGGTTGACTGTCTTGTCTTAACTCCATCAGTCAGCTATCTGATGATTTGCTAGATTGGATGATCTTTGAGCCACTTGGGGATGTCGTCTTCTTCTAGGTTTGTTCCCCCTGTTGAATTGCTCTGGTGGATTTCTGCATCAGCTGGGTTCTGGTCTGCAACTGGATCAGCTACCGTCTTGTCATCTGCAGGTTGGTTCTGATCTGCAGATGAGTCTTTGTCAGCTACAGCTGGGTCTTCATCAGCGGCAACTGGATCAGATAGGTTTAGTGATCCTGTCTGATCTGCAGTTAGGTCTTCAGCAGCTGCAGTTGGATCATCAGGCTGGTCTGCAGGTGAGTCCACCATTCCAGTGTCATGTACAATGACTTCTTCAAGGGTCGCTGATTTGAGCTTGTTCTCAATTAACTCAACTTGCTTCCTGTACTCAACAGTAGATTCATCAAAAACAACATGGGGTGTTTCCTCCACAACTAAGGTTCTTTTGTTAAATACTCTATATGTCTTGCTTCTTTGTGAGTATCCCATAAAGAGACCGTCATCAGTTTTAGCATCAAAGGCATTTAGTTGTGCTTTACTGTTGTTGTGGATGAAAAACTTACAACAAAAAACATGAAAATAAGAAACAGTAGGAGTTCTATTATTCCAAACCTCATAGGGAGTTTTTCCATGTCTCCCTACTATCATACTCCTGTTATGGGTGTGACAGGCTGTGTTGACAGCTTCAGCCCAGAACCTCTTGGGCAGGTCTGCTTCTTCAATCATGGACCTTGCTGCTTCCTTCAGGGTTCTGTTTCTCCTTTCAGCAACACCATTCTGCTGGGGGGTCCTTGCTGCAGAGAGCTCATGCTGGATCCCATTCTGATCACTGTAATCAGTAATCGCCTTGTTGAGAAACTCTCCTCCTCTATCTGATCTGATCTTAATGATGGATAGAGATTTCTCATTCTGGATCCTTCTCAGCAGCTCAGGTAGCTTGGTCAAGGTTTCACTTTTCTTGTATAGGAAGATAATCCAAGTGTACCTTGAATAATCATCTACTATGACAAGTGCATGCTTTCGGCAGAGTCCTTGGCTTGATAGGACCAAATAGATCCATGTGGAGTAGATCTAAGATCCTTGTTGTGAGAGTTGTAGGCTGGACTGGCTTGAATGATGCTCTGGTCTTCTTTCCTTTCTGACATGCATCACAAAGCGCTTCCTTCTTGAATGCTTCATTTGGAAGTCCTCTGAACAGCTTCTGAGAACTGATCTTATTGATGGCTTTGAAGTTCAGGTGACATAATCTTTTGTGCCACAGCCATCTATTCTCAGCTACTGTCTTGGATAGAAAACAGGAGTTAGGTGTTCCTGTGTTCCAATCAATCATATAGACATCTCTCCTTCTGAAACCTTGTAGCTTTACTTCTCCAGATAAGATATCTATCACCATACATTTCCAGATGGTGAAGACTACTAGGTTCTTCTCGTCGCAAAACTGGCTTATGCTCAGGAGGTTGTACTTGAGCCCTTTGACATAATGAACTTTGGATATCACAATATTTCCTCGGTGCAGCTCTCCAAAGCCCTTTGTTTGTCCTCTAGAGATATCTCCAAAAGTTACATCGGGGCCTCTTTCTTTTGTGTATTTGGACAGCATCTTCTTGTTCCCGGTCATGTGCCTCGAGCATCCAGAATCTACAAACCATTCTTCACCTCCAAAATTTGAGCTTGTGGAGATGTGGTTGTAGTCCTTCCACCTTTTCTGCAATCAAACAAGCAGAGATTTAGGTACCCAAATCTGTGTGGGTCCTTTGGGGTTAGCTGGTTTCCTGGAGAATTGATTTCTCCTTGGATTGTAAAAATTGTCATTATTATAACCGTCATAAGGTGTGTAAGGTGGAGGTCTGAATCTCCTGTTGGAATTGTATACTGGATATTCCTCAAAATTTTGATAGTGTGGGCCATTTCTAAATCTTGGCTGAGACCATTTATTAAATCTTTGAGGTCTCCACACTTGTTCATTTTGGAAATTGGAATAACCTTGAGGTTTCCATCTGCCCCTCCCATTATGAAAACTGTTTTTAGGGAGTTGTTGGTAATAGTGGGCATGTTGTCTGGGCTGCTGCTTTTGCCTGGGCCATTGCCTAGTCACCTGTCTAGGTGGCTGCCTTGTGTAACCTGACTGCAGCCTAGACACGTGACTTGGCTGTTGCCTGTTTTTAAATATCGGTTTATATGTAGGCTCAACAGTCGAGACAATTGTTTCTCCCTTGATAAACTTTCTTTTAGAACTAGAGGGAGTGTGAGGATCATATCCAAGGCCTGATTTGGAATATAGTGGCCTTTTATTGGTACACAATTCTTCCAGAGTTGAAGACGCCTTCAGGGAGGTTATTTCCTGCGCCTGAGTCTTATTTATCTGCGTCAGCTTAGTAAACTCGGCTTTAGCATGAGCAAATGCATCTGATTTTTCTTTAAGTAAAATGGTTAGTCGGTTTATCTCAGCTGTATTAACATCAGCCTAGTTTTTAAAGTCAGCTACAGTTATTTCAACCTTATTCAGATCTAAGGTGAGTTTTTCGAAATCATTTTTCAGCTGCCTATTCTCATCTTGCAGCTGAGTCTTCTCTGCTGATACAGTTTGGTGTGCAGATTTGAGTGTTTCAAAATCTTTAAATAACTGATTTATCGATTCGTGCAGATCCATATCTTGTGACATGGCTGAGCTATTATTTGAACCAGAGGGTTTAGAAGTTACCTCTTCATCAGCTAAGTTGGCCATCAGGCAGTCATACTCTTCATCATCATCAGAAAAGAATCCGTTGCTTGATTCTACATGCTCCTGGTATTCTCCGATGAGGGCCTTTCTTCTATCTTCTTTTCTGCCCACCTCCTTCTTGCTTTCGTCCTTCTTGAGCTCAGGACAGTCCATTTGGATGTGTCCTGTCTTGTGACAATTTTAGCACTCAACCTTCCAGCTTTCTGGTTCCTTCTTGGATTCTTCGTATAATTTTTCTTGTATTTGGAGTAGTTCTTTCTAAAATTGCTGAACCTTTGCATTATAAAAGCCATTTCTTCCTCAAAATCTAGTGGATTTGGAGGCTTTACATCAGATAGGCTCTTGGCGGGGGACTCGGCTGCAAATGCTATTCCCTTCTATGCAGGCTCAGTTGAGGATGAACTTGGAAGCTCGAACTCATAAGCCTTCAGATCAGAGAACAGCTCTTGAATTTTTATTTTATTCAGGTCCTTGGACTCTCTGATGGCCACGGCCTTCATGCTCCATTCAGGGTTGAGAGATCTGAGAATCTTCAGTGCCATTTCCCTGTTGCCATAGGTTTTGCCGAGGAAGTTGATCTCATTAATAATCTCAGTGAACCTTGTGTCCACTTGATCTATGGATTCGCCATTCTTCATTTTGAAATTGTCAAACTTTTGAATAGCGTTTGACAATTTATTTTCTTTGATTAGCTCCGTTCCCTCACACATTAAAGCTAATGTGTCCCAGATTTCCTTGGCATTCTTGCAGTTCTTGTTGGGATTCTGTGCCTAAAACGAAGGCCCAGCGGAAGCGGTAAAACGAAAATTAATTCGATCTGAATCCCTACGAGGATCGATCGAGCTACGTATATACGAATATCAAAAACGAAATACAAGAGATACAAGAAACATACCCTCGTAGTCCGTTGATTAAATGGATAACCTTCTCTTGAGCTATTCCCCAAGCTTTGCTTGATCTCTACGAATCTATTCCGCTTCAAGCCCTTGAACGATCCAACGCCGAAAGCACCGCGTCTCTACTTGCCACGCGCCGGAAAAACGAACGGAATGACAACACCTTGCTATCCTCCGAGGATACGGCTAGAGCTAGGTGATGAAGCTTGTTATAGATATTAATATCACTCTAAGTGTATGAATATCTATCTCTCTCAATATTTCCTCACAAAATTTCTCTAAGAAGTTGTGAAGAAGATGAATGAAGAAGATGAATAAAGAAGATGATGAAGAAGACTTCTATATCTCTCTCCTCTTCAACCTCACGTTGAAATGAAAGTTGCTTGGAATAATAATAAGTGAGAGATGTCTTCATCTTCATTTATTCAACTCTCCACATGCACATCTCATAATTATGAGAATCAAAGCCCCACCACCTCAATGATCAACCATAAAGAATGGAACATGGGTCCATATGAAAGTGGGTGGAAGTGTGGGGTTTGGCCCATGTAGAAATCGGACAAGTTCGGTTCGTTTCGACTCCCACAGTCCAAACAGATAAACTCCGATTCCATATCGATGTATTTATATCGATTAATTAATCCAATTAATTAAACATATCAAATACATTATAACATAATTAATTTCTCCAAGAAATAATTATATCCATGAATTAAATTAATCACCCAAAGGATATATTTAATTCATTAGGCCGTAAATCAATTTATCCAATAAATCGATTTAGACATCTAATGTCCTAAATTTAGATATCCAATATCTAATATTCATAATGAGAGAATTAGCTTGATTCATTCCGTTGTCAATCCTCATGCGCGACTGTAGGTCCGTCTCGTCAAGAATGGGAGGAACCAAAGAGTAGTAGCACCACCTAGCCACTGGCGGCCTACACTGCACTTAATCGAGAACGAATGATTGGGATCATTCAAGAACCATTCTGTCGTGAATACCAAGATAATGATAAACCCTTCTTTAAAATGTCCCGATCAAGTTATAGGGTCACGGCCACCAAACCCTATCTCAGATTTGACGCTATGCTTGCGTTAATGCAAATCGAGATCATCGAGAAATCGTGTATCTAATACAACTAGCTCCAATCCTTTGGCCAAAGACTTATGATCTCATCTCCAATAACCGCATAGGACATATAACCCGCTCACTAACGGGAGAAAGAATTCTATCTTGGTATTCATAGGACTCGCTACTTGCCGTCAAGATGCACGTCGAGGTTGACCCCGCCTTCCGGTTTACGGTGGTCGAACTACTCTAATGAAAATCTTGACGTCACAAGCACATCCCTACTAAATCCTCAAGTCGAAGGTTCACGAATACCTATCACAACCTTTCGATTCCGTCATTGGTATCCCGAGTGAAAACCATGTGATGAATCGAGGGTGAGTCGATTCGAGTATACTAATCCAATTAGCATACCTATAACGTGTGCTCCCACTAACCATTAGTGTTCGACGTGCACTCTCCATGTCAAAGAACACGTCATACAAGTCTTCACATAAACTTAACGCCTACCAAGTTTCATCGACTTGCGAACGATTAAGTATTTGAGCTATAATCTTTCCAAAGGCCGACCCCCTTATCCAATAAGGAGTGGAACGCTTTGCTCTCAAATACACGGACTAGTTTCTATATGTTTATTTACGAGTTAGGAATGCCAAGAACTACCAAGAATAAGAAACATTCATTTGCCTTATATAAATGGTTTACATAATTACAAGTACAATGCCCTCACTCAACAACCTCCGAGTGGCATTCGAGGGCATACTCCTAACAATCTCCCACTTGCACTCAATGCCACACACTATGGTATCTAATACCCATGTTCTACGGATGACGCTCCAAGCTAGTCTCGAGAAAGTGGCTTGGTCGGTGGATCGGCGACGTTGTCGGCCGAGTCTACTCTGCGGCAAGACAATGTATCCCTTGCGAACAAATTCTCTTACGAGATGATACTTCCTCTCAATATGTTTGGTGCCGTTATGAAACCTCGGCTCCTTGGCTGCGCTACTCTCCGTCGTTGTCGCAAAGACATGAACAGCACTCGACATGGTATCATTTGAAGTTCTCCCAGAAACTTCTTAATCCAGAACCCTTCCTTGGAAGCCTCCGAGGCTGCTTGATACTCAGCCTGACAGGTGGAATCAGCAGTCGCGCTTTGCTTGGCACTACGCCAAGATACTGCTCCTCCATTAAGAGTAAATATGTAGCCAGAAGTGGACATCGAGTCGTCCTTCAGTCCTTGGAAGTCCGAATCAGTGAATCCCACCACATCCAATTCTCCACCGCCATATATAAGAACCATATCTCTAGTTCTTCTCAAGTACTTGAGAACGTTCTTTACAGCAGTCCAATGTTCCCTACCTGGGTTTGCCTGAAACCTACTCACCACGCTTACAGCATGCGCGATGTCAGGTCTTGTACACAATATAGCATACATAAGGCTACCCACGGCCGAAGCATATGGTATATTACTCATTTCCTTGCGTTGTTCCTCACTTTGAGGACACATCTTCAAGGTGAGTTTTATTCCATGTTGCATCGGTAGGAACCCTCTTTTAGAATCATCCATCTTAAATCGCTTTAAGATCTTATCTATATAGAGGGCTTGGGAAAGGCCTATTGTTCTCTTCGCTCTATCCCGGTAGAGCCGAATACCAAGAATATAGGTTGCTTCTCCCAAGTCTTTCATAGAGAAATTACTCGAAAGCCAAGCTTTCACAGAACTAAGCATTCCCACATCATTTCCTTATAGTAGAATGCCATCTACATATAGTACTAAGAATGCGATCTTGCTCCCACTAACCCTCTTGTATACACAAGGTTCCTCTTCATTTTGCACGAAATCAAACTCTTTGATTGCCTCGTCAAAACGAAGGTTCCAACTACGCGACGCTTGCTTCAGTCCATAAATGGAACGCTGAAGCTTGCACACTTTCTGAATATCGACTTCAGACACAAATCCTTTAGGCTGCTCCATATAGATTTCCTCCTCGAGGAATCCATTAAGGAAAGCCGTCTTTACGTCCATTTGCCATATCTCATAATCGTGGTAGGCAGCTATAGCAAGCATCATGCGAATAGACTTGATCATGGCTACGGGCGAGAAGGTATCGTGGTAATCGATCCCTTCCTTCTGGGTATAACCCTTTGCCACAAGCCTGGCCTTATAGGCGTCAACCTTGCCATCACCATCAGTCTTTCTCTTGTAGATCCACTTGTTCCCAATAGGCACTATACCCTTGGGGCGGTCTACTAGAGTCCAGACCTGATTGACATGCATCGAGTCTATCTCAGCTTCCATAGCTTTACGCCATTTCGCGGAGTCTACATCCACCATCGCTTGGTCATAGGTTGTTGGGTCAGTCTCTTGGCTATCACTTGGAACCTCATGGAGACCCATCTCCTCCAAGTGCACAAGCCCATACCTCTCAGGTAAATGAGACACCCTACTAGACCTACGAGGTGGTTGTACTTGTGTTTCAGAAAGTTCGGTTCCAGTTTCTTGCACAGGTGTCTCTCGAGGAGTTTCATTGTGTTCTTCTAAAGAAATACTTCTACCTGCTCCGCCTTCCTGAATGAACTCATCTTCCAGGAAGTGTGCTTGTAAAGCAACAATGATCCCTCGATCTTCGGGCATGTAGAATAGATATCCCATCGTCCCAGACGGGAATCCAATGAAGCGTCCCTTCGCAGACCTAGCTTCCAACTTTTCCACCTTAGTCTTCTTGACATAAGCGGGACATCCCCAAATCCTAATATGATTAAGACTTGGTTTCCTTCCTTCCCACATCTCATGTGGAGTTTTAGGAACGGATTTGGAAGTACATCTGTTCAAGATATACGCGGCAGTCAGGAGTGCATACCCCCACAGGTAAATCGGCAAGTCAGTATAGCCCATCATGGAACGGACCATGTTCAACAGGGTCCGGTTCCTTCTTTCTGACACACCATTTAACTGAGGAGTACCTGGAGGTGTTAGTTGTGAAACTATTCCATGTTCCTTAAGGAACTCGTCAAACTCCGTACTCATATACTCGCCACCTCGGTCCGACCGAAGTGCTTTGATATGATTACCAGTTTGTTTCTCGACTAGGGCCTTGAATTCCTGGAATTTCTCAAAAGCCTCGGATTTATGTTTCATTAAGTATACATAACCATACCTAGTATGATCATCTGTAAACGTAATGAAATATTGATATCCGTCACGTGCTGCTTCCAAAGCACCACATACATCGGTATGGATTAATCCCGATTTATCGGCTCTTTGAAATGTCCTGTGAAGGGGACTTAGTCATTTGCCTTTAAGGCAAGATTCACAAGTAGGAAAGGGATCCGATCCCAATGGACCCATAAGTACATCTTTTTCCATCTTGTAAACCTTGGTCTGACCAACATGACCAAGTCTAAGATGCCATTTCAAAACTTGATTGGTTTTATCCCTACCGCGTTTTCTAGTTATAGTATTCACAACTACTTTGTTGCTGAGATTTAGATGATACAATCCATTCAACAATGTAGCGTACCCACTAGTTTATTTCTAAAATAAATTTTGCAGAACCATCACCAATGAAAATGAAAAGCCTTTTCGGTCCATGACCGGAATGGATACAATGTTTTTGTGCCCCTTGGGCAAAACAAGTACATCTTCTAAAGTCAAAACAAAGCCGGATTCTAAACCCAAAAGAAGTGATCCTATGTCGGTCGCCTCGACACTATGCCCGCTTCCGACTGTGATCATAACTTCTCCAGCTCCAAGCTTCCTACTTTGTTCCAGATCCTGATTCACGGTACAAATATGAGAACTAGCACCAGAATCCAGATCAGAAGTAGAAAATACAAGAGAACAATTTGTTTCCAAAACTAAAAGTTCTCAGACCAAGTGCCATGAAGAATCGGATGCCTCTAGCCCAGTGGCCCAGCTCACCGCACTTGAGACAAGCATCCTTCTTCTTCTTGTTCTTTGGAACCATCGGGGCCTTGCCCTTTCCCTTAAGGTCCTTAGCTTGTGGTCCAGTCCGCTTCTTGGTCTTTTTCTTCTTATTCTTAGACTTCCGAAGTCCATAAGAAATCACAAGTGCACTCCTTCATCCGCGGGTCTTCATCTCGAGACCGAGCGGTCACCGGCTTGTTCATTAGCCCGGCTAAGTTACATGCAATCTCATTGCGGTTGAAGTTCATAACAAACCGTGAGAAGGAATCGTGAGAGACTGTAGGATAAGGTCGGTTTGGAGAGAAGTATCCATTTTAAAATCAAGAGCCTCCAATCTCTCGATCATGGATATCATTTTGAGGACGTGTTCCCCAACCTTCTCACCTTCCTTCATCCTTGCACCGAACAGTTGCTTGGATATCTCATATCTAGCGATTCCGTGTGCTCACCATAAAGCTCGGTTAAGTGAGATAGAATCGCCTAGCGTAAGTCATTTTATCATGAGCTCTCAAGCTCATTAGACATGGAAGCCATCATATAAGCACGGACTTTCACGTCATCCTTAACCCACTTTTCGTGGTTTTCAATCTCTTCCCGATTGGATCGAGTCCGCATAGGAGGCGCCGGAATGTCCGTCTCCAAGACGTATCCCGGTGCCTCTATACCGAGGACAATCATCGACATGGAGCCAATCCACAAAGTTAGGTCCCATTAAGGTGTTCTTTTCGAGTAGAATTGCGAGTGGATTCATTGTCATATTAAGATTTATGCATTAAGTATAACATATTAATTAGTGACTCATTCAATTATGTTCGAGTATAGAATTTAAGGTCTTTTCTATTCTTGTTACCCGGCTCCCACTATTTTTATCGGAATAACACACTCCCATGTGAAATCCTAAGTATCGTCGCTCTACTTCATAGTGGTGATCGAGTTCTTTATAAATCTTAATAGAGGGCAACCGAACAGGTTTCTAGTCTATTAATTTTCATAAAGTGGTGTCCAACACCAACCCATCTAATAGATGATTCGATCTTCTTTTTCCCCTTGTTCACTCCCCTCAACCTATACGGTTTCTATGGTTCATGAACAAGTTAAGTTTATACCATCGACGCAAATCAGTTTCACAATTGAATCTTATCCGGCAACCTATCAGGTTTCTAGGGATAAAATTTGCTCCAACCGAAGGCATCCAATGCGCTCCCGGTAATTTATCCATCCTCCCCGAACGACTACCCCGATAACTCGGAAGCATAGCACATCCGGTTTGGATTTCAATTTCCCAAAAACTCGATGGAGGGAAGGAAAACCTTGAAACCTTATAAACTTAATTATTTGTTGTGGGAGAATTTTCATGATTTACGTTGCACTTTGCACATTAATCGTTTAAGCGCGTTTGTGGCATTCATACAATATGAAAACAACCATTCACAACCTAGTTGCTACCAACATGTGGTTCATGGACCGTTCCTAGAAAACAAAAACTCCGTAATCTAATTACAAGTCTTCGTCTTGAATCTTCGTCTTCTCGAAATGGATCTTCCTCCGGTCTTCGTCATTACATATAAATTTTACATCGAAAATTGCATCCTAGATACAAACATTTCTAGTAAAATAAATAGGCTCAAAACGGCTTTTACAACCCAATCGCATAAAACGAACGATTCAAAACTAAGTCCACGAACCACATCCCCATTCAAAAAGCATTCATCCAATAAATACTATATAAATGGAAAACGTAGAGATACATTGATCCAATCAACAATACGAACCGATCAAATCGATTCACACAATCGGTAATTTGATAACGTTCAAAATAATTCGGTCGACTATAAATATTCCAATTAATCAAATTTCCCCTATAAAATGAAATACCATAAATCATTTTAATCATATTAAATCCAATTTAATGTGCGGGAGATTAATTTTTAAGAATACACGGAAAAATCGAGCCGGGGTGAAAACGGCATGGCCGAGTCACCCTCGGCGACTCACCGGCAGTCACGCCTGGCTTGGCCGAGTCACGATCGAAAGATGCCGGCCAGGACACGACCGAGTCCCAGGACACGGTCGGGTCGCCTGGCAGTGACTTGGTAGACTGCCGGACACGACCGTGTCACCCAGGACACGGTCGAGTCACTCTCGGCCAGATAACCCTTTTTGTCCAAAAAATCGTCCGACGACGATTCGGGGCTAGATTTTCGACCGGATATCCAATATCAATATTTTACGACTTTCATATCTTCAATATCAATCATATTTCCCAGAAATTTAAGATTTATATTTAGACATAAACTTACGAAAAATACAATTATTACGAACGAAAAACATATACCACGATTATGACTAAAATGATTCCAAATAATTCACCATCTAATCGAGCATTCCAAATGCCAATATCGTATATACGATCGCAAGACCTACGCTCCGATACCACTTGTTGGGATTCGGTGCCTAAAACGAAGGCCAGTAGGCGGTAAACGAAAATTAATTCGATGCCAATCCCTACGAGGATCGATCGAGCTACGTATATACGAATATCAAAAACGAAATACAAGAGATACAAGAAACATACCCTCGTAGTCCGTTGATTAAATGGATAACCTTCTCTTGAGCTATTCCCCAAGCTTTGCTTGATCTCTACGAATCTATTCCGCTTCAAGCCCTTGAACGATCCAACGCCGAAAGCACCGCGTCTCTACTTGCCACGCGCCGGAAAAACGAACGGAATGACAACACCTTGCTATCCTCCGAGGATACGGCTAGAGCTAGGTGATGAAGCGTGTTATAGATATTAATATCACTCTAAGTGTATGAATATCTATCTCTCTCAATATTTCCTCATAAAATTTCTCTAAGAAGTTGTGAAGAAGATGAATGAAGAAGATGAATAAAGAAGATGATGAAGAAGACTTCTATATCTCTCTCCTCTTCAACCTCACGTTGAAATGAAAGTTGCTTGGAATAATAATAAGTGAGAGATGTCTTCATCTTCATTTATTCAACTCTCCACATGCACATCTCATAATTATGAGAATCAAAGCCCCACCACCTCAATGATCAACCATAAAGAATGGAACATGGGTCCATATGAAAGTGGGTGGAAGTGTGGGGTTTGACCCATGTAGAAATCGGACATGTTCGGTTCGTTTCGGACTCCCGCGAGTCCAAACAGATAAACTCCGATTCCATATCGATGTATTTATATCGATTAATTAATCCAATTAATTAAACATATCAAATACATTATAACATAATTAATTTCTCCAAGAAATAATTATATCCATGAATTAAATTAATCACCCAGTGATATATTTAATTCATTAGGCCGTAAATCAATTTATCCAATAAATCGATTTAGACATCTAATGTCCTAAATTTAGATATCCAATATCTAATATTCATAATGAGAGAATTAGCTTGATTCATTCCGTTGTCAATCCTCATGCGCGACTCGGTAGGTCCGTCTCAGTCAGCAATGGGAGGAACCAAAGAGTAGTAGCACCACCTAGCCAGCCTGGCGGCCTACACTGTACCCCAACTGAGAACGAATGATTGGGATCATTCAAGAACCATTCTGTCGTGAATACCAGTATACGTATAAACCCTTCTTTCAAATGTCCCGATCAAGTTATAGGGTCACGGTCAGTCAAACCCTATCTGTACTTGACGCTATGCTTGCGTTAATGCAAATCGAGATCATCGAGCTGTCGTGTATCTAATACAACTAGCTCCAATGCTTTGGCCAAAGACTTATGATCTCATCTGCCAATAACCGCATAGGACATATAACCCGCTCACTAACGGGAGAAAGAATTCTATCTTGGTATTCAATAGGACCTGCTACTTGCCCGTCAAGATGCACGTCGAGGTTGACCCCGCCTTCCGATTTACAGGGTCGAACTACTCTAATGAAAATCTTGACGTCACAAGCACATCCCTACTAAATCCTCAAGTCGAAGGTTCACGAATACCTATCACAACCTTTCGATTCCGTCATTGACTGTCCCGGAGTGAAAACCATGTGATGAATCGAGGGTGAGTCGGTTCGAGTATACTAATCCAATTAGCATACCTATAACGTGTGCTCCCACTAACCATTAGTGTTCGACAGGCACTCTCCATGTCAAAGAACACGTCATACAAGTCTTCACATAAACTTAACGCCCAGTCAAGTTTCATCGACTTGCGAACGATTAAGTATTTGAGCTATAATCTTTCCAGTGCCGACCCCCTTATCCAATAAGGAGTGGAACGTTTTGCTCTCAAATACACGGACTAGTTTCTATATGTTTATTTACGAGTTAGGAATGCCAGTAACTACCAGTAAATAAGAAACATTCATTTGCCTTATATAAATGGTTTACATAATTACAAGTACAATGCCCTCACTCAACAACCTCTGAGTGGCATTTGAGGGCATACTCCTAACAGTTCTTTATCTTGACCATGGTGGATTTGTCAAGAGTTTGATATAACACATCTCTGGCCCGATTATCAAGATTGGCCAGCTTTCTTTCTTCGGGGGTCAGCTCTGTCCTCTTCTTAGGAATCTTCTCTGGCTTCCCTGCTGCGATCTCCTCTGCTGTGTTGTCCTTCTCAAAGATGAATGACCCGTCCTCTATGATGCACCACATGTCATCATGGATAGAAGATAAGTGTGCCTGCATCCTTATCTTCCAAAGATCATACTCATCAACTGAAAACACAGGGAGTCTAGAATGCATGTGTTCCATTATAGAATGAGAGTAAAGATATATCTCTGATATAGATCTGGTTCGTGAAATAAATGAACCAACGTCTTTGATACCACTTGTAGGTCGCAAGTCGTCCAGGAACAAGTCTAGAGGGGGAGTGAATAGACTTGTTGAAACTCTTAAACTCTTTTTCACGAAGAGTGAGTTTCTTCAGCTGATAGGTAAACAAATGACTTGGAGTCGTTTGTTCTTTAATATATGCAGAAGTCAGCTGATGACGAATAGAAAGCAACTAATGAAACACTTAACAATGAATGCAGCAGTTAAAGTATGATGCAATAAAACAGTAAAGAACGCAGGCGATTATAGTGGTCTCAGAGGTGGGGTAATCCTCTACTAATCCACTTTTCTCCAAACCAGTTGGAGATGAATTCACTATAATTCTCAACCAGTGATAAATATTACAGTGATTCAAACAAAACTACAACAACTTCCAACCAGTGGAAATCCGTGCCGTTGTACCACACTTGACTGCCTTGCACCTCTTGATCCTCGATCCTTGGATGCCTTTACAGTCTCTTAACTTCAACCAGTGAAGTACCCCGAAGTCAGGATTATAGACAAGAGTTTTTGTCTTCTCCAACTAAGAGCTTCTTTAAGTATGAACTTTTAGAACCGCTCTTTTCTCGATGCTGTATTTCGCTTTTTGATAGCTTGAATGCTTTCATCGCTTGAAAGTTTGTTAGCACCAATTATCGTAAGGTAAGGTTGTGTTGTGTGCTCAGCTTCAAATTCTTCGGATATATATAGGTCACGATCTCTGAGCTTTTTCCTTATAGCCGTTGCAAGTCTTTTTTGAACAAATCCGTCTTTGTTAAATCTTTTCTGAACGTTGCAAGGCTGGATTTCCATATTTTAATCTATCTTCCGACCGTTTTGAAGACTCTGCATGTGATGCGCCGAATCTTTTGAATATAAAACGATTAAAGTCTTCAAGGTGGGTCTGGATGATTTATTTAAATCATATCTCTTGCGGGAATCACTCCAATTTGTCTCTTCACGTTGCATGTGACTTTCCGTAATACTTGAATTTTCAACGCATGCTGACGTGGACTTGGAGTACTTGGCTGACTTCGACTAGGCTGATGAGCAGTTAACATCTCTGCAGTTTGGACCTCTATGATGTTCACTGTTTATGACTTGACTGATCAGGTGACTTGTCTGAGGTACCTTGGCTGCAGTCTGGTCAAACATCCCTGATAATTTTTGTTGACCAGAACTACTCTGACTTGACTCGGCTGATCCTCTATGATGGACTTAGCTGTACTTAGTACTTAGCCGGTTTTTAGCCTAACTTATTTTTGGCCTATAGAAGATACTCATTTGGTTCTTCTTTACATTTTGCCAAGTTTTATACTTAACATATTTGGCCTATGGAAGATACTCATTTGGTTCTTCCTTACATTTTTGCCAAGTAATAAACATTTGAATTTATACTGATGACATCATCAAAATCTAACAAGTATTCCTAACATGCCCGACTAAAAATTCCACACAACCACACCCAGCCACGCAATATGAACCTAGAAGGTCATATGAACGAGAATGACCACAATGAATATCAATGAATAGTAATTCGACAAGGCCAAGAATGACTCACCGAGATGAAAATAATAGTGACGTGATTGATAACTCAATGAATTGATTGGAACCGTCGTTCCTCGTGAATGAAGTGATTATTCGACAATTACAAGTCTCAATACGGTTAATACAATGATGAATGAATATGATTATGAATGAACAACAACAAAAGGAATGAATATCCTTTTAACCGAGTAAGAATCAACTTACACAACACCGGTGACAATTATCCTTCCACGAACAACGTTCTAATTGAGATATCGGTCGCTCGAACAACCTTGAATAATACAATTACCAACAATCCGTTCAATATACGAATCAAACACGAATATAACGAACTCAAAACGTCGATACGATTAAACCAAGTTCATTGGGGCATTATATCGAACAGTTTGTGGCCAAACTTCGATTGTTTATAACCAAGCCTCAATAATACCAACATCAAATCCCCAAGAAGTGTTTCAAACCAACAAAACATCTTCTATACGATCAATAATCCATTATGAATATCCAAAATCGTGATTTCAACAACAATTAATCGAAAACCCCCAAATCCAACTCAATATTCAAAGTGTTCTTGAATAATCCTTCAATAATCCAATGAATAATCAAACATGTCCATAATCATGCGTATATCATTTCATACAACATGATCTTAACATCCAAAACATCATATTTCAACACAAAAACGAAATCCAAGAGGTTTGCTGAATATTACCTTTGAAGAACCAAGTACTTTAATCCGATGAAATAGCGTTAGATCGACTATCCGGGCTTCACGATCGAAAGGAAATGAAGAAAATCAAACCCTCAAGTGATGGATGATGAAAAGTTTCTCTCCTCAAGCTCTCTCTCTCGTATGGTTGAAGAAAAGGGAGAAAATGAATGAATCTCGCTGAAAAAATGCAATTATAGCATTGACTGCACTGTGTGCTGCGGCCCGGCCGAAGTGTGCCGCGGCACAGGGCCAAAAACAGCCCCCAGCGATCGGCAGCGTGCCACGGCCCGGACGAGTGTGCTGCGGCAGGGACTCGGCAGTCTGTCGCGGCCCCGTCGGCATGTGCCACGGTCCACGGTACAGAGAGGTTGGCCGATAAGTTGCAACACGAGTGTGCCGCGGCCCGGACGAGTGTGCCGCGGAAGTGACTCGGCAGTGTGCTGCGGCCCTGCCGGCATGTGCCGCGGCGCACAGTACAGGCTGCTCGGCCAAAAACTGCAACATGTGTGTGCCGCGGCGCACACTCCTTGTGCCGCGGCCCACACCCCCCTTGAGTCCTAAAATGACGAAAAATGATCCGGGAAGAGAATAAAAGCAATAGGAATCAATATTTGGGAAACAATAACATGAAATGGAAGTACGTAAACCCCAAAATGGTGGTTCCAAGCCATGATTACAAGGATTCGCCCAACAAAACACAATTCGAACAATGAGGAGATTAGAAATGACATGAACTCCAACGTCAACAACGACTAATGAACCAATTACCACGATCAAGATAATACTCTTGTCTCGATTCCCGAGTAAGGTTGAAATAATGAACAATATCGATACACAACTCGAAGTTATTCCGAACAGTGAACACGGATGAATGATTATAACGAGTGAAAAAAATTACATAGTGACAATTACCGAATGAAATTACTGAATGATAATGACTGAATTACAACCGGGTATTACAGACTGGATGACCATCGGCTTTGAGCGGCATGAGGCGATCGTCATTGGTCGGTCACCAAGGGTCGATCGGCAAGTGCCGAGAGATGATCGTCTGCTAGTCGGCCACCAGGAGTCGATCGCCAAGTACCGAGAGACGATCGTCTTAGATGTCAAATACTCGTCACCGGGACTTGTCTTGGGACCTTCGGTCGGCCGATCTATCTCGGCTGCTCGGCTATGGCTAGGTCGTTCGCTTCGATCGGCGATTACGCCACCGCTCGACAATGGCTAGGTCGCTCAGCTTCGTCGATTCTCGCCTACGCTCGGCAATAGCTATGTCGCCCGATCGCTGAGGCGATCGCCGGTCGAAGAGTATAATTCTCGACACAACAATTGCCCCCCAGCTTGCTCCGATGTTGAAGATATGGGGCGAGGTGGTTCTTGCTGGCGATCGTGTAGGATGAGGATGGGCGACCCGTTGAGCTGACTTTGGATTCGGACTTGGGCGATCTGGTCGATTGGCTAGCTATCTTTCAGTCTTGTACCTGCAAAAAACAACATTGGCCGATCCCTCGTAGAAACTTGATTGTTTCGTCGCTGAGGAATCGTGCATATTCGCGGAGTTCGATGGACCGACTCCATGACCGTGTCTTGTGCGCGAACGACATTGACTGTCTTGTGACTCATTTTATTGTGAGGGTCCTCTGTTAGGCTGCGCCTCGCCTCGTATTTAAACGAAGGGTGTGCGGTCTTGGTCTAGAGGAGTCCTTGCGCGGGGCGTCGTCAGATTAATCAACTGCACTTCCGCGGCTTGTTAGCTCTGCTTCCACCTCGGCCCACCATGAAGAAGGCGAACCTCGACGGTGTACGTTGAGACGGGGGTAGTGACGCGTCGCATTGTCCGGGTTCACCATGTTAGATGATGAACTTTTGAGGGCGGGCGATCGTGTCCACTGATTAGTTTTGGAGGGCCCTCAGACTACGCCGGCCTCGTATTTAAACGAAGGGCGGGCGATCTTGGCCCAAAGGGACCTTGCATGGCCGAAGCAGCCGGTTCCATCGACTACCAGGACCATGGCTGTACACAGTGCGGTGGAGGAGATCTCGTGCCTTAGTCCATCACGTTAGATGGTGAACTGTAGATGGCGAATGAGTCCTCCGGTTTTGGTGATGTTGCTTGATAATGGCGATCAGGCTGGAAGACTGGTGATCGTCGTTCGGCTGCCGATCGCGTTATTCATAGGTTGATATTGGCAATCGGGCTGGAGATCGTCGTTCGAGCGCCGATCGCGCTGTTCATAGGATAAGAAGAAACCTTTGCCTGGCCAGAAAGTCTGCGGCTTTAGCGCGGAAGATCGCGTAGGTCGAGGGTTGGTTCTTCGTAAGATGCCTGAACATAGGCGAAAGAGCATGGAATCCTCCTAGTACCGAGTATAGGGTGATGTCATTGCTTACGGGCTCGCCGTTGAGGATGATCTCGTCTACCTGGTCGATGTAGTCCGAGTCGGACTCTTATTCCCCTTGTTTGATTTGCATCATGCGATGGGGACCTTCTGGCCGAGCGACCCTGGTGGCGAAGTACGCTGTGAAGTTGTTCGCCAGCTGGTTAAAGGAGACGATGGACCGAGGCGGCAATGAGGTGTACCACCTGTGGGCAAGGTCGTCCAGCGTCAAAGGGAACATTCGGCACCTGGTCGCGTCAGATGCCCCACACCCGGTCATGTAGATGTTAAACTTGCTCAGGTGTGTTTCGGGGTCTGATCTCCCCTCGTACAAAGGTGGTTGCGGGTGAGCGATCTTGTGCTGCACGGGGGCGAGCTCGATGTGGACCGCGAGTGGCTCGCTCGGCCCAACGATCTTGTTCTTGGCGCCTACCCCGGATTCCATGATCGCCTTCATGTCGTCAAGCTGGCGTTGCATTGCGGCCATCGCTGTAGCATGGTCGCTCGTGGATCGGATTTTGGAGCGGGAGCCGAGGCGATTGTGTACCGATCTCCTGACTCCGCTGCTGCCGACCTCGGCTATTTGGCGAGGGGGAGCCATACGGCTGGGCTGCCTTCTGGGAGTCGGATAGTCCGAGCTCCTAGTGACAGACTCGAGCTCCGTCGTCTCGTGGCGGGGGCCAGACTGCCCCGGTCGCCAAGATGGGTCGCTGCCGAGGCGATCGAAAAACGAGGTGCCCCGGCTGGCGAGCGCCTCTTCTTGCGAATGGGAGCCTCCTAGCGATCGCTTGGTCAGCAACGCCTTGAACTTCCGTTTGGTCATCCGGCGGATGGCCGAGGGGGTGATAGCGGGAGGCGCGTCGAGAGCACTTCGTCGCTCCTGTAGGACGGCCATGGCCTCCTCGATCTGTTCCGCGGTTCGGAACTTATCGAGCGAGAGACTTGGGACATCCCCCAGGGGCGGG
Organism: Orobanche coerulescens; assembly: GCA_033398695.1. Classification (NCBI taxonomy): domain Eukaryota; kingdom Viridiplantae; phylum Streptophyta; class Magnoliopsida; order Lamiales; family Orobanchaceae; genus Orobanche; species Orobanche coerulescens. The sequence continues at coordinate 62,903,771 of CM065802.1, forward strand.
ATCGAGCGTCTCGGACCGCGGCGGATACCCTCTTTCATCGGCTGTGGCTCGGACTGAGACAGAACGAGGCGTCTGGCGGGCTGGCCAGCGGCTTTCTTCGACGCGGAGCCGGAAGACATGATTCTGAAAGCTTTCTCTGAAGAACAGTGAGTGTTTCTTCAGGTATATGCCCCGGAGAACAGTGGGTGTTCCTCGAGACGGTAGGAATAAAATTGAGGGTTAGATCCCCTTCCTCTAGCACCAATTGTTGTTGCCCGAAATATTTATCCGAAGATGAAATACTACTGGAATGGACGGACAACAAACAAGGTTGCGGGAGCACTTTCCGTGGGGGTGTGAATAACACTAGATTTGCCGGGTTTGTTAGGCCCGGGCTTGCATGCTCTCGCGAGATGTTATTAATACAAATATTCGTGGATACAAGTATTAACGTGAGAATCTAAGTACAATGAGTGTAACAAGATCATATTATCCAGCTCTTGAGTGAAGCTTTGGTGTTCTTGTTTCTCGGCCGATCGTCTTCTGTGTGAGAGAGGCTGAGAGAGAAGAAGGAACCGAGAGATAGCTGTTGCCAAGAGTAGGAGAAAGCCAAGTTGTGAGTATTGCTTCTGTATTGTGTGAACAGCGAGAATGACAGAGAGTTGGACCAGTGCAGGGAGCCTTCTATTTATAGGGGCTGAGATGCCTTGTTTCCTAGCGGGCGATCGCCTTTCGTCCAATATAATAATAGGGCGATCGTCTTTAAGTCACATGGGCTGTCTGTCTAAAGTCCAAGGCTGCTGCTGGCAGCCAGTTGTGCGGTCCAATGAGGAGCCAGCACGCGTCCGGAGTTGCTGTCACAGGCGGTCCTACTGACACCTTCCGGCGGGTCTGTCGGCTGCTGGAAAGATGCTGACAGGCTGTGGTCAATGATCCGTGAAATGCGGATCTTATCTCGGCACTGCACGTGGCTTCTGTCCTGAGCTTCGGCCATTGCCGACTGGATGACCATCGGCTTTGAGCGGCATGAGGCGATCGTCATTGGTCGGTCACCAAGGGTCGATCGGCAAGTGCCGAGAGATGATCGTCTGCTAGTCGGCCACCAGGAGTCGATCGCCAAGTACCGAGAGACGATCGTCTTAGATGTCGATTGCTCGGCACCGGGACTTGTCCTGGAACATTCGGTCGGCCGATCTCTCTCGGCTGCTCGGATATGGCTAGGTTGCCTGGCTTCGGTGGCGATTACGCCTACGCTTTCGAATGGCTAGGTCGCCAGCTTCGGTCAGATTACGCGCTTTGCTCGGCAATGGCTAGGTCGCCCGATCGCTGAGGTGATCACCGGTCGAAGAGTATAATTCTCGACACAACAACTTCTTTTAAGGAGGGTAGTGTGTAATACCAGTAATTTCGATTTCCGGTAATTTCTTTTTTTTGGCGAAAGTCCGTGTTGACGACTCGCTCATGACCGTTTCGTCATTCCGAGAATGATTAATTCTGCACTTTTTGTCATCCGAGTTCGTTTCGGTGTCGTGTTGTTGAGTTCCGTGCTTTTTGACGACTTTTCCGCACTTGAGTTCGATTCTTGCGAATCTCGTTCGAAACTGCTGTTTCGAGTTTCCTGTAAGTCCGTTTAATTTTGTTAGACGTGTTGTGATCTTCGGTTTGGTTATTCGATCACGTATCGTGATTTTCGGGCGTTTTGGGCCATTTTGTAAATTACCCAAAGTTGTGGGTATCTGCATTCGTATTTGTTGTTTTGACCCTTTTCATGGTCGCGTGCGATAAATTGTTGCATGGTATTTCTTTTCGGATCGATGTTGTTGTCCGAGAGCATTTCGTCGTGTTCGTTTCGAGCGTTTTCGGGTATTCGAGACGTCGAGTCTTGGCGGCTAGGCACTGGCCGGCCACGTGCGACATGGACCTGTCAGGCGCGCACGAGCGTGGCGCACAATCCGGTACTCATGCGGACCTGACGGCACACGCACGAGCGAGTGCTCGTGCTCAGTGCTCGTGCGTCCCGGCGATTTCTTGGCGATGGCGCGTCGACCAGCGCCGCGATCGGCCGCTCGTGCGTGCTGCCGTGTGTCGGCAGGCGATATATGGTCGGGCAGACGTTTTCTTCACCATTTTCTCACTTCATTCTTCCTCTTCCGCGGCTGGAGACTTCTTGGGCATGGAGCCATGTTGTTGAACAACATATCCATGAAGTTCTTGAGTTCATATCATTGATTGATCATCCTATATCATCCTTTGATCCAGCGAATCAAGGTAATCTTTCTTAGAACCCTAGTTTCTTGAATTTTGGGATTTTTGGGTTTTTGTCCGATTCGTTCCGTATTGTTGATTAATCCATGATGGGTATGATTAATCTTAGTATTATTCATGTGTTTAACAACATCTAATCCTTGTTTTTCGACGAATCAAAGTATTTTGACTTGAACCCTTGTTTTTGAAGATTTTGGTGATTTTCCTTTTGATTTCTATTCCAATCCGTTTTTGTTCAATTAATTGTTGTATAAATTTTGTTTTGGACATGTTCTATGGATTGTATACTCGTATCTTTGATTCGTTCGACCCGGGGGGTGATTTATTTGTTCTTGAGGGTCTCGAACATTTAATGTTCGATTAAATGCTCGAATGAGTTCCCTTCATTAGTTTGTTGGGATTTCCGTTGTTTTGGCCTTGATTCTCTTCGTAATCATGTTTTGTTGTTCCTTACGGAGGATTATAGGTGTTCGATGATTCCGATGTTGAATTCCGTTGGTGATTGATGATTCGTGTGGTGTTATTCTCGTAGTAATTGCGGTGTTATCGCGTTCTTGATAGTGTTCAGGAGTTCGGGGCCGTTCGACCGTATTTCATCCGTCGTCTTGTTGCGATCGTGGTTTCAAGGCAAGTACCTTGTTCATACGTTTCTCGTTTTGTGGATATGATGACCGTTGGTCGTCTTGGTTTGTTTGTTTGGTTATTTGAAATGATTTTCAAAAGATTTGTTTTGGCCTCGTTAAAGGCTCTTTTTCAAAATGCGTGTGTGTTTTGTGAACGGTGTGTTTTGGGAATTGATTATGATTTTATTATTTTGAACGTTGAAGGCTTTGATGATACCCCTATTGTTTAAAGTTATGGAATCGTGTATTCCGTATTTAATCTTGTTATTGTGTTTTGAAGAGTTTGATAATGGTGTCGGATTAGTGGCCATCTCTAGTGAGTATTCTTAATGAACTTACATTCTTAGCATATTAGTATTGCATGAGTAACGTGTGTGTGTGTATGCTCACTATGGGTTTGATCCGATAGGGTCTCGGTAGGGGTCCACGGAGGGGTGGATCCGCGAGCTTTTTTTTAACCACTATGGGTTAGACCCGACGGGGTCTCGGTAGGGTCCACGGAGGGGTGGGTCCGCGGTTAATTGTGGTGCATTTTGCAAATGTGTTTTGAGATTGGCATTTCCGGAAACGAGTATTTTGAACAGTTTTCATGATTGCATGCATTGACTAAGTGTGTAAGAGGTAAGTTGTTCGTTCGGCCTACTTGGCTAGGATGGCACTAGAGTATTTTGTTGTATGGGTTAAATCCTTTAATTGTGGAGTTTTGATGTTGGAAGCGAACCTTGTTATCGTTCTCGTATACTCTGAGTTGATGAGAAATTGGGGCTAAAATCCCAACGGTTTGGTAAAGGTTGTTTTACGGAAAGTAAACCTTTGGGGCGGTGACCCCTTTTGTCTTTTGGGTTTTGAAAAGTAGGATTTGATAATCCTAAATTGTCTTCTATTAAAACTCTCGATGGCATTTTAAACTGTTTTATAAATTATTTCCACTGATTTGTGATCTTTCGGTTTTGGAATGTTTTTCTCAAACTCTTGCCTCGGGAAGTACTTTTTCGTTTCGTTTGGATCTTTGAGGATTCCTGGTTATTGTTATTCGTGGGATGTGAATTGTATGGATCGTATTTGCACTTTGTACTTGCACTAGCAAAATAGTGGAATTTTGCTAACCCCCGAGTAATCGGGGGGTCGATGTCTGTATTGCATTCAGGTTTTGGAGCATAGCACAAGGTCGGCATGAAGGATGATGAAAGATGAATGATACTAATCACACGAGAACCCGTTGATGTCGTATTGGTTTAGTTGTATTTTTATTTTTCGCTGCAGTATTCTTTCCCGTTGTACGGGAGTGTGTTGTGCTCGACCCCTGCGTGGGCATGTGTTATGGTTGAGTTGTATGTATTTATTGAAAGACCAAATTGGTCTACTGAGTCATTTTAGCCTTGAAGGCATTGTCGAGATGTTAAATGTTGTTACCAGCCTGGTAGATCCTTGAGGAAAGGTTCTACGGCGAGTAATATCCCTGAGCGGATTTGGGGGTGTTACACCTGTTTGTTACAGTTTTGTTGTTTTGTGATGTAAGTAAGCCACTACAGTTTTGGGAAGAAAACTGGAAAACTCTTTCTGAGGACATTTTACACAAAAAGCATAAACTTTTCAAGTATCCTGAACTCGAACTAACGGAAGAACAAATCAAAAACTATTGCTTGGTAGAAATCCAAGAATTGTTACATAGGAATGAGAGGTCTTTGTCAGATTTCCAGGATCTACCACAGCCTGATCCAAAACTGCTTACAAACCTGGATAACCGCTTGATCAGAGAAGCACTGGATTTTGATGTGATCAAAAGCAAGACAGAGCATGAACATTTCCATTCTTTGTTAAACCCCGAACAACAGTTGATATATGAAGAGGTTCTTAAATCGGTTGACAATAAAAAAGGAAAATTTTATTTTGTTTATGGGCCTGGCGGTACCGGAAAGACGTTCTTATATAAGACAATCATGGTCTGAGAGAAAAATTGTCCTAGCGGTCGCATCTTCAGGTATGATGTTTTGATAATAATTTATTAGTTATGCATCGTATAAATCTTAAATTACAACATATATTTCATATGAATTTTACCAATAAAATAACCTTAACTATTTTGTTGGAATAGGGATAGCTTCGTTACTACTTCGGAAGGAAGAAACATTATAGTGATTTGTCATACCGTTAGAGTTAATGGAAAATAGCACATGCGGCATTAAAAAAAACACGCACTTGGCTGAGCTTATGCAACAAGTCCATTTGATTATCTGGGATGAGGCACCGATGACTCAAAAATATGCATTTGAAGCGTTGGACAAAACTTTAAGGGATATATTGGGGTTTCATGATTCAGACAAACGGGATCAGGTATTTGAAGGTCTAACAATGTTGCTTGGTGGCGATTTTAGACAGGTTTTACCAGTTATCCCGAAAGGTAAAAGGCAAGAGGTGGTGAACGCGTGTATAAACCGTTCCAATCTGTGGAAATATTGTAAGGTTTTCACACTTTCTCGGAGCATGCGAGTAAACGAGTATTCTGCTAATGGATCAGCTGATACACGCAAACAGGCATTCAATAAATGGGTTTTGGATTTGGGCGATGGGAATTTGCCAGCTAAAATCAAAGACGGAGAAGGTGAGCCAACATGGATTGAGATCCCGGAGGATTTCATTATTAAATCAAGCAACTGCAGTATCGACCAAATTGTGCAAGAAACCTTTCCTGATTTTACGACAAGACAACATGAGGATGAATATCTAAAAGAAAGGGCAATACTCACGCCAAGAAATGATGATGCTGATGCAATAAATGCCTTTATGTTTAAGCAACTGGGAGGTACAATCAAGACATACAATAGTGCAGACAAAGTGTGTAAATCATCAACCGATGTTCTAAACCAACAGCACCTATATCCGGTTGAATTCTTAAATTCCTTAAATTTCCCAGGTATGCCACCACATGAGTTATGCCTAAAACAAGAATTACCAGTCATGCTATTGAGGAATGTGAACCCAGCACAGGGATTATGTAATGGAACTCGGCTTATCATCACCAATCTTGGTGAATTTGTTGTACGGGCAAAAATACTAACTGGGTCAAAAATAGGGGAGACTGTCCTTATTCCAAGGATAACGTTGACATCTACACAAACACAATGGCCATTTGTAATGAAACGAAGATAATTCCCCATAAAACCGTGCTACGCCATGACAATAAATAAGAGTCAAGGACAATCACTTTCTTACGTAGGCGTCTATTTACCGGAGCCTGTTTTCAGCCATGGACAACTATATGTAGCAGCTTCTAGAGTTACAACTCCAGATGGTCTGAAAATACCTATGAAGGAGGACGAACACATTGAATTCAAGAACCGTACCCGGAATATTGTTTTCAAAGAGACCTTTACGAACTTATCTTAAGCTGTAAATCTCTACATGTATATTAATTCATTTAAATAAACTATTTATGCCTCATCAATTATGAACTCCATATTTTTGTCCAATACCAAATACTACAAATTATGTAATCCAAAATACATAATCGAATAATTATTATTATCATAACCAAACTACACTACAACATACGTGCTGTAACACCCCCAATCCGCTCAGGGATATTACACGCCGTAGAACCTTTCCTCAAGGATCTACCAGGCTGGTAACGACATATAACAACTCAACCATGCCTTTCAGGCTAAAATGACTCAGTAGACCGATTTGATCTTTCAACAAATACATACAACTCAAATACAACTCATGCCCACGCAGGGGGTCAAAATACAACCACACCCGTATAACGGGAAAATATAGCAGCGGAAAAATAGAGTACAACTGAACCAATAAACAAAGTACGGTTCCTCATGTGATTAGTATCGATCATCTTTCATCATCCTTCGTGCCGACCCTGTGTTATGCACCAAAACCTGAATGCAAAAACAGACATCCACCCCCCGAATACTCGGGGGTTAGCAAAACTCCACTGTTTTGCTAGTGCAAATACAAAGTGCAAATACGAGCCATACAATTCACATTCCACGAATAACAATAACCAGGAATCCTCAAAGATCCAAACGAAACGAAAAGTACTTCTCGAGGCAAGGGTTTGAGAAAACCTTTAAAAATCGAAATACCATAATTCAATGGAAATAATTTATAAGACGGTTTAGAATGCCATCGAGAGTTTTAATAGAAAACCATTTAGGATTATCAAATCCTACTTTTCAAAATCCACAAGACAAAAAGGGGTCACCGCCCCAAATCTTTACTTTCCGAAAATGACATTTACCAACCCGTTGGGATTTTAGCCCCAAATCCGTAAAATGACTTTTACAAAACCATTGGGATTTTAGCCCCAAATCTCATCAACTCACAAGACACAAGAACGACCACAAGGTTCGTCTCCCAACATCAAAATCCACAAATAAAGGATTTAAAACAAACAACAAAATACTCTAGTGCCATCCTAGCCAAGTAAGCCAAACGAACACTTACCTCTTACACACTTAGTCGATGCATGCAATCATGAAAACACGGTTCCAAAGCACTCATTTAGGAAATGCCAATATCGAATCACATTTGTAAAATGCACCACAATTAACCGCGGACCCACGGCTTCGTGGATTCTGCGAGACCCCGTCGGATCTAACCCAGTGGTTAAAAGCAAGCTCGCGGTTCCACGGCTTCGTGGAGCCCTACCGAGACCCCGTCGGATCTAACCCGCAGTGAGCATACACACACACACGTTACTCATGCAATACTAACATGCTAAGAATGTAAGTTCATTAAGAATACTCACTAGAGATGGCCATTAACTCGACACCATTATCAAACTCTTCAAAACTCAATAACAAGATTAAATACGGAATACACGATTCCATAACTTTAAACAATAGGAGTATCATCATCAAATCCTTCAACGTTCAAAATAATCAAATCATAATCAATTCCCAAAACACACCGTTCACAAAACACACACGCTTTCGAAAGAAACCTTTAACGAGGCCAAACCGAAATCTTTTGAAACTTCATTTCAAGCAACCAAACAAACACACCAAGACGATCACCGATCATCATATCCACAAAATAAGAAGAGTATGGGCAAGGTACTTGCCTCGAAACCACAATCGCAACGAGACGACGGATAGGACGCGGTCGAATAGCCCTGAACCCCCGAACAATATCAAGAACGCGATAGCACCACGAGTATTACGAGAATAACACCACACGAATCATCAATCACCAAACGGAATTCAACATCGGAATCCTCGAACACCTATAAGCTTCCGGAAGTAACAATAACACATGGTTACGACGAGAATCAAGGCCAAAACAACGGAAATCCCAACAAACTATCGAAGGGAAACTCATTGGGACATTTAATCGAACACTAAATGTTCAATAATTCCCAAAAACACTCGAATCGTCGATCGAGTTAAACAAACTTGATATATGGATATACAACCCATAGAACATGATTAATAACATCATACTACACCAATCGATGTATCAAAATCGGATTAGAAATGAAATCAAGAACAATTTCTCCAAAAAGTCAACTTGAATGATAATCAAGAAATATACCTTGATTTGGATGAAGGATTCAAGTAGAGGTCGAAAATATACAACAAGACTTGAGGTAGATGATCTCTACAAGTTTGGGAGCACTCAAAATCGCCCAAAAATCGCCCACAATCGCCTAAGATGAAGGAGGAAGAAGAGAGGAGAAAAAATGAAGTTTTTCTCCTCGCAAATCTGCTAAAAAAGCGCGAAAAAGCCCGTGTTCCGCGGCACAGACAAGTGTGCCGCGGCCCGGGACACCAAAAACGCCCAGGAATCAGCTTAGTGCACGGCCTGGCTGAGTGTGCCGCGGCACACGGTACAGCCCCCTTCAACACCAAAAAGGCACACCGTGCAGTCTTCGCTATTTCGACCATAACTCCTTCGTCTGGACACCAATTGACTCACCGTTTGAACCATTGGAAAGCTAACTTGATTCTATATAATGTTGCAAAGATTCAGAATTTTTGGAGTTTCCAAGAATTAATGGTGACTTTACAAAGTCGAACTCCCACGTGAAAAAGTCGATTAAGGACACGGAACTCAACAAAACGACACCGAAACGAACTCGGATGACAAAAAGTTCAGAATTAATCATTCTCGGAATGGCGAAACGGTCATGATAGAGTTGTCAAAATGAACTTCCTCCGGAAAAATAAAATTACCGAAATTCGAAATTGCGGATATTACATTCTACCCTCCTTAAAAGAAGTTTCGTCCCGAAACTTAAAACAAGTAGGGGGAAGCAATATCCCGCCAGGAAAACTCAACGAGATACACCAAAAATAGAAAACTCGCGCCCGACAGCGAAACGCTGCAAGAAACGCAAAGAGACATACGGCGTGAAAACACGCTCCACGACGATCAACACAACGTCGCCGTTAGGGATATAATAAAACCAACAAATGACAAGCGTCATCAAATGGATAATACAATCAAGTCAATTATCCGTCAATCACAAAATACAACGAACGAAAATCAATGTAATTGACCAACCCAACGGTACATCAATCAGAACGCGAGCCAATCGCTGAACAAATACGGAATTCCACCGCCCAAGGGTTGGAAGATCGAAAACGAGACTAGTTTCCCAAACTTAAGGGAATTAGGAAGGAGTCTGAACGCTCAACAATCTCGAAACGAGATCGACAAAAACCGAACAATCAAACGATCGAACCACAAAGATCGAGACAACAAAAATCGAACGATCATGTTCGAATCACGAAGAACAATAAAAATTCAAACAACAACTCCAAGGTTCACATCTCGACTCGAGACAATATATGATCCGGTGAAAACAACACGTATGCATTCACATAAGATCCACATGAAAGGGAATAGAAATTGAAAAGTCACAACGACAAACGAGTTATTCCGAAATGATGCCACACTCGTTCGATAAACAAAAACAAGGGGCAGGACAAGCTCAGAAATGTCAACGAACATAAATGAGTCGACAAAGTAGAATATACAGAAGTTCAAAATCCGATCCCTTCGAATAAAAGGACTAGTAGAACCAAATGATGTTACTCCCGAACAAGGTTCACAAGAATCGAACCGAACTCGAAAAAAAATCACATCGATAACCAGATCGGCCCACAACAAGATCACAGCTCGTTCGAACGATGAAACCGAAATACAGAACAAGTTCATAAAGTGTCAACGAACATGAGCGAATCGATAGACTGGAGAAAGAGAAAATACAGAAGTCAAAATAGTACGGGCATTACCTCCGACCTCGTCCACGAAATTCACAAAAACGGGAGCAAGGTAACAAGACATTAAACAACCGATGCATAACGGAACGATCACCGATGTACACGACCATACCAACCCAAGCTCTAACATCTCGCACATGCGCGACAACGCAGAAATCACCACGAGGCGACAATATTCAACACCAACATCCCACCTCTCACAAGGGGCTAACACAACAAATGTGTGGAAAACGACTCAACGCTCACACCGCCAATTCGGTCATACTCGGGAGCAAACATCAAAATGACAACGCGAACATCATACATATATACCCAGCCCTCAAACGGGAATGGATAGGTTTTAAAAAAAACGAAAACCTCATTTTGAAAATAATTTAGAAGAACACCGATTGATCTTGAGTATCACCTTTCAAAAAGTACAAACGTGAAACATCGTTATCGAGACTTTGGAGAACCGTTTCGCATTTGATAAAAAATTGAGGACACTTTCTATTAGTGAAAACTTTCAGAATATTCGACCCTCGGGTCTAAATAAAAGTGTTTCTAAAACATTGAAAATATCTCAAAACATTTTGGTCCTCGAGGCAGAAAAATTTTGGAATATATTGTGGCACCTGGATGTACCACAAGGAAATAACTCATTTGAAAAAAATATGTCTCGAAATTTATTTCTAAGATACTCAAGTTTTCGAAAATAATTCAATGCCAAAAAGGACGATGCCAAAAAGGCTAGAATGCCCAAAAATTTCAGGTAATCACACGGAACATCATAGCGTGGGTCCGTCGGAACCCCAGGCTAAAAATTATTTACAAAAATGCCAAAAAGGCTGATGACGGTAATAATTCAAAAACTCACGAAAGCCATTTACAAAATACTAAATACCGTCATAAGAATTTCGTCAAAGCGGTCAAGGCCATAATGCCAAAAACTCGGTTAAGGGAAGCGGTTATCGAAATAAAACTCGGTCGGTAAAATACCGAAAGTCATTACAAAAGAACTCACGCAGCGGATAAAAGAAATACAGTTCAACATGCACAATCCAAAGAACACTACTCCTCATAAGAACAAAATATTAGAGTCAAATAACCACATTCAGAACAAAACCACTGGCCCCATTCGAGGCCTCTAAAGACCCTACCGCACTGGCTAGTGAACAAGTCGAACGTGTACAAGCACAAAGCTTCCACAAGAGAACTTGTAAAACGTGCAAATCGATTCGAAAATCATCAGCAACGGGCAAAAACAACAATAAAAAGACATCACAAGCGACGACACTCCTCGTATAAATCAAATACGAGAGTCGATTAAATACATATCGTGAAATCAAAATCCACATAAGGATTCCATCACTTAACAAATAATCATAAAAATAGCTCGTGTCACACGAGGCACAACACAAAGAAGGGAGACTTACTTCCACAGGTCGCACGAAGATGATGATCGCCCCACGATACTAATCACGACCAACAAACTCAAACGACGCGTCCCGACACGACTCAGTCAGATAAAATCCGACGAAACAAGACTCAAACAACACGACTTGACCCGACAGCCTAGGTTTCCTCAACCTAAGCTCCGATACCATTTATGTAACACCCCAATCCGCTCGGGGATATTACACGCCGTAGAACCTTTCCTCAAGGATCTACCAGCCGGTAACGACATATAACAACGCAACCATGCCTTTCAAGGCTAAAATGACTCGATGGACCGATTTGGTCTTTCAACAAATACATACAACTCAAATACAACTCATGCCCACGTAGGGGTCAAAATACAACCACACCGTCAACGGAAAATATAGCAATGGAAAAATAGAGTACAACCGAACCAATAAACAAAGTACGGTTCCTCATGTGATTAGTATCGATCATCTTTCATCATCCTTCGTGCCGACCACGTGTTATGCACCAAAACCCGAATGCAAAACAGACATCCACCCCCCGAATACTCGGGGGTTAGCAAAACTCCACTGTTTTGCTAGTGCAAATACAAAGTGCAAATACGAGCCATACAATTCACATTCCACGAATAACAATAACCAGGAATCCTCAAAGATCCAAACGAAACGAAAAGTACTTCTCGAGGCAAGGGTTTGAGAAAACCTTTAAAAATCGAAATACCATAATTCAATGGAAATAATTTATAAGACGGTTTAGAATGTCATCGAGAGTTTTAATAGAAAACCATTTAGGATTATCAAATCCTACTTTTCAAAATCCACAAGACAAAAAGTGGTCACCACCCCAAATCCTTACTTTCTGAAAAATGACATTTACCAACCCGTTGGGATTTTAGCCCCAAATCCGTAAAATGACTTTTACAAAACCATTGGGATTTTAGCCCCAAATCTCATCAACTCACAGTACACAAGAACGACCACAAGGTTCGTCTCCCAATATCAAAATCCACAAATAAAGGATTTAAAACAAACAACAAAATACTCTAGTGCCATCCTAGCCAAGTAAGCCAAACGAACACTTACCTCTTACACACTTAGTCGATGCATGCAATCATGAAAACACAGTTCCAAAGCACTCATTTCCGGAAATGCCAATATCGAATCACATTTGTAAAAATGCACCACAATTAACCGCGGACCCACAGCTTCGTGGATCCCTGCCGAGACCCCGTCGGATCTAACCCACAGTGGTTAAAAGCAAGCTCGCGGTTCCACAGCTTCGTGGAGCCCTACCGAGACCCCGTCGGATCTAACCCGCAGTGAGCATACACACACACACGTTACTCATGCAATACTAACATGCTAAGAATGTAAGTTCATTAAGAATACTCACTAGAGATGGCCATTAACTCGACACCATTATCAAACTCTTCAAAACTCAATAACAAGATTAAATACGGAATACACGATTCCATAACTTTAAACAATAGGAGTATCATCATCAAATCCTTCAACGTTCAAAATAATCAAATCATAATCAATTCCCAAAACACACCGTTCACAAAACACACACGCTTTCGAAAGAAACCTTTAACGAGGCCAAACCGAAATCTTTTGAAACTTCATTTCAAACAACCAAACAAACACACCAAGACGATCACCGATCATCATATCCACAAAATAGGAAGAGTATGGGCAAGGTACTTGCCTCGAAATCACAATCGCAACGAGACGACGGATAGGACACGGTCGAATAGCCCCGAACCCCCGAACAATATCAAGAACGCGATAGCACCACGAGTATTACGAGAATAACACCACACGAATCATCAATCACCAAACGGAATTCAACATCGGAATCCTCGAACACCTATAAGCTTTCGGAAGTAACAATAACACATGGTTACGACGAGAATCAAGGCCAAAACAACGGAAATCCCAACAAACTATCAAAGGGAAACTCATTGGGACATTTAATCGAACACTAAATGTTCAATAATTCCCAAAAACACTCGAATCGTCGATCGAGTTAAACAAACTTGATATATGGATATACAACCCATAGAACATAATTAGTAACATCATACTACACCAATCGATGTATCAAAATCGGATTAGAAACGAAATCAAGAACAATTTCTCCAAAAAGTCAACTTGAATGATAATCAAGAAATATACCTTGATTTGGATGAAGGATTCAAGTAGAGGTCGAAAATATACAACAAGACTTGAGATAGATGATCTCTACAAGTTTGGGAGCACTCAAAATCGCCCAAAAATCGCCCACAATCGCCTAAGATGAAGGAGGAAGAAGAGAGGAGAAAAAATGAAGTTTTTCTCCTCGCAAATCTGCTAAAAAACGCAGAAAAAGCCCGTGTTCCGCGGCACAGGACAAGTGTGCCGCGGCCCAGGGACACCAAAAACGCCCAGGAATCAGCTTAGTGCCGCGGCACAGCCTGAGTGTGCCGCGGCACACGGTACAGCCCCCTTCAACACCAAAAAGGCACACCGTGCAGTCTTCGCTATTTCGACCATAACTCCTTCGTCTGGACACCAATTGACTCACCGTTTGAACCATTGGAAAGCTAACTTGATTCTATATAATGTTGCAAAGATTCAGAATTTTTGGAGTTTCCAAGAATTAATGGTGACTTTACAAAGTCGAACTCCCACGTGAAAAAGTCGATTAAGGACACGGAACTCAACAAAACGACACCGAAACGAACTCGGATGACAAAAAGTGCAGAATTAATCATTCTCGGAATGACGAAACGGTCATGATAGAGTTGTCAAAATGAACTTCCTCCGGAAAAATAAAATTACCGAAATTCGAAATTGCGGATATTACACGTGCACAACTCCAAATAACAACAATTTGCAATGTGTTATAGTATTCTTTGACATTATATATGTATACAGGAAAGTTATGGTTTAATTATTAAAATTTTAAATTATATACAAAATAAAAATGCCATCACAAGTGGCAGAGCTGAAATCTACATATTTTAAATTTTGTTTGCTTCAAATTATGGAAAAAAAACAAATAATGATAAATATCAATTACGACAATAACTAAGCGTGTAAATGTATAATAAATTAAATTTATGAGTAATCATAGCTTACAAACCTTTTTGTAACTGCTAGGAAGATGCAAGGCTTGACAAGCCTTTTAAAACCCACGCACTAACTTTCACAACCACCATTTTGATTGTTGCTATACTCATATATCTACTATCTGTTAGGAGTATGCCCTCGAATGCCACTCAGAGGTTGTTGAGTGAGGGCATTGTACTTGTAATTATGTAAACCATTTATATAAGGCAAATGATTGTTTCTTTATTCTTGGTAGTTCGCATTCCTAACTCGTAAATAAACATATAGAAACTAGTCCGTGTATTTGAGAGCAAAACGTTCCACTCCTTATTGGATAAGGGGGTCGGCCTTTGGAAAGGTTTATAGCTCAAATACTTAATCGTTCAAGTCGATGAAACTTGGTAGGCGTTAAGTTTATGTAAAGACTTGTATGACGTGTTCTTTGACATGGAGAGTGCACTCGAACACTAATAGTTAGTGGGAGCACACGTTATAGGTATGCTAATTAGATTAGTATACTCGAACACTCACCCTCGATTCGTCACATGGATTTCACTCCGGGACGATCAATGACGGAATCGAAAGGTTGTGATAGGTATTCGTGAACCTTCGACTTGAGGATTTAGTAGGGATGTGCTTGTGACGTCAAGATTTTCATTAGAGTAGTTCGACCACCGTAAACCTAAGGCGGGGTCAACCTCGACGTGCATCTTGACGGCAAGTAGCAGTCCTGCGAATACCAAGATAGAATTCTTTCTCCCGTTAGTGAGCGGGTTATATGTCCTATGCGGTTATTGGCGAGATGAGATCATAAGTCTTTGGCCAAAGCATTGGAGCCATTGTATTAGATACACGGCTTTTCGATGATCTCGATTTGCATTAACGCATGCATAGCGTCAAATCGGATAGGGTTTGGTAGACCGTGACCTAAAACTTGATCGGGACATTTGAAAGAAGGGTTTATACGTTCTTGGTATTCACGACAGAATGGTTCTTGAATGATCCCAATCATTCGTTCTCAGTTGGGGTACAGTGTAGGCCGCCAGGCTGGCTAGGTGGTGCTACTACTCTTTGGTTCCTCCCATTGCTGACTGAGACGGACCTACGGAGTCGCGCATTAGGATTGACGACGGAATGAATCGAGCTTAATCTCTCATTATAAATATTAGATATTGGATATCTAATTTGGGACATTGGATGTCTAAATCGATTTATTGGATAAATTGATTTACGGCCTAATGAATTAAATAAATTACTGGGTGATTAATTTAATTCATAAATATAATTATTTCTTGGAGAAATTAATTATGTTATTATGTATTTGATATGATTAATTAATTGGATTAATTAATCGATATAAATACATTGGAACGGAATTGGAGTTTATCTGTTTAGACTCACAGAGTTCGAACGGATCGAACTCGTCCGATACCTTCTAGATGGTCGCCCTCCTTCCACCTACTTTCCACCAAGTCTTCAATTCCATTTTATTAATAGATGATTATGACTTGGTGGGGGAATCTCATGTGATATGATTTGATTTATGTGGGTTGAATAAGAATGGCAAGAGGACAATGATCTCACTTCACTCAACCTTTAGAAAAGGCTTCCAACCGTGAGTAGTGAGAGAGAGAGAGAAAAATCATTTTCTCAAGTCTTCATCTTGATCTTCTTCTTCACTTTGATTCTTGAGTTTTCTTGGAGAAAATTCAAGATACATTAAGAGAGATATACTATACACTTAGAGTGTAATAACAAAAGCTTCACCACTTGATTCTAGCCGTAACCTTAGAGGTTAATCAAGTGTTGTTGTTCCGGTCGTTTTTCCGGCGCGTGGCAAGTAGAGACGCGGTGTTTTCGGCGTTGGATCGTTCAAGGGCTTGGAGCGGATTGAACTCGTAGAGATCAAACTAAAGCTTGGGGAATAGCTCAAGAGAAGGTTTCCATTTAATCAACGGACTTCGAGGGTTAGTTTCTTACGACTCTTGCTTTTCGTTTTTGATATTCGTATATGTAACACCCCCAAATCCTATTGGGTTATTACAGTGCCGTGGACCCCACGCCAGGAGATCCACCAGGCGAACATGACTAAAATACATTAAATTAAACAACAAGGGAAAATCATAGTCCCTACTATGATAACCGACACAATATTCCGATAAGGAATTTCAACGACAAAAGTGGCCTACATGGCCAAAATGAAATACAACAACATCCACGAATATCTGTTCGGGTAATACAACACGACAATAACTGACAAGACTGGAGTACACTCCAACTGACTGACCAACAATGAACAACTCGGACTAGTATCGCTCGAATGCCTCGTCGCCATCATCATGCCCCTGTGTCTCAACTCTCTCCTCGCAAGCACCTAAAACATGAAAACATGTTCCGCCCCCACGGGGTCAGTCAACCAGATAATGAATATCAAATACATGTATAACATGATATGCATCCAAAGGCAGAATGAAACGGTACAATGATAATAATACGAGATGCTCACAAACCAATGTAAGAACCGAGCAGTCGTGAAACACTATGCCCACGGCATACTATTAATACCTGTTCGACAGGTTAGAACATAAATGCCCAACGGCGAATCATAATCACAGAATACCACAATGAATTAAACAACATGAACCAAACCAGAACTGAATTTAATATGAATCATAATGCCCAAAGGCTCCAATGAAAATACCAAGACATTACAAAAGGCCTGAAAGTCGTTCAGCGGAAATTAACAAATATCACAAACACCTGAAGTCAAAACAGCCCGAAGCTATAGTTAATGAGGGCTAATAAGGTCATAACCACGACCGTGACCTACTGAGTTGTAGGTGTTGGGAAGCCAACCGCGAAGGTTCAAGCCCCAAACTTACCCATAAGGTCATAAACGCGACCGTGACCTACTAAGTTGTAGGTGTTGGGAAGCCAACCGCGAAGGTTCAAGCCCCAAGCTTACCCATAAGATCATAAACACGACCGTGACCTACTAAGTTGTAGGTGTTGGGAAGCCAACCGCGAAGGTTCAAGCCCCAAGCTTACCCATAAGATCATAAACACGACCGTGACCTACTAAGTTGTAGGTGTTGGGAAGCCAACCGCGAAGGTTCAAGCCCCAAGCTTACCCATAAGATCATAAACACGACCGTGACCTACTAAGTTGTAGGTGTTGGGAAGCCAACCGCGAAGGTCAAGCCCCAAGCTTACCCATAAGATCATAAACACGACCGTGACCTACTAAGTTGTAGGTGTTGGGAAGCCAACCGCGAAGGTTCAAGCCCCAAGCTTACCCATAAGATCATAAACACGACCGTGACCTACTAAGTTGTAGGTGTTGGGAAGCCAACCGCGAAGGTTCAAGCCCCAAGCTTACCCATAATAAGCACTAGCCGAGACTAGCCTCCAAAAATATAATAAATCACAAATGACAACGATTCGTAGATTACCGAATTCGTGAGAATGATAGTGTGCTACCTTGAGTCGGCCAACACGATAACAATGATGCAGCGGATGATTCCATGAATGATTGAGTGTTTCGATTACCTTAGAACGGCAAATCGATAAGAGTAATATGATGAATGATTGAATATCTCGATTGCCTTAGAAAGGTCAATTGATAATAATGATATAGTGAATGATTGAACATTTCGATTTGCCTGAGAACGGCCAATCGATAACAATGATATGAAGGATACCTCGGCACCTTTAATCGGTTACCGACGTCGAAGATGAGAAATGAATACGCTAATGCCTTTAATCGGCCAATACAGTTTTAATGACAACCCCAACAGGAATAACAATGATTTCAACGATGTTTTAGATTGACATCTATATGAACAACAATCGATACATCGATACCGCGAACCGGCTATCGACAATGACATTAATAATGAGTATTACAATGCCTTGAATCGGCCGTTAACGAACAACAATGACATTTGGCAAAATTGCCGGAAGGTATCGTATCGAACGATCTCTTGATATCAATGAATTCATGAAGAGACTAAGTCTCGGAATGATACAACACATCTATACACATACATGATGACATTAGCTCATTGACTAGTACAAGTATAAAACTTGCCTCAACCGAAGGCGATGAATTCCTTCCACGAACAACGAACGGCGTCCTCCGATAAACACAAGTACTCGAACCACCTTGAATGAAATACAATTCGTTCAATAACACAATATCAATCGAAATCAACATAACGACCGAAAGAAACTCTTTGAGGCATTTAATCGAACACTAAATGTTCAAAGTTCCTCAAGAGCCTAAAAATCATCAATCGGGTTGAATGAGTCGAAAATATGTATATACAATCCATAGAACACGATTAATAATGTTTACTAACATCAAACGATTCATCAAAATCGGATTATAAACGAAATCAAGAACAATTCTCTAAAAAGTCAACTTGGAGGAAAATCAAGAATATACCTTGATTCGACGAAGAACACGGATTGGATGATGATATAATCAACAAGAATCTTCCAAAACGCCTTGGAAATGATTAGAATCGGCCAAGAACTCGATTTCCCGAGCCTCCCGTCGCCAGACGCCGAAAAAGGAAGAAAAAACTCGTGGAAAATGAAATCTGGCCGAGCCAGGCTATATATAGCCGGCAGGGTTACGGCCGTAACCGGCAAGCCTTACGGCCGTAACTCGGACACCTTACGGCCGTACTCGGCAGGCCTTACGGCCGTAACCGGCATTCGTCACAAAGCTGCCCAGCACCAGCCGGACACTTACGGCCGTAACTCGAACACCTTACGGCCGTAACCGGCCTTCGTCAAAATCCGCCCAGCGCTCGTACGGCCGTACCCGATCACGCTTACGGCCGTAACTCGGGCGCCTTACGGCCGTAACCGGCACCTTACGGCCGTAACTCGGCCAGGCCTGCCCGCCGTGACTCGGCCGTGGCCACTCCGACGGCCCGAACAACCCCGAAACCCGAACCTGAGTAAAAATCGAAGATACGGTTACGAAGTACACGCAAAGACGAATCCAAACACTAAGAGAACACACGATTCCGACCACCCGAAGGCTCGAAATTCGACAACGGAAAGTAATTACCCCAAACTTTGGGAAATTACGAAAATGGCCCAAAACGTCCGAAATGCACGATACACGATCGAAATACCAAGCCAAAGCTCACAACATGAATAATAACATTAAATGAACTTACGAGAAACTCGAAACGACAGCTTGATTTAGATTCGCAAGAATCGACCTCAAGTGAGGAATAGACGCTTAAGAACACGGATCTCAACAAAACGATACCGAAACGAACTCGGATGACAAAAAGTGCAGAATTAATCATTCTCAGACTGACGATACGGTCATGAGCGAGTCGTCAAAACAGAATTCCGCCGAAAAAAAATAAAATTACCGAAAAATCGAAATTACGGGTATTACATACTACCCCCCTTAAAAGAAGTTTCGTCCCGAAACTTAAAACAAGTAGGGAGAAGCAATATCCCTCCAGGAAAAATTGACGAGATACACGCGAACAAGAATGATCACAATGAATGATAATGAATCGAAATCCAACAAGGATCAAGAATGACTCACCGTTGTGAAATGATAAACGAGTGACAGCTCAAATGAAATGATTGGAACCATAGTTCCCCGTGAATTGAATGATTAGTTTGATAATTATAAATCTCAACGTGTTTAATATATGATGAGTGAATTATATGAATGAATGAACGACGATGAAATGAATGATTATCCTCTTACCGAGCAAGAATTAACTTGCTCAAAACCGGTGACGATCACAGTTAAAGCAAACAACAGTCGAACTCGTCGTCCGAGATGAAGATGATCTCCCAGCACGAAGATGACTAGAAAACGATCTCTTGGACGTCGGAGTCCGATGTCCCTCTGGCAGCTCTTCCCATACCGAGGCAGGAAAGTCACGTGATAATTACAGATCTCGTATGAAGATCGCATTATGATTATGAGACGGAATGATAAGAATGAGCATACACGCTCTAACACAATGAATGTATTAATAATGCAATGAAATGATCGTCGACATGACGCCGGAATATGATAAGATCGCATGAAAGATCAAATGAGGTAACATGATTATCTGATGAAATTCCTGAAATGATTACCTTGAACAAGTTAACAAGGTTGAAAATTCGATCCACAAGATCAACAATTGAACCGTGAGATGGACTGGATGATTAATGAATTAACTGAACAATTAGATAGACTGAGTGATGAATGAATTAATTGAGCGATGAGATTGACTGAGTGACGAATGAATTAACTGAACAATGAGATTGACTGAGTGATGAATGAATTAATCAACGATGAGATTGGTGAGTGATGAATGAATTAATCGAGCGATGAGATTGATCGAGTGATGAATGAATTAATCAACGATGAGATTAATCGAGTGATGAATGAATTCTTGAACGATGAGATTGATCGAGTGATGAATGAATTAATCGAGCGATGAGATTGGATCGAGTGATGAATGAATTAATCGAACGATGAGATTGGTGAGTGATGAATGAATTAACTGAACGATGAGATTAACTGAGTGATGAATGAATTACTGAACGATGAGATTGACTGAGTGATGAATGAATTAACTGAACGATGAGATTGACTGAGTGATGAATGAATTAACTGAACGATGAGATTGACTGAGTGATGAATGAATTAACTGAACGATGAGATTGACTGAGTGATGAATGAATTAACTGAACGATGAGATTCACTAAGTGATGAATGAATTAACTGAGCAATGAGATTGACTGAGTAATGAATGAATTGACGGAACAATGAGATTGACTGAGTGATTAATGAATTAATATGAACAATGAGATTGACTAAGTGATGAAGGAATTAACTGAGTGATGAATGAATTAACTGAGTGGTGAATGAATTAACTGAGTGATGAATGATATTGACTGAGTGATGAATTAATTAACTGAGTGATGAATGGTATTGACTGAGTGATGAATGAATTATCTGAGTGATGAATTGACTGAGTAATGATATTGACTGAGTGATGAATGAATTAACATGATCGACAAGATCAGAATGATGATTGAGGATTATTAACTGATGAATGAGTTGATCCTTAATGCTTACACAAGTCACACGTGCTCCAAAACAATTAGTCATGAATCAATCATAACGCTAATATCACATATATGTTTCAACAAAGCATGAATAATTAATGACATGATGAATGTATGAACATAAAGAGAATCGAGTCCTTACAAAGTCATACGAAGCTTCGAGGACTCGCGATACTAGTCTTCACCGACGACGACTCGATGAATGAATGACTCGTGCGCCGCACTAATATTACGACTCACAAAACCTCGATCGACTAGATTGTCATAACCTGACAATCCCACTACTACCGCGTCGGTAGGACCACATAACTCACATCTCGGGGTATTTCACAACCCAACTCTCTGATACCATTTCGTAACACCCCAAATCCTATCAAGTTATTACAAAGCCGTGGACCCCACGCCGGGAGATCCACCAGCGAACATGACTAAAATACATTAAATTAAACAACAAGGGAAAATCATAGTCCCTACTATGATAACCGACACAATATTCCGATAAGGAATTTCAACGACAAAAGTGGCCTACATGGCCAAAATGAAATACAACAACATCCACGAATATCTCTGTCGTAATACAACACGACAATAATCGACAAGACCGGAGTACACTCCAACCGATCGACCAACAATGAACAACTCGGACTAGTATCGCTCGAATGCCTCGTCGCCATCATCATGCCCCCGTGTCTCAACTCTCTCTCGCAAGCACCTAAAACATGAAAACATGTTCCGCCCACGGGGTCACCAACCAGATAATGAATATCAAATACATGTATAACATGATATGCATCCAAAGGCGTAATGAAACGTACAATGATAATAATACGAGATGCTCACAAACCAATGTAAGAACCGAGCAATGTGAAACACTATGCCCACGGCATACTATTAATAATTGCTCGACGTGTTAGAACATAAATGCCCAACGGCGAATCATAATCACGAATACCACAATGAATTAAACAACATGAACCAAACCAGAACTGAATTTAATATGAATCATAATGCCCAAAGGCTCCAATGAAAATACCAAGACATTACAAAAGGCCTGAAAGTCGTTCAGCGGAAATTAACAAATATCACAAACACCAAGTCAAAACAAATTAAGCTATAGTTAATGAGGGCTAATAAGGTCATAACCACGACCGTGACCTACTGAGTTGTAGGTGTTGGGAAGCCAACCGCGAAGGTTCAAGCCCCAAACTTACCCATAAGGTCATAAATGCGACCGTGACCTACTAAGTTGTAGGTGTTGGGAAGCCAACCGCGAAGGTTCAAGCCCCAAGCTTACCCATAAGATCATAAACACGACCGTGACCTACTAAGTTGTAGGTGTTGGGAAGCCAACCGCGAAGGTTCAAGCCCCAAGCTTACCCATAAGATCATAAACACGACCGTGACCTACTAAGTTGTAGGTGTTGGGAAGCCAACCGCGAAGGTTCAAGCCCCAAGCTTACCCATAAGATCATAAACACGACCGTGACCTACTAAGTTGTAGGTGTTGGGAAGCCAACCGCGAAGGTTCAAGCCCCAAGCTTACCCATAAGATCATAAACACGACCGTGACCTACTAAGTTGTAGGTGTTGGGAAGCCAACCGCGAAGGTTCAAGCCCCAAGCTTACCCATAAGATCATAAACACGACCGTGACCTACTAAGTTGTAGGTGTTGGGAAGCCAACCGCGAAGGTTCAAGCCCCAAGCTTACCCATAATAAGCACTAGCCGAGACTAGCCTCCAAAAATATAATAAATCACAAATGACAACGATTCGTAGATTACCGAATTCGTGAGAATGATAGTGTGCTACCTTGAGTCGGCCAACACGATAACAATGATGCAGCGGATGATTCCATGAATGATTGAGTGTTTCGATTACCTTAGAACGGCAAATCGATAAGAGTAATATGATGAATGATTGAATATCTCGATTGCCTTAGAAAGGTCAATTGATAATAATGATATAGTGAATGATTGAACATTTCGATTTGCCTGAGAACGGCCAATCGATAACAATGATATGAAGGATACCTCGGCACCTTTAATCGGTTACCGACGTCGAAGATGAGAAATGAATACGCTAATGCCTTTAATCGGCCAATACGGCTTTAATGACAACCCCAACAGAATAACAATGATTTCAACGATGTTTTAGATTGACATCTATATGAACAACAATCGATACATCGATACCGCGAACCGGCTATCGACAATGACATTAATAATGAGTATTACAATGCCTTGAATCGGCCGTTAACGAACAACAATGACATTTGGCAAAATTGCCGGAAGGTATCGTATCGAACGATCTCTTGATATCAATGAATTCATGAAGAGACTAAGTCTCGGAATGATACAACACATCTATACACATACATGATGACATTAGCTCATTGACTAGTACAAGTATAAAACTTGCCTCAACCGAAGGCGATGAATTCCTTCCACGAACAACGAACGGCGTCCTCCGATAAACACAAGTACTCGAACCACCTTGAATGAAATACAATTCGTTCAATAACACAATATCAATCGAAATCAACATAACGACCGAAAGAAACTCTTTGAGGCATTTAATCGAACACTAAATGTTCAAAGTTCCTCAAGAGCCTAAAAATCATCAATCGGGTTGAATGAGTCGAAAATATGGATATACAATCCATAGAACACGATTAATAATGTTTACTAACATCAACCGATTCATCAAAATCGGATTATAAACGAAATCAAGAACAATTCTCTAAAAAGTCAACTTGGAGGAAAATCAATAATATACCTTGATTCGACGAAGAACACGGATTGGATGATGATATAATCAACAAGAATCTTCCAAAACGCCTTGGAAATGATTAGAATCGGCCAAGAACTCGATTTCGAGCCTCCGCCGCGACGCCGAAAAAGGAAGAAAAACTCGTGGAAAATGAAATCGCCGAGCTGTGCTATATATAGCCGGCGGGTTACTGGCCAGAATCGGCGAGCCTTACGGCCGTAACTCGGACACCTTACGGCCGTACTCGGCAGCCTTACGCCAGAATCGCATTCGTCACAAAGTCGCCAAAGACCAAATGGACACTTACTACCGTAACTCGAACACCTTACGGCCAGAATCGCCTTCACAAAATCCGCCCGGCGCAGACGGCCGTACCCGATCACGCTTACGGCCGTAATCGGCGCCTTTACGGCCGTAATCGCACCTTACGGCCGTAACTCGCCAAAGCCAGCCTCGCTCGCCGTGACTCATTGGCCACTCCGACGTCTTGACGACTCGAAACCCGAACTCCGAGTAAAAATCGAAGATACGGTTACGAAGTACACGCAAAGACGAATCCAAACACTAAGAGAACACACGATTCCGACCACCCGAAGGCTCGAAATTCGACAACGGAAAGTAATTACCCCAAACTTTGGGAAATTACGAAAATGGCCCAAAACGTCCGAAATGCACGATACACGATCGAAATACCAAGCCAAAGCTCACAACATGAATAATAACATTAAATGAACTTACGAGAAACTCGAAACGACAGTTTCGGACGAGATTCGCAAGAATCAAACTCAAGTGCGGAAAAGCCGCTTAAGAACACGGATCTCAACAAAACGATACCGAAACGAACTCGGATGACAAAAAGTGCAGAATTAATCATTCTCAGACTGACGATACGGTCATGAGCGAGTCGTCAAAACAGACTTCCGCCGAAAAAAAATAAAATTACCGAAAAATCGAAATTACGGGTATTACAGTATATACGTAGCTCGATCGATCCTCGTAGGGATTCGGATCGAATTAATTTTCGTTTTACCGCTTCCGCTGGGCCTTCGTTTTAGGCACCGAATCTCGACAGTGGTATCGGAGCGTAGGTCTTGCGATCGTATATACGATATTGGCATTTGGAATGCTCGATTAAATGGTGAATGATTTGGAATCATTTTAGTCATAATCGTGGTATATGTTTTTCGTTCGTAATAATTGTATTTTTCGTAAGTTTATGTCTAAATATAAATCTTAAATTTCTGGGAAATATGATTTATATTGAAGATATGAAAGTCGGAAAATATTGATATCGATATCCTATTGAAAATCTAGCCCCGAATCGTCGCTTGACGACTTTTTGGACAAAAAGGGTAATTTGGCCGAGGATGACTCGACCGTGTCCTGGGTGACACGGCCGTGTCCGCAAAGGTGGCTGTGCCACCGCTCGGAGACCCGACCGTGTCCGAGACACGGCGTGTCCGCCGAAGTGACTCGACCGTGTCCCGGTGACACGGCCGTGTCCGGCACCGCCAAGTCATCGCTGAGCGACCCGACCGTGTCCCGGGTGACTCGGTCGTGTCTGGCGGCATCTTCCGAGGTGACTCGCCAAGCCGGAGTGATCGCCGGTAGGCTGCCGAGGGTGACTCGGTCATGCTGGCCCGTTTTCACCCCGGCTCGATTTTTCCGTGTATTCTTAAAAATTAATCTCCCGCTTGTTAAATTGGATTTAATATGATTAAAATGATTTATGGTATTTCATTTTATAAGGGAAATTTGATTAATTGGAACATTTATGGTCGACCGAATTATTTTGAACGTTATTACATTACCGATTGTGTGAATCGATTGGATCGGTTCGTATTGTTGATTGTGTTGTTGCCCAAAATATTTATCCGAAGATTAATATTGCTGGAAGACGGACAACAAACAAATGCGGGAGCACTTCCGAGAGATGGTAAATAATACAAGATTTGCCGGGTTTGTTAGGCCCGGGCTTGAATGCTCTCGCGAGATGTTATTAATACAAATATTCGTGGATACAAGTATTAATTAGAGAAATCTAAGTACAATGAGTGTAAAAAGACTCTGTTGATCCGGCTCTTGAGCGAAGCTCGGTGTTCTTCGTCCCGCCGGTAATCTGCTCGAGGAGAAAAGGCCGGGAGAAGTAAGACCGAAAGAAAGCTGTTGCCAAGAGTTGGATGTTTGCCAAGTGCAAGTAATTTGCTTCTGTATTGCGTATGTATTGCAAGAATGTCAGAGAGTGCAGCGTTTTTTGTGGTAAAGGTTTCGATCCTTTTTACAAGTGCTGGGAGCCATGCTTATATAGGGCAGCCGGGTCCTGTCCTTTTGTTGCCGATCGCCTGCCGGCCATTTAAATATTCTGCCGATCGTCTGCCGGCCAATACTTTAATGGGGCGATCTCCGGGCATCAAAGCTAAAGTCCAAGGAAGATGTCAGTCCGAATAAAGTCCAATGCGATGGCCGGGCGCCACCGGGCGGTCCAATAAGGAGCCATCACGTGTCCGAGTCGGCCAACATGTGGCCCTACCGACAAGCTTTCGGCCTGTCGGCTGGTGGAGGGAATCTGTCAGGCTTTGGTCAATGGCCCGGGATTCGCGGATCTTGTCCCGGCCTTTGCACATGGTGCCAGTCTTGAGGCTCGGCCTTTGCCGACTTGGATGGCCATCGGTGGTGATCGACATGAGGCGGTCGTCCCTGGATGGTCTTCGGAGGTCGTCATCGGCCAGTGGATGGAGGTCGCCAAGGGTCGGTCTCCAAGGGTAGGTCGCCAGGTGCCGAGAGACGGTCGATCGACAAGGGTCGGTCGCCGAGTACTGAGAGGCGATCGTCTTGATGTCGATCGCTCGGCACCGGGATTCGCCCTGGGCCCTTCGGTTGGTCAGTCTATCATGTCCACTGGGCTAAGGCTCGGTCGCCTGGTCGCCGATCGGCAGGCTTGCCTCGGTCGCTCGGCAGTGACTCGGTCGCTCGGCCTGTAAGTCGGTCGCTCGGCCTCGGAGGCGATCGCCGGTCGGAAGGTGTTAAATCTTGACACAACAATTGCCCCCCAGCTTGCTCCTATGTTGAAGACATGGGGCGAGGTGGTTCTTGCTGGTGATCGTGTATGGATGAGGACGGGCGATCTGAGCTGACTTAGGACTCGGACTTGGGCTTTAATCATGGTCGATTGGCTTAGCTATCTTTCGGTCCTGTACCTGCAAAAAACAACATTGGCCGATCCCCATGGAAACTTGGTGGTTTCGCTTTATTTGAGGAATCGTGCACAGTCGCGGAGATCGATGGACCGACCCCATGACCGTGTCTTGGTGCACAAAGACAATGAGTGCCTCGTGACTCACTTTATTATGAGGGTCCTCTCATAGTGCGCCTCGCCTTGTTTTTAAACGAAAGGCGTGCGGTCTCGGTCTAGAGGAGTCCTTGCGCGGCGGCGTCGGATGAATCAACTCCACGCCCGCGGCTTGTTAGCTGCTTCCACCTCGGCCACCATGGAGATGGCCGACCTCGACGGTGTACGTTGAGACGGGGTTGTGGAATGAGTCCACCGATTAATGTTGGAGGGCCCTCCGACTACGCCGGCCTCGTATTTAAACGAAGGCGGGCGATCTCGGCCGAAGGGACCTTGCATGACCGAAGCGCCCGGTTCCATCGATCGCCAGGCCATGGCTTTATGATGCGCGGTGGAGGCGATCTTATGCCTTAGTCCGTCATGTTATATCTTTGGATCGTAGATGGCGATCGTGTCCACCGGCTGGCGATGATGTTGCGATCCGCCGAAGATCGCGATCGTCGCTCGCGGCCGATCGCTTTATTCGTAGGTCGAAATTAGCGATCGGGCGGCGGCTAGTCACTCATGTTAGAATGGGATCAGAGGCGGTGATCGAGTCCTCCGGCCTCCGCTGGTAGTAGCGATCGGGCCGGGTAGATCGGAGGTCGCCGCACGGCGCCGATCGGTCTACTCCTAGCCGAGAAGAAGCCTTTGTCTGGATAGGAAATCCGCGGCTCTAGCCCGGAAGGCTGCGTAGGTCGTCGGCAGGTCTTCGTGAGATGCTCGAACATAGGCGAAACCCCGAAACCTCCTAGACCGCGTAGAGGCGGTCTCATCGCTACGGCTCGCCGTTGAGGATGATCGTGTCAACCGGCCGATGTAGTCCGAGTCGGACTCCTGTTCTCCTTGCCTGATTTGCATCATGCGGTGGCGACCTTCTGGCCGGCGACCACGGTGGCGAAGTGCTCCGTGAAGACATGCGCCACTCGTTAAAGGAGCCTATGGACCGAGGTGGCAACGAGGTGTACCACCGGTGGGCGAGGTCGCCCAAAGGTCGAGGGAACATTCGGCACTGTCGCGTCCGATGCCCCACACCCGGTCATGTAGATATTGAACTTGTGCAGTGTGTGCTTGGGGTCCGATCGCCCCGGTACACGGTGTCTTAGGAGGCGATCGTGGTGCCGCACCGGGCGAGCTCGATGTCGATCGCGAGCGGCTCGCCGGGCGGGCGATCGTCCTCGTGGCGCCCGCCCGGATTGCAGGAGCGCCTTCATGTCGTTGATCCGACGTTGCATTGCGGCGATCGCCGCGGCTCGGCCGCGGATCGGCTTTGGGAGCGGGGCCGAGGCGATCGTGTACCGACCTCCGACCCCACCGCCGCCGACTCGGGAATCGCGAGCGGAGCCAAGCGGCCGGATCGTCTTGAGGGAGCCGGGTAGGCCGAGCTCCGGTGACGGATACCAACTCCGCTGCCTCGTAGCCGGGCCGGATCGCCCGGCCGCCGTGTCGGGTCGCCGCCTGTGCGATCGAAGACAGACGTGCCCACGCCGAGCGCCTCTTCTTGCGGGCGAGAGCCTCTGGCGCTTGCTCGGCCAAGAGTGCCTTAAGCTTCCGCTTGATCTTCCGGCGAGAGACCGGGGCGGCAGCAGGAGGCGCGTCGAGAGCACTCCGTCGTTCTGAAGGGCGGCTATGGCCTTTTCGATCTGTTCATTGGTTCGAACCGACGAGCGAGAGGTCGGGCCGCCGTCCCGGACGGATCGAGCGTCTCGATCACGCGGCCGCCTTCCACCATCGGCCGCGCTCGGACCGGGACGGAACAGGGTCCGCCACCGCCGCCAGCGGCTTTCTTCGACGCGGATGCGGAAGACATGATTTCTGAAGGATTTCTTTGAAGTGCAGTGAGTGTCACTTCAAGTATCTGCCCCGAGAACAGTGAGTGTTCGTCGGGACGGTAGGTATGAAAATTTGAGGGTTGGATCCCCTTCCTCTAGCGCCAATTGTTGTTGCCCAAAATATTTATCCGAAGATTAATATTGCTGGAAGACGGACAACAAACAAATGCGGGAGCACTTCCGAGAGATGGTAAATAATACAAGATTTGCCGGGTTTGTTAGGCCCGGGCTTGAATGCTCTCGCGAGATGTTATTAATACAAATATTCGTGGATACAAGTATTAATTAGAGAAATCTAAGTACAATGAGTGTAAAAAGACTCTGTTGATCCGGCTCTTGAGCGAAGCTCGGTGTTCTTCGTCCCGCCGGTAATCTGCTCGAGGAGAAAAGGCCGGGAGAAGTAAGACCGAAAGAAAGCTGTTGCCAAGAGTTGGATGTTTGCCAAGTGCAAGTAATTTGCTTCTGTATTGCGTATGTATTGCAAGAATGTCAGAGAGTGCAGCGTTTTTTGTGGTAAAGGTTTCGATCCTTTTTACAAGTGCTGGGAGCCATGCTTATATAGGGCAGCCGGGTCCTGTCCTTTTGTTGCCGATCGCCTGCCGGCCATTTAAATATTCTGCCGATCGTCTGCCGGCCAATACTTTAATGGGGCGATCTCCTGGGCTGTCAGGCTAAAGTCCAAGGAAGATGCTGGCTGTCCGAATAAAGTCCAATGCAGTGGCTGGCGCCAGCTGGGCGGTCCAATAAGGAGCCATCACGTGTCCGGAGTCAGTCAACATGTGGCCCTACCGACAAGCTTTCGGCGGCCTGTCGGCTGGTGGAGGGAATCTGTCAGGCTTTGGTCAATGGCCCGGGATTCGCGGATCTTGTCCCGGCCTTTGCACATGGTGCCAGTCTTGAGGCTCGGCCTTTGCCGACTTGGATGGCCATCGGTGGTGATCGACATGAGGCGGTCGTCCCTGGATGGTCTTCGGAGGTCGTCA
Organism: Orobanche coerulescens; assembly: GCA_033398695.1. Classification (NCBI taxonomy): domain Eukaryota; kingdom Viridiplantae; phylum Streptophyta; class Magnoliopsida; order Lamiales; family Orobanchaceae; genus Orobanche; species Orobanche coerulescens. Next base: position 62,934,398 of record CM065802.1, read on the forward strand.
TCGGCCAGTGGATGGAGGTCGCCAAGGGTCGGTCGCCAAGGGTAGGTCGCCAGGTGCCGAGAGACGGTCGATCGACAAGGGTCGGTCGCCGAGTACTGAGAGGCGATCGTCTTGATGTCGATCGCTCGGCACCGGGATTCGCCCTGGGCCCTTCGGTTGGTCAGTCTAGCATGTCCACTGGGCTAAGGCTCGGTCGCCTGGTCGCCGATCGGCAGGCTTGCCTCGGTCGCTCGGCAGTGACTCGGTCGCTCGGCCTGTAAGTCGGTCGCTCGGCCTCGGAGGCGATCGCCGGTCGGAAGGTGTTAAATCTTGACACAACAGATTGGATCAATGTATCTCTACGCTTTCCATTATTTAGTATTTATTGGATGAATGCTTTTGAATGGGGATGTGGTTCGTGGACTTAGTTTTGAATCGTTCGTTTTATTCGATTGGGTTGTAAAGGCCGTTTTGAGCCTATTTATTTTACTAGAAAAATTTGTATCTAGGATGCAATTTTCAATGTAAAATTTATATGTAATGACGAAGACCGGAGGAAGATCCATTTCGAGAAGACGAAGATTCAAGACGAAGACTTGTAATTAGATTACGGAGTTTTTGTTTTCTAGGAACGGTCCATGAACCACATGTTGGTAGCAACTAGGTTGTGATTGGTTGTTTCATATTGTATGAATGCCACAAACGCGCTTAAACGATTAATGTGCAAAGTGTAACGTTAATCGCGATAATTCTCCCACAACAAATAATTAAGTTTATAAGGTTTCAAGGTTTTCCTTCCTCCATCGAAGTTTTCGAAATTGAAATCCAAACCGGATGTGCTATGCTTCCGAGTTATCGGGGTAGTCGTTCGGGAGGACGGATAAATTACCGGAGCGCATTGGATGCCTTCGTTGGAGCAAATTTTATCCCTAGAAACCCGATAGGTTGCCTGATAAGATTCAATTGTGAAACCGATTTGCGTCGATGGTATAAACTTAACTTGTTCACGAACCATAGAAACCGTATAGGTTGAGGGGAGTGAACAAGGGGAAAAAGAAGATTGAATCATCCATTAGATGGGTTGGTGTTGGACACCACTTTATGAAAATTAATAGACTAGAAACCCTGTTCGTTGCCCTCTATTAAGATTTATAAAGAACTCGATCACCACTATGAAGTAGAGCGACGATACTTCCGGATTTCACATGGGAGTGTGTTATTCCGATAAAAATAGTGGGAGCCGGGTAACAAGAATAGAAAGGACCTTAATTCTATACTCGATCATAATATAACAAGTCACTAATTAACTGTTATACTTAATGCACATAACTCAATATGACAATGAATCCACTCGCAATTCTACTCGAAAAGAACACCTTAATGGGACCTAACTTTGTGGATTGGCTCCGCAATCCGATGATTGTCCTCAGTATAGAGGCACTGGGATACGCCTTGGAGACGGACATTCCGGCGCCTCCTATGCGGACTCGAGCCAATCAGAAGAGATTGAAAACGAAAAGTGGGTTAAGGATGACGTGAAAGTCCGTGCTTATATGATGGCTTCCATGTCTAATGAGCTTCAGAGAGCTCATGAGAAAATGACTTCGCTAGGCATTCTATCTCACTTAACCGAGCTTTATGGTGAGCACAGCAGAATCGCTAGATATGAGATATCCAAGCAAATCGCTCGGTGCAAGGATGAAGGAAGGTGAGAAGGTTGGGGAACACGTCCTCAAAATGATATCCATGATCGAGAGATTGGAGGCTCTTGATTTTAAAATGGATACTTCTCTCCAAACCGACCTTATCCTACAGCCTCTCCGATTCCTTCTCACGGCTTGTTATGAACTTCAACCGCAATGAGATTGCATGTAATTTAGCCGGGCTAATGAACAAACTTGTGACCGCTCGGTCTCAAATGAAGACTCGCGGATGAAGGAGTCTGCTCTTGTGATTTCTTCCGGACCTCGGAGGTCTAAGAATAAGAAGAAAAAGACCAAGAAGCAGATCGACCACAAGCTAAGGACCTTAAGGGTAAGGGCAAGGCCCCAATGGTTCAAGAACAAGAAGAAAAGGATACTTGTCTCAAGTGCGGTGAGCCGGGCCACCGGGCTAGAGACTGTCCGATTCTTCATGGCACTTCGTGCATGTAACTTTTAGTTTTGGAAACAAATTGTTCTCACATCGTATTTTCTACTTCTGGATAATGGATTCTCGTGCTAGTTCTCATATTTGTACCGTGAATCGTGATCTCGAACAAAGTAGGAAGCTTGGAGCCGAGAAGTAATGATCACAATGGAAGCGGGCATAGTGTCGAGGCGACCACATAGGATCACTTCTTTTGGGTTTAGAATCCGTCTTTGTTTTGACTTTAGAAGATGTACTTGTTTTGCCCAAGGGGCACAAAACATTGTATCCATTCCGGTCATGGACCGAAAAGGCTTTTCATTTTTCATTGGTGATGGTTCTGCAAAATTTATTTTAGAAATAAACTAGTGGGTACTGCTACATTGTTGAATGGATTGTATCATCTAAATCTCAGAACAAAGTAGTTGTGAATACTATGACTAGAAAACGTGGTAGGGATGAAACCAATCAAGTTTTGAAATGGCATCTTAGACTTGGTCATGTTGGTCGACCAAGGTTTACAAGATGGAAAAAGATGGACTTATGGGTCCATTGGGATCGGATCCCTTTCCTACTTGTGAATCTTGCCTTAAAGGCAAAATGACTAAGTCCCCTTCACAGGACTTTTGAAAGAGCCGATAAATCGGGATTAATCCATACCGACGTATGTGGTGCTTTAGAAGCAAGACGTGACGGATATCAATATTTCATTACGTTTACGGATGATCATACTAGGTATGGTTATGTATACTTAATGAAACATAAATCCGAGGCCTTTGAGAAATTCCAGAATTCAAGGCCCTAGTCGAGAAACAAACCGGTAATCATATCAAAGCACTTCGGTCGGACCGAGGTGGCGAGTATATGAGTACAGAGTTTGACGAGTTCCTTAAGGAACATGGAATAGTTTCACAACTAACACCTCCAGTACTCCTCGCTTAAATGGTGTGTCGAAAGAAGGAACCGGACTCGTGAACATGGTCCGTTCCATGCCGGGCTATACCGACTTGCCGATTTACCCGTGGGGTATGCACTCCGATCGCCGCGTATATCTTGAATAGATGTCCTTCCAAACTGTTTCCTAAAACTCCACATGAGATGTGGGAGGGAAGGAAACCAAGTCTTAATCATATTAGGATTTGGGGATGTCCCGCCTATGTCAAGAAGACTAAGGTGGAAAAGTTGGAAGCTAGGTCTGCGAAGGGACGTTTCATTGGATTCCCGTCTGGGACGATGGGATATCTATTCTACATGCCCGAAGATCGAAGGATCATTGTTGCTTTACAAGCACACTTCCTGGAAGATGAGTTCATTCAGAAGGCGGAGCAGTAGAAGTATTTCTTTAGAAGAATACAATGAAACTCCTCGAGAGACACCTGTGCAAGAAACTGGAACCGAACTTTCTGAACACAAGTACAACCACCTCGTAGGTCTAGTAGGGTGTCTCATTTACGAGAGGTATGGGCTTGTGCACTTGGAGGAGCCGGGTCTCCATGAGGTTCCAAGTGATAGCCAAGAGACCGACCCGACGACCTATGACCAAGCGATGGTGGATGTAGACTCCGCGAAATGGCGTGAAGCTATGGAAGCTGAGATTGACTCGATGCATGTCAATCAGTCTGGACTCTAGTAGACCGCCCCAAGGGCATAGTGCCTATTGGGAACAAGTGGATCTACAAGAGAAAGACCGATGGTGATGGCAAGGTTGACGCATATAAGGCCGTGCTAGTGGCAAAGGGTTATACCTGAAGGAAGGAATCGACCACGATACCTTCTCGCCCGTAGCCATGATCAAGTCTATTCGCATGATGCTTGCTATAGCCGCTACCACGATTATGAGATATGGCAAATGGACGTAAAGACGGCTTTCTTAATGGATTCCTCGAGGAGGAAATCTATATGGAGCACCTAAAGGCTTTGTATCCGAAGTCGATATTCGAAAGTGTGCAAGCTTCAGCTCCATTTATGGATCAAGCAAGCGTCACAGAGTTGGAATCTTCGTTTTGACGAGGCAACAAAGAGTTTGACTTCGTGCAAAATGAAGAGGAACCTTGTGTATACAAGAGGGTTAGTGGGAGCAAGATCGCATTCTTAGTACTATATGTAGATGACATTCTACTAATAGGAAATGATGTGGGAATGCTCGATTACGTGAAAGCTTGGCTTTCGAGTAATTTCTCCATGAAAGACTTGGGAGAAGCTACCTATATTCTTGGTATTCGACTCTACCGGATAGAGCGAAGAGAACAATAGGTCTTTCCCAAGCCCTCTATATAGATAAAATCTTAAAGCGATTTAAGATGGATGATTCTAAAAGAGGGTTCCTACCGATGCGACATGGAATAAAACTCACCTTGAAGATGTGTCCTCAAAATGAGGAACAACGAAAGGAAATGAGTAATATACCATATGCTTCGGCCGTGGTAGCCTTATGTATGCTATGTTGTGTACAAGACCTGACATTGCGCATGCCGTAAGCGTGGTGAGTAGGTTCTGCAAACCTGTAGGGAACATTGGATCGCCAGAAAGAACGTTCTCAAGTACTTGAGAAGGACTAGAGATATGGTTCTCGATGTATGGTGGTGGAGAATGGATGTGGTGGGATTCACCGATTCGGACTTCCAAGGACCAAGGACGACTCGATGTCCACTTATGGCTACATATTTACTCTTAATGGAGGAGCAGATTCTTGGCGTAGTGCCAAGCAAAGCGCGATCTTGATTCCACCGTCAGCCGAGTATCAAGCGGCCTCGGAGGCTTCCAAGGAAGGGTTCTGATTAAGAAGTTTCGGGAGAACTTCAAGTGATACCATGTGCCGAGCCGCCTGTCTACTGCATCGCGACAACGACGGAGTCAGGCACGTGCCAAGGAGCCGAGGTTTCACAACAAAGACCAAACATACCGAGAGGAAGTATCATCTCGTAAGAGAATTTGTTCGCAAGGGATACATTGTGCCGCATAGAGTAGACTCGGCCGACAACGTCGCCGATCCACTGACCAAGCCACTATCTCAGACTAGCTTGGAGCGTCATCTGGAGAACATGGGTATTAGATACCAAAGTGTGTGGCATTGAGTGCAAGTGGGAGATTGTTAGGAGTATGCCCTCGAATGCCACTCAGAGGTTGTTGAGTGAGGGCATTGTACTTGTAATTATGTAAACCATTTATATAAGGCAAATGATTGTTTCTTTATTTACCGGTAGTTACCGGCATTCCTAACTCGTAAATAAACATATAGAAACTAGTCCGTGTATTTGAGAGCAAAACGTTCCACTCCTTATGGATAAGGGGTCGCACCGGAAAGGTTTATAGCTCAAATACTTAATCGTTCGCAAGTCGATGAAACTTGACTAGGCGTTAAGTTTATGTAAAGACTTGTATGACGTGTTCTTTGACATGGAGAGTGCCTGTCGAACACTAATAGTTAGTGGGAGCACACGTTATAGGTATGCTAATGGGATTAGTATACTCGAACACGACTCAACTTGATTCAGTCACATGGAAATCACTCCTGGACAATCAATGACGGAATAGAAAGGTTGAGATAGGTATTCGAGAACCTTCGACTTGAGGATTTAGTAGGTATGTGATTGTTACGTCAAGATTTAAATTAGAGTATTTCGACCCTGTAAACCGGAAGGCGGGGTCAACCTCGACGTGCATCTTGACGGGCAAGTAGCAGTCCTACCAATACCAAGATAGAATTCTTTCTCCCGTTAGTGAGCGGGTTATATGTCCTATGCGGTTATTGGCGAGATGAGATCATAAGTCTTTGGCCAAAGCATTGGAGCCAGATTGTATTAGATACACGACACCGATGATCTCGATTTGCATTAACGCATGCATAGCGTCAAGTACGATAGGGTTTGACCGACCGTGACCCTAAAACTTGATCGGGACATTTGAAAGAAGGGTTTATACGCCATCGTATTCACGATGAATGGTTCTTGAATGATCCCAATCATTCGTTCTCGGTTGGGGTACAAGTGTAGCCGCCAGCCGGCTAGGTGGTGCTACTACTCTTTGGTTCCTCCCATTGCCGATCGAGACGGACCTACGAGTCGCAGACAGATTGACGACGGAATGAATCGAGCTTAATCTCTCATTATAAATATTAGATATTGGATATCTAATTTGGGACATTGGATGTCTAAATCGATTTATGGATAAATTGATTTACGGCCTAATGAATTAAATAAATTCTTGGGTGATTAATTTAATTCATAAATATAATTATTTCTTGGAGAAATTAATTATGTTATTATGTATTTGATATGATTAATTAATGGATTAATTAATCGATATAAATACATTGGAACGGAATTGGAGTTTATCTGTTTAGACTCACAGAGTTCAAACGGATCGAACTCGTCCGATACCTTCTAGATGGCCGCCCTCCTTCCACCTACTTTCCACCAAGTCTTCAATTCCATTTTATTAATAGATGATTATGACTTGGTGGGGAATCTCATGTGATATGATTTGATTTATGTGGGTTGAATAAGAATGGCAAGAGGACAATGATCTCACTTCACTCAACCTTTAGAAAAGGCTTCCAACCGTGAGTAGTGAGAGAGAGAGAGAAAATCATTTTCTCAAGTCTTCATCTTGATCTTCTTCTTCACTTTGATTCTTGAGTTTTCTTGGAGAAAATTCAAGATACATTAAGAGAGATATACTATACACTTAGAGTGTAATAACAAAAGCTTCACCACTTGATTCTAGCCGTAACCTTAGAGGTTAATCAAGTGTTGTTGTTCCGGTCGTTTTTCCGGCGCGTGGCAAGTAGAGACGCGGTGTTTTCGGCGTTGGATCGTTCAAGGGCTTGGAGCGGATTGAACTCGTAGAGATCAAACTAAAGCTTGGGGAATAGCTCAAGAGAAGGTTTCCATTTAATCAACGGACTTCGAGGGTTAGTTTCTTACGACTCTTGCTTTTCGTTTTTGATATTCGTATATACGTAGCTCGATCGATCCTCGTAGGGATTCGGATCGAATTAATTTTCGTTTTACCGCTTCCGCTGGGCCTTCGTTTTAGGCACCGAATCTCAACACTATCCACTTCACAAGATCATGCCATACGATAAGGATATAATCAGCAAATACTTTCATATGACAATAAGGCAAGCTGCAAAAGAACTTAATGTTGGTTTCAAAAGTCTAAAAACCTTAATCAATGATTATCAGGTTATAAATTTACTTATACTAACCTTTTTAATTTTAGTTTTTACTATCAAATATTTCTTGCAATAATCTTGACCGCAAAGATGTTTTCATTATAGGTTGGCAATGGAGGTGCACAGCTTGAAGACGACAGATAAGAAATCATCAAAATGTTGAAAGAAGAAAAAAGACTGTTAGAAAATAATCCGAATGTACAGCTTGCCAGAACCACGAAAAGACTGATGGCATGTAATTTCAAATCTAAGTATCAAAAAAGGAAAACCATATGTTTTTAATTATCATTATCAATACAAACTACATCAAATGCTATACCATAGCAATGTGTATTCTATGCCAGTAACTCATATTAGCATGAGTAAATATATAATGTTTATGGAAGTGATAGTACCCAGCATAATTAGATTAATATTTTGTATTCATACATTGCATATTTACACATTAACAAACCTGAATAGTTGTAATTTTCCTAATAACTGGTTATAGTTACCCATTTAAAAAATACCATATAATCACTAATCAATCTCAACTACATCTAAAATAACCATGAGCAGATAAATGCTGTTACAAACAATAGATATGGGGTTATGGATTCAACCCACATCCTGAACACCCTAACAACTTCATAAACACAAATAATCTCTATATGTCTAAAATTAATTTCTTTTTTTGTAAATTCGATAGGGTTATTGAACCATTTGTTCAAACAGCCATAGATTTAAACTATTTCAACTATAAATATTTTAATTAATTTAAACTAAAATTACTGATCACTGATCAGTTAATCCATTACATTCATAGTTGTTCTTAGTAATTACAACAAAGATAGATAACATAATTCATAAACCATGTACATGAAACCATCAAAACACAAAATAACACATAACACTTCCTAATCATCATCTGATTCTGCCACAGCCTTCAACCTTTCAACATGGGCTTGCTTCTCTTCGATTCCTTCGTGGGTCAGCAGGATGAGTTGAGCAATCAGATCGAGCCTTCGACGATCCCTTTCCTGAGTTTCAAGAAAACAATCCTGTCCAACCGTGGCAACCTCATGAAAAGGACCAAAGGAATGGGTCTCATTTATAGTATTTGTACGCTTATCAAGCTTCGCCCTCAGCTGTGTACTCTCATCCCCCATTCGGATGAGGAAACCCTCATCTTCAGTCATATCTTGAGAGTACAGGAATTATAACAAAATGTTTGACAATGTAATATACCCCCCTCATTTATCCATTTTTTTATAATAAAAACCCCTCAAATGCTAAATATTGATATAAGCCCCTCATTCATCAACTTGATTGGAAAAAACCCCCGCAACTAAAACAAATAATCTAAACAAATAACTTGAAAACAACAACGAAAACATATTAACTATGAGATTATCGTTTGACACAATAATTACTTGACACCCCTAATGTGTTAACATCAAGATCTGAAAACAGTTACGCAAACTTGAACAAAATTATATACATTTCTGCAAACATATTCCGTACAAAACACGTAAAAACTAAATCAATGATCCAGCCGGTGCATCGCACAGGTTCGTAAGGCCTCGTCTTAGAGAAAACTCAATAGGGGAATTCTTTTTAGAATATTTAGAATGGGTCTTGTGGCAGTTATATAATATTGTATCACAATATTGCTAGAACATTATATTGGAAAAAAACTTAACAGTCTGTAATCATAAATTGCTCTCCTCGTATCAACATTGTTTTAGGACTATTCATGTGTTTGTCTCGTTAAAATCTTGTTATTGTTATGAATCACTATTCCCCAATAGTGACATTTGATATATTGGTTATTGTATGTGAATGACTATTTTGCCCATGATGTAATTATGTAATTACGATTGTGATATATAAATTTTTCCTATAAATAGGACTTCAGTTATTAATGAAAAACATACCTGAGAATCATTCTCTATTCTCTCTCTACATTCTCTCTCTATAATATTTCGATTTCATAACATGTTATCAGCACGACTCTAACCAAATGAGTAATATGACGAGAGTATGTTCTACAGTTGCATCTTATAGATGATCCTCTGTATCATAAATCAAATTATTACAACAGAATCTCAAAATCTATACAAAACCAAAATCCAAAGAAATATGAAGCATAAGATCCTTGAATATATCAACCTTCCTGTGATTATGATGCATCTACATACATAATTATATTAATATTTCTGGATCTACAATTATCTTCTTCATCTACACCTGCAGAAATATTTGTTGGATATTATTAGAGTCCTCGTTGTAGATTTGTCATAGGCATCTTTGACGGCTCAACTGCAACTCACCAATAAATCCTCTGTTTCCGGACCTGGCATCCAACTCCTCTCCCTCACTGCCAGGAAGCCGCTTCAGCTGGGTAGAAATCTATGGAGCATTTAATTCGAGCATTTTCACATCAGCAACAGCAAGAGCAGTAAGATGAAACTCGACTGTTGGGAAATCACGGATCTACCTCGAAACTTAGATCGTGCTAGAGGCGCGCATCCGAGAGGTCTGATGGCGGTAGATCCGGCAGATGTCGCGGCTTTGATCGGATGAGAAGGGAGTTGTTGAATATGTCCATGAGGTATTCTTGACTCTGTGTAAATATGCTTGTGTGTTAATGGATGAAGAATAACTAAATAAATAAAGAAAAAGGAGAACAGAATAAAGAAGATAAGCAGAATAAATTACAATGAAAATGAAGTGAACATCTTCTTGGAAGAAAACGATGAGGAGAAAAAGTCAAAATAAAAAGGGGGGAATAATGGAGATGGGAGCTGGATTCACGGGAAGGAAAAACAATAGTGAAGAAAAATAAGCTACGAGAAAGATGTGGTCGAAGAAATTTAATAAAATAATAAAAGAATAAAATATTATTTTAATTTATTGAATTATACATTCGTTTTTCTTACATATAAGATACATATGCTATCAGAATTAATTTTTCTTGATATCATCGTGATCCATTTTAGGAGAGCTTCAATTTGGCACTAATATTGATATGAGTATTAACTCTTTTCATATATATTATTATTAAATTTATTAAAATATACGAATTAATATCCAACTCCGGAAATCGCAAAGATTTATACATACACTTACACTTGCTATTAACGGCATTCGATATTTCGACCTATACCTTGACGATGACTATATTTTGAGAAATTGATTGGACAATCCTGCTCTGGTAGAAGCAGTTAATTATTTTGCAGTTTAAATTATGTCTCTTTCTTATCTCAAAGTGGTGGCTTCAAACCACACATTTATTGAGCTTACTTTCTGTAATTACAATACCTCCCATGTGATGAGTCCAATTATCACAAGACGGACGGTTTTGCGTATGCAATTTATATATTATACACCACCATCGTAGTTGGTTATACCACATGAATAGTTCATAAACCCTGCTCCCGGAGAAGCAGTTGATAAAAATAAATCCTACTCTGGAAAAGTAGTTGATCGATTATCTAAATCCTGCTCTGCAGAAGCAGTTGAAAGAAAGAAATCCTAGTCTGAAGAAGTAGTTGATCAATGATTCAAATCCTGCTCTCGACGAAGAAGCAGTTGATGGAAATAATATCCGATCTCCATGATTATTAAACACAAATGTAGAAAATTGAGCAAGTGATACCAAATGTTATCACCGATTAATTAAAGAAAATCACATTCAAATACACTGCATGGTGGGATCATCTGACAACTGATATGAAGAGTTGTCACTGAAATATAATTGCTCAATAAGTCCCATGTTGATTATATCACATGGTGGGATAATTGAAATCATATTGATTGACAATATTTATGGAGAAACATATATTACATATTCATGATAATAATGTATTTGTATAAAGTTAAAAGATGATCTTATTATTGCTCTGGAAGAAGCACAAAGTAGTCGAAGTGAAAACATCGAAACTAGTTGAAAGGCGGTAAACACTCGACAATATGGAATGCGAAAAATAAAATTCATATGAAACCCATAAAAAGAGAAGGCGTGCATCTCAAGAGTATAAAACTCCATAACTCTACCACCCCTGCCTGGCATCTAGGTTTATAATGGAAGATCTAAAGGATCTAAACTTCTTTTTCGTTTGGCGCCAATAGTCTGTGGCTGATGAGCTTTGACTTCCAAATTCTTAACTGAAATATATGCCTGAAACTTTATAAGTAGATCAGCAACAATGTCAGCACATATTACTATATCTCTTGATGGTTGAGATATAAACTTGTAATCTACTCCTTGATCCAGAAAGGCAAGCAAATCGCTGAAGAAATTATTAATATTCAACAAACCTATAGGTTTGGTATGGAAGTCCCGCTCAGCCCATGACATGATGTTGAATATCTCATTGAGTGTGTCATAGCCACCTGTAAGAACAATAAAGGCATCACTATTATCCACCGCATACATCAAACTATCATGCACAGACTGTGCTTGAAGCATCAACCCAGTTGAACCCCCTATACTACTGGTTCTAACTGTGGGAAAGTGTAAGGCACTTGTTACTCTTATTCTCTCATTTTGTGCAACCTCTAAAAGATAACCCAAAAATCTATAATTACTCTCACCATACAATGTATCGATTTTGTGTTTTCCTAATTCTTTTACGAATTGATATGCCATATTTATATGCTGGATATGACCTATCAGTTTGGATCCACCTAAAATACATACAGTTTTAATTGGATGAGTTCTATATGAGGATTCTGAGAACTCCATCTCTCTATGGTAGATTTTCAAAATACTTTTATGAAATATACATTTATGATTTGTGGATCCCAAATCTAATGAACAAACTTCTTACTAAACGACAAATGACTTCACTATTTTCATTAAAAAAAAAAGAGCGGCAGATAAGTCATTATTTTTATTATTTTCTTTTGACAAAATTACAAAAGAAAATGAAAGATATGATATTATATTTTTCAATGAAAATGACGTTACCAGTCGGGAGCTGAGAAATTTAAATATTGGAAAATAATATTCATCAACTTGCATTATTTTTCTATTACCTTATACCAACTTTGACATAACGGACTTACAAACTGGATCTCTTGAGACTAATTTTTCATGACTATAACGTTCCCGTTCATCCTTAAATTGTATCCACAAAGCCATTAGTTCACCATGAACGTATCCACTGGGATGTGCATCAAGAATCTGTTGGATATCATGATCCATATATTCCTTACTCAATCCATCCTTGATAAATGTTATTTTATCTTCTCGATTTTTGGATACAAACCCCACAGATTTGCATCGTGTGTCACATGTCCACCGAGCACATTTATAGCACCCACCTAATCTTTTTGCTCTCCGTTTCTTTGCAAAACTACTCTTACCTGTACCTGGCATATACTTAAATAAATTTGAAAATTCGCCAGATAGTCGAACTTGTGCTTCGATCAACCATCGAATATCTTCTGGGATGCCATTTCTCATTAGCACCCTTAATCTTTCGAGTCGAGCTCGATAAATTCTTTTTATGATATTCACTGGAAGAGATGGGTAATATTTATGAAGATTCGAAAGCATTGAATCCATTATGATATTCAGACTCTCGATATGGGTGAATTTTGTGAATACAATAATAATCTATTTATTGATTGGAATTACGCGTATGAGATTTGAATCCGCGTCCTGAAGCGTATGAACTACGGCTCTATATTTGAATAATGAACATAATATGACATGTGGGAGCAGCAACTCCACGTTGATAATGATGTGCAATAATGGCATCAAAAGATGATGTGATATGCCGGTAAAATATCTATATGGTGATATAGACACATCGTCTTCAAATATTTGTTCTCGATTAATATCACTACTAGCCAATATTGGGAATGAATCCCTAATAAATTTGGAATATATTAAGGGAGAGTATGGGCCCACTTCCTCTATATGTGAACTACTAGATATTATTGATCCACTAGATAGTCACATGTTTATATGACTCGTAACCAGAAATTTACGAGATGATTTGCTCACGGTTTGAGCATATATTCCAGATCAGATTAAGCTAGTAATATATCCCAAATAAACTTGAATAGATCCCAGAAAGGATCAAGATATGCGCATACAAGTGGGATATCAATTGGCATACTATTTGAAGTCCTCCAGCCAATATCGAGAACATAATATATAAACTCCCATGACTGAAGATGAATACTGAGATACTGACATACGAGTTTGGTGCTCAAGAAATCTCTTAGCATGAGGGGGAGTATTGGTAGTTGGAAATATGTGAAATGCATCACACTATATCCTCACAACTGAAATATGAACTTGAAGTTCAAAGATGCATGACAGATTATTAATCTTTGGTACCAACTACAACTGCTTTGATAAATACATAATAATTCCTCGAATATGAATCAAAGCAAATGATAAAATAAGGCATATACTTTTGAGAAGTATATAGACATAACCACAATGTGCAATTCCAATGGATGATTGATAATGAGATATCTCGTCAAATTATGTTGCCATGGGGAAATAAATGTTGAAATGTGTCGACAAAATATAGCGCTATAAATGATATGATAAATGATTGGAACGAGGATATCCATGAAATGAGGATAACAATTAAAATGAAGATACCCATGAATGAAATAAGGATATCCATGAAACAAATGAGAATATTAAAATCCATCAAAATTGAAATATATGCCCTTATAATAAAATGAAACATATGGGCTTACTGAAAGTAACTCCTAAGGAGATTTTGAACATATTATCAGTGCGTGCAGTCACTCAAAATAAGGTGTTGTGAAAGAAAATTATTTACTGTACTCTTTTCCTTGACTGAGGTTTTATCCCACTGGGTTTTCCCAGCAAGGTTTTTAACGAGGCAGGTTAATCACAACCAATATGGAATCTCCAAAAGAAATTTGGAATATATTGCAATGAATATGAGTTCGATATTACAAACCGCACTGAAAATGATACTCGTACTAATCCCTGGAGGATCATTGAAATACCTAGGGCATATTTATATAAAATACACGTTCCACTCTTTTTCCCTTGACTAAGGTTTTGTCCCATTGGGTTTCCTAGCAAGGTTTTTAACGAGGCAACTGGAATGACGTATTAATATGAATAATGTACTCTTTTCCCTTCATTAGGATTTTTCCCATTGGGTTTTTCCTAATAAGCTTTTAATGAGGCATATTCATGGCATAACGAGGAACACTACAAAGATCAAGATTATTCCTCAAAACTTGAAAATAGAAGGAGTAGTTATACTCTTTTTCCTTCGATCAAGTTTTTTCCAATGGGTTTTCTTGAAAAGGTTTTAATGAGGCAACACGTAGATACTCCCAACAACGAATGATATACATGACAAATTCACTCAGTTTTGTCCCACGAGGTTTTACTGAGACGGAACAAGAACAATCAAGGGGGAGCAAATTTATGAGATCAGAGATTGCTGAAGTTGTATCCCACTGAGATTTCCTAGCAACATTATGATGCAACATGATATGATTGCCACAAGCTCCAATACAAACAGTTTGAATGTTTTTCTCCCATTGGGTTTTTCTTCAAACTAGTTCAACAGATATGTAAATAGTCATTCAAGGGGGAGTGTTATGAATCACTATTCCCCAATAGTGACATTTGATATATTGTTTATTGTATATGAATGACTATTTTGCCCCTGATATAATTATATAATTACGATTGTGCCATCTAAAATTTTCCTATAAATAGGACTTCAGTTATTAATGAAAACATACCTGAGAATCATTCTCTATTCTCACTCTACAATATTTCGATTTCATAACAGTTATGAAGTTTTCATATAATTCCCACTATATCATAAATGTGCATCATTAAATTCTTATTAAAAAATTGGTGGAAAAAGTCTTAATAATAGAAAATTAATACATACACTATTAAAGATGCCTCATTAAAATTGGAGATATTGAACAGGTTATTCCTAGTGGTTTCGAGTCAGTCTTAGCGGATTTTAGGCTAAGAAAGTCCAAATTTAGGGCTAAAAATTTTTATTAACCGAAAATAAAAACTTAAAAAAATAAATAAAAAAAGAATATATTTTTATTAACACGAAATAAAAACAGAAAGATAAATTAAAAAAAGAAAGAAAAATATACTAGTATAGACTCATAAGTTGTCCATTAATTTTCCAATTGTACACAAAGTTGTCTAATAATATTTGCTATCTCTCGAATCCATCCATGTCACCGTTTCAAAATACTGATCCCTTTTCAAATGCCAAACGGCGATGCATGCTCGAACCCCTTACCATTAGGAATCGGCCGGAAGCTGCTTTGTTTCAAAATCTACCACAAGATATCATGATCGACATCCTCTCTAGACTCCCTATCGGAAGCATCATGCGGTGCAAGTGCGTTTACAAGTCATGGCGCGATTTGATCCAGTGCTCCGAGTTTATCATAATGCATCATCATAAATCAACCTCGACCTCAACCCCCTCGGGCCTATCTATCATTGAAGACATGGTGTAATGTTCGTACCTTTTATTGTCTATAATTATAAATTCATGAACCTCGTGGGTTGGTTTGTAATTTTTTGAATATTGGCATCATGTGTTTGATTCGAGATTGAGCTTGTATATTGTGTTTCTTGCCAATATTTCGCTAATATTCTATAATGGGTTGTACTGTTTGTATCACTTTCGCAACCTAGGGTTAACTTACGCTAAGTTACCCGAGTAGCATACGCAATGGAGGTCGTAGGATAGTGCACGCTACTGCCGGAAGGATAGCGCACGCTAACCGGCAGCATGGGGCAGTCCAGAGGGCACTGGACTGGGACAAGGATCGAGCTAGCGCACGCTAGAGGAGCAGGTGGTGCACGCCACTGTCGGGTGATAACGCGTGCTAAGCGGTCCGAACAGTAAGGGCAGTGAGGTCTGGACTTCGGCCAGACCAACAGGTAACGCGCGCTAAGACGGTCGTTGCGCGCGCTAACTCGTCAGGTGTAGCACACGCTGTTTGGTCATAGCGCACGCTACCGGGATGGGCAGAAAGGTTTCTGGACAGGGCAGAAAGGTTTCTGGACTTGGACTGGGCGCCAGGGAGCGCACACTAAGGCGGCAGCTGCGCATGCTAACTCGGCGGTATAGCACACGCTAACTCGGCTGAGTAGCGCACGCTGTCGGACGTGGTTCATGCTAGCTCGGATGGGCAGAAGGGTCTGGACTGCAGGCCTAGGCCGATAGCGCACGCTATTCGAAAAGTGCTAGCGCGCGCTAGGGCGCACCTATATAAATACATGTGTTGCGGTCAACACTTGTCATTTTTCACCTTCTTTCCTTTTCTCCGAGTTTCTAGACACCTCCAGAGTTGTGTAGGCGAGGGTTTCAGCGGAGCATGGTTGAATCTCAGATCTTTTCAACTTCAAGCAAAGATCTATCAATCTTACATCATTTTTCACCAAGGAATTGAGGTAATCCTTCCTTAGAACCCTAACTTTGGGGAATTTTGGGGGTTTGGGGGATCTCGTTTCTCCAACTATTTTAACTCTAAATTTATGATGGATTATAGTTGAATATAGTTGCATAAATATTATTTCATGATTTCCTCAAGGTTTTGTGGATTGATTCCGAATCTTCCTTTGTAAATCGAGCAAAACCCGTTATGCCCCCGTAGTGGTCGATAAAATGTTCCTAAGGGTAGAACTTAGGATGGATTTTAGTTTTTTCGACGTAATTGTAGTTGATTGAGCCTCGATGTTTGTTAAGAGCGGGATTTGGAAGATAGTTTGGACCGTAACCTTGTTCGTTGTTGTTCCTTTGTGAGTTAGAAATCCAGGCAAGTACTTTATTGCATTAGTTTATGGCATGCATTTCTGTGATGAATTTGATATTGATGAGAGTTGAAAGGTTGTTCTCGGGTACTCTCACTCGGGGATTGACTCGACAGGGTCACACGGGGACTTGGTGGCTTAGCGGCTGGACCGGATCACGAGAGACACTTCGAGTGGGCATTCTCACCTGGGGTTGCTCGACGGGGCACACATGGACTTGGTGGCTTGAGGGCCAGACCGGATCGCGAGAATTGTCGGAGTGTTTTTACTGATGATCGATATTGATATTCCAGAATATCATGAAATGAACTGTTTTGGATTTTGAATTGGTTTGGAAATGCCTGTGGATTAAAATATTGTAATACTGTACTTGCACTAGCGGTTGTTGCTAACCCCTTGTTGGGGTGGAATGTTTTGTACATTTCAGGTACTCTCGAGGGACAGGAGCCCACATGTGGTGCACACAGAGTTGACAAGCACACCGGATGTTAAAGAGCTCGTATCAGTCGTTATATTTGTAATGTCAGAGTCGGTTTTATATTTTGTATTATTGTTGGTTTTGGGTTGTACTATGTCCTGTGATGTTTGCGTTGAGTGAATGCTGTTTAACTCTACTATTTTGGCCGCGGCCGAGGCCTAACTCATGTTTTGTATCCTGCGTTGGACTGTTATGTCGTGGTGATTGTGTATTGGATTGTAGCTTAACTTTTGTGTCGTCAGCCTAGTGGGACCCTTGTGTGTCCTGCGACGTGTAATTACCCAAAGTGAAATTGGGGTGTTACATTTATGGTATCAGAGCCTAGGTTTTGGGAATACCTAGGCCTTTGGTTATTTGGGTTGTCAAGTCGTAAGATTCGTATAAACTGATCGAGCTTAACACCGTATGTTGCTGTCGAGCCATGTGACCCGTGGTAGTAAGACTCCTTGAACTCTCTTTGTGCCTTGTCGCTTTCATAATAAAGAAGATTTGAAATCCTTAGATTGTGAAATGTTCTGATAATTTTAATCCTTTTATATCTCAGTATGTTGAGAGGTCGTGGCTGACGTGGACGCGGCAGAGGCCGTGGTCGTGGTACCGTTAACGAATCTGGCGCATCTTCTAATGATGTCTCTGATTCGGCATCCCATACGGAGCCGAACACCGCTTCTCTGAACCCGAGCGGTCCGCCAGATCCTACTGTAAGTCAAGAACTGTCGGCTGACCCTAATGTGAATTCTGGCATAGCTGCTATACTCCAACAGGTAGCAGCACATTTAGTCAAGTTGAATGAGTCCGGGCATCATGACCAGCCGACAGATGAGAGTAAATGGCTTCAGGGAGTGATGAAAATGCAACCTCCCTGTTTTACTGGTGCGTCTGATACATTGGGCTGGGAAGGGTGGTTGTTTCAGTTTGGCAGGATTTTTGACACTGTTGTATGCCCGGAAGAGAGACGGGTCCCTATTGTACATTATTTCCTTGACAAAGAGGCTGCGGATTGGTGGGAAGCTATGAGACCTACGGATCGTGTGGCCACTTGGGCCGAGTTTAAAGCTGCGGTAGAGGAAGAGTATTGTCCTTGGCCAGTTAAAGAAAAACGTATCGCATATTTCTTTACGGCAACACCTCAAGATGTACCTATCACCGAGGCCATCGTCACATATAATCAGCAACTGAACCATGTTCGCGAGCAAGTAAAGACTGAAGCGGATAAAAAACGTTACTTTGATTTGAGAATGAATCCCAGGATTCTGGAACACCCCCGATATATTCAGGAATATTACAGCACCGTAAGTCCTTTACATAAGAATTTACAAGGCTGAAGAAATGAAAAGACAATAACAGATACCAACATATAAAAATAACTGAAATAAAATACAACAGTTCTGGGCCAATGCCGCGAATACAAATATCCGAAGGAAGAATATTATTACATTACCAAATTCAATCATCATAAACGATGTCGTAATCGAGTACTTATTAAAAATAACACAAACAATAGACAATTAAACCCGGCCGGAACATCACTCTGCACCCTCATCATCATGCAGCTCCAGTGGTTGTTTCCCTGCTCTCCTGGATCTTGAACATAAGCAAATGTTCACCTCCGAAGGGGTTAGCACAACGATGCTAGTACAAGTACCATAACATATTATTCAACATTTCACGAAGAATAATAATAATATAAATGACAAAATACCAACGAGTCTCCTCCTATGAGAAACTCAGAGATAATATACACAAATGATAATCACAACATGATATCACAACATAATATCAAAACATACACATGGTAATTCCGACGATCCATCGTTCACTGCCTAGAACCCACGATGATCCCGTCAGACCAACCCGTGGTGGAAAAACCCGTTCGATGATCCAGCGCACGCTAGCATAGATCCCCCGATGATCCCATCAGACCAACACGAGGTGGACATATAACAACGACTTTTATGCACAACAATATGTATAACATCAATAAATAAAACAATTAAGGTACTTGCCTCGATTCGAAGACAAGAATAATACTTCCACGA
Source organism: Orobanche coerulescens (assembly GCA_033398695.1). Taxonomy (NCBI): domain Eukaryota; kingdom Viridiplantae; phylum Streptophyta; class Magnoliopsida; order Lamiales; family Orobanchaceae; genus Orobanche; species Orobanche coerulescens. The sequence goes on from CM065802.1 coordinate 62,953,999, forward strand.
AAATCGAAATACTCGAAGGTTGCCCCTTCGATCAATCACGTAGCAAGGCTCGAACCTTAAAAAAAAGAAATAATATAGAGTTCATCTCATGTCGTACGAACATCTAACAATCCAAATTACGGTCGGAAGTTCATAAAACGTATCATGTCTGACATGTATAATGTACGTTACATATCCTTTGTAGCGTACGTTAAGCCTACTCGTTAGCGTACGTAAACTACGAAGTCTAGCGTACGCTAACTATGTACCGACAGTTCCTCTCTGATCAGCCGACTGACTCGTCTGATGATATAACGTACGTTACGTACCAAACGTAGCATACGTTAACTATGTCCGATAGCATATGTAAGCTTCAGAGCACAGCGTACGCTAAACAAGCATCAGACAGTCTCGCTGAACAGTCGACTGTTCTGATTTATGATGAAGCGTACGAAATCCTCAGTGATTAACGTACGTTACTCTTCTACATATCATGCTCATACAACTGTGAATGATCTTTACGGATTCAAACATCTTCGAATTTCAAGGATACATATATCATCATGGTGATCATACTCCAAATCTTGATTATAATTTCTCATGTATAAATCGGAAGGCCTAAGGTCGATATCAATACCTTTATATCATTCAAACTATCATCTTGAAGTTTGTTTAACAATCCATCTTTACAAGACAAATCCTTCCATGATCAATCACCTAGGTTCGTCTAACAATAATGATGTTAAAACCAAGTCCGTGATTACTACGAAGACACCTTTCAAATTTGGATTACCAATCTCAGAAAATTTCCTTTACTTGTTCATCGTAACAAGATTTAGATTATGATATTCTCAATCGAGGTACTTAAAGCATAATCATCTCAGCTTCTAAATATGATGTTTGGTTGAATGAATCATCTCTGGAACTTAATATCTTGATAGCATGATCATCATATCCTTAAAAACACGAATCCAAGGTTGGAGATAGTAGTAACATACCTTAAGATGAAGAAAACACCGAGACAATAGGTAGAATCTGACTCCGGTTGCTTGTGTGCCAATCCAAGTTGTTTCTCTACTTCAATGATCAAGCACAAGTGACTTCCAATCTTCAATGATCAAGTAGAGATGGTCTAAATGTGTTTAAGGAGGCTGGGATATCTCTGGGCATGAAGTATGTTGAAAGCTAAGTGAAATAAACGAGCTGAAATGAAATGGGGTGATGTCTTATTTATAACTTTCTAACCTTAACGTACGTTAGTCTCCTCATATAACGTACGTTAGCTATTTAGCGTACGCTACCCAGATGTCCTTAGCGTACGCTATCGTCACTTATAGTTAACTGTCCTCATTCTGAACTTCATTACGTACGCTACACTTACTATGTTACGTACGTAACCTATACTATTAACGTACGCTACATCCTTACCTTAGCGTACGTTAATATCCATTGACTTGAAAAGTGTCCAGGTTCATCCGCGGAAATCTTATGCGGACCCATTTCCGGCTGGCACATGTGCTAGCCGCCTAGCTCAATTATTCACCTCTTTACGTACGCTACGCTTCATTCATAGTGTACGCTATACTTGTCAACTTAACGTACGTTAAGCTTTCCTCTTAACGTACGTTAACACGTATTTGGATGAAAAATTACGTGATGATATTATCATGCACATGGATACGTATATGATAAAGATCATACTTCGATTATTGATATCACAAATCCGAATAATAAAAGGTTCAAATATAGATGAAATACTCAATAATAAATCTGGATATTACATACTCTCCTACTAAAAAGGAGTTTCGTCTCGAAACTCAAGACGAAAATAACTCTGGATATCTGGACCTCATGTTATCTTCCGTTTCCCAAGTGGCTTCTTCCACCCCATGCGTGACCACTGAACCTTGACCAACGCGATCGGTTTGTTCCTCAATTGCTTAACTCGACTCTCGAGTATCCTGATCGGTCTCTCTTCAAACGTGCCATCCTGAGCGACTTCGATCTCGCCGAAATCAATGATATGGCTAGGATCTGATATATACTTCTGTAACTGGGATACGTGGAATACGTTATGAATATGGCTCAATGACGGCGGTAATGCCAACCTGTATGCCAACTCTCCAACTCTCTCAAGAATTTCGAATGGTCCCATATATCTCGGACTCAGCTTTCCTTTCCTCCCAAAACGAAAGATTCCCCGAGTAGGAGAAACTTTTAAAAGCACGTGATCTCCAATACTGAACTCTAATGGACGACGGCGCACGTCTGCGTAAGATTTCTGTCGACTCTGGGCAGTCAACATCCTTTCGAAAATCAAGGCTATCTTCTCTCGTGTCTGCACGATCAATTCCGGTTCCATCCCGATCAAGTCTAATGAATCGTCCCAACATAGGGGCGATCTGCATCTCCTTCCGTATAATGCCTCAAATGGTGCCATCTTAATGGAAGCATGCCAACTATTGTTGTAGGTGAATTCAATCAACGGCAGATGAATTTCCCAATCAGTTGGCCAATCTAAGGCGCAGGCCCTCAGCATATCTTCCACCGTTTGAATAGTCCTTTCGGATTGTCCGCCTGTCTGCGGATGATTAGATGTGCTGAAATTCAATCCGGTTCCCAAGGCTTGATGAACTGCTTTCCAAAAATGAGACACAAAGCGACCATATCAGTCAGAAATAATGGTCTTCGGCGTACCATGCAATCGGACTATCTCTGAAATAAATACTCGTGCCAACTTCTCGGGTCCCCACGTGTCTTTAATGCCTAGAAAATGAGCTGATTTGGTTAAACGGTCAACTATCACCCAAATCATGTTCATTCTTGTCTTGGTTCTCGGCATATTAGTGATAAAGTCCATAGATATGTCCTCCCACTTCCATTCAGGAATCGGGAGCGGCTTTAGCATTCGGGCAGGTCGTTGATGCTCGATCTTAACCTGCTGATAAGTCAAACATTTCGAGACATAATCCGCTACATCTTTCTTCATGTTGCCCCACCAGAAGTTCTGCTTCAGGTCCTTATACATCTTACTGGTGCCCGGGTGGATAGAATAGGGCGTGTTGTGAGCTTCCTTCATAATTGTCTGCTTCAGAACATCGACATCGGGAACGCAAAGTCGGTTCTGAAATCTCAAAACTCCATCATCATGAATTACGAATCCTGGGGCCTTTCCCTTGATCACTTCATCACTTAACCGAATCATCAGAGGATCATCTACTTGCTTAGATTTGATTTCTTTGGTTAACGATGAAGTTAATTCCATCACACAGTTTTCCTTGGACTCTTTGCAACCATACTTCAATTCCTTCGCGAATCATTTCTCGTTAAATGCTGAGCTGGGAGGTCAGAGTCTCCAGCATCTGAAGAGAAACAGGCTTGCGGCTAAGTGCATCGGCCACTATATTTGCTTTGCCTGGATGATAAAGAATCTCCAAGTCGTAGTCCTTAATCAGTTCCAGCCATCTCCTTTGTCGCATGTTCAACTCTTTCTGACTGAAGATGTATTTAAGACTCTTGTGATCCGTAAAGATTTGAAAGTGAGTCCCGTATAGGTAATGTCTCCAGATTTTCAAAGCAAAAACTACTGCTGCCAGTTCCAAATCATGCGTCGAGTAATTCACTTCATAAGGCTTCAGCTGTCGTGACGCATAGGCGATCACCTTCTCATTCTGCATCAATACACATCCGAGTCCTTGGTTCGAGGCATCACTGTAAACTATGAATCCTCCAGTTCCCTGTGGGAGTGCTAAAATCGGTGCCATTGTCAATCTCTTCTTCAATTCATCAAAGCTATTCTGGCACATCTCGTTCCACTCAAATTTTTGAGTTTTCTGCAGTAGTCGAGTAAGTGGGCGGGTAATTTTGGAAAACCCTTCCACGAACCGAAGATAATATCCAGCAAGTCCTAAGAAACTCCGGACTTCTTTTACGTTCTTAGGAGGCTTCAATCCATAACTGCTTCGATTTTCTGGGGGTCTACTCGGACTCCTTCTGCTGATACCACATGACCGAGGAACATTATTTCCTTTAGCCAGAATTCACACTTAGAAAGCTTAGCGTACAATTGCTCGTTCCTCAGAAGGTATAGAACAATCCACAAATGCTGTGCATGCTCTTCCGGGCTCTTAGAATATACCAGAATGTCATCAATGAACACAACCACAAACTTGTCCAAATACTCTATGAACACTCGATTCATCAATTGCATAAACATGGCAGGTGCGTTAGTGAGACCAAACGGCATCACTACAAACTCATAATGTCCGTAACGAGTTCTGAATGCTGACTTCGGAACATCATATTCCTAACCCTCAGCTGATGATATCCTGATCTCAAATCGATCTTAGTAAACATTGTTGCTCCTTGCAACTATTCAAACAAATCATCGATCCGTGGCAATAGATACTTGTTCTTGATCGTCATCTTGTTCAGTTATCGATAGTCAATACACAATCGAAGCGATTCATCCTTCTTCCGGACAAAAAGAACTGGTGCACCCTAGGGCGAAACGCTTGGCTGGATATAGCCTTTGTCCAGTAACTCTTCCAGTTGCTTCTTCAATTCGTACATTTCAGTAGGTGCCATACGATACGGCGCCTTAGAAATTGGTGTAGCTCCTGGTTCCAGCTCGATGGTAAATTCTACATCCCGTCGTGGAGGTAGCCCAGGTAATTCTTCAGGAAATACATCCGGAAATTCGTTCACAACAGGAATGGATGAGAGTTCTACTTTTCCGTCTTCTTTCTTCATTGTGTAGCACCAGTATCCGATATAGCCCTGTTTCAACAATTTGACAGCTTTCATTGCCTTGATCATCTTTCCTGAGCTTCCTAGTTTCCATCCTTCAAACAGTATTTCGGAACCATCATCAGCTATCAACGAGATATTCCTCTTTCGGTAGTTTACAATATCTCCCTATCGATTAATCCAATCATCTCCAAGTATGAGGTCGTCTCCTTGCAGTTCTATCACAATCAGATTTGAGGGCCACTCTCTGCCTCCAAATGATATAGGGAAATCTCTAGTTTCTAAGTTTCCAACTATCCTCTCTCCACCTGGTAAACCCACAACATAAGGCTCATAATTATGAAAAACAGAAATATTCAAATGATTTACACATGACAAGGATATAAATGAATGCGTAGCTCCTGTATCGAATAAAACGCTAACTGGCTATGAAAGGATCTGAACAGTACTTGATGTGACAGTAGTATCTTGATCGTCTGCTCTCCTCATCTCGTACAGACGTGGGGGAACGGATCCAGCACTCGATGTCCCCTTTCGGTCCCATTGTCCTCTGCCTCGTCCGCGACCAAAATTCTGAGGCAGCTGAACACTTTGCCGCGTCTATTGGATACTGGCTTCCTTCTGAACTGGCTGTGATGTACGGGCTCTAAAACACTTTGCAGCCTCTTCACAGAACACCGTACGATGTCCCTATCGACCACAATCAAAACAAGTCACGGCAGGTAGGGGGCAATTTTGTCGATAGTGCCCCGTCTGGGCACAATTAAAGCATTTCCTGGTTACATCCGTCGTGGCTGATGCTGCTCTGAAGTTCTTTCCGCTCTTAGATGGGTGCGGAGGTTTCTTGAAAGAATGAAATGATGATTGGGCCTTGCGGGGTCCACTACTCTTGTGCTCCATGAAACTACCGGAGACTTTCTACTTCTTGGATTCTGCAAACTTCTTCATTGCTACTTCCTTGATTTCATACGCCAATGCTTTATCCTGATATTGACGAAGAGTGGTACATTCAAAACCGGACATGTACCTCTGGATTTCTGGTTTCATCCTCATATCAAAATGGATCATCATTTCTGCATCTGTTCTGACCAGCTGTCGAACAAATGCCAGCTACTGGTTAAACGTCTTAATCACCTGAGATACTGGCACATCTGAAGGTTGTGCAGAGAAAATTTCCCGAACTTTGGCTTCCCTCACAGGACGAGGGCAGTACTGAGCTTCTATCATCAATTTAAATTCTGTCCAGTCAGCATCATGATCTACAGGCCGGATGGCTTCCCACCACTCGGACGCTTACCCTATCAGAAAGTACGGAGCAATAGAGGCTCTCCGGTCGTCAGGGCAATTAATCCCGGCAAAAATTTTCTCCAGTTCCTTCAACCACTGATCCCATATGGGAGTTTCAGAAAAGCCGTCGAATTTAGGTGGTTGCATCCTTGCCACCTCCTGCAGCCATCGGTCGCCTCGATTTCCCATGTCCGGGATACCTTGCTATCCACCTCCCTATTGTAGTCCCACTGGTACCTGCATTCGGTCCACGACCTGGGAAAACTGAGTCATCTGGTTAACCACCTGACGAAGGATTTCGGGCACAGTAGGTTCCGGTTCATTATTAATAGATCTTTGTGGCTCGCCTGAGCTGTGGCTAGCCTGATTAGAAGGCAAAGCTTCTCTTTCAACATTCCTTCTTCCGCGACCGCGACTACGTCCACGTCCACCTCCCAACATACTGTAAACATATACTCAATATACAGGAAACAATATCGTTCAAATGTTCAAGTATAAAGAGGTACAACATGTAAAGGACGAGATAAAGTTTAGGAACTTACAACCACCGTTCGCACGAAGACGTAGGCAGTACAGTGATGTTATTCACGGTCGGTTACCTCAAAAGACATATATTACCCCTATTTTAACCCAACGACCAAGATATCCAAAACCTGGCTCTGATACCATATTCTGTAACACCCCCGATATATTCAGGAATATTACAGCGCCGTAAATCCTTTACATAAGAATTTACAAGGTTGAAGAAATGAAAAGACAATAACAGATACCAACATATAAAAATAACAGAAATAAAATACAACAGTTCTGGGCCAATACCGCGAATACAAATATCCGAAGGAAGAATATTATTACATTACCAAATTCAATCATCATAAATGACAACGTACTCGAGTACTTATTAAAAATAACACAAACAACAGACAATTAAACCCAGCCGGAACATCACTCTGGACCGTCGTCATCATGCAGCTCCAGTGGTTGTTTCCCTGCTCTCCTGGATCCTGAACATAAACAAATGTTCACCTCCGAAGGGGTTAGCACAACGATGCTAGTACAAGTACCATAACATATTATTCAACATTTCACGAAGAATAATAATAATATAAATGACAAAATACCAACGAGTCTCCTCCTATGAGAAACTCAGAGATAACATACACAAATGATAATCACAACATGATATCACAACATAATATCAAAACATACACATGGTAATTCCAACGATCCATCGTTCACTGCCTAGAACCCACGATGATCCCGTCAGACCAACCCGTGGTGGAAAAACCCGTTCGATGATCCAGCGCACGCTAGCATAGATCCCCCGATGATCCCATCAGACCAACACGAGGTGGACATATAACAACGACTTTTATGCACAACAATATGTATAACATCAATACATAAAACAATTAAGGTACTTGCCTCGATTCGAAGACAAGAATAATACTTCCACAAAAATCGAAATACTCGAAGGTTGCCCCTTCGATCAATCACGTAGCAAGGCTCGAACCTTAAACAAAATAAATAATATAGAGTTCATCTCATGTCGTACGAACATCTAACAATCCAAATTACGGTCGGAAGTTCATAAAACGTATCATGTCTGACATGCATAATGTACGTTACATATCCTTTGTAGCGTACGTTAAGCCTACTCGTTAGCGTACGTAAACTACGAAGTCTAACGTACGCTAACTATGTACCGACAGTTCCTCTATGATCAGCCGATTGACTCGTCTGATGATATAACGTATGTTACGTACCAAACGTAGCGTACGTTAACTATGTCCGATAGCATACGTAAGCTTCAGAGCACAGCGTACGCTAAACAAGCATCCGACAGTCTCGCTGAACAGTCGACTGTTCTGATTTATGATGAAGCGTACGAAATACTCAGTGATTAACGTACGTTACTCTTCTACATATCATGCTCATACAGCTGTGAATGATCTTTACGGATTCAAACATCTTCGAATTTCAAGGATACATATATCATCATGGTGATCATACTCCAAATCTTGATTATAATTTATCATGTATAAATCGGAAGGCCTAAGGTCGATATCAATACCTTTATATCATTCAAACTATCATCTTGAAGTTTGTTTAACAATCCATCTTTACAAGACAAATCCTTCCATGATCAATCACCTAGGTTCGTCTAACAATAATGATGATAAAACCAAGTCCGTGATTACTACGAAGACACCTTTCAAATTTGGATTACCAATCTCAGAAAATTTCCTTTACTTGTTCATCGTAACAAGATTTAGATTATGATATTCTCAATCGAGGTACTTAAAGCATAATCATATTAGCTTCTAAATATGATGTTTGGTTGAATGAATCATCTCTGGAACTTAATATCTTGATAGCATGATCATCATATCCTTAAAAACACGAATCCAAGGTTAGAGATAGTAGTAACATACCTTAAGATGAAGAAAACACCGAGACAATAGGTAGAATCTGACTCCGGTTGCTTGTGTGCCAATCCAAGTTGTTTCTCTACTTCAATGATCAAGCACAAGTGACTTCCAATCTTCAATGATCAAGTAGAGATGGTCTAAATGTGTTTAAGGAGGCTGGGATATCTCTGGGCATGAAGTATGTTGAAAGCTAAGTGAAATAAACGAGCTGAAATGAAATGGGGTGATGTCTTATTTATAACTTTCTAACCTTAACGTACGTTAGTCTCCTCATATAACGTACGTTAGCTATTTAGCGTACGCTACCCAGATGTCCTTAGCGTACGCTATCGTCACTTATAGTTAACTGTCCTCATTCTGAACTTCATTACGTACGCTACACTTACTATGTTATGTACGTAACCTATACTATTAACGTACGCTACATCCTTACCTTAGCGTACGTTAATATCCATTGACTTAAAAAGTGTCCAGGTTCATCCGCGGGAATCTTATCCGGACCCATTTCCGGCTGGCACATGTGCTAGCCGCCCAGCTCAATTATTCACCTCTTTACGTACGCTACGCTTCATTCATAGTGTACGCTATACTTGTCAACTTAACGTACGTTAAGCTTTCCTCTTAACGTACGTTAACACGTATTTGGATGAAAAAATACGTGATGATATTATCATGCACATGGATACGTATATGATAAAGATCATACTTCGATTATTGATATCACAAATCCGAATAATACAAGGTTCAAATATAGATGAAATACTCAATAATAAATCTGGATATTACATACTCTCCTACTAAAAAGGAGTTTCGTCCCGAAACTCAAGACGAAAATAACTCTAGATATCTGGACCTCATGTTATCTTCCGTTTCCCAAGTGGCTTCTTCCACCCCATGCGTGACCACTGAACCTTGACCAACGCGATCGGTTTGTTCCTCAATTGCTTAACTCGACTCTCGAGTATCCTGATCGGTCTCTCTTCAAACGTGCCATCCTGAGCGACTTCGATCTCGCCGAAATCAATGATATGGCTAGGATCTGATATATACTTCTGTAACTGGGATACGTGGAATACGTTATGAATATGGCTCAATGACGGCGGTAATGCCAACCTGTATGCCAACTCTCCAACTCTCTCAAGAATTTCGAATGGTCCGATATATCTCGGACTCAGCTTTCCTTTCCTCCCAAAACGAAAGATTCCCCGAGTAGGAGAAACTTTTAAAAGCACGTGATCTCCAATACTGAACTCTAATGGATGACGGCGCACATCTGCGTAAGATTTCTGTCGACTCTGGGCAGTCAACATCCTTTCGCAAATCAAGGCTATCTTCTCTCGTGTCTGCACGATCAATTCCGGTTCCATCCCGATCAAGTCTAATGAATCGTCCCAACATAGGGGCGATCTGCATCTCCTTCCGTATAATGCCTCAAATGGTGCCACCTTAATGGAAGCATGCCAACTATTGTTGTAGGTGAATTCAATCAACGGCAGATGAATTTCCCAATCAGTTGGCCAATCTAAGGCGCAGGCCCTCAGCATATCTTCCACCGTTTGAATAGTCCTTTCGGATTGTCCGCCTGTCTGTGGATGATTAGATGTGCTGAAATTCAATCCGGTTCCCAAGGCTTTATGAACTGCTTTCCAAAAATGAGACACAAAGCGACCGTCTCAGTCAGAAATAATGGTCTTCGGCGTACCATGCAATCGGACTATCTCTGAAATAAATACTCATGCCAACTTCTCGGGTCCCCACGTGTCTTTAATGCCTAGAAAATGAGCTGATTTGGTTAAACGGTCAACTATCACCCAAATCATGTTCATTCCTGTCTTGGTTCTCGGCATATTAGTGATAAAGTCCATAGATATGTCCTCCCACTTCCATTCAGGAATCGGGAGCGGCTTTAGCATTCGGGAAGGTCGTTGATGCTCGATCTTAACCTGCTGATAAGTCAAACATTTCGAGACATAATCCGCTACATCTTTCTTCATGTTGCCCCACCAGAAGTTCTGCTTCAGGTCCTTATACATCTTACTGGTGCCCGGGTGGATAGAATAAGGCGTGCTGTGAGCTTCCTTCATAATTGTCTGCTTCAGAACATCGACATCGGGAACGCAAAGTCGGTTCTGAAATCTCAAAACTCCATCATCATGAATTACGAATCCTGGGGCCTTTCCCTTGATCACTTCATCACTTAACCGAATCATCAGAGGATCATCTACTTGCTTAGATTTGATTTCTTTGGTTAACGATGAAGTTAATTCCATCACACGCTTTCCTTGGACTCTTTGCAACCATACTTCAATTCCTTCGCGAATCATTTCTCGTTAAATGCCGAGCGGGAGGTCGAGTCTCCAAGATTCGAAGAGAAACAGGCTTGCGGCTAAGTGCATCGGCCACTATATTTGCTTTGCCTGGATGATAAAGAATCTCTAAGTCGTAGTCCTTAATCAGTTCCAGCCATCTCCTTTGCCGCATGTTCAACTCTTTCTGACTGAAGATGTATTTAAGACTCTTGTGATCCGTAAAGATTTGAAAGTGAGTCCCGTATAGGTAATGTCTCCAGATTTTCAAAGCAAAAACTACTGCTGCCAGTTCCAAATCATGCGTCGGGTAATTCACTTAATAAGGCTTCAGCTATCGTGACGCATAGGCGATCACCTTCTCATTCTGCATCAATACACATCCGAGTCCTTGGTTCGAAGCATCACTGTAAACTATGAATCCTCCAGTTCCCTGTGGGAGTGCTAAAATCGGTGTCGTTGTCAATCTCTTCTTCAATTCATCAAAGCTATTCTAGCACATCTCGTTCCACTCAAATTTTTGGGTTTTCTGCAGTAGTCGAGTAAGTGGGTGGGTAATTTTGGAAAATCCTTCCACGAACCGAAGATAATATCCAGCAAGTCCTAAGAAACTCCGGACTTCTTTTATGTTCTTAGGAGGCTTCAATCCATAACTGCTTCGATTTTCTGGGGGTCTACTCGGACTCCTTCTGCTGATACCACATGACCGAGGAACATTATTTCCTTTAGCCAGAATTCACACTTAGAAAGCTTAGCGTACAATTGCTCGTTCCTCAGAAGGTCTAGAACAATCCACAAATGCTGCGCATGCTCTTCCGGGCTCTTAGAATATACCAGAATGTCATCAATGAACACAACCACAAACTTGTCCAAATACTCTATGAACACTAGATTCATTAATTGCATAAACATGGCAGGTGCGTTAGTGAGACCAAACGGCATCACTACAAACTGATAATGTCCGTAACGAGTTCTGAATGCTGACTTCGGAACATCAGATTCCTAATCCTCCGCTGATGATATCCTGATCTCAAATCGATCTTAGAAAACATTGTTGCTCCTTGCAACTGGTCAAACAAATCATCGATCCGTGGCAATAGATACTTGTTCTTGATCGTCATCTTGTTCAGTTCTCGATAGTCAATACACAATCGAAGCGATCCATCCTTCTTCCGGATAAAAAGAACTGGTGCACCCGAGGGCGAAACGCTTGGCTGGATATAGCCTTTGTCCAGTAACTCTTCCAGTTGCTTCTTCAATTCGTACATTTCAGTAGGTGCCATACGATACGGCGCCTTAGAAATTGGTGTAGCTTCTGGTTCCAGCTCGATGGTAAATTCTACATCCCGTCGTGGAGGTAGCCCAGGTAATTCGTCAGGAAATACATCCGGAAATTCGTTCACAACAGGAATCGATGAGAGTTCTACTTTTCCGTCTTCTTTCTTCATTGTGTAGCACCATTATCCAATATAGCCCTGTTTCAACAATTTGACAGCTTTCATTGCCTTGATCATCTTTCCTGAGCTTCCTAGTTTCCATCCTTCAAACAGTATTTCGGAACCATCATCAGCTATCAGTGAGATATTCCTCTTTCGATAGTTTACAATATCTCCCTATCGATTAAGCCAATCATCTCCAAGTATGAGGTCGTCTCCTTGCAGTTCTATCACAATCAGATTTGAGGGCCACTCTCTGCCTCCAAATGATACAGGGAAATCTCTAGTTTCTAAGTTTCCAACTATCCTCTCTCCACTCGGTAAACCCACAACATAAGGCTCATAATTATGAAAAACAGAAATATTCAAATGATTTACACATGACAAGGATATAAATGAAGGCGTAGCTCCTGTATCGAATAAAACACTAACTGGCTATGAAAGGATCTGAACAGTACCTGATGTGACAGCAGTATCCTGATCGTCTGCTCTCCTCATATCATACAGACGTGGGGGAACGGATCCAGCACTCGATGTCCCCTTTTAGTCACATTGTCCTCTGCCTCGTCCGCGACCAAAATTCTGAGGCAGCTGAACACTTTGCTGCGTCTGTTGGATACTGGCTTCCTTCTGAACTGGCTGTGATGTACGGGCTCTAAAAGACTTTACAGCCTCTTCACAGAACACCGTACGATGTCCCTATCGACCACAATCAAAACAAGTCACGGCAGGTAGGAGGCAATTTTGTCGATAGTGCCCCGTCTGGGCACAATTAAAGCATTTCCTGGTTACATCCGTCGTGGCTGATGCTGCTATGAAGTTCTTTCCGCTCTTAGATGGGTGCGGAGGTTTCTTGAAAGAATGAAATGATGATTGGGCCTTGCGGGGTCCACTACTCTTATGCTCCATGAAACTACCGGAGACTTTCTACTTCTTGGATTCTGCAAACTTCTCCATTGCTACTTCCTTGATTTTATACGCCAATGCTTTATCCTGATATTGACGAAGAGTGGTACATTCAAAACCGGACATGTACCTCTGGATTTCTGGTTTCATCCTCATATCAAAATGGATCATCATTTCTGCATCATTCGACCGTGTCGAACAAATGCCGGCCTCTTTGTTAAACGTCTTAATCACCTGAGATACTGGCACATCTGAAGGTTGTGCAGAGAAAATTTCCCGAACTTTGGCTTCCCTCACAGGACGAGGGCAGTACTGAGCTTCTATCATCAATTTAAATTCTGTCCAGTCAGCATCATGATCTATAGGTCGGATGGCTTCCCACCACTCGGACGCTTCCCCTATCAGAAAGTACTGAGCAATAGAGGCTCTCCGGTCGTCAGGGCAATTAATCCCGGCAAAAATTTTCTCCAGTTCCTTCAACAACTGATCCCATGTGGGAGTCTCAGAAAAGCCATCGAATTTAGGTGGTTGCATCCTTGCCACCTCCTGCAGCCATCGGTCGCCTCGATTTCCCATGTCCGGGATACCTTGCTGTCCACCTCCCTGTTGTAGTCCCACTGGTACCTGCATTCGGTCCACGACCTGGGAAAACTGAGTCATCTGGTTAACCACCTGACGAAGGATTTCGGGCACAGTAGGTTTCGGTTCATTATTAATAGATCTTTGTGGCTCGCCTGAGCTGTGGCTGGCCTGATTAGAAGGCGAAGCTTCTCTTTCAACATTCCTTCTTCCGCGACCGCGACTACGTCCACGTCCACCTCCCAACATACTGTAAACATATACTCAATATACAGGAAACAATATCGTTCAAATGTTCAAGTATAAAGAGGTACAATATGTAAAGGACGAGATAAAGTTTAGGAACTTACAACCACCGTTCGCACGAAGACGTAGGCAGTACAGTGATGTTATTCACGGCCGGTTACCTCAAAAGACATATATTACCCCTATTTTAACCCAACGACCAAGATATCCAAAACCTGGCTCTGATACCATATTCTGTAACACCCCCGATATATTCAGGAATATTACAGCGCCGTAAATCCTTTACATAAGAATTTACAAGGCTGAAGAAATGAAAAGACAATAACAGATACCAACATATAAAAATAACTGAAATAAAATACAACAGTTCTGGGCCAATACCACGAATACAAATATCCGAAGGAAGAATATTATTACATTACCAAATTCAATCATCATAAACGACAACGTACTCGAGTACTTATTAAAAATAACACAAACAACAGACAATTAAACCCAGCCGGAACATCACTCTGCACCGTCGTCATCATGCAGCTCCAGTGGTTGTTTCCCTGCTCTCCTGGATCCTGAATATAAACAAATGTTCACCTTCTAAGGGGTTATCATAACGATGCTAGTACAAGTACCATAACATATTATTCAACATTTCACGAAGAATAATAATAACATAAATGACAAAACACCAATGAGTCTCCTCCTACGAGAAACTCAGAGATAACATACACAAATGATAATCACAACATGATATCACAACATAATATCAAAACATACACATGGTAATTCCGATGATCCAGCGTTCACTGCCTAGAACCCACGATGATTCCGTCAGACCAACCCGTGGTGGAAAAACCCGTCCGATGATCCAGCGCACGCTAGCATAGATCCCCCGATGATCCCGTCGGACCAACACGAGGTGGACATATAACAACGACATATATGCACAACAATATGTATAACATCAATGCATAGAACAATTAAGGTACTTGCCTCGATTCGAAGACAAGAATAATACTTCCACGAAAATCGAAACACTCGAAGGTCGCCCCTTCGATCAATCACGTAGCAAGGCTCGAACCTTAAACAAAAGAAATAATATAGAGTTCATATCATGTCGTACGAACATCTAACAATCCAAATTACGGTCGGATGTTCATAAAACGTATCCTGTGTGACATGCATAACGTACATTACATATCCTTTGTAGCGTACGTTAAGCCTACTCGTTAGCGTACGTAAACTACGAAGTCTAGCGTACGCTAACTATGTACCGACAGTTCCTCTCTGATCAGCCGACTGACTCGTCTGATGATATAAAGTACGTTACGTACCAAACGTAGCGTACGTTAACTATGTCCGATAGCGTACATAAGCTTCAGAGCATAGCGCACGCTAAACAAGCATCCGACAGTCTCGCTGAATAGTCGACTGTTCTGATTTATGATGAAGCGTACGAAATCTTCAGTGATTAACATACGTTACTCTTCTATATATCATGCTCATATAGTTGTGAAGGATCTTTACGGATTCAAACATCTTCGAATTTCAAGGATACATATATCATCATGGTGATCATACTCCAAATCTTGATTATAATTTCTCATGCATAAATCGAAAGGCCTAAGGTCGATATCAATACCTTTATATCATTCAAACTATCATCTTGAAGTTTGTTTAACAATCCATCTTTACAAGACAAATCCTTCCATGATCAATCACCTAGGTTCGTCTAACAATAATGATGTTAAAACTAAGTCTGTGATTACTACGAAGACACCTTCCAAATTTGGATTACCAATCTCAGAAAATTTCCTTTACTTGTTCATCGTAACAAGATTCAGATTATGATATTCTCAATCGAGGTACTTAAAGCATAATCATCTCAGCTTCTAAATATGATGTTTGGTTGAATGAATCATCTCTGGAACTTAATATCTTGATAGCATGATCATCATATCCTTAAAAACACGAATCCAAGGTTAGAGATAGTAGTAACATACCATAAGATGAAGAAAACACCGAGACAATAGGTAGAATCCGACTCCGGTTGCTTGTGTGCCAATCGAAGGTGTTTCTCCACTTCAATGATCAAGCACAAGTGACTTCCAATCTTCAATGATCAAGTAGAGATGGTCTAAATGTGTTTAAGGAGGCTGGGATATCTCTGGGCATGAAGTATGTTGAAAGCTAAGTGAAATAAATGAGCTGAAATGAAATGGGGTGATGTCTTATTTATAACTTTCTGACCTTACCGTATGTTAGTCTCCTCATATAACGTACGTTAGCTATTTAGCTATGCTACCCAGATGTCCTTAGCGTACGCTATCGTCACCGATAGTTAACTATCCTCATTCTGAACTTCATTACGTACGCTACACTTACTATGTTACGTACGTAACCTATACTATTAGCGTATGCTACATCCTTACCTTAGCGTACGTTAATATCTGTTGACTTAAAAAGTGTCCAGGTTCATCCGCGGGAATCTTATCCGGACCCATGTCCGGCTGGCGCATGTGCTAGCCGCCCAGCTTAATTATTGGCCTCTATACGTACGCTACGCTTCATTCATAGCGTACGCTATATTTTTCAACTTAACGTACATTAAGCTTTCCTCTTAGCGTACGTTAACACGTATTTGCATGAAAAATTACGTGATGATGTTATCATGCACATGGATACGTATATGAGAAATATCATACTTCGATTATTGATATCACAAATCCGAATAATATAAAGTTCAAATACAGATGAAATACTCAATAATAAATCCGGATATTACAGATTCGTGAGGCTATGGCGGGTTTCAGATGTGTTACTTTGTAGGAGCATCAAGATCGTGCCTTGGCCATCGAGATGGTCATTTCTACATCAAGGTCGGGCACCGATATCAAGAAGACGAAGACGATTGGTGGCTTTTCGGGAAGTAAGAGTGGTGGATTTCACAAATCTCAAGCTTCTCATTCCGCTATTGGGAAGTCTGTTCAGCAAGCCAGTAGTGCTTCGAGTTTTCGACCGGGCCAGTCTTCTGCCTTTGGTAGAGGACAATGTTTCAATTGTAATCAAACAGGCCATCAGTTTTGGAGAGTGTCCACTTCCTCCCGTTATTTGTTTCACATGCGGACAGGCCGGTCATCGGGCAGTTCATTGTGAGGCTACCACTATATTTGTTAAACAGTAGAGTTCGGCACCAACTCCGAGTGTGAACCCGGGGACTACATCTAATCATCCGCAACAGACTTTGAGACGTGGAAGAGGTCGAGGCCGGTTGGATCGTCAAGCTGCATCAAGTGTGGGTTTGGTACAGCCAAGAGTGTACCAGATGAGACGCGCGGACGACACAGAGGCTCCGGTAGCTGCAGGTATCACGCAAATACTTTCTCAACCTGTATCAGTATTATTTGATTCGGGAGCTACCCATTCGTTTATTGCTCTTGATTGTGTGAAATGTTTGGGCCTTGGGAGTTTGATTGAGTGCGAACCATTCGTAGTAAGTACTCCTAGTAGAGAGCATTTAATTGGGAACCAAGAGATTAAAAATTATCTTGTGTATATCGGGAGTCGATATTGGCCTTCAGACCTCATCGTGGTAGATCTGAAAGGACAGGACGTAATTCTGGGAGATGATTGGTTGAATCGTCATGGTGCTATCATGAACTGCCGAACGCGAACTATTTCTATAATAGCGGAAGATGGTGTCGAGCACACTTTCTTGGGTCGTAAACCGGGTAGTTCAGGAGGGGTGGTTTCCACTGTTAAGGCGATAAAATTGTTGAAACAAGACTGTATTGGTTATTGGTGTTACGACATGAGCACAAATGACGGTGAAGCCGATTTATTGTCGATTCCAGTTGTGAATGAATATCCTGATGTATTTTCGGATGATCTACCGGGATTACCTCCGTCTAGAGAGGTAGAGTTTCCTATTGATCTTGTGCCAACCGCAGCACCTGTTTCTCGAGCGCCGTATCGTATGGCACCCTCCGAGATGTTAGAACTGAAGAAACAATTGGGCGAGCTTCTGGACAAAGGGTATATTCGACCTAGTGCATCACCATGGGGTGCACCGGTTCTCTTCGTTAGGAAGAAGGACGGATCATTCCGTCTATGCATTGATTATCAGGAATTGAATAAGTTAACCATTAAGAACAAATATCTTTTGCCTCGGATAGATGACTTGTTCGACCAACTTCAGGGTGCCACAATTTTCTCTAAGATTGACTTGCGATCAGGATATTACCAGCTGAGGATTCGGGATTCTGATATTCCAAAGACTGCTTTCCGTACTCGGTATGGCCATTACAAATTTGTGGTTATGCCGTTTGGTCTAACCAATGCTCCTGCCATGTTTATGCAACTGATGAACAAAGTTTTCATTGACTATCTTGATAAGTCCGTGGTCGTTTTCATTGATGATATTCTTGTCTACTCCCGGAATGAGGAAGATCACGCTGAACATCTCCAAGTAGTGTTGAACACTTTGGGAATGGAGAAACTTTATGCTAAATTCTCAAAGTGCGAATTCTGGCTTAAAGAGGTGACATTTCTTGGTCATGTAATTTCGGCTGATGGAGTTCGAGTGGATCCCCAAAAGATAGGGGCCATTGTTGAGTGGGAACCACCTAGGAGTGTGAAGGAGACCCGGAGTTTTCTAGGGCTTGCCGGATATTATCATAGATTCGTCGAGGGGTTTTCAAAAATCGCTCGACCACTTACTCAGTTACTCCAGAAATCTCAGAAGTTCGAGTGGACTGATGAGAGACAAAACAGTTTTGATGATCTTAAACGACGGTTAACTTCGGCGCCCGTGTTATCATTACCCCAGGGTACCGATGATTTCGAAGTGTATAGTGATGCTTCCGGACTTGGATTGGGTTGTGTTTTAATGCAGAGAGGTAGGTAATTTCATATGCGTCCCGACAATTGAAACCATATGAAATGAATTACCCTACATATGATTTAGAGTTATCGGCGGTTGTATTCGCGCTAAAGATTTGGAGGCATTATCTTTATGGCTCTTCGTGTAAAATTTACATGGATCACAAAAGCCTAAAATATATATTTAGCCAGAAGGAGCTAAATATGAGACAACGTCGATGGTTAGAGCTGATTAAGGATTTCGATCTTGAAATATTATACCATCCAGGAAAAGCTAATGTGGTAGCGGACGCGTTGAGACGGAAACCCATAGCACTCCAAATGCTAAAGATGTTTACATCTCAACACGAGATCCGTCGAGACATAATTAGGCAAGATATAGAGATTTGGATTCAGAAAGTTCAAGGCCAATTATGTACTTTGGAAATCACATCGTCTTTGGTCAATGAAATCAAATCAAAGCAATTGGAGGATCCGATACTAGTCCAGCTAAGAAATGATGTGATTAGAGGAAAAGCTCTCGGATTTATGATTCAAGATGATGGTGTTTTAAAGTTTAGAGGTAGACTTTGTATACCTGCATATGTCGAGCTTAAACAGACCATATTGAGGGAAGCGCACACTACACCGTATTCTATTAATCCCGGTACAAGCAAAATGTATAAGGACATGAAGAATAATTATTGGTGGAGCAATATGAAAAATGATGTTGAAGAATTCGTGTCGAAATGCTTGACGTGTCAGCAGGTCAAGATTGAACATCAACGACCAGCAAGGTTTCTTAAATCGCTACCAATTCCAGAATGGAAATGGGAGGATATAACGATGGATTTTGTCACCAATATGCCGAGGATGCGAACGGGGATGAACATGATTTGGGTTATTGTCGATCGACTAACCAAGTCATCTCACTTTCTGGGAATTAAGGATAATTGGGGGCCCGAGAAACTAGCTCGTATATTCATCACAGAAATTGTGAGGTTACACGGGACTCCTAAGAGCATTATTTCCGATCGAGATGGTAGATTTGTGTCGCATTTCTGGGAATCCATCCACCGAGCCTTAGGGACGGAATTGAGGCTCAGTACATCGTACCATCCTTAGACTGATAGGCAATCTGAACGGACAATTCAGACCCTTCAGGACATGCTGCAGGCATGTGCCTTAAATTGGAAGGATGATTGGGAATTGCACTTGGGACTAATCGAATTTGCCTACAATAATAGCTGGCATGCGTCGATTAAGATGGCACCATTTGAGGATCTATATGGACGGAAATGTAAGTCACCATTGTGTTAGGACGATTCCTCTAAACTGATTAGGACGGAGCTGGATATGTTAGTGGAGACCCGGGAAAAGATTTCTTTGATTCGCGAGAGGCTTTTGGCCGCCCAAATCTGACAGAAGTCATATGCCGACAATCAACGTCGACCGCTAGAGTTCGAAGTCGGCGAACATGTGCTGATAAAAGTATCACCAACCCGTGGAGTTTATCGCTTCGGGAAGAAGGGTAAACTCAGTCCGAGATATGTTAGACCATTCGAGATTATAGAGCGAATTGGTGAACTTGCTTATCGTTTGGGCCTTCCGCCTTTACTGAGTTATGTGCATAATGTATTTCATGTTTCCCAATTGAGGAAATACATACCGGACCCTAAGCATATCATTGATTTTGGATAGATTGAATTGAATCCCGATATCACCTTTGAAGAAAAACCAATCCAGATTTTGGAGCATCGGGTAAAACAACTTAAGCACAAAATTATCCCTTTGGTTAAAGTACAATGGTCGAGACATGGATCGGAAGAAGCCACGTGGGAGACAGAAGAGCATATGAAGTCTAGATACCCCTAATTATTCACTTCGTAAGTTTTGGGATGAAACTTATTCTTAGGGGGAGAGAATGTAATATTCGTACCTTTTATTGGCTATAATTATAAATTCATGAACCTCGTGGGTTGGTTTTCGAATATTGGTATCATGTGTTTGATTCGAGATTGAGCTTGTATGTTGTGTTTCTTGCCAATATTTCGCTAGTATTCGATAACGGTTGGTTGTACTTTTTGTATTGCTTTCGCAACCTAGGGTTAACGTACGCTAAGTTACCCGAGTAGCGTACGCAATGGAGGTCGTAGGCCAGCGCACACTACTGCCGGAAGGATAGCGCACGCTAACCGGCAACATGGGGCAGTCTAGAGGGCACTGGACTGGGACAAGGATCGAGCTAGCGCACACTAAGGCATTTTAGTGGCGCACGCTAGAGGAGCAAGTGGCGCACGCCACTGTCGGGTGATAACGCGCGCTAAGCGGTCCGGGCAGTAAGGGCAGTGAGGTCTGGACTTCGGACAGACCAACAGGTAACACGTGCTAAGATGGTCGTTGCGCGCGCTAACTTGTCAGGCATAGCGCACGCTGTTCGGTCGTAGCGCATGCTACCGGGATGGGCAGAAAGGTTTCTGGACAGGGCAGAAAGGTTTCTGGACTTGGACTGGGCGCCAGGGAGCGCACGCTAAGGCGGCATCTGCGCACGCTAACTCGGCGGTATAGTACACGCTAACTCGGCTGAGTAGCGCATGCTATCGGACATGGTTCATGCTAGCTCGGATGGGCAGAAGGGTCTAGACTGCAGGCCTAGGCCGATAGCGCACGCTATTCGGAAAGCGCTAGCGTGCGCTAGGGCGCACCTTTATAAATACATGTGTTGCGGTCAACACTTGTCATTTTTCACCTTCTTTCCTCTTCTCCGAGTTTTTAGACACCTCCAGAGTTGTGTAAGCGAGGGTTTCGGCGGAGCACGGTTGAATCTCAGATCTTTTCAACTTCAAGCAAATATCTATCAATCTTACATCATTTTTCACCAAGGAATTGAGGTAATCCTTCCTTAGAACCCTAACTTTGGGGGATTTTGGGGGTTTTGGGTATCTCGTTTCTCCAACCATTTTAACTCCAAATTTATGATGGATTATAGTTGAATATAGTTGTATAAGTATGATTTCATGATTTCCTCAAGGTTTTGTGGATTGATTCTGAATCTTCCTTCGTAAATCGAGCAAAACCCATTATGCCCCCGTAGTGGTCGATAAAATGTTCCTAAGGGTAGAACTTAGGATGGATTTTAGTTTTTTTCAACGGAATTATAGTTGATTGAGCCTCGATGTTTGTTAGGAGCGGGATTTGGAAGATAGTTCGGACCGTAACCTTGTTCGTTGTTGTTCCTTTGTGAGTTAGAAATCCAGGCAAGTACTTTATTGCATTAGTTTATGGCATGCATTTCTGTGATGAATTTGATATTGATGAGAGTTGAAAGGTTGTTCTCGGGTACTCTCACTTGGGGTTGACTCGACGGGGTCACACGGGGACTTGGTGGCTTAGCGGCTGGACCGGGTCACGAGAGATACTTCGAGTGAGCATTCTCACCTGGGGTTGCTCGACGGGGCACACAGGGACTTGGTGGCTTGAGGGCCGGACCGGGTCGCGAGAATTTTCGGAGTGTTTTTACTGATGATCGATATTGATATTCCGGAATATCGTGAAATGAACTGTTTTGGATTTTGAATTGATTTGGAAATGCATGTGGATTAAATATTGTAATAGTGTACTTGCATTGGCGGTTGTTGCTAACCCCTTGTTGGGGTGGAATGTTTTGTACATTTCAGGTACTCTCGAGGGACAGGAGCCCACATATGGTGCACACGGAGTTGACAAGCACACCGGATGTTAGAGAGCTCGTATCAGTCGTTGTATTTGTAATGTCAGAGTCGGTTTTATATTTTGTATTATTGTTAGTTTTGGTTGTACTATGTCGTGTGATGTTTGCGTTGAGTGAATGCTGTTTAACTCTACTATTTTGGCCGCGGCCGAGGCCTAACTCATGTTTTGTATCCTGTGTTGGACTGTTATGTCGTGGTGATTGTGTACTGGATTGTAGCTTAACTTGTGTGTCGCCATCCTGGTGGGACCCTTGTGTGTATAATATCCATACTTTCGATTTCTATATTTTTCGATTCTAATGACTTGCTTGTGTTCATTGACACATTTCAGACATGTTTTGTTCAGCACATCTCGTCATTCGAGCAAGTTTTGATATTGTTTCGGATTAATCGACGTATTAGTTCGACTTTGTAAAATCACCATTGATTCTTGGAAACTTCAAAAGTTCTGAATCTTTGCAGTATGATAGATCATCAAGTTAGCTTTCCAATGGTTCAGATGTTGAGTCAATCGGAGTCCGGACGGAGTAGTTGTGGTCGAAATAGCAAAGACTACACAGTGTATAATTAGCGCACGCTAAACGCATGTATTAGCGCGCGCTAATGATGTCTGGTAGAGGGTTCTGGACTGCATTTTTGCAGCCGGTAGCGCACGCTACACATACCTTAGCATGCGCTAACTGTTGACAGTATATATAGGACTGCAGAGGTCAACTTTCGTCATTTCTTCCTCCCCTTTCTTCCTTCCGGCAATCCAGACGATCTTGAGGGCATATAAGCATGAATTTTGGCCTGATATCATCACCCATCAACATCTTTGAGTTTCTAGTATGGATTTAACAACATCCCAACATCTTTCCCCATTTTAGTCAAGGTAAAATTCTTAGAACCCTAATCTCGGGTATTTTGGGGGTTTTCTTCATGATTCGTTGATTTTATCCGAGATTGATGAATTGTTCTTGGTATTCTTGTTGTATTGATCATGGTCTTTAGATTTTGTGACTCATTTATCAATTTTTATCACCCGGAACTTGATTCTCGATTTGTCTTGAAGAAACCCTCGGATCCATGTTGTTTTTCGAGTTGATTCGAATTCCGTTTAGCGTTATTGATTCGTGGTGATGTTATTTTCGTAGTTTTCTGGAGTTGTCGAGTTCTTGTTTGTTCTTGGAAGTTTGAGGGCTACCCGACCGTGTCCGTTCGTCGTTTCATTGCTTGTGGTATCGAGGCAAGTATCTTGCCCATACTTTTCATGTTTCGTAGACGGAATTATTGATAAATGATTTTATGAGCAATGTTTAAATGAACTTTAAAAAGGATCGGTATGTTCTCGATAAATGTTGTCTTTCAAAAGACAACTCGTATACTTCGTAAACTAATGTGTTTTCGGTATATGTGTGTTGGTTGCATAGGTTTGGTGATGTTACAATAATATTTAGTGATGTTAGTAGACCAAAATTAATTGCCGAGGATTGTGTATTGATATGTGTAAATGTTCGGTGAATATGTGACGTTGTGTGATATTAGTTGTTATTCATTCGTAAGGAGGTTGTGGCGCTTGGTGTTGTTTGGTACTGGTAATTGCTTGTGGTTGTGTGACATTAGTCGTGAGTATACGTCGACTAAAGTGGCCATTCTAGCGAAGTACCTAGCATTTGTACGCATATTCTAGTATTCAAATTATGGCTTTCCGTGGCGTTGTGGATGATATGTGTATGTTCACCTAGGGACGGTCTGACGGAGCCTCTAGGGATACGTATTGTCGTGTGTGTGCGTATCGCGAACTAGGGTTAACCACCCAGGGATGTCCGACGGGGATCTGCGGGGTACGGCGGCCGTGAGTCTCGTACCAACGGTTAACTTTGAAATGTTTTGTTGGAGAACTGTGATTTTTGGCGCATATTTCGTCTGATTAGAATGGCAGTCCAAATAGTATCGTACTTGGCTAGAATGGCACCAGTAAATGTGTTGTGTGTGATGTGTACCTTGGCTGTGATAATTTGGTATGGGTACGTCAGTCTTGTGGTTGCTCTGTGTATTGTAGCTCTGTGGTGTGTCGAGTTCGACCGTATGGTTAAGTTGCAAAGTTGTGCTCTATGTTGTCGTTCTGTGAGACTGTTGTCATGGTAATGTTTTGTAACACCCCAAACTAGGCGGATATTACAGTGCCGTGAATCCCCAACTGGGACCCACCAGGCAATGAAAATGATGAATTAAATAATATAATTGTAGTGCCGAACCACATTATATTACCAAGTACTCCGATGAGGAGTTTAATACAACACACCAGGACAATAGCGAATACTAGTATATTTTATATGAAGATAAAATACACCACCCTGAATAAATAAAATATCTCAAACGGAATTTGCAGCGGAAAATACAAATGACAGAATAATCAAATGATCAAATGATCAAGCAAACGGGATGATAGGGCCCCTACTAGTATCATCGACTCGTCGCCGTCAACATGCTCTTCCGTGCCTTTGCCTTGCCGTGACACGAAAACAAAATCCCCAACGGGTCGATTACGTAACAACAATCCTCAAGAGTTGAAATTACACAATCATGAATTAACTGAAGTGATGAAATATTCTTAATTATGAATTACGCTGAAGAGGAGCATCATAGTACGCCTGTAATGTCCTGTGCAAGTGTACAAGACGAATGTCCGGACACACCCGTCCTTGTACCTAATTAGTCTCACGGAGGTAAGCATTACCGTGTGCACGGTCCGATGTATCGGTGAACCCAATACATGACCATCATGTGCCCGACTAAAAATTCCACACAGCCACACCCGGCCACGCAATATGAACCCGGAAGGTCACATGAACGAGAATGACCATGATGAATACCAATGAATAATAATTAGACAAGGCCAAGATGACTCACCGATATGAAAGTAATAGTGACGTGATTGATAAACCAATGAAAAGATTTGGAACCGTCGTTCCTCGTGAGTGAAATGATTATTCGACACTTACCAGTCTCAAAATGATTAATATTATGATGAATGAATTATGATTATGAGCAATCAACAACGAAAGGAATGAGTATCCTTTTAACCGAGTAAGATTTAACTTACTCAATACCGATGAAGAATGTCCGTCCACGAACAACGTCCTAACCAAGATACCGATCGCTCGAACAACCTTGAATAACAATATTTACCAACAATCGTTCAATACACGTATCAAACAACAAAACACGACTGACCCAAAGGTCGAAACAACGATAATCAAACTCATAGGCATTCCAACGAATACATAACCGACCGCACAACTACGAAAATATCCAATCCCGAATATGTCGAAACCCACACCAAAATGAGTATTTCGAACTAACAAAACACTTCAATGATATCAATAATCCATTAGGAATCCATAATTCATGATTATAACGACATCAATCGGAAAAATCCTCAATTAACCGAAGTCAACCCCAAGGGTTCTTGAAAACAATTCCGAAAATAACCATTAAATCCGTAGGAATATATTTATCCAAGCAGATAATCCATAACTTAACATATCCCAATGATAATCCAAGCTTACACGAAGAAATCGGAAGGAAAACCCAAAAATCCGAAATTCTAGATCCAAGAGATTAATACCTTTGATTCGACGTTTCGGAGATGATGAAGTGATGATAAATTCAACTCAAAGACTTGAAGATGATGATTGATGATTACACCTCGAAGAATCCCCTCTGGATCGCTCGGAATCGCCCAAAAATACCGAAGGAATGAAATGAGATGAAAAATGACGAACTCTGACTAAACTGTCCAATTTATACTCAGTCCAGGTTAGCGTGCTCTAGCTCTTGTGCATAGCGTGCGCTAACGAGTAGTTTGGGTAGTCCAGTACCCACTGTCCGAACACGGTAGCGCGCGCTACGTACCTCTTTGTAGCGTGCGCTACGACCATACTACTAGCGTGCGCTAATATCCATTGTTAGCGTGCGCTAGCGAAATATTTGACGCCCTTGATCGGAGTCCGTAAAACCATCGCCTCGATCTAACCTCGATAGCGTGCGCTACAACCATTATTTAGCGTGCGCTAACATATCGGTTGCGTACGCTAACAACAATGCCTAGCGTGCGCTATGAATAAACCCGGTGCAGTCCAGTAGCCACTGGACTCAACCCGATCCGCCCCTAGCGCGCGCTACTCCACACACATAGCGTGCGCTACTACGACCCGTTAGCGCGCGCTACTTACCACTCGTAGCGTGCGCTACAATTATTCTCACCGCGGTCAGTACCTTACGGATGCGGCCAAGGTAGCCTTAGCGTGCGCTAAAGGCGGTAGCGTGCGCTACCTATACCCAATTAGCGTTCGCTAAATGGTGTATGTAGCGTGCGCTACTCCTCAAGCACGACTTGCAACGAAAATGACAATGATGATAAACACGGCGAAACTCCAATCAGTTAATGATGAATGACGATCGATACTCGATACAATTACTCAATGATGAATACCATGACCGAACTGAGTGACAAATGATCAATAATGAATGAAATTAATGAGTATCAATTCTTGAATGATAATTCTTGAGTGATAATTCTTGAATTACAATGGGTATTACATACACCCCCTTAAAAGAGTTTCGTCCCCGAAACTAAGGGTCAAACAACTCGGGATAACTCTCCCGCATACTATCCTCGGTTTCCCAAGTAGCCTCCTCGACTCCGTGTCTAGACCACTGAATTTTAACCAAAGGAATCGTCTTATTCCTCAACTGTTTGATTCGCCGCTCTAAAACTCGCACAGGACGCTCCTCATATGAATGATCGTCGGCGATCTCGATTTCGTCGAACTGAAGTATGTGACTCGGGTCGGCAACATACTTCCGCAGCTGAGAGACATGAAACACATTATGAATTCGGCTCAACGCCGGAGGTAAAGCCAAACGATAAGCTAACTCGCCCACTCGATCCAAAATCTCAAACGGTCCAATGAATCTCGGACTCAACTTTCCCCTCTTCCCAAAACGGAAGATACCACGACTCGGGGATACCTTGACCAACACATGGTCACCAGCCTCGAACTCTAATGGTCGGCAGCGGTTATCCGCATATGATTTCCGCCGACTCGGCGGTCAACAAACGACTCGATCAAAGCTACCTTCTCACGGGCGGCTATAAGCATATCGGGCTCGGTGCCGATTGATTCTGATAAGTCGTCCCAACACAACGGAGATCGACAACGACGACCATACAAGGCCTCGTAAGGTGCCATCTTGATCGAAGCATGCCAACTATTATTATACGTGAACTCGATCAATGGTAGTTGGGCTTCCCAATCGTCTTTCCATTCGAGGACGCATGCCCTCGACATGTCCTCTAATGTCCGAATGGTCCTCTCGATTGTCCGTCAGTTGAGGATGAAAAGCGGCAATCGAGATTGAGCCGAGTTCCCATAGCACGATGAACTGATTTCCCAAAATGCGACACACACCGTCCGTCACGAGCGGAAACGAGTCTTTGCGGAGTACCGTGCAGTCTGACTATCTCTTTGATGAACAGTTGAGCAAGTCTCTCGGGACCCCACGTTTCCTTGATCTCAAGGAAATGAGCTGATTTGGTTAAGCGGTCCACGATCACCCAGATCGTGTTCATGCCACGACGACTCGTCGGCAAACTCGTGATGAAATCCATAGAAATGTCTTCCCACTTCCATTCGGGAATAGGAAGAGGTTTTGAGATACCGCCGCGGCGATGTTCAATCTTAACTTGTTGACAGGTTAAGCATCTCGAAACAAATTCTGCGACTTCTCGCTTCATATTACTCCACCAGTAATTTTGTTTCAAGTCCTTGTACATCTTGCTAGACCCCGGATGGACGGAATAAGGGGTAGCATGAGCTTCTTTCAAAATCGAGTTTTTCAACTCGTCATTTGCCGGTACGCACAACCGATTCTTAAACCTCAAAAGTCCATCCTCGTGGACCACAAATCCAGGGGCTTTCCCCTGAGCCACATCCTCTCGGATGCGCAACAATGATGGGTCCGAACCCTGATTCTCTCGAATTTCCTCCTCGAGTGACGATGAAATCTCTAACATACAAAGTTGCCCCTGAACTCGCTGAAGCCAGACCTCGATCTCGGGTCTAAGGAATTCCTCAAGCTCCTTCGAATCGTTAAACGGGCAAGCATGCTCGATCGGACTTACGACTCAAGGCGTCGGCGACAACGTTCGCCTTGCCCGGGTGGTAGAGGATCTCAATATCATAATCTTTGATTAATTCCAACCACCGTCTCTGACGCATATTTAACTCCTTCTGAGTAAATATATACTTTAAGCTCTTATGATCGGTGAATATCTGACAAGTAACGCCATAAAGATAATGACGCCAAATCTTCAAAGCGAACACCACGGCTGCTAGCTCCGTGTCGTGGGTCGGATAATTAATCTCGTAAGGTCTCAATTGCCGTGAAGCATAGGCAATAACCTTCCCGTTCTGCATGAGCACACATCCGAGACCCTGTCCAGACGCATCACTATAGACCACAAATCCTTCCGTCCCCTGCGGCAAGGAAAGTACAGGTGCTGACATTAATCGGCTCTTGAGTTCCTCAAAACTCCGTTGACACGCGTCGGACCACGTGTATTTCTTATCCTTCCTCAAAAGGTTCGTTAAGGGTTGAGCGATTCTAGAAAATCCCTCTACAAATCGCCGATAATAACCCGCTAATCCGAGGAAACTTCGGATTTCCTTGACGTTCTTCGGAGGTAGCCAATCTCGAATAGCCTCCGTCTTCTGAGGATCGACACGAACTCCGTCTGATGAAATTACATGTCCGAGAAAAGTCACTTCGGACATCCAGAACTCACATTTAGAAAACTTCCCATAAACTTTTTCTCGTCAGAACACGTCTATCACTCGATGAAGGTGAAACTCGTGCTCCTCCGGCCACGAGAATAAATCAAAATGTCATCGATGAAGACAACAACAAACCGATCCAAAAAGTCGATGAAGACCCGATTCATTAACTCCATGAATACCGCAGGTGCATTAGTCAATCCGAACGGCATAACCACAAACTCATAATGACCATAGCGTGTTCGAAACGCCGTCCTCGCGATATCCGACTCTCGGATCCGCAATCGATGATATCCAGACCTTAAGTCGATCTTGGAGAATCTTGAAGCTCCACGAAGTTGATCTAAGAGATCATCAATACGGGGTAAGGGATACTTATTCTTGATCGTCACCCTGTTCAACTCCCAATAATCAATACATAAGCGGAATGAACCATCCTTCTTCTTGACAAATAACACTGGTGCTCCCCACGGGGACGCACTCGGTCGAATATAACCCTTCTCGAACAACTCTTCAAGTTGGTTCTTTAATTCCTGCATTTCGGTCGGGGCCATCCCAGACGGTGCCTTCGATATCGGGGACGTGCTGTGCTCCAACTCAATCGTGAATTCCACATCCCTCTGTGGAGGCAAACCAGTAACTCGTCTGAAAAACATCGGCATATTCCTCACCACCGGAATATCCGTTAACATTCTTGATGACTTCTCGGTTTTGGCCATATAGCACCAATAACCGACATATCCTCGATTGAGTAACCTTCGCTTTCATTGAATTAATGACCTTACGAGCAGTAGGATTACCTCCCAAACACACATTCAACTCCATCGTCTGAAATGATAGTGACCATACGCTTACGGACATTAATGATGGCATCATGACGATCCATCCAATCAATACCCAAGATGACGTCGTCCCTCGGCAAATCTACCACGATTAGGTCCGCTGCCATACACGACCATGGCCCGAATCGGACAATTACGAATCTCACGATTACGATAATTCGTCTACCATCGGTAGGCCAATGACATAAGGCTCACAACTAGTAGCACTACCCGGGCGTAGTCTACTCAAACATGACTCGGAAATGAATGAATGCGATGCACCGATTTCGAAAAGAGTACACACAAGTTGAGATAGAATATCGAGTGTACGAGATCATTCGGGCCTCTGGATCATCGGTCTTCTTCATCTCATAAATCCGGGCTTGCTAGTCCCAGACCGACGCTCCGTCTGGCTAAAAGCTCCACCTTTAGTCGCTCCGTCGTTTTAAACGACGCCGATTGAGTGGCTTTGATTACGAGCAGTGGCCTTAGGGGCACGGGATGACGTCGAGTAGGTTTGGAGTCCCTACGGCAAAAACGGGCCTTATGCCCGGCAATTCCACAATTATGACATGTGATAGTTCTGCCGGACACTTGGTACCGAGGTGACCAAGTTCCCGCGATTATAACAGTGATGGCGAACTGCCGCTCGCGATCGAGATTCGCGGGTTTAGACGACACGGAGGTCGCTCGAAAGCAGAGCCCGCGGGGTTTCTTGAAGGTTGTCGACCGCCTTGATCGTTACGATTCTTCGATTTCTTGCTAGCAGACGAAGGTTCTTTGCTTAGCAATTTCCTTAGCGGAAGCTCATAAGTGAGAGCCTTCTCAATGAACTCGCCAACGTGGTGCAATTATGATTAAATCAAGTCTCATATGGGGTTTTCACCTCTTGTGAAATACTTGATCTTATCCGCCTCTGAATGAATGATAGATGAGGCGAACGGAAGACGTTCACGAAATTTCTCGGCAATGGCGAGAACATCCTCGTCTGGCGAGGGTCGGGGTGAGCAATTCCGGCGCCTTGGCCTCCCCGAGTGGGGCCGGATAGTACCTCTCCATCATGAGAGTCTTGAATCGATCCCAAGTACAAGATCCTTCGG
This sequence comes from Orobanche coerulescens, assembly GCA_033398695.1. Taxonomy (NCBI): domain Eukaryota; kingdom Viridiplantae; phylum Streptophyta; class Magnoliopsida; order Lamiales; family Orobanchaceae; genus Orobanche; species Orobanche coerulescens. The sequence continues at coordinate 62,985,249 of CM065802.1, forward strand.
TGGGCTTCAACGACAACCACCAAGAATGTGCGCTCTTACCAAGGTAGTAAGCCGCAACGAAACTTTGTGTCCTCGGGACACTCTACCATAGCAAACAACTTCTCGAAATGCTCGAGCCAATGAATGATATCTGCGGCTCGACGAGCCCTCAAAAGTAGGTGGCCTCGCGAGAGATATCGCCGATGATGTTACTCACATTCCTCTCTTGCCTCGAGGTGGCGGCGGAGGAGCCTGCGATTCGATTGTGAGTTATGCATCGTCTCCATCAACCGAGCCATCCGAGTCATTTGGGCCATCATGCCCGCATAAATGCGAGTGGATCAACCCGACACCCTCTGATGAGCCGTGTCCTGTACGACTCCCGATAATGAATGATCGCGTCCAAGTGAATGAGTGGCGGCGTCACCGCTCGCTGAATTAGCATTATTCCTGGCATTTGCACGGTATTCGCACGAGTTCTCGGGATTCGGCCCGCTCCACGGCCTCGTCCTCCACGTCCTCTGCCACCCTTTCCATATCAAGTGGAAAGTCATATGATGATTATACATCTCTCATGAGTATCACATTATGATTATATTATGAAATGATGAAAATGAGCATACGCGCTCAAATACAGCGATTACATGAATGATTGATTGACGTGACATGATTATCTGATGAAGTTACTGAAATGATTATCTAGGATGAGTTAACAAGATTAATGATCCGATCTTCCTGATCAACAACTGAACAATGAAATGAATTGACTGATTAATGAGTTAACCTGACCGTCCCGGTCAAAATGACAATGATGATTGAGGATTGTTAACTGATGAATTATGAATGAATGATTAATGCCAGAAATTATACCATGGCATTAGAAACCTTACAGTTCTTGGTCTGATTGGCTCGGCATTTGCACAGGTCACACGTGACGCGAAAGTCCAAGGATACTAGTCCGATGACGATGATTTCAAATGAGACATGACTTGGAGGGTAGTATTCAAAACCACGCTCCGATACCAACTCTGTAACACCCCAAACTAGGCGGATATTACAGTGCCGTGAATCCCCAACTGGGACCCACCAGGCAATGAAAATGATGAATTAAATAATATAATTGTAGTGCCGAACCACATTATATTACCAAGTACTCCGATGAGGAGTTTAATACAACACACCAGGACAATAGCGAATACTAGTATATTTTATATGAAGATAAAATACACCACCCTGAATAAATAAAATATCTCAAACGGAATTTGCAGCGGAAAATACAAATGACAGAATAATCAAATGATCAAATGATCAAGCAAACGGGATGACTGGGCCCCCTACTAGTATCATCGGGACTCGCCGCCAACATGCTCTTCCGTGCCTTTGCCTTGCCGTGACTGAAAACAAAATCCCCAACGGGCCGCCATACGTAACAACAATCCTCAAGAGTTGAAATTACACAATCATGAATTAACTGAAGTGATGAAATATTCTTAATTATGAATTACGCTGAAGAGGAGCATCATAGTACGCCCGTAATGTCCTGTGCAAGTGTACAAGACGAATGTCCGGACACACCCGTCCTTGTACCTAATTAGTCTCACGGAGATAAGCGTTACCGTGTGCACGGTCCGATGTATCGGTGAACCCAATACATGACCATCATGTGCCCGACTAAAAATTCCACACAGCCACACCCGGCCACGCAATATGAACCCAGAAGGTCACATGAACGAGAATGACCATGATGAATACCAATGAATAATAATTAGACAAGGCCAAGATGACTCACCGATATGAAAGTAATAGTGACGTGATTGATAAACCAATGAAAAGATTTGGAACCGTCGTTCCTCGTGAGTGAAATGATTATTCGACACTTACAAGTCTCAAAATGATTAATATTATGATGAATGAATTATGATTATGAGCAATCAACAACGAAAGGAATGAGTATCCTTTTAACCGAGTAAGATTTAACTTACTCAATACCGATGAAGAATGTCCGTCCACGAACAACGTCCTAACCAAGATACCGATCGCTCGAACAACCTTGAATAACAATATTTACCAACAATCGTTCAATACACGTATCAAACAACAAAACACGACTGACCCAAAGGTCGAAACAACGATAATCAAACTCATAGGCATTCCAACGAATACATAACCGACCGCACAACTACGAAAATATCCAATCCCGAATATGTCGAAACCCACACCAAAATGAGTATTTCGAACTAACAAAACACTTCAATGATATCAATAATCCATTAGGAATCCATAATTCATGATTATAACGACATCAATCGGAAAAATCCTCAATTAACCGAAGTCAACCCCAAGGGTTCTTGAAAACAATTCCGAAAATAACCATTAAATCCGTAGGAATATATTTATCCAAGCAGATAATCCATAACTTAACATATCCCAATGATAATCCAAGCTTACACGAAGAAATCGGAAGGAAAACCCAAAATCCAAATTCTAGATCCAAGAGATTAATACCTTTGATTCGACGTTTCGGAGATGATGAAGTGATGATAAATTCAACTCAAAGACTTGAAGATGATGATTGATGATTACACCTCGAAGAATCCCCTCTGGATCGCTCGGAATCGCCCAAAAATACCAAAGGAATGAAATGAGATGAAAAATGACGAACTCTGACTAAACTGTCCAATTTATACTCAGTCCAGGTTAGCGTGCGCTAGCTCTTGTGCATAGCGTGCGCTAACGAGTAGTTTGGGTAGTCCAGTACCCACTGTCCGAACACGGTAGCGCGCGCTACGTACCTCTTTGTAGCGTGCGCTACGACCATACTACTAGCGTGCGCTAATATCCATTGTTAGCGTGCGCTAGCGAAATATTTGACGCCCAGTACTGGAGTCCAGAAAACCATCTGCCCTCTGATCTAACCTCGATAGCGTGCGCTACAACCATTATTTAGCGTGCGCTAACATATCGGTTGCGTACGCTAACAACAATGCCTAGCGTGCGCTATGAATAAACCCGGTGCAGTCCAGTAGCCACTGGACTCAACCCGATCCGCCCCTAGCGCGCGCTACTCCACACACATAGCGTGCGCTACTACGACCCGTTAGCGCGCTACTTACCACTCGTAGCGTGCGCTACAATTATTCTCACCGCACCCGGTACCTTCGGATCGCGGCCAAGGTAGCCTTAGCGTGCGCTAAAGCTGAGCGGTAGCGTGCGCTACCTATACCCAATTAGCGTACGCTAAAAGGAGTATGTAGCGTGCGCTACTCCTCAAGCACAGCTTGCAACGAAAATGACAATGATGATAAACACGGCACGAAACTCCAATCAGATTAATGATGAATGACGATCGATACTCGATACAATTACTCTGAATGATGAATACCATGACTGAATCTGAGTGACAAATGATCAATAATGAATGAAATTACTGAGTATCAATTACTGAATGATAATTACTGAGTGATAATTACTGAATTACAACTGGGTATTACATGTTTGGCACTGTGTAGTTTCTGTCGGGTTATTCTTGTGAGTATGTGATGTGGATAAGTTGAGTGACGGACCCCCCGTGGTTGTGGATGGAATGTTATGATTGGGTCGTGGACCCCGTATTTTGTTATCGGAATCGTATTTGGAAATAAATGATTTTTGGGCTGTGTCCTTAAGTATTTCGAAAGGCTTGAAAATCTTAAACCCCAAATGCTTTCAAAACTCCCGAGATCGTAAAATGTTTTGTAAGATGTAAAATGGTTTTATTCCTATCTTTCATAATTCAAACTGTTTTGATCAAGCAAATTATCTCGGAAAGTATATTCACGATTTCTATGTTCTTGGAGTATGATATGTATGGCTAGTTTTTGTATTTATACTTACACTAGCAAAACAGTGGAGTTTTGCTAACCCCCTATTCGGGGGGTGGATGTCTATTTTGCATCCAGGTACTTGCAGGTTGCTGGGGAGCAATTCACAGGATCGTTACGAAGGATGATGAAAGACAGCGATACTAATCACATGAAGACCGGTGTTGGGTATTTGGTGATGTCTTGTTTTGTCCTTCCGTTGTGTTTATTTTTCCATATGTGGGAACATTGATTTATGTTAACCCCCGCGTGGGTATGAGTTACGAGAAAGAGTAATGTATGATTGATGTGTATATTGTGGTAAAAGACCAAATCGGTCTAATGGTCTGTTAGTTACCCATGTCGGTATGTATGGTATTGTGGTGTTTATGTATTTAGCCTGGTAGATCCTCATGGAGAGGGTCTATGGCGCTGCAATATTCCCGAGTGGTTTGGGGGTGTTACAGTGTGTCCTGTGGCGTGTAATTACCCAATGTGAAATTGGGGTGTTACACATGGTGGCCTCCAAAAAGGCCTTCAAAATATGTGACGAGGTTGTTGTGGATCGTTGCGCTACTATCTCCAATTTCGCCTTGCCTAATCAATCTTGGGTGAGGGCATATACCTCCAAACTAAGTTCAACTAATGGTTTGCTTATGATGTCCTAAATCGTAGGTCTCCATGATCTTTTCATATGTAATCCAATCACCCGTGAATATATTCACATAGTTCCTCCTAAAGGGCCTCGTACGCGCGCATTCGGCTTTGGAGTGAGCAAAATAACTGGCCAGTATAAAGTCGTTAACGATTTTTGAGTGACGTAGATGAACCGTATAATAAGTGTATGGTATACTCTTTGGGAACAAGGTTATGGAAAAGCATTGCAACATGGAGGCATAGTGACGGAGAATCCGGTGGTATCTTTTTTAATGGAAATCTTCATTGGTTGGGATTCGATTTAGATGTCAATCAGAAACAACGGTATTAGCATACTCTTGGTATCAATGAAAAAAGACTTGCTGCAACGTTTCTGTTAGCTCATAGGGCTACTTGCTTTGATCTTGAAACCGAACAATTTACCTCTTTCTCTCTTCCTCCACGTTATTACTTTCTGTCTGATTTGAAAGGCTACCTTTGCTTATCTGAGAGTCTAATTCATCATTATATTGATATTTGGTCCATGAACAAATATGGAGATGACAATTCTTTGGTCAAAGAAATTTTCCATCAACACACGATCAATTCGTGAATGGAAAATCCGTGCATGTGGGTTTCTTTCTCCGGTCAAAGTTTTCAAAGATAGCGAAGACATTGCTCGCAGTGGGCATTAGGGGCCTACTATTTCTCTACTCCAATGAGGATAAAAGTATTCGAAAATATGATCATCTTCAAGTGGAAGCAGCTTATGTTTCAAGTAACACCAATTATAATCCAACCTTTCTTTCGCTGAAAGCCATGGGGTTTCAAAATGTGGCCTCATTAGATTGAGTTTCAATCGTGTTCGATGTAGTTAGTGCTTTTATGGTATATTCACTTTCTTTTCTATCTCTAACATCTTAGAATTATATCAAATCTTTTTTAATACATCGTCTCATCTTTTTTATTTAAACATATACTTGCCTTTGAGACATTAGAACCGAAGTGAAAATAGTATTCAAGCTCGGGAGGTCCAAGAACGCACTTTCGAGCTTAAACGATTCGTAAGGAAATACGATAATCAATCATCAATACTCAATTCTCAAAAAAGACTCTCGAAACCCCCCTTTTTACGATTCATAAATCTTCAAAGTATTCACATAGAGTTTGAAAATCATCCAAACCCTCTATTCAGTGATACCATCTTCTAAAATATCCCCAAAATCCCATTGAGTTATTACAGTACAATGGACCCATCATAAGAAATCCACCAGGCCAACACTCCTAAAAATACACCACATTAACCAAGAAGGAAAATCACATTCCTTACTATGATATCAACACAATATTTCGATATGAAATTTCAATGACACAATGGGCTACATGGCAAAAAATACAAATACAACATCCATGAGCCTTGCTCAAAACAAAGTAACAACAACCGACAATTTGGAAAATATTCCAACAATACTGACTAACCAACATAAACCCTGAAACAACACGGGACTAGTATCGCTCGAATGCCTCGTCGCCATCGTCATTCCCCTGTGTCTTAACTACCTCCTCGCTAGTACCTAAGAAAACATATAAATATGTTCCGCCTACACGAGGCCAGTTATCCATATAATGAATATCAAATACATGTATAAAATGATATGCATCCAAAGAAAATCAAACTATATAGCAATAATACGAGATGCTCACAAGCAACGGTAAAAATAAAAACAAAAATAACGAAACACTATGCCCACGAAATCTGATCAACACCTGCTTACGTGCTATAATAGAAATGTCCCATAGTGAACAATCAACATTGTCCACGAAACAACAAACTGCCAGAGGCAAACCAGCCCAGAGCTAAAAAAAGACACCACCACCACCAGGATCCATTATAGACATGCAAGAAAACTCTATGCCAGAGTAAATGTTTGCTGTCAATCCAAGAAAAAACAAAACCACCCTATGATTCAACGGCTGAACAAAAGTGTAGGGGGGTGAAGAAAAAAAACCTGTACCTTAAAAAAGATTTCAATAAACAGTAATTCTATACCAAGCTTTAGTAAGTCAAACTGAAAGCAGTAAGACGTCCTGAATTCAAGAAAGAATAATGACTACAAGATTCCATCATTGAGCAACAACTAAAACTGCAGGATGTACGGAACATTGCACTCTCTCATGAATCCAAAAGATAATACAGCCAAGCAACAAAATTGATGCCAATATTCAAAATCGAAAAGCAGTGGTCAAATATCATGATCAAGAAACCTTGCTAAATCATTAAAGAAAGTAGAGATAAAGGGCAATTTCAGTTAGTTCAAAACCAGGGATTAAATTCATGATCAATAAAGTCCAACATCTTCAAGAAATCTTGATGATTCATTAAAAAAAGTAGTAACATATGATGATCAACGAACCCAATATAGCCAGACAATTTGGGATGGGTTGGGTTCTTATGAGACGGTCCATAAATGATACTTTTATGTATTACAAATAAAATTTTCTAGGTTCTAGAATTATCTGCACAGAAGGGAGCCTTGGCGCAGCAGTAAGAGCTGTTGCCATGTGACTTGTGGTCACGGGTTCGAGTCCTAAGAGCGGCCTCTTGCCAATTTAATTGGCAAGGGAAGGCTTGCCCCCTATACACCCTTGTGGTGGGATCATTCCCCAGACTCTCGCCTTGCGGGGACGCTTCGTGCACTGGGCTGCCCTTTTTCTAGAATTATCAGCACACTTGTAAAGTATCGTTTTAATACGAACTGAAATTGTCATTGCCGAATCGTCTGACACAAAAATAATTCCATTATTTTGAATTCTTATTTTCTTTTCTTTTTAAGGCTCTGTTTGGCAATGTCAATCCACTAGCTTACAGCGGATGAGCCGTCGATAAGATGGTAGCTTATAGCATTTTTCAGTAGCTTATAGAGTTTTTTGAAACGCTAGAGTTTGAACTTATAGCTTATAGTGTTTCATTTTTTCTCTTAATTTACCCTCATTACCATAACTGTCAATGGCGAATAGCGGTCTGTAGCGATCACAAGCCCACTTAGCTATAAGCGATAGCGATGCGATAGCGCCCGCTATCTTAAAATATAGCGACAAGTTTGTAAATAAGTGATATATGTAAGTATGTGGTAAGTACTATAACAATTTGAATGCATATATATATGTAAAACAAGTAATAACAAAATAAATCCATTAAAGAAGACGACTGCACTGAACGGCAGCGGCGAGTAGGGCAAGAGAAGGAAAAAACATAGAAATGAAAAGAATATTGAAAAGTGTAAAGAAACGGAGGGGAGGGTTAATAGGGTTGGGCCTTTTAGTTAGTCTTTTCGGAAAAAAAAATAAACTTAGCGGCCGGTATGGCAGCTATCGCTAAGCGGGCTTAGCACAAAAAGCGGGCCGCTACATTAAAACACGTAGCGTATTGTGGTGAATAACGATGGGCGGCCACTTCGCATCGCTACTCGCTATAGCGAGCTTAGATGCCACTATTAACTACTATGCTCGTTACTTTAATTAAATTATTCAATTATCTTCCATTAAAAGAATTTCTCTCATTTTAAAGCATTAATTACAAACGTCATAAGCTACTTCAACCACTAATTCTATCAAATTCTTTAAATTTAATCGGCTAGCTTATCTGCAACCTCATCCGCTATAAGCTAGTTTAGTTGTTATAACCTAGCTTATCCGATATCTTACTTTTTGCAAAACAAAACCTAAAACTTGTTGATCGAGATGAGACTGGGAATTCTTATATTTAAAATATCATATAAATGCAAATTTTTCACTTTTATATTTTTAAAAAATACACTTCTTGGACGGTGTCCCGGTACCAAATTGGCCACTATCTCCGCCATTGATAATCTGAATCCAAGGTTTTCTCAAGAAATTTTGATAATCCATTAAAGAAAATTGAAACAACTCGCGATAATAATTAACTGTAAAACCTGTAATTAGGATTTCGGTCCGGCGGTAGGGTTAAAGATTGGGAACAGACGGGAGACGGAGGATCAGATGGCTGGATCAAGCATCGCTGGAACAACCGGTCCCGATGAATATCAGGGTGGATCTTGGTGACTCTGCATTGCCATTCTCGGTCACCTCTACGGCGGTGGCTGCAATCTCTCCGGCGGACAAAGCTTGTGGTGTGTGCCCTCGTGTCCGCGCAAATGAATACATGAGAGAAATAGTTGGGGCCAATTTTTTTTTTACTTTATTTCCATAATAAATCGCATTTATGTTTCCTAAGTTATTGTATTTCATTCAAGGTTGTTCGAGTGCTTGTGATTGTCGGAGGACGTCGTTCGTCGTTCCTGGGAGGATTTCATCGCCTTCGGTTTGAGGCAAGTTTTATACTTGTACTAGTCAATCTCATGTATGTGTATGAATGTGTTATGTCATTTCGAGACGTAGTCTCTTCATGATTTGTTGATATCAGGGAATTGTTCGATACAATACCCTTCGGAAATTATGCAAATGTTATTGTTGTTCGTCAGTGGCTGGTTTAAGGCATTGAGACTCTTGTTGTTGTTGTCGATAGCCGGTTCGCGGTATCGATGTATCGATTGTGAATGTTGATATTAATGTTCGATTAAGACATCGATATGAGTGTTGCTATTGATATTGATGTTTTGCTATTGATGTTGTATTGGCCGATTGAAGGCATTGACGTATCTGATTATCATCTCTGTCTTCGGTGGCCGATTCAAGGAGCCGGGGCATCTATATCGTTGTTATCGATTGACCATTTCTAAGGCAATCGAAGTATTGAATTGGGACTGTCGAGGATGGTTCCCATCCGTTGTATCGTTGTTATCGATTGGCCATTTCTAAGACAATCGAAGTATTGAATTGGGACTGTCGAGGATGGTTCCCATCCGTTGTATCGTTGTTATCGATTGGCCATTTCTAAGGTAATCGAAGTATTGAATTGGGACTGTTGAGAGAGAAATCAATGGTGTGTTTGTTAAGCATATGGTGATCGGAGGGCACGAAGGGACGGTTAAGTGCTTGTGGGCGGCGGCTTCATGTTGTATAGTGGCAGTCTTGATAGAAGTTTGAGGGTGTGGTGGGTGCCTAATTGCTCAAATGATGAGAATTCTGAGAAGTGGAGTTTGAATTTGATTAGTTAGTTGAAGTTTTTTTTTGTGGTTTTGGTTTGAGTTTTTTTATCCATATTTATCCTCACAAGATTGAGGCATTCTTTAAGTCAAATTTTTGGTTATTTTGTTTTCTTGATATGTAATAATCTTAGATAGATTAGTCCAGAAATGCACACAACAAAAGTCGAAGACCGGCCTCTGTCAACTTTGGCTGGCTGGAGATGAAACTGTGTTGGTAAACAAAGTGGAGAAAGATTTTTGTGGACTTAGCTTGCTGTTTGAAACTCTTTGTCTTAAGGTAGAAACATACTAGTCCTACTTTTTTTTTTCTTTTTCTTGCAGTATATATATCTTCCAGAAGATATTATTAAAGAGATCATATCCTCTCTTCCTATTGAAGATCTTATGAGATACAAAAGTGTATCAAAAATGTGGTATGAACTATTTGTCAAGTGTGAGCTCACATTTGCTGTTGTAGAGAGGATAGAAGAAGAGACATCAACGAGATTGTTTAGAATTGGCAAGGGAGAACTCATAACTCGAGTGTCGAGTTCGTATTTTCCATATAAGGTAACAGTTGCAGGGACAGCAGGAGGATTACTTTTGTTAGCAAATGTTAGAGGAGTATTCCTGTGGAATCCATTGTATAATTCATACATAGAAATTGATCCCCGTCTAGACTCCAACATAGAAACGATGGTGACCTATGGATTCAGGTGGGAAATGGAAACGAGTTTCAGTTTGGCACGGATATCTAATGTGATGGGATTAGATGGAGTTCACAGTAGATGTCATGTTTATAATTTTGAGAGAAATAGTTGGGAAAAGATGTCCTTTGATCTTTTACCAAGATCAAAGGGCATCTTTTACCAAGATCAAAGGACATCTTTTACCAAGATCTTGATGGCACCGTGACGATCCAACCAATCGTCCCCGAGTATCAAATCCTCACCCTTAAGGTCTACAACAATGAGATTCGAGGGCCAATCCCGGCTCCCGATTCTCACTGGGCAATCTCTAACTTCCTGGTTATCAACCATACGATCCCCACTAGGCATACCCACTACAAACGGTTCACACTCGAACAAGCAGTCAATACCGATACGACATATACAATCCGAAGCAATAAAAGAGTGAGTAGGACTTGAATCAAAAAGCACCGAAGCTGGATGAGAAAGGATCTGAGTGGTACCTGATGCCACCAGGATGTATGTCTCCTCCGCACGTCTCATCTGATACAAACGAGGGTGTATTGAGCCCGAACTAGATACTGCTCGGCGGTCCGACTGGCCCCGACCCCTACCACGGCCTGAACTCTGAGGGGTCTGAGTGACTGGTGTCCTTTGGTCAACACTGTTTTCCTTATGCACTGAGGTGGAAGTCGGAGCTCTGGCTGCTCTGGTAGCCCTCTCACTGCCCGCATGTGAAGCAATTATCTAACGGATAAGGACAATCTTTCACTACATGCTCGGGACGATTGCAGTTAAAGCAAACTCTACCACCAGGGACTGAGGACTGAACCGGATGGTTACTCTGGAAACCTCCGACCTGAGGGAATGATCTCTTCCCAGATGCAGGAGCAGACTGAGACTTCGAAAATCGACCACCCTTACCGGTGAAAACCGCGTAGTCTTCTGCTTTTGCCTCTAACCCAACTCGACTCCGGATCGCCATCTCACCGCTAGAGCGCGATCCTGGTACTCCTTCAATGTGGCACACATGAGTGGTGCCATGCTTTGTCTGATATGCGGCTTCATGCGCATATTAAAGTAGCGAATCTTATCAGCCTCGGTCCTCACTTGCTCTTTCACATATCCCAACTGCTGGTTATAAGTGATGATGGCATGAGAGATCGGTACATCCTGAGGCGTAGCAGTAAAGAACTCCACGATCCTACGCTCTCGAACCGGAGGTGGGCAGTACGCCGCTTCCATAGCAGTCTTAAACTCCTCCCAGGTAGCTAAACGGTCCCTGGGCATCACAGCTTCCCACCACTCTGCAGCTTCCTTGTCCAGGAGGTACTGAGCAATAGGTACCCTCCTGTCGTCAGGACAAGCCACGGCATCGAACGTCCTACTTATCTGAAAAAGCTAATTCTCCCAACCCAGGGAGTCAGTAGAACCAGCGAAGCGAGGGGGGTGCATCTTGGTTACTTTCTGAAGCCATTTACTAGCTTCATCTTCTGGAGTCGGGGACGGATTCACGGTGCAGTCACTATGCCTGCATGTTGCAATGCTTTTCGATAACCTTGTTCCCAAAGAGTATACCATACACTTATTATACGGTTCATCTATGTAATATCCGCACTTTCTATTTTTAGTAATTTCTATTTTTAGTGTATTTTCATTTTGGACGACTCGCTTGTTATTGTTTTGGAATTCTGAAACTATTTTGTTCTGTATTCATGACCATCCGGACAAGTTTCGGAGTTGTTTTGATGAGATTTTACTTATTGTGTAACTTTTCCGCATTGAGGCTCGATTCTCGTAAATCTCGTTCTATACTGACGTTTCATTACTTCTTCAAGTTCCTTTAATGATTCTGGATATGTTACAACTTTCTGAGTTGTCATTCAGGCCTCGAGTTTAGATTTCCGAATGTTTGGGTCATTTTTGTAAATTCTTATTATTTCGAGTGTTGATGTTAATACTCGTTTATTCAGACCTTCGGGTGGTCGGAGGCATGTGTTGGTTGTTATGCTTAACTCGTTAGTAGGGAACTTTAGTATATCTGGTGGACTTACCCTTGTATTTTCATCCCCGGTGGTTGTCAAGCCGTTATTTTTCGTAATGCGTGTCCGACGCCTGTGGCCAAGTTACGGTCGTAAGGTCGCATGTATTACGGTCGTAAGTCTTCATGCATTACGGCCGTAATGCCACCTTCGTAATGTACCGTAATGATGGCGTGAAATTGGTCCAATGGTTCGAGCACCATTACGGCCGTAAATGGTGCACATGTTACGGCAGAACACCGCCAAGATATTAAATCAAAATGGTTTTCTCCTTCATTTTTCATCCCTCTCTTCTTCTCTTCGCGACGGGAGTGACTTCCAAATATAGGGTTCGTCCGATTTCACCCAAACTCTATTGGGGAGGTATATCCAGGCATCATATCATCATTCTAGCATCAAATCATCCGTTGTTCATCTTCAAATCGAGGTATATTCTTAGAACCCTACTATTTGTGGGATTTCGGAATTTTGGCATGATTTTACCCTTTGAACCCGATTTAGCTTCGATAAGTTGTTAGATTACGATTGTGTAATCGTAATCCCTTGCTTTCATTATAGATTACCGGATTAAACTTCAAGGTTTTCACTGTTAATAGATTAGAATCGGTTATGACTTCGTAGTGACCGATGAATTGTCCCAACGGGTAGAACTAAGATGAATTCCTACGTTTCAGCAATATTGAGACTGTTTGTATATCGTTATTGTGATAGGAGCGGATTTGCGAAGATTATTCGGACCGAAACCTTTCCTTTCGCCATTTCCTTTACGTCATTTTATTCAAGGGAAATACATGTATTACATTTCGTTATGTGGTTTACGGTTTCGATGCGATCATGAATTGTGATACTGTGCGTGTGTGTTGATGTTCTTCCACCCGGGGACGGTCCGACGGGGCCTCTGGGGGCCGATACTAATGGGTACGGCCGCGGAAGTGGTTTTCCACCCAGGGACGTTCCGACGGGGCCTCTGGGGGTCGATACTAATGGGTACGACCGCGGGTTACCAAATATTGTTAATGTTGTGATGAAATGAGTTGATGTAATGTCATAAAAATGATGTTTGACGCAATAAGTGATACTCCGGGATATTGTTTTCAAATGCTTTCTAAATGAGTAACTGTGTTGAATCGTATCTGTATATATAATGTAGTGTAATTGTGTACTTGCACTAGCTATTCGAATGTTAACCCCTTAAATGGGGGAAATGTGTCCTATGTATTTCAGGTACCGGACGAGCTGAGGAGCAAGCACGGGATACGCATGCAATGAATGGCCCAGCATGATGATGACGCTCGAGTCTATGTTAGATGTTTTGTTATTGTATTTATTTGGGTGTTGGATTTAGACTGGTTGTTTTACGAATATGGTTAAAGTCCCCTGCGTGTTCAATGAACTTGTGTCGACTTATACTTTATGATGTTGATTAAAATGTTTTGGCCGAGGCCACGGCCCTATTTTACTATTATTAATGTGTCCTACGGGATTTCTTTTGTGGATTATGTATCATGTGTTAGCCTGGTAGACCTATTGAAGGTTCTACGGCGTGTAATTTCCCTTACGAGATTTGGGGTGTTACATTTATGGTATCAGAGCCTTAGGTTATGAATGCCTAGGCTGTTGGTTAATTTTGAGTCTGTCAATCGTGTTGTAAGAGTCAGTTGTTGAGCCCGACATCATCGTGCTACCATCTCTTCGTGTGACCCGTGGCTGTAAGTCTCCTCAAACTCGTATATTTCTGTAATTCATTTCCCTTGTGTAGATTGGAATTGTGAGTAGTGGTACCAACTTTGTAAACTGTGAATTTTTCTGATCTTGTTCTTTTCAATTCTTTTCTTCAGTATGTTGAGAGATCGCGGTAGACCAGCCAGGGGACGTGGCCGAGGCCGTGATCGTGGTGCTAGTAGTGAGGAAGTTCCGCTTTCTCAGTCCTCTATAGATTCGGCCTCTCATTCAGTGCCGAATACTCTACCCTTGAGTTCTGACGGACAGCAGAATTTGTCAGTCAGTCAGGATCATCCGTCGGGTATTAATGCCGACATTGGAGCTACTGCTGTACTTCAGCAGTTGGTACCTCAGCTCGTCCATATAGCACAGGGTGGACGTCAGAATCCGCCCCCGACTCCAGAAGATGAAGCTAGTAAATGACTTCAGAAAGTAACCAAGATGCACCCCTTCTCGCTTCGCTGGTTCTACTGAATCCCTGAGTTGGGAGAATTGGCTTTTTCAGATGAGTAGGACGTTCGATGCCGTGGCTTGTCCTGACGACAGGAGGGTACCTATTGCTCAGTACCTCCTGGACAAGGAAGCTGCAGAGTGGTGGGAAGCTGTGATGCCCAGGGACCGTTTAGCTACTGCTTAGCGCTTTAAGACCGCTATGTAAGCAGAGTACCGCCCACCTCCGGTTCGAGAGGGTAGAATCGTGGAGTTCTTTATCGCTACGCCTCAGATGTACCGATCTCTCATGCCATCATCACTTATAACCAAAGGTTGGGATATGTGAAAGAGCAAGTGAGGACCGAGATCGATAAGATTCGCTACTTCAATGTGCATGAAGTCGCATATCGTGACGAGCATGGCACCACTCATGTGTGCCACATCAAGGAGTACGTGGATCGCGCTCTAACGATTGAGATGGCGATCCGGAGTCGAGTTGGGTTCCGAGGCAAACAAAACAAGACTACCGCGCTTTTCACCAAGAAGAGTGGTCGATTTTCAAGTCTCTGTCTGCTCTCCCGCATCCGGGAAGAGATCATTCCTCGAGCCGAGGTCTGCAGTAACCATCCGGTCAGTCCTCGCCTCGGTGGTAGAGTTTGCTTTAACCGCAATCGTCCCGAGCATGTAGTGAAAGATTGTCCTTATCCGTTAGTTAATTGCTTCACATGCGGGCAGAGTGGACATCGGGCGACGGCCCGAGAGGGCTACAGAGCGGCAGAGCTCGACTTCCACCTCGGTGCATAAGAAAACAGTGTTGACCAAGGACACTAGTCACTCGGACCCCTCGGCAGTTCGTGCCGTGGTAGGAGTCGGGGCCAGCCGGACCGCCGAGCAGTATCTAGTTCGGGCTCAATACACCCGCGTTTGTATCAGATGAGACGTGCGGAGGAAACAGACGTCCCAGTGGCATCAGGTACCACTCAGATCCTTTCTCATCCAGTTTCGGTGCTTTTTGATTCGGGTGCTACTCACTCTTTTATTGTTTCGGATTGTATATGTCGTATCGGTATTGAGTGCTTGTTCGAGTGTGAACCGTTTGTATACCCTAGTGGGATCGTATGGTTGGGAACCGGGAAGTTAGAGATTTCCCAGTGAGAATCGGAAGCCGAGATTGGCCCTCGAACCTCATTATTGTAGACCTTAAGGGTGAGGATTTGATACTCGGGGACGATTGGTTGGATCGTCACGGTGCCATCAAGATCTTGGTAAAAGATGTCTTTTGATCTTGGTAAAAGATCAAAGGACATATTTTCCCAACTATTTCTCTCAAAATTATAAACATGACATCTAGTGTGAACTCCATCTAATCCCATCACATTAGATATCCTTGCCAAACTGAAACTCGTTTCCATTTCCCACCCGAATCCATAGCTCACCATTGTTTCTATGTTGGAGTCTAGATGGGGATCAATTTCTATGTATGAATTATACAATGGATTCCACAGGAATACTCCTCTAACATTTGCTAACAAAAGTAATCCTCCTGTTTTCCCTGCAACCGTTACCTTATATGGAAAATACGAACTCGACACTCGAGTTATGAGTTCTCCCTTGCTAATTCTAAACAATCTCGTTGATATCTCTTCTTCTATCCTCTCTAAAACAGCAAATGTGAGCTCACACTTGACAACTCGAACATTTTGGCATAGTTCATACCACATTTTTTATTCACTTTTGTATCTCATAAGATCTTCAATAGGAAGAGAGGATATGATCTCTTTAATAATATCTTCTGGAAGATATATATACTGCAAGAAAAAGAAAAAGAAAAAAAAAGTTATGGAAGATATATATACTGCAAGAAGAGAAAGAAAAAAAAAAGTTCAAGAGAAAAGTCCAACCTTAAGATGCGCTTCTGCCCATGGTAGTGGCATTTCCATCAATTTTCTTCACGCCATCCATCCGCCCATTGGAGTTGTACAGTGGCTCCAACATCATTTGGCATTTGTTGATCATCGTCTGTACAAGTTAATCAAGAGACGCATCAAACAACATGAACAATATGCAATGTGGTAATCAAGAGTTGCACAAAATTACCTGCAGGGGCACAAAGTGATCATCAGTGGTAACGGAGCGCTTGAAGTGTTCAAGCTCCTTGGTGGTAAAAACTAGCATAGCAGCAACTGCCATAACTGATGGCCTGAATTGTGTGAATGCTATATCTGGAAGTAAGGATGTGAAATCAATGCCTGCAAGAATCAGAAAGTACACCATAGTATATTTCACCAAGTAACTCTGCAGCTTTGAGTAGGAACAATAAACAAACAAATGACTCCGGAGATTACTACTTTGTGCTACAGAAAATATGTACCCCTGAAAATTAGCTTGAGGGAATTGATTTGCTCTAAAAGGAATAAGCTGAACCAAATAATGATCACATTAATAATAGAGGAAAACGAATATACAAGTATCAATATGAACCTATGCCATTAATCAGAAAAATGTCAAAGATTTTCTCACATAGGCCTGCTCCAAAAGCATCGTAATGCAACTACAATTTAGCACCACAAAATGATACATCAATATTCCTTATCTCAGATTGAAAACTAACACCTATGAATTCTGATGTAGTTCTTCAAAAGTAAATTGGCCAGTTTCTCTTAAGAAGCATGACAGTGGTACACTAAACTGCAACTAATATAGGAATTCGAGTTGAGTACCGAATTGAGATGTGACAATCAACTGGTAGACAGGCCGAAGGGCTGAATGTGAGGACTGGGGAGTGAGGAATGGAGATAATAAACTGATGAAGGCCAACAGCGTCACTGGTAGCGAACTCCAGCCAACTTTTTGGCGGATGAGCCCTGCCATGTATAGCACATCATTATTTGTTAAGCCTTGGAGTCCAGTACACCCCTGAGTATTATAAGAATAAAAGAAACCAATTCAGATACCAACTAATCTTTAAGATAATTGTTGACAAAGCACTGAATTACCAGAAAAGTTGCTGGTTTGAGTCTTTTCTATAGGAGATCCGACGAGAGATAGAGGCAGGAGGTGAAAAACAGATTGTCATTGTCGGAGGACTTGACAAGAATCTGACCAGAAATAAAATTTGAGATTATTTGCAAATACAACGAGAATGACATAGTTTACTTTAACTATTCGAATCGAAAAGAGAGAGAATGTACCGGAATTTCGCTAGACAAGTGGACGCGGTCCGCCAAGGTCATTGCAAGGTATGGAACCAAGGTTTAGTCAATGGGGGACCGCTTGTAGTGCGAACCCCCGTGTAAAAATACAACACGTGGCACACTTATATATGAGGGTGATAGGGCAACACCCTCAACCACACCCCCATACACGCCCCGTGCTTTATTGGTGTTGTACCGCATGCTTTACAGATAAAATATTCATAATAATATTATAATAAAATTAATAGTAAAGCACGCGGTACAACACCCATAAAGCACGGTTGTGTTTCGAGGTGCGGTTCAGGGTGTTGCCCTCTCATTTCTCCTTATATATTGTCCGCCCGTGCGATGCACGGCGTAAAATATTAAATATTTTATTATATTAGTAATATGTGATTATTTCAATAATATTGTAAATTTATTAAAAAATATACGTGAGCCAATATACACACACATACACATAAACTATTATTTGATTTGCTTTAATTTATAAATCTAAGGGCACGTGATAGGAAAACCATAATTAAATTAAGAACAGACATTTATTTTTCATGTAGGACAATATGAGTCTTATATCTAATTTTATAAATAATAAATTAAATTATATTTATTATTATCAACTTTCATTAAAAGTATCCAACCCATATTATTACTAATATAAATTCCTTTTATATGATTTGGCATTATTATAATTATTTTATTATTACAATCAGAACAAAATAATTCTGAAAAATCAAATAACTGTTGAAGCACAAAAGTATGAAAATAAATTAAAAATTTATATCTTTTTCAATATTCTTATATTTTTATATGGTAATATTTTACTCATCTAATATATCATTATTATATTTAAATTACTTTATATGTATACTATATAGATGTCAAATTAAAGAGTACAAAGTAAGAATTAATTTGATATATTTTTTTATCAAAAATAAAATTGATACGAAAAAGTTATAATTTTAAAGTATTAAGTTAAAAATAAAAGGAGAAAAATGAGAGAAACTTTTTAATTGGTAGATATTATATATGGAATAACCCTCTAGCTTCTCTCTCAAACTAAATATCTAAAAAGAGAAATAATATGATAATGACACATGTCCTTTAAATTTTCTTGCGACTCTCTTTTAATATTAAGTATGGATGTGATTGGATTTCAATAATATTGTAAATTTATTAGAAAATATACATGAGCCAATATACACACACATACACATAAACTATTATTTGATTTGCTTTAATTTATAAATCTAAGGGCACATGATAGTAAAACCATAATTAAAGTAAGCATAGATATTTACTTTTCATGTAGGACAATATGAGTCTTATATCTAATTTTATAAATAATAAATTAAATTATATTTGTTATTATCAAATAACTATTGAAGTACAAAAGTATGAAAATAAACTAAAAATATATATCTTTTTCAATATTCTTATATTTTAATCATCTAATATATCATTATTATATTTAAATTACTTTATATGTATACTATATGGATGTCAAATTAAAGAGTACTAAGTAAGAATTAATTTGATATATTTTTTTATCAAAAATAAAATTGATACGAAAAAGTTATAATTGTTTAAAGTATTAAGTTAAAAATAAAAAGAATAAAATGAGAGAAAATTTTTAATTGGTAGGTATTATACATGGAATAACCCCCTAACTTTCCTCTCAAACTAAATATCCATTTTTTTAAGATTTTTAAAAAGAGAAATAATGTGGTAATGACACATGTCCTTTAAATTTTCTTGCGACTCTCTTTTAATATTAAGTATGGATATATATATATATATATATATATATATATACTAGGTGTTCTTCGGTGCGATGCACCATAAAAATATTCTTTTATTAGAAAATAATTTCTTGATCTATAAACTTGTTTATGATGATCTTCGACATGAGTATCATATTAGCGTATTATTAATAAAAGACTTATTGAGTGTATTATGGGTGTAATATAATTCAAGAAAGAATACCACATTAGCGGAGTGTTAAGTCAATTAGTGTCAATTACATGAACAAATTTTCTGAACATACTGAAAAAAAAGTAGGAATAAATTTTGGGGACGAAAGTAGTATGTGATTAAGTCTTAATATATGTGTGTGCAATGTATGTTTTATTATTTTTAGTTATTATAATTAAATAAATATCATAATTTATTTTTTATGTAAGCAATATGAGACTGAAATCTAATTTCATAATATGAGTTAATATTTTTTTTGCATCAATTAATTTTACTGAAAATTAATATTCATATTTTTTATAATATAATTTCTTTGTGCAATCGATCATTATTGTAAATCCACCAAATTTATTATATTCATATGGATGTCTAGTTGAAAATTATGAAATAAAAATTAATTTGATATATTTTTCATTAAAAATAAAGTTGATATAAAAAATTATAAAAATTTAAAATTTTAAGCTAAAAAATAAAGGAAAATTTTTTTTATTGGTAGATCAGTGTAAGTTGTGGAATAAAACTCCCACAACACATATCTAGATTGTTTTTTTTTTTAGAAATTTAAGAATACATCTCTATGTATAAGCTATATTTTAAAATAAAAAAATCAAAAAACTTACAAAGTGACATGTGTCGCGACTCTCTTTTAATAGAGGTATAAATTAGACGTTCTCCCGTGCGATGCACGGCGTAAAATGTTACATATTTTATTATATAAGTAATATGTGATTGAATTTCAATAATATCGTAAAATTATTATAAAATATACACGAGTCAATAGATACACACATATATACATAAACTATTATTTGATTTGTTTTCATTTATAGATATTTATCATGTGATCTAAGGGCACATTATAGGAAAACCATAATTCAATTAAGCATAGGCATTTACTTTTCATGTCGGACAATATGAGTCTTATATCTAATTTTATAAATAATAAATTAAATTATATTTATTATTATCAACTTTTATTAAAAGTATCCAACCCATATTCTTACTACTATAATTTTTTTATATGATCTGGCATTAATGTAATTATATTATTATTTTACAATCAGAATAAAATAATTCTGAAAAATTAAATAACTGTTAAAGTGCAAAACTATGAAAATAAACTAAAAATATATATATTTTCTTCGATATTCTAATATTTTTATATGGAAATATTTTAATCATCTAATATCATTATATTTAAACTACTTTATATATATAATATGGATGTCAAATTAAAGAGCACGAAGTAAGAATTAATTTGATATATTTTTTTTATCAAAAATGAAATTGATACGAAAAAGTTATAATTGTTTAAACTATTGAGTTAAAAATAAAAAGAATAAAATGAGAGAAAATTTTTAATTGGTAGATATTATAAATGGAATAACCCTCTAACTTCCCTCCCAAACTAAATATCTATTTTTTTAAGATTTTTAAAAAGATAAATAATATGGAGATGACACGTCTCTTTAAATTCTTTTGCGACTGTCTTTTAATATTAAGTATGAATATATATATATATATATATATATATATATACATACTAGATGTCCTCTCGTGCGATTCACGACGTAAAATGTTAAATATTTTAGTATATTAATAATATGTGATTGAATTTTAATAATATTATAAAATTATTATAAAATATACATGAGTCAGTATAAAAAATAAACTATTTAATTAATTTAAAAATTTAAGGATACAATTAATGAATATAATAATTCGAATTGGTGAACCTTTCAAATTTTACGCTTTCCAATTATTAAGGTTTCCATTTCGAAACCCTTACTACATGTAGTAGGGGTCAGAATTATTTAGAAGTGGCTATGTTTGAAAACTTCTACTTTCAGAAAACCCCTACATTCACTTTTGTAGGGGTCAAAACTATATAGAAGGGGTTATGTTTGAAAACTTATACTTACAGAAAACCCCTACTTTCAGTTTTGTTGGGGTCGAAACTATTTAGAAGGGGTTATGTTTGAAAACTCCTACTTTCAGAAAACCCATACTTTCAGTTTAATTTTTAAAATTGAACTGTACACTCCCACTTTAATTAACCCCTACTTTCAGAAAATCCATACTTTCAGATACATGTCGAACTTTTACACGGGGTCGCACTAAAAAATACAAAAGAAAAAAATCTGACACGTGTCAGATTTTTACATGTGATATATATATATATATAAGTGTGCCACGTGTTGCACTACGCCATAAGTGCTCAGATGCACCTCTGATCTTTGGTCTTTTGCAATACTACTCAATTAATGTTGCATTAGACAAGAATGCACTGTTGCAAAATACGTTAATGCAACACAAACATAAAGTGTTGGATTATACGTGAACTTAAAGCGTTGCAATAGACTAAATCATCTTAACTATTACGAAAAATATTTTAAATATTTTTAAAAAAATATCGTCAAATTTAAATTTTTTACACTAAAACAAAACAAAATTAATTGAATTTATTTAATCAATTTATAATGAATTTTTTATAAGAGCACATATAATTTTTTACTAAAAAAATTTTCGGATTAAAATTAATAAATTTAAAAAATATTAAAAAGAAAATAATTCCTTAAAATTATAATAAATAAAATATATTATATGAATACATATATTTTCTTTTGAAAATTATAATCTAAAATTATAATAAAAAATTAATTTTAAACATTCAACTCTTTATATAAATTAAATTTATTTATATTAATATTATAAAAATTTGAGAAATGAAAATACATTTATCATCCAAACATTTGGACAATACTGAGATGGCCAAATCTTACAAGGCGGTAAGATTTCCCCCCAACCAAAATCATTTCTCTAAATTATTCCCCCCAAATCTCCGGTCACTCTCACTTCTCTCTCATCCAACTCACCCGTCTCTCACTTCTCTCTGACTAAATCTCACTATCATCTCTCACTATCACCTCTCACTCGCATCTGTCACTCTCCCGCCGTGATCTCATCTATCAGTTCTCCCGCCGCCATCGCCGCTCATCTCTCATCTCTCAATTTTCCCGACGCCGTCACTCTCATCTCTCATCTCTCATCATAGGTATGCCTCTCACCTCTCAGTTCTCGTCTCTAATTGAATTTATTTGGGGGTTTGAGCATGTTCAGTTCCAATTGAAATTAGGGCTTTTAATAGGATTTTTAATTAGGGCTTTGAGTTACCTTTGAGATGCTTTTAATCATTTTAATCTTCTTGCATGCTGTAATTAATTGAAGATTAGAGGTTTTAATTGAAGATTTTTTGTTAATTAATTGGGAATTTTGTTAATCGAGCTTTAATTATTTATATATGGCATTACCCAAACTGAAAATGCAAGGATTCTTTCTATCTATATTTGGAGTTACTTTTGATTAGAGAAGAATAAACTTACAATGATGATGGTAGGTCCAAAATTGGAATCAAACGATCTGGTACATACATTTGAATTTCTGACCAAAAAAACCTGAGGTTTGAATTATTAATTTGACCTGTCTTATCTATTATTATTTTGGCCATTAATTTTAAGCTGAATACAAGGATGCCTAGTATAAGATGCAATAAAAATGAAATTGTTGATTGTTTGCAGGACTTATTTGTTGATTGTTGATAGTAGTTACATATATAATTAATATGTTATAATTAATATGTTACATATTGATATAGTATTATAATATTTATTGAATATTGATATGTTTAAACAATACAGGCTGCCAGACTTTTATTCGTACGTTGGAAATTATTGTTACTTGGCAGCTTGTAGTTTGTCTTAATGGATGATCAGTATAGCATTTGGATAGGACTTCCAAGATACACTGAGGAATATGTAAATGGGGTCAAATCTTTTTTGAGAAATGCTTTTCCGATTTTCAGTAATGGCGATGAAATGAAGTGCCCCTGCAAAAATTGTATGGATCGTAAATGGCATCGTGAAGAAGTAATTTACGATCACCTCATTTGCAGTGGGCCTTCCTTGATACATGTCAAATGGATTTGTGACGTTTCGCGTACAAAACTAGGATCTAGTAATGACTTTAACGATAATGGCAGGGGGATGAATTTTGGAGATAACTTAGATGCCATGTTTGATTGTACGGGTATGGAGTATGATAAGGTAGGAGGCAGTGGAGATGTACCGAATGCAGAGGCTAAAAGATTTTATGAGCATGTCAAAGAGGGAAAACAACCATTATACCCTGGCTGCACTAATTTTTCTCGTTTAAGCTTCATGATCAGACTTTATCATTTAAAGTGGGGTTAATAGGCTAAAACATCACTGAACTCTTCACCAACTTGCAGTTGGGTCACTGAACTCAAAAAGTTTGCAGTCAACTCATTGGACAAATAAAAACTTTCAAGTGGGTTTCGGACGTTAGAAAAAATGAAATTTGGACGGAAAAATGACGTGGCATGCTGATGTGTTTTAATTTTTTAACGGTGATTTGTCACAAATTAACGGAGCACCGTTAAAGTCAAAGAAAAGTTAACGGTCATGAAATTTTTTAATTATTGAGTGATTTCATTGCAAACTATATTTAGTTCTGTTATTTACAAGCAAACTTTTTGAGTTCAGTGACCCAACTGCAAGTTGGTGAAGAGTTCAGTGATGTTTTAGCCTATTAACCCATTTAAAGTGTGTTCGTGGAATTAGTGAGTCAGCCTTCGGTGATTTACTAAATTTGATAAAAGAAGCTTTTCCTCAAGCCCACCTGCCTTTGTCTTTTAACGCCTCGAAGAACATTATTAAGGACATAGGTCTAGATTACAAGAGAATACATGCATGCCCAAATAGTTGCATGTTGTATTGGGGTGAAAATGAAGACGGAGATGTTTGTGAAATTTGTGGTGCTTCGAGGTGGGTTATACACGAAAAGAAAAGCACTGATGCAAATAATGAGCTGGAGCAGTTAATTCACAAAGTGCCGGCAAATGTTATGAGGTACTTTCCCCTAAAGCCACGGTTACAAAGGTTGTTTATGTGCAAAGAATATTCAAAAATGGTGACATGACATGCGGTGGGACGAAAAGATGATGGCAAACTAAGACATCCTGCTGATGCGGAGGCTTGGAAGACGATGGATGCGCATTATATCAGATTCCATCCACCATCCGTATTCTTTCCCGCCACATTTGCCTCTCCATCGCCATACTTTCTCTAATTCCAAGAAACCGCATATCATTTTCAATCATCTGTATCCAAGTTTTCTTGGGTCTTCCTCTACCTTTCACAACATTACTTGTTCCCCAACTTTCTAGCCTCCTCACTGGGGCATCAACAGGTCTTCTTCTCACATGACCAAACCATCGTAATCGATTCTCCATCATCTTGTCTTCTATAGACGCAACTCTTACCTTCTCTCTAATCACCTCATTTCTGAGCCGATCCTTTTTTGTATGACCACACATCCATCGTAGCACACGCATCTCTGCCACATTCATCTTTTGAACGTGACACTGTTTTACAGCCTAACACTCGGTGCCATATAACAGTGCGGGCTTAATTGCCGTGCGGAAAAATTTACCCTTTAATCTATGAGGCATGTCAGGATCACATAAAACTCCTGTGGCACTCTTCCACTTCAACCACCCTCCCTTTATTCTGTGAGTCACATCGCCATCTAGCTCTCCATCCTTTTGGATAATAGATCCAAGAAACCGAAAGAAAGTGAATCCATGAACAACTTTCCCATCAAATGTGATCATCCCCGCCTCTCTATCACTGTTTTCGCTAAACCTACAATCCATATATTCAGTCTTACTTCTGCTCAGCCTAAAGCCTCGAGCTTCCAAAGTATCCCTCCAAAGTTCCAATTTCTGTTGCACTCCAACCTTCGTTTCATCAATCAACACAATATCATCTGCGAACATCATACACCACGGAACGTCATTTTGAATTTCTCTTGTCAATTCGTCCATGACTATGGCAAAGAGAAAAGGACTAAGAGCAGATCCTTGATGCACCCCAATCGTAATAGGGAATTCTTCTGTCCTCTCAACATTAGTACGTACACTTGTACTAGCTCCCTCATACATGTCCTTTATAATGTCAATATATTTCCGCGATACACCCTTCTTTGCTAAGGCCCACCAAAGTACTTCTCTTGGTACTTTATCATATGCCTTCTCTAAATCAATAAAAACCATATGCAGATCTTTTTTTTTATCTCGATAATGTTCCATCAACTGCTGGATAAGATAATTGCTTCCATGGTCGATCTTCCAGGCATAAATCCAAACTGATTTTCTGTTATCTTCACACATTTCCTGATCCTTTGTTCAATCACTCGTTCCCACAACTTCATGGTATGACTCATTAGTTTAATTCCGCGATAATTAGAACAATCTTGAACATCACCTTTGTTCTTATACAAAGGGACGAGAATACTTTTCCTCCATGCTGATGGCATCTTATTGCTTCTCCAAATCTTATTAAAAAGCATAGTTACCCATTCGATCCCTCTCCCCCAAACACCTCCAAACTTCAATAGGTATACCATCTGGTCCTTCTGCTTTCTTTGATCACATCTTCTTCAATGCAATTGTCTCTTTTCCTATGTATAATAAAAAAATAACAAACTGGCGGTTCCGCAGTTTTACGGACTCCGAAACCCTTCAGGCTAGTTACGATTCCGGTTCTCAGTTCCACTCAGTGGTTCACAATTGCAATTTGAGACACAGATCTGATTTAGCTTGGCCGCTCTAACTATTTCACTAAAATAACACACGTCTATTCGCCTTTGCTCATTCTGGAAGCATTGTATCCTAAATAAACCTAAAGAACTACCTTCAAAGATGAGTTTTGCTTGCATTGAAGTAGAAACTCTAAAAAGACTTGGTATCATAACAGGATAGGAGATACATACAATAGAAAAGAGGTTTGGAAGCTCATTCGTTATAATTTGTGATTGTATTTGAGGAACTTTTAATTAACACTGAAAGAGTGAACTTACTTTCTGGGGTCAGAGTGTTCAATTGACAGTTTCCTTGTCTTAACGAACTGTAGTAGCGCAGGTGGTGCGAGGTTGCTTCCAGGTAATGGCTGAATGCATTCAGGCTCTGCATATGAATGAGCTGTGGCTGATGAAACTATGGGACTGGATGCATCGCGTTCCCCACTCTCTGCTATACCTACTATAAGTTAGATGCAATTTTCCTTTTAAATACACCTATAGTTTATATGCACCAAACTATCTACAAACACCAAATATAAATATGGGACAATCACAAAAACCACCCTAGAGGTTTGGGATATTCAGAGGGGGAAAAACTCCAGGTTCCATATTATATTTTTTCCCTTTATAAGCTAAAACCATTTTTCATAGCCCCCTTACATTCATAAAAATATTACAGTTTCCCCTTAAATTTAAAGCAGAATCAGACCTAATTTTTTTTCTAATTCCAAAACATGTCTAGGTTTTGTAAGTACTCCAAGCCTCAGGGGTACTTTTGCAATTATCCCAATATATATGCACTTGTGTATTATTTCAATATATATATATATATATATATATATAGGTTGCATTTGTGGTTTATGAAACATCGGGTTAATAGTCCTTTAACAACTTTGAGAAAGGCAAGACAGGAGACTGACTCACATGTAAAACAATTCTAATTTCCATCTTATACGCTAGAATGAGCGGAAGGAATCCAAATGCCGAGCAGATAAAACCTAATTACTGTAATAGTCCATACATTTTCTGACCATAAATTAATTCTAATAGTCCATACATTTTCTGACCACAGAAATTGGTGATAAAAACTTAATGCATTCTCTTTATTGTAAGTGTTGTTGCTCATAGTAGGGCTGGCAATTTCCGACACGACACGATAATCCGACACGAACACGCACGAAATTAGTGGGTTAGTGTTTGGCCTTATCGTGTTCGTGTCCTTATCGTGTCGACACGATAAGGACACGCTAATTTCGTGCCGTGTTCGTATCGGATTCGTGTCGTGTTCGTGTAACACGATAATTTTCGTGTTCGTATCGTGTCGTGTTCGTGTAACCCGATAATATTTATATAGTTTTAGAATTAATTTTATTATCATTTTAAATATTTTAAATAGTTTTAGCATTAATTTTTTTATTTGAATTTATCAATTCGTGTCGTATCGTGTCATTATCGTGTCGTGTCAACACGAAAAATATCGTGTCATATCGTGTTCGTGTCGTGTTCGTGTCGTGTCCGTGTTTCAACCGTTCGTGTCGTGTTCGTGTTCGTGTCGGGCATACACTTAACGGGTCGTGTTCGTGTTTGGCCTTATCGTGTCGTGTCGTGTCGTGTCGTTATCGTGTCGACCCGATAACGACCCGACACGCACGAATTGCCGGCCCTAGCTCATAGCACTTAAGGTCCTGAGCTCAGGAAGCCAAATAATAGAACATCCGGGTCTTGGCATTCTTCGTGAAAATTTAGAGAATCAATAAGGGTCCACATCAGCATGAAAACAAACCGATATACTATGTTATCAATGATTCAGGTACCATCTTTTAGAGTTTAATTTTTAACCAATTTGAATGAATAAAATGAAAGGAAAATTAGCAACTAGAAATATCAAGAATCATATTGTTTAAGTTACCATCAGTCTTTTCTCGAAGTCCATCGATTGATCTTGGAATTGCAGAATCTAAGACGAGCGGATGCACATACTAAAATTCATGCAATAAAACAATGCCCTGTCCAACCTTCATAAGGAGAAATGAGATGAAATTTCAAAACCATCAACATCATAGGTTTTTCAAGTCACAGAAAATATTATGAGACGGCGATGAATTGAGATAATTGTTATACTCATGTCACATTATTAATAGAGTCAAGGGTGGATGAACACAATTCAGCAAAAGAATAGTAACTTTATTTGATAGATAAAAAAGAACAACGTCATCCGACGAAAGATTTCCATCCTAAGCCGAGGCCGATAACAATGATGATTCAATAATCCAACCTTAACCTTAATCACATTATTATATAGACTCCCTATGTCTCCTTATAAGGAAAGACGTGTATTCTAAACATAACTCCATCCAGTAATTATTATTAATAATAATAATAATAATAATAATAATAATACTTAAATATTAACTAATAAACCAGGGGGCTTAGCCCACTGGCCACCGGGTTCTTCCCTTAGTGGAGGATCCGGGTTCGATTCCCTTTGGGAACGAATTTGGTGATAAAACTTGGGAGTATTTGGTGAAATAACTACTAAGAACTAACATTTACCGATCAAGAAAAAAAATTAACTAATAATTGTTCCTGGGACGTTTGGAATACACCCGGAAGGGTTCTGCTCGGTCGTCGGCCAGGGTTCGATCTTAGCCAGGGTTCTGCTTGGTCGTCGGCCAGGGTTCGATCTCGATCTCGAGCTCGGTCAACACCCGGTCGAGCTCGGTCATCTCCAGCTCGGTTACCTAACGTTGTTTGGATTCAGGGCGGCTCGGTCCTGGAACCCCCGCTTCGTAGAACTGCTCGGTCCCTCAGCTGCCCGTCCCCAATTTCACCCTTCCCTTGTATATGCGCGCAAAACGATGATCCGTATAAACTGCTCCGCCGTTTGAAACAGCCTTGTCCTCAAGGCAGAATTCTAGAAACTGCCACCTGACATCTACGACGTCTAAACAGATCGCTTCATTGACTGCTCTCCCTTTCCACTTGATTAAGACTTGTGGCACGTCGACTTCCTCTCGCTGCACTCTCCGAGAGTCCACTACGGACTCCAGCTCAGACTCCGACTCATCGCTCAATAGGTCCGGCTGTAAAGCCCCTGTGGCATAAAATCTCCCTGTCATCGGCTTCAGCTGGGAGACATGAAACACGGATGTACGCGTGTTGTTGCTGGTAATGTTAATTTATAAGCCACCTCGCCCACTTTATTTGCAACTTCAAAAGGCCCAAAATAGCGACTTGCCAACTTCGCATTTGGGCGCTTATACAGAGCCGCTTGTCGACAAGGATGCAATATAAGAACACCTTATCCCCTGCCTTATATCGTACCTCACGGCGGTGTTTGTTGACCTCACGCCGCATTCATTGTTGTGTGCGTTCAAGATGAAAATGCAACTCAGCTAACATCTCGTTCCTATCGATCAATTCTTCCGCCACGGCCTTCACCCAAATCTCCCTCGGCATAAACTGGATAATTGAGGGTGGAGGTCGGCCGTAACTACTTCAAATGGGGTGCGACCTGCGGCCGAATGAAATTCCGTGTTAAAATAGTATACTGCCCATGGCAACCATACACTCCACGTTTTGAATTGTTCGGAGGCAAAACAACGCAAATATGTTTCCAAACAACGATTCATCACTTGTGTTTGCACATCCGTCTCGGGATGGTATGCCGAGCTCATTCGCAATTTCGTACCCACCGCTTTAAACAGCTCAGACCAAAAAGGGCTCCCGAATATAGGATCTCAGTCTGAAACAATAGACCGCGGCAACCCATGAAGTTGAACGACCTCTAACACTGTCACCACTTGTCGAGCCGTAAATGGGTGTTTGAGTCCCATGAAATGCGCATGCATCGAAAAGCGATCCACCACCACAAAAATGTAATCCCTGTGAAACATAACTAACAGCAAGTTCTAAGGAGAAGGAGAAGGAGATACGAATGTCGGAGAGGGATGGACAGACGGAAGACGAAACACCGGAGGACCGAGACGATGGAGGCGAGCCATCGGAGGTCGGAATACGATCAGAGACGAGCAGATCTAAACCGGATTTGAAGGAATCGCCTTTGAGCAGATCTAAACGGATTTGAACGACTTGGATATTAGGGTTTATACTAATAAAAACGCGTAGGTTAGGTATGCATATAACTCATTTTTTGGGTCGGGTCGGATTTTGGTTAGAATTACGGGTTAAATTGACCCAACGTCAAATTTGATAAGTCGTTCACTGACTTGCTGCAAATACCGAATAGGCGACTAGTCGTTGACGTGATACAGTGGTTCCATGTGCTCTTCCCAAGTCGCACTATAAACTAAGATATCATTAAAGAAAACCAACACGAACTTGCTTAGGAAGGGCCAGAATAAATCATTCATGGTGGCTTGAAAGGTATAGCATGAGCATTTGTAAGTCCGAATGGCATGACCAAAAAGTCATAGTGTCCCGAGTGGGTTGGGAAAGCCGATTTCGGCACATCTTCCAGAGCTATGCGGATCTGGTGGTAGTCGGCCCTCAAATCGAGTTCTCTGAACCATTTCGCGACGTGAAGTTCATCTTACATTTCTTAAATTACGGGAATAGGATATTTATCGGGCACCGTCTACTTATTTAATTCCCGATAATCCACACAAAATCGCCCATTTTCATCCTTTTTCCTCACTAACAGCACTGGGCTGGAGTACGGCCTACAACTCGGCTGAATGAGACCTGCGGCCAGCATCTCTGAGACCAATCTCTCCATCATCCTTCCGAGTTTGTCCATAATGATACGGCCGAACAGCAACAGGAGTTGCCCCCGAGTGGAGCGATATATGGTGGTTTGTTGGTCGGGCCGGAGGTAGCCCGGTCGGTTCCTAAAACACATGCTAAAACTCTCCTAACACCCGGTTCAACTTGGCCCTCTACTCTCCAGTTGGTCTAACGCCTCCTCTCCCCCGTCATCCTCTAACTGCACCGCCCATAATACCCAAACACTCGTCTATCTCCCGTGATTTAAGAAGGCTTGCTGCTGATTTCCCCACAGCTCAGCAAAGGATCGCCGCTGAGGAAGACCGTCTGTCCGTGGTGGACGAAGGTCATTCTCATGCGGGCACAATTAGCTTGCACATCTCCCAAAGTTGCCGACACTCCTAAAATCAGATCAATTCCTCCCAAGACACACAAAACAATTGACTTCGAAGCACGCGCCAAACAATTGCACCGGACCCCGCAGCATCTTCACACTATCCATCCTCGTCCGTCCCCCAAACGTCGTGTCATTGAGGTATCAACCGACAATTGAAGTTTCTTTGCAATCTCCTCCGAAATGAAATAGTGGCATGCCCCACTGTCCACCATAACCCGGACCAATGACTGGTCAATTCGCGCCACCAATTTCATCGTTCGGGGGCTGTCAAACCCCCTTGCCGCCAATGGTGACAACTTAATGTTCTGAAATTTGGGGTCGTCTAATTGCTCCCCCTCTACCACTGCATCCTCGGTATTTGCCCTACCTCCCCCATAATCAACTCCCTCTTCCTCCGTTGCAATTAGAACGCACAGCGATTTTGCTGGTACAATTATGTAATGATGATACCGTTCACGACATTTGACGCAAAGACCTTTAGCCTTAATATCCATAAACTCGCCATGTGACATCTGTCGCACCCGGTTGCGTGCCCGCACAGACCCAACGGAGGGAGCTGAATCCACAAGCGCTTGCGAACCCCCAGACATCCCAAATCGGTAACCACCCCCTCTAGGGCTAGACCCTACTGCACTCAAGTATAAGCCGACGGTCGCTCCTGCGGGTGGCTGGTTAGATTTGAACCTGACCGGACCCATCTTCCCCGAGAAGCCCAATCGTTGGGAGCCGAATCCGTTCACAGTCCTCGTACTGTGCCAATTTCCTACTCGATTTCGCAGGCGGACTGAATAGTCTCGAAAAGGTCAATCACGTCTTTAGATCGGATCCGAACTCTGGTCCCTGAAAGGAGACCGTTGAAGACAGTCCACAAAAAAAATTCATCTGATATATCCTCTACATGCATCACCCGAGAAACAAAATGATTCACATAATCGTCCACTGACCCCGTTTGCACTATTGCTGCCAAAGATTAGAACAGAGTGGCGTGAGGGTTTTCACCAAATCGTTGAAGCATTGCTTCCATAAACACGACCCACGTCATCCAGGCTGGCGTCAGAGTAACCATTACATCCACGGCAACGCCGGACCGTCCAGGGCAACCATAGCCAGATCCACCTACGTCGTCTCCTCGGTCCAATGAATTTGAAAAAAAATGCTCGGCCCGCCAAAGCCAAGCCTTTGGTTTTTCGATGGAGAACACTGGAAAATCCAATTTATGGCCAATCATCGATTCTCGGGGCTAAGTCGTCAGGTCTCCTACTGTGCGGTCTGCCCGTGACGACGCGGAATCGTCTGTACCGCCGCATTCTGCCCGGAGCATGGCCCCAATTCGCTCGAGTTTAGATCCTTGTTTGGTGATTTCACCCCAAACATCCTCCAATCCCTTCTCTATCATTTCAACTCGTGATTCCATTCTCATGTTCGTCATGGCAGGTCGGACCAAATTGGTAGAGTCAAGGGTTATTTAGCAAAAGAATAGTAACTTTATTTGATAATAAACGAGAACAACATCAACCTACGGAAAGATTTCCGTCCCAAGCCGAAGTCAACAATAATGATTCAATAATCCAATCTTAATCCTAATCACATTATTATGTTATTGATATAATATCAACACGTACATTTTTGTTTCATTAATGAAACAAGAATTCTCATTAGTGTAACTGAAAGCTGCTTTCATCGGTTAAGATACAATAACCACTTTATTATCATCCTTGCACGCCAGTACAACAACTATGGTCATAAAAAATATGACACATCATACAATAACCTACTGTTTTTTGTTGTTTTTGTTGTCTGTGTTTAGTTCTCGAATTTTCGCGATTGTTCAGCCCAGGGAAAGTTCAGCCCTCCCTGGGCTTCTGTCTAGTTCGCGATTTGTGGCTCTATTAGTTTTGGGTGCTGACGTGTTCTGGTTCCTTTTTGGTTTTGTTTCGCCGCTCTGATTCTTTCAATTGTTCTCGTGGAGTTTCCCTTTATTTAACCTGAGTTTTGGAGCTTGTGGACATCTCTGGGCGGCGTATCGCCGGAAGAATAACATTACACCGCTGCATTCATCCCTCCCCGTCAATCTAACAGTAGTATTGGATTTTAGCTGTCTGTTTTGCAGGTTTTTCAGCCGGATTTTCAAGCTGCTCGGAATCGTCTTTGCGTGTCGTGACCGTTTCCATGTTTTGCAGGGTGGTGTTTAGGAGTCGCTCGGTTTCCATCTCCCGCGGCTTCTCCTCCTCCAAAGCGTGTCGAAGTCTGGTATCATTGTACTTTTCTGTTAAATATCATTTTCATCAGCTATATATCTACTACCTATTGTGATTTGTATGCGGTTTGCGTGCTTTTAAATTGTCTTTCTCATTCTCATCATATTTTCATTTTTGTCTTCACTACCTCATTTTATTTTTCGTAGCCCGTTTGTGTTCGGTGTTGGTCGATGTCGCGCTGATTGCGAGTTGGTAGTTGGAATTTGAGTACCTTACCGGGTAAGCTTTTGGAGCTTGTGGATGTTTTGGGTAAGAGAAGGGTTGATGTGGCTTGTATTCAGGAGACTAGGTGGAAGGGGGCGCAGTCCAGGGAGGTGAACGGTTATAAATTGTGGTATTCAGGCCTTGCTAACTCGAGCAATGGTGTGGGCATTCTTTTGTATAAGGAGCTTAAGGACAACGTCGTGGAAATGAAAAGGTGTAATGATAGGATTATGTCCGTGAGAGTGGTGGTTGGGGAGAAGGTGGTTAACGTGGTATGTGTGTATGCCCCTCATGTTGGTTTGGGTGTGCTTGATAAGGAAGCTTTTTGGGTCTGTTTAGATGAGTTGGTCGGGTGTATTCCGGACGATCAATTTATTATTTTGGGGGGTGATTTCAATGGGCACATTGGTGAGGGGTGGATGGTTATCATAGTGCGCATGGTGGTTTCGGCTTCGGAGTTAGGAATGCAGGAGGTTCCGCACTGTTGGAGTTTGCCACTGCGCATGAGTTGGTAATTGCTAACTCTGTTTTTCAGAAGAGAGCTGAGCACCTCATCACCTTCAGTAGTGGGGGGCACAACACGCAAATTGACTATCTTCTTTTGCGCAGTCGTGATGCTAGGGCGTGCGTGGACTGCGGAGCGAGGCATTTGGGTCTCAACACCGGCTGCTGGCTATGGATTTATCCATGGGAGGTCGTATTGTTAGCAGGGCTAGAGAAGCTAGACCTAGGATTCTCTGGAAGGATCTGAAGGGTGAGAAGGCAACAGTATTCAAGGAGTCTCTGACCCGCGAAGGAGGTTTTTTGCGTGGGGGCGATGCTAACCTTATGTGGACCAGCATGGCCAATGCTATTAGGGGAGTGGGCGAGAAGGTGGTAGGGGTTTCTTCGGGCAGGTCTAGTAGACCTAGGGAGGCTTGGTGGTGGAATGAGGAGGTCCAAAACAAGGTTAAGGCAAAACAAGCGCTATTTAAGGAGCTTTTGTCGGTTAGCGCTGGGGAGGAGAGAATCTTGAAGATTGTAGCGTACAAGGTGGCGAAAAGAGAGGCTAAGAAGGCAGTGGCTAAGGCTAAATGTGAGGCTTACGAGGAGATGTACAAGCGCCTAGACACCAAAGAAGGAGCGAATGCTATTTTTAAACTAGCGAAAGCTAGAGAAAGAGAGTGGCGCGACCTGGGTCCCGTTAAGTTTATTAAGGATGATTTGGGCCAAGTGTTAGTGAACGATGTGGCTATTAAGGAGCGGTGGAATAGGTATTTTTTCGAACTTTTCAATGAGGCTAGAGGTAGTGACTCGGTGGTGCAAGGAGTTAGTCTATCTTCTGCTCGTTCGTTTAGTTCCTGTGAGAGCATCAGCAAGGAGGAAGTAAAGGGTGCCCTAATGAAAATGGGTAGAGCTAAGGCTGTAGGTCCGGATCAGATCCCTATTGAGGTGTGGCTTTGTCTGGGGGAAGTCGGAGTTCAGTGGCTAGCAGAGCTGTTCAACATCCTCCTCAGAGGTTCTACGATGCCGACAGAGTGGAGGCATAGTATTGTCGTGCCTTTTTTCAATAACAAAGGCGATGCTCAGAGTTGTAGTAACTATAGGGGTATTAAACTCCTCAATCATACTATGAAACTTTGGGAAAGAGTGGTGGAACGCAGGGTTAGAAGAGAAGTTGAGATCTCAGAGAACCAATTTGGCTTCATGCCGGGGAGGTCCACGACTGAGGCCATTCATCTCGTCAGACGCCTTATGGAGAAGTTTAGAGAGCGGCGTAAGGACCTCCATATGGTGTTGATAGATCTAGAGATAGCTTATGATAGCATTCCGCGCGATGTTATTTGGAGGAGCCTAATAGAGAGGAGGGTGTCGTTGCCGTTCGTTAGGGCGATCCAAGACATGTACTCCCAAGCTAGGACGTGCGTTAGGACCCCAGTTGGTGACACCCAGTATTTTCCGGTTGAGATAGGGCTACACCAGGGGTCGGCGCTAAGCCCTCTTCTCTTCGCTCTAATCCTTGACGTCATTTCGCGAGGGATTCAAGATGGCATTCCGTGGTGCATGCTTTTTGCTGACGACATTGTGTTAGTGGCGGAGTCGAGGAGGGAGGTGAACTCGAAGTTGGAGCTTTGGAGGGCTAAGTTAGAATCCCAGGGCTTGCGGGTGAGCCGGTCTAAGACCGAGTATCTCTAGTGTAACTTTAGTGGTGAGGCCAACGAGGAAGATGTTGAGGTAATGATTGCGGATCAGATCGTATCCCGTACGGATAAGTTCAAGTATTTGGGTTCGATCATTCAGAAGGAAGGTGAGTGTGAAGATGATGTCACGCATCACATCAAGGCGGGGTGGCTAAGGTGGAGAGCAGCGACAGGGGTCCTGTGCGACAAGAAAGTCCCTTTAAAATTGAAGGGTAAATTCTATAGAGCGGCAATCCGACCTGCAATGTTGTATGGCTCCGAATGTTGGGCGATGAAGAAGTCGCTTGAGAGCAAGTTGGAAGTAGCTGAAATGAGAATGTTACGTTGGTCGTGTGGTCGCACAATGTTAAATAGAATCGCGAACGGGGTTTTCAGGAACACGCTGGAAGTGGCGCCCATTTCAGCGAAAGTTAGGGAAGGGAGATTGAGATGGTTTGGCCACGTCCGTAGGAGGCAGACATCTGCTCCGGTGAGGAGGGTCGAGAGTTTATTGGTTGTCGGGGAGAGGAGGAGAGGCAGACCGAGGAGGACGTGGGAGGAGCAACTGAGATTAGATTTGAAAGCCTTAAACCTTTCCGAGACCATGACTGTTGATAGGTGCGCTTGGAGGCGCCAGATCAGAGTTGTGGATTTTTTTGTAGGGAGCGGTGCTGTAGTTGAGAGCCTCAGGGTTGGGTTGTCTCGGTTAGCTTTGACCTAGAGCATTGCATTTTTACTTTTATTGTATATTTTATCCTATTGTCTTTGCGTGTGGTGTATTTTTGACAGGGAGCTGTGCGCAGAGCCAACCTCTCTTTTGTTAGAGCAGCGTTCATCGGGAGTGAAGTAGCCAAATTCCGCTTAGTTAAGTCCCATGTGGATCAAGCCATAGGCTCAGGTATGGTCTCGAGCTTTTTCGAATCATATATTTTCCTTTGTATTTATCACACAAGATTCTGCTGTGCACTAAGCTGGGGGTCTTCATGGAAACAGCCTCCCTACCGTAATAAGTAGGGGCATGGTCTGCGTACATCTTACCCTCCCCAGACCCTGCTCTGAGCGGGATATACTGGGTATGTTTGGTTTTGGTTTTATACAATCCGTAGAAAACCACGAAAAATAAACTCGCATCCCCTCACCTCAGATCTCCATGTATCAGTCTTAACAGATACATTCACAGCTTGAAATTCCTCTGTTACCTAAAAGAGTCATCGAAAATAAGATTAGTATTTCGACTACTAATAAAAGCGGATTCTTCTAAAACTAATTGAGTGTACCAAGTACCAACCCAAAATTCAAAGGTGAAGAGGCCGTAAGAGGCAGGCAAATGACATCTCAGCCCCTGTTATAGTTAATAAATATAGCTGCAAATATTAGTTCATAGTCTGCAGAAATTTTGCAACAGGACATAAGAACATCAACTTGGATAATACGGTAATACCTTCAAGCTTGCACATTTAACCAAACAGAAAGGGCATGTAAAGTCCTCTATCACTGTATATACATATACTAGGTCAAGTTTCTTCCAAAACTTTTAACGATGAAAATGCAAAGCTCACACGAACTACTTTTCAAACGAGATTATACAAACATGAACGATTCAAAGAATCCTGCTTCCTAAAAGATACACACAACAGCAGATCAGAATGAAAATATTGTAACTTTTATGAAACCTAAAAGGTGGTCAAATGCATGGCCTTG
The DNA here is from genome assembly GCA_033398695.1 of Orobanche coerulescens. Classification (NCBI taxonomy): domain Eukaryota; kingdom Viridiplantae; phylum Streptophyta; class Magnoliopsida; order Lamiales; family Orobanchaceae; genus Orobanche; species Orobanche coerulescens. The sequence goes on from CM065802.1 coordinate 63,022,968, forward strand.
CACCAAAAAGCACGAGTACTATTGATCATAATAACAGAAATATGATTGTGAAGATGAACTAAGACATTACACCAACCAATGCTAGGAAAATCAGTCAAAAGAACATACACTAGCACTCAGAGATGAATATGAGTAGACTCCACTCTCTACACAACCGACATATAACATATCAATTGTGCTTTGTGTAACTGAAATCTATATTCAACGTGGAGAATAATTGTCTGACACAATATCTATATAGGTTCCTACACATCCTATCATTTCCCTCTAGCCAAATAAGATATTTTACGAAATAATAATAATTTGACAACAAAACAAGCAAAAAACAAACTTACAAAAATAAAGCTGATAATATTCAAGCCCTCGAGGAAAACGTCACTAAAATTCAAGTATACCAAAAAAAGCTGATTCACTTGGCTTGATTGATGCCTCTAACATACAAACTGCAGGATAACGACAGCATCCACCTCATACCTCAGGCTCACTTCCATAGTATTCAAGCATGATATTGCAATTGCATGATCACCACCCACAAAAGTTGAACAAAAAAGAGGGTTCAAGGAATACAATAAACGCAATAACAGAACAAAGGGAACAATAAGATGAAAAGATGCAGAAGTTTGGGACGAATCAGCCACAGATACCAGGTTCAAAATATGTCCAGATTCATTCTTCTAACCGAGAAATGATCTTAACAAAATTTGTGTTCAGATTATGAAGCAACATTAACAACTAAACACATGTAATCAAAAATTACTTACACTATATACCTTCAAGAAGCAGGAATGCAAGTAAACAGTAGACAGCATCTCAGCTCTGTCCCCACCACTCAAGTTCAGAGACTTCTCCCATGATAAATGAAGTAGTTCCATCGGAATTTTACCCAGGAAGCAGTGTCCTCCAACATTAGCTACCATAAAACGGAAAAGGGAAAAAGAAACAAAAAATTGATAGCAGGGTGAAGGAGGCGCTAACAACGAGAAAACACAAAGAGAAGAGACGAAAAAACATCTGAAATGCAGGACCCAGAGACCTTCTTGAAGAAATGAAAAACAATATATAATGGACCATCTTCCTCGCATTGATTTTTATTGCCCCAGACACGTAGGTTCATCAACTCATGAGAGTTCCATAAAGGGAAGGATATGTTTATGCCAAACATGTCTAAAATCCTAAAACCACAAGCATGACGCCTAGTAGAAACCCAACCTTCAGCGAAATAAAGTTCATTTCTGTGTTCTGCAGTGAAGTGATGGTGCTGTGAATCAATAAATTAAAAATATATGTTGCTTTCCACTTAAGTTTACCTAATCCTACTCAGGTGAAATTGATTGTACCAGTCAGAAGAACTTAATAAAAAGTGGCTAGTCAACTGAACTCTACATCAATAAGCAGGACACTCCAAATATCAGTGTCTGAAATAAAATTAAAACATGGAAAGTAGCTGCCTTTCTTTGGATTAAGGATCAAATATAAGTTGCAAATAAATGTCAAAAAGACAGTTTTTCAAGGAAAAAATGACCAATGCACCTGGAAACAATGACCCATCTGCATGCTCCTTAAACAGTTCAGCTGTAAAAGAGCAGTAAAGCATGAAAAGATGCCAAATATATATTCAACTGATATAGAAACTAAGTAAAAATACAATAATAGCATACCACAACTAATAAACAATATAGAAAGAGAACCAGATTTCACTTCTTCTGATAGTTTGTCAATCTCAGGAAGAATAAAATTTGCTAGCCCTTGGTTCGTCCTATCATCTCCAGTACATTTAGTTAATATACATGCTCGACGGGTTGTGGAGGGGTTTCCTTTCTTTCTATATTGGTCTGGTGTAATTATAAAAAAAAATTGTGATAAGGCAGCAACAAGGAAGAAAGTTACATTTGTAACAGCACGCCGCTGAAGAATATTGTATAATTCAACTGGCTTGCAGTAAATTGAAAGGCTTTCCTCAGCTGTAATTTGCTCTTCCGCAGACAACTGTGCACGGGGATCTTGGCGACACATATGATCAGCCCCCCTAGAGTAACTGCAATTGCAAACACAAATCCTGTTCCAAAAATTAGATAACACTGATGATCTGAGTTGACCTATAACAATCACATTCCAGTCACTTTACTAAACACTTAAGAACTAAGATTCATGAGTCTCGCTGTCACTCGACAAATTAAATACCGAGTGAAAGATGAAACGATTATTTCAAAATTCAGGTCGAGGATTTCAAAAACAATTTACGACCCTCCTGTTAGAATGTAAATAGTGTATTGTATTTATTAGCTTAGGCCCAATTAGCTCATGGGATGGGCCCTTGGGTTTCTTTCCTAGGGTTTCTGTCTTCTATATTTACTCTTGTATCCTTTCTTTGTATAGAGGATTAATACAAAACTTTCAGCTTCAATCTTTTTCTTGTTTACACCTCCGATCATACCCATTTACTTTCGTGCACATAGTTAGATTCTTAAAAGCCTTATATTTTTCATTTACAGCATGGACACCGTGAATAATATCTTTATTAGTAGACCACTTTACATGCACTTATAAGTTTGAACAACTGCAGAAACTATTAGAACGAGTATTCTGTATTTAAAAAGATTGAGCAGCAATATTGCAATTGCTGCATATTCCGTTACAAGTTCAGATAATTATAAGAGATCAACGCAAATTCAAGCCAAGGCAGCTTATAGATACAGATGACCTTTAAGTTCACTATGAATGGTCTAGGACATGCAATAATTTCCATAGCGGCTTATCTATGATATCCTAACCATTGTTACAGATAAGATCAGATGACATGAAGTAAACCATTCAAATACCAACTATAAAACCACAGAGTCGCTTGAAGTCTTCATAAGCTCCATACAGTGTGCTCACCAAGTGTTAGTAGAAGAGATACTTACCCAGTTTCAAGAGCCACGAGAGGAATGCCAGGCATTCTTGTTAGACAGAATTGATGATGAACTTATACATGGAGCTAGGATTTCCTCCCACGTTTCCAAAAATAAAAAATAAACCTGAAACAGGAGCAGCAACAGAAACCTGGATTTTAGACTACCAAATAAATTGGAAAATCATCCATGTATTTACAGTTCAAAATTGACAAAAATTCTAGTTAGAATTTTAAATAGTAACCCTAAATGTGCGCATTAAACATTGTTGTACAATCTTTAACTGAAATAATACTAAGCAACAATAACAAAAGGCAAGAATTATCCCAAAAAAAAAGGTAAACATCGAAAGATTACCAATATAGATGATCAAAAGCTCTATGTGGATACTCCTTCCAGGAGTTTAACACCTCCAACATTCGAAATGGAACCAAAAAAAAAAGGAAGAAGATAAAAACATATGAAAGCTTCGAATTTCGCACAACCTATATTTCGATTTGGTTTATTTAGGTATTATACCACGTGTTGTAAATACAGTAGCGTATTCAAGAGTGTATATGATTACACGTTATACGTAGAAAGAGGAAGCGAAAGCGTAGATCTTACCGAATCGACTATAGCTGAGAGAAACAGTGTGCGGCCTGAAAGTGGTGGCGTTTGGCGTTTGTCCGTACTCTGACCTTGTTTAAAAAATTGCAGCTTTTATAAGATTATAAATCTACCTTTTCTACGCCCGGCGATAATTTTTAAGATTTCGAATTTTAAAAATAAAAAAAAAATTATTATTTGGCAACTGTACATTTTAAATTGAAAGCTCCCACTAAATCACTACCAAAATTTTTAGGATATTTTTTAAGATTTCGAATTTTAAATAAATATTACGTCGCAACTGTATATCTTAAACTAACAGATCCCACTAAACCACTACCAAAATAATAATAATAATAAATAAATAAAAATAAATCCCTATGAATGAGCAGAAAGACAAGAGTCGATCTGTTACATAATCCGAATTACATGCCTTGATTATAAAGAGAAATAGATAAAAAATAATTATTACTTTATATATATTTTTTTACAATTAAAAATAATATTACCTACCAACCGTACATAATCCAACTAAACCACTATCAAAATAATAAATAAATAAATAAATAAATAAATAAATAAATAAATAAATAAATAAATAAATAAAAATGCTAAATAAATAAATAAATATGCATGAATAAATATTACTGCCTAATCCCACTAAATGATTACGATTACGAATTTAATGAAATATATTTCAATTCAACATCTGAATGAAACGGCCTACTTTATTAGTGAGATAGATCAGTTAAGTATGGAACTGCTCACCCCCACTAACTTGGAGGTTGTAGGTACCTCTGTATACTACAGCTATAAATAAAGTAGTATTACGATACATTACAATTACAATTACAATTACCATTACGATACAAAAAGGATAATAAAACAAATATACAGAGACAAATCAATGCCTCATTTTTTCAGTTTGGTGAAGGATCTGAAGCCATCAACCACGCTATGGGCAATGCGACTTCGTCTGGTTAGAAGTTTTGATGTTCCTGCATACAACAACAAAAATGAAGTTGCAAGCTTTGAATTCATCTTTCAAGACAAGGAGGTTAATTTTCAAATTTTACTTTACTTACTTATTAAGATTCTGTTTTAGATACTTACAATGTTTTGTGTAATATGTTTAAGGGTGATCGAGTGCATGCTTCCGCGAGAGGCCATGCAATGACTTTTTTGAAAGCAAAACCAGTCGAGGGTCATCTTTACCCATTGAAGGATTTCGTTGTACTGGAAAATAGGGGCAAGTTCAAAACAACTGCCCACCCTTATAAGATTAATTTCCTACAGAAAACAAAAATAGAGAAAATATTTGATGAAAAATTTCCTGAAACTATCTATAACCTTAAATCCTTCAATCAGTTAGAAAAGGAAAAAGGAAAGTTCTCAGTTTCTACTTTTTGGTGAGATTTTTTTGCATTATATATTCATATATTTTTACAGTTTACTATCTAAAATTTTAATAAATTGTAATATGTTGGTTAGATGTGATTGGCCGGATTATTTTATGCCAGCTTCCCCCTGTGGCAACAGAGAGAGGAAAAAAGATGGAGTTCACACTGGAAGATCATGTCAAAAAATAATATCAAATGCACACTGTGGGACAACTATGTAGACTACTTACTGCCTTTTGTTGAAGTGGATTCGGAGAAAAATATCATTGTGCTGATTGAATTCGGGAGGATCTCTATTTTTGGAGGTATTAAAAATAGAAAGCTTTTTTTCGTCAAGTTGCAATTGAAAAATGAACAATAATTTTTATGTTGATACAGAGCAAGTAAGGGTATGCAATAGCTTTAATGTTACCAAGGTAACAGTGAATGGGGAATCAAGTGCGGACTGAAGGGACGGTTAAATGCTTGTGGGCGGCGGCTTCATGTTGTATAGTGGCAGTCTTGATAGAAGTTTGAGGGTGTGGTGGGTGCCTAATTGCTCAAATGATGAGAATTCTGAGAAGTGGAGTTTGAATTTGATTAGTTAGTTGAAGTTTTTTTTTTGTGGTTTTGGTTTGAGTTTTTTTATCCATATTTATCCTCACAAGATTGAGGCATTCTTTAAGTCAAATTTTTGGTTATTTTGTTTTCTTGATATGTAATAATCTTAGATAGATTAGTCCAGAAATGCACACAACAAAAGTCGAAGACCGGCCTCTGTCAACTTTGGCTGGAGATGAAACTGTGTTGGTAAACAAAGTGGAGAAAGATTTTCGTGGACTTAGCTTGCTGTTTGAAACTCTTTGTCTTAAGGTAGAAACATACTAGTCCTACTTTTTTTTTCTTTTTCTTGCAGTATATATATCTTCCAGAAGATATTATTAAAGAGATCATATCCTCTCTTCCTATTGAAGATCTTATGAGATACAAAAGTGTATCAAAAATGTGGTATGAACTATGCCAAAATGTTCGAGTTGTCAAGTGTGAGCTCACATTTGCTGTTGTAGAGAGGATAGAAGAAGAGACATCAACGAGATTGTTTAGAATTGGCAAGGGAGAACTCATAACTCGAGTGTCGAGTTCGTATTTTCCATATAAGGTAACAGTTGCAGGGACAGCAGGAGGATTACTTTTGTTAGCAAATGTTAGAGGAGTATTCCTGTGGAATCCATTGTATAATTCATACATAGAAATTGATCCCCGTCTAGACTCCAACATAGAAACGATGGTGACCTATGGATTCAGGTGGGAAATGGAAACGAGTTTCAGTTTGGCACGGATATCTAATGTGATGGGATTAGATGGAGTTCACAGTAGATGTCATGTTTATAATTTTGAGAGAAATAGTTGGGAAAAGATGTCCTTTGATCTTTTACCAAGATCAAAGGGCATCTTTTACCAAGATCAAAGGACATCTTTTACCAAGATCTTGATGGCACCGTGACGATCCAACCAATCGTCCCCGAGTATCAAATCCTCACCCTTAAGGTCTACAACAATGAGATTCGAGGGCCAATCCCGGCTCCCGATTCTCACTGGGCAATCTCTAACTTCCCGGTTATCAACCATACGATCCCCACTAGGCATACCCACTACAAACGGTTCACACTCGAACAAGCAGTCAATACCGATACGACATATACAATCCGAAGCAATAAAAGAGTGAGTAGCACCTGAATCAAAAAGCACCGAAGCTGGATGAGAAAGGATCTGAGTGGTACCTGATGCCACCAGGATGTATGTCTCCTCCGCACGTCTCATCTGATACAAACGAGGGTGTATTGAGCCCGAACTAGATACTGCTCGGCGGTCCGGCTGGCCCCGACCCCTACCACGGCCTGAACTCTGAGGGGTCTGAGTGACTGGTGTCCTTTGGTCAACACTGTTTTCCTTATGCACTGAGGTGGAAGTCGGAGCTCTGGCTGCTCTGGTAGCCCTCTCAGTTGGCTGCCCGATGTCCACTGCCCACATGTGAAGCAATTATCTAACGGATAAGGACAATCTTTCACTACATGCTCGGGACGATTGCAGTTAAAGCAAACTCTACCACCAGGGACTGAGGACTGAACTGGATGGTTACTCTGGAAACCTCCGGCCTGAGGGAATGATCTCTTCCCAGATGCAGGAGCAGACTGAGACTTCGAAAATCGACCACCCTTACCGGCTGAAAAACTGCCAGTAGTCTTCTGTTTCTTTGCCTCGGAACCCAACTCTGACTCCGGGACTGCCATCTCAATCGCTAGAGCGCGATCCTGGTACTCCTTCAATGTGGCACACATGAGTGGTGCCATGCTTTGTCTGATATGCGGCTTCATGCGCATATTAAAGTAGCGAATCTTATCAGCCTCGGTCCTCACTTGCTCTTTCACATATCCCAACTGCTGGTTATAAGTGATGATGGCATGAGAGATCGGTACATCCTGAGGCGTAGCAGTAAAGAACTCCACGATCCTACGCTCTCGAACCGGAGGTGGGCAGTACGCCGCTTCCATAGCAGTCTTAAACTCCTCCGAGGTAGCTAAACGATCCCTGGGCATCACAGCTTCCCACCACTCTGCAGCTTCCTTGTCCAGGAGGTACTGAGCAATAGGTACCCTCCTGTCGTCAGGACAAGCCACGGCATCGAACGTCCTACTTATCTGAAAAAGCTAATTCTCCCAACCCAGGGAGTCAGTAGAACCAGCGAAGCGAGGGGGTGCATCTTGGTTACTTTCTGAAGCCATTTACTAGCTTCATCTTCTGGAGTCGGGGACGGATTCACGGTGCAGTCACTATGCCTGCATGTTGCAATGCTTTTCGATAACCTTGTTCCCAAAGAGTATACCATACACTTATTATACGGTTCATCTATGTAATATCCGCACTTTCTATTTTTAGTAATTTCTATTTTTAGTGTATTTTCATTTTGGACGACTCGCTTGTTATTGTTTTGGAATTCTGAAACTATTTTGTTCTGTATTCATGACCATCCGGACAAGTTTCGGAGTTGTTTTGATGAGATTTTACTTATTGTGTAACTTTTCCGCATTGAGGCTCGATTCTCGTAAATCTCGTTCTATACTGACGTTTCATTACTTCTTCAAGTTCCTTTAATGATTCTGGATATGTTACAACTTTCTGAGTTGTCGTTCAGGCCTCGAGTTTAGATTTCCGAATATTTGGGTCATTTTTGTAAATTCTTATTATTTTGAGTGTTGATGTTAATACTCGTTTATTCCGACCTTCGGGTGGTCGGAGGCATGTGTTGGTTGTTATGCTTAACTCGTTAGTAGGGAACTTTAGTATATCTGGTGGACTTACCCTTGTATTTTCATCCCCGGTGGTTGTCAAGCCGTTATTTTTCAGAATGCAGGTCTGACGTTCAGGGCCAAGTTACGGTCGTAAGGTCGCATGTATTACGGTCGTAAGTCTTCATGCATTACGGCCGTAATGCCACCTTCGTAACGGCCGTAATGATGGCGTGAAATTGGTCCAGCGGGTTCTGGAGCACCATTACGGCCGTAAATGGTGCACATGTTACGGCCGTAACACTGCCCAGTATATTAAACTGGGCAGCGGTTTTCTCCTTCATTTTTCATCCCTCTCTTCTTCTCTTCGCGACGGGAGTGACTTCCAAATATAGGGTTCGTCCGATTTCACCCAAACTCTATTGGGGAGGTATATCCAGGCATCATATCATCATTCTAGCATCAAATCATCCGTTGTTCATCTTCAAAAAGAGGTATATTCTTAGAACCCTACTATTTGTGGGATTTCGGAATTTTGGCATGATTTTACCCTTTGAACCCGATTTAGCTTCGATAAGTTGTTAGATTACGATTGTGTAATCGTAATCCCTTGCTCTCATTATAGATTACCGGATTAAACTTCAAGGTTTTCACCGTTAATAGATCAGAATCGGTTATGACTTCGTAGTGACCGATGAATTGTCCCAACGGGTAGAACTAAGATGAATTCCTACGTTTCAGCAATATTGAGACTGTTTGTATATCGTTATTGTGATAGGAGCGGATTTGTGAAGATTATTCGGACCGAAACCTTTCCTTTCGCCATTTCCTTTACGTCATTTTATTCAAGGCAAATACATGTATTACATTTTGTTATGTGGTTTACGGTTTCGATGCGATCATGAATTGTGATACTGTGCGTGTGTGTTGATGTTCTTCCACCCAGGGACGGTCCGACGGGGCCTCTGGGGGCCGATACTAATGGGTACGGCCGCGGAAGTGGTTTTCCACCCAGGGACGTTCCGACGGGGCCTTTGGGGGTCGATACTAATGGGTACGACCGCGGGTTACCAAATATTGTTAATGTTGTGATGAAATGAGTTGATGTAATGTCATAAAAATGATGTTTGACGCAATAAGTGATATTCCGGGATATTGTTTTCAAATGCTTTCTAAATGAGTAACTGTGTTGAATCGTATCTGTATATATAATGTAGTGTAATTGTGTACTTGCACTAGCTATTCGAATGTTAACCCCTTAAATGGGGGAAATGTGTCCTATGTATTTCAGGTACCGGACGAGCTGAGGAGCAAGCACGGGATACGCATGCAATGAATGGCCCAGCATGATGATGACGCTCGAGTCTATGTTAGATGTTTCGTTATTGTATTTATTTGGGTGTTGGATTTAGACTGGTTGTTTTACGAATATGGTTAAAGTCCCCTGCGTGTGCAATGAACTTGTGTCGACTTATACTTTATGATGTTGATTAAAATATTTTGGCCGAGGCCACGGCCCTATTTTACTATTATTAATGTGTCCTACGGGATTTCTTTTGTGGATTATGTATCATGTGTTAGCCTGGTAGACCTATTGAAGGTTCTACGGCGTGTAATTTCCCTTACGAGATTTGGGGTGTTACATTTATGGTATCAGAGCCTTAGGTTATGAATGCCTAGGCTGTCGGTTAATTTTGAGTCTGTCAATCGTGTTGTAAGAGTCAGTTGTTGAGCCCGACATCATCGTGCTACCATCTCTTCGTGTGACCCGTGGCTGTAAGTCTCCTCAAACTCGTATATTTCTGTAATTCATTTCCCTTGTGTAGATTGGAATTGTGAGTAGTGGTACCAACTTTGTAAACTGTGAATTTTTCTGATCTTGTTCTTTTCAATTCTTTTTTTCAGTATGTTGAGAGATCGCGGTAGACCAGCCAGGGGACGTGGCCGAGGCCGTGATCGTGGTGCTAGTAGTGAGGAAGTTCCGCTTTCTCAGTCCTCTACAGATTCGGCCTCTCATTCAGTGTCGAATACTCTACCCTTGAGTTCTGACGGACAGCAGAATTTGTCATTCAGTCAGGATCATCCGTCGGGTATTAATGCCGACATTGGAGCTACCGCCATTTCACAGCTTGGTAGCTCACTCGTCCATATAAGACAGTGGGACGCTTAATCCGCCCCCGACTCCAGAAGATGAAGCTAGTAAATGACTTCAGAAAGTAACCAAGATGCACCCCCTCTCGTTTCGCTGGTTCTACTGACTCCCTGAGTTGGGAGAATTGGCTTTTTCAGATGAGTAGGACGTTCGATGCCGTGGCTTGTCCTGACGACAGGAGGGTACCTATTGCTCAGTACCTCCTGGACAAGGAAGCTGCAGAGTGGTGGGAAGCTGTGATGCCCAGGGACCGTTTAGCTACCTGTTTAGCAGTTTAAGACCGCTATGTAAGCAGAGTACTGCCCACCTCCGGTTCGAGAGGGTAGAATCGTGGAGTTCTTTACTGCTACGCCTCAGGATGTACCGATCTCTCATGCCATCATCACTTATAACCAGCAGTTGGGATATGTGAAAGAGCAAGTGAGGACCGAGACTGATAAGATTCGCTACTTCAATATGTGCATGAAGTCGCATATCAGACAGAGCATGGCACCACTCATGTGTGCCACATTGAAGGAGTACCAGGATCGCGCTCTAACGATTGAGATGGCAGTCCCGGAGTCAGAGTTGGGTTCCGAGGCAAACAAACAGAAGACTACTGGCAGTTTTTCAGCCAGTAAGGGTGGTCGATTTTCGAAGTCTCTGTCTGCTCCTGCATCTGGGAAGAGATCATTCCCTCAGGCCGGAGGTCTCCAGAGTAACCATCCGGTTCAGTCCTCAGTCCCTGGTGGTAGAGTTTGCTTTAACTGCAATCGTCCCGAGCATGTAGTGAAAGATTGTCCTTATCCGTTAGTTAATTGCTTCACATGCGGGCAGAGTGGACATCGGGCAGCCAACTGAGAGGGCTACCAGAGCAGCCAGAGCTCCGACTTCCACCTCGGTGCATAAGGAAAACAGTGTTGACCAAAGGACACTAGTCACTCAGACCCCTCAGAGTTCAGGCCGTGGTAGGAGTCGGGGCCAGCCGGACCGCCGAGCAGTATCTAGTTCGGGCTCAATACACCCGCGTTTGTATCAGATGAGACGTGCGGAGGAAACAGACGTCCCAGTGGCATCAGGTACCACTCAGATCCTTTCTCATCCAGTTTCGGTGCTTTTTGATTCGGGTGCTACTCACTCTTTTATTGTTTCGGATTGTATATGTCGTATCGGTATTGAGTGCTTGTTCGAGTGTGAACCGTTTGTATACCCTAGTGGGATCGTATGGTTGGGAACCGGGAAGTTAGAGATTTCCCAGTGAGAATCGGAAGCCGAGATTGGCCCTCGAACCTCATTGTTGTAGACCTTAAGGGTGAGGATTTGATACTCGGGGACGATTGGTTGGATCGTCACGGTGCCATCAAGATCTTGGTAAAAGATGTCTTTTGATCTTGGTAAAAGATCAAAGGACATATTTTCCCAACTATTTCTCTCAAAATTATAAACATGACATCTAGTGTGAACTCCATCTAATCCCATCACATTAGATATCCTTGCCAAACTAAAACTCGTTTCCATTTCCCACCCGAATCCATAGCTCACCATCGTTTCTATGTTGGAGTCTAGATGGGGATCAATTTCTATGTATGAATTATACAATGGATTCCACAGGAATACTCCTCTAACATTTGCTAACAAAAGTAATCCTCCTGTTGTCCCTGCAACCGTTACCTTATATGGAAAATACGAACTCGACACTCGAGTTATGAGTTCTCCCTTGCTAATTCTAAACAATCTCGTTGATATCTCTTCTTCTATCCTCTCTAAAACAGCAAATGTGAGCTCACACTTGACAACTCGAACATTTTGGCATAGTTCATACCACATTTTTGATTCACTTTTGTATCTCATAAGATCTTCAATAGGAAGAGAGGATATGATCTCTTTAATAATATCTTCTGGAAGATATATATACTGCAAGAAAAAGAAAAAGAAAAAAAAAGTTATGGAAGATATATATACTGCAAGAAGAGAAAGAAAAAAAAAGTTCAAGAGAAAAGTCCAACCTTAAGATGCGCTTCTGCCCATGGTAGTGGCATTTCCATCAATTTTCTTCACGCCATCCATCCGCCCATTGGAGCTGTACAGTGGCTCCAACATCATTTGGCATTTGTTGATCATCGTCTGTACAAGTTAATCAAGAGACGCATCAAACAACATGAACAATATGCAATGTGGTAATCAAGAGTTGCACAAAATTACCTGCAGGGGCACAAAGTGATCATCAGTGGTAACGGAGCGCTTGAAGTGTTCGAGTTGATCGGGAAGCTCCTTGGTGGTAAAAACTAGCATAGCAGCAACTGCCATAACTGATGGCCTGAATTGTGTGAATGCTATATCTGGAAGTAAGGATGTGAAATCAATGCCTGCAAGAATCAGAAAGTACACCATAGTATATTTCACCAAGTAACTCTGCAGCTTTGAGTAGGAACAATAAACAAACAAATGACTCCGGAGATTACTACTTTGTGCTACAGAAAATATGTACCCCTGAAAATTAGCTTGAGGGAATTGATTTGCTCTAAAAGGAATAAGCTGAACCAAATAATGATCACATTAATAATAGAGGAAAACGAATATACAAGTATCAATATGAACCTATGCCATTAATCAGAAAAATGTCAAAGATTTTCTCACATAGGCCTGCTCCAAAAGCATCGTAATGCAACTACAATTTAGCACCACAAAATGATACATCAATATTCCTTATCTCAGATTGAAAACTAACACCTATGAATTCTGATGTAGTTCTTCAAAAGTAAATTGACCAGTTTCTCTTAAGAAGCATGACAGTGGTACACTAAACTGCAACTAATATAGGAATTCGAGTTGAGTACCGAATTGAGATGTGACAATCAACTGGTAGACAGGCCGAAGGGCTGAATGTGAGGACTGGGGAGTGAGGAATGGAGATAATAAACTGATGAAGGCCAACAGCGTCACTGGTAGCGAACTCCAGCCAACTTTTTGGCGGATGAGCCCTGCCATGTATAGCACATCATTATTTGTTAAGCCTTGGAGTCCAGTACACCCCTGAGTATTATACGAATAAAAGAAACCAATTCAGATACCAACTAATCTTTAAGATAATTGTTGACAAAGCACTGAATTACCAGAAAAGTTGCTGGTTTGAGCCTTTTGTATAGGAGATCCGACGAGAGATAAAGGCAGGAGGTGAAAAACAGATTGTCATTGTCGGAGGACTTGACAAGAATCTGACCAGAAATAAAATTTGAGATTATTTGCAAATACAACGAGAATGACATAGTTTACTTTAACTATTCGAATCGAAAAGAGAGAGAATGTACCGGAATTTCGCTAGACAAGTGGACGCGGTCCGCCAAGGTCATTGCAAGGTATGGAACCAAGGATTAGTCAATGGGGGACCGCTTGTAGTGCGAACCCCCCGTGTAAAAATACAACACGTGGCACACTTATATATACGAGGGTGATAGGGCAACATCCTCAACCACACCCCATACACGCCCCGTGCTTTATTGGTGTTATCTGCATCTTTCTGAGATAAAATATTCATAATAATATTATAATAAAATTAATAGTAAAGCGCGCTGATAACACCCATAAAGACTGTGATTGTGTTCAGTGCGGTTCGGTGTTGCCCTCTCATTTCTCCTTATATATTGTCCGCCGTCGATGCTGCGTAAAATATTAAATATTTTATTATATTAGTAATATGTGATTGAATTTCAATAATATTGTAAATTTACTAAAAAATATACATGAGCCAATATACACACACATACACATAAACTATTATTTGATTTGCTTTAATTTATAAATCTAAGAGGCGCGTGATAGGAAACCATAATTAAATTAAGCAGACATTTATTTTTCATGTAGGACAATATGAGTCTTATATCTAATTTTATAAATAATAAATTAAATTATATTTATTATTATCAACTTTCATTAAAAGTATCCAACCCATATTATTACTAATATAAATTCCTTTTATATGATTTGGCATTATTATAATTATTTTATTATTACAATCGAACAAAATAATTTAAAAATCAAATAAGCATTGAAGCACAAAAGTATGAATATAAATTAAAAATTTATATCTTTTTCAATATTCTTATATTTTTATATGGTAATATTTTACTCATCTAATATATCATTATTATATTTAAATTACTTTATATGTATACTATATAGATGTCAAATTAAAGAGTACAAAGTAAGAATTAATTTGATATATTTTTTTATCAAAAATAAAATTGATACGAAAAAGTTATAATTTTAAAGTATTAAGTTAAAAATAAAAGGAGAAAAATGAGAGAAACTTTTTAATTGGTAGATATTATATATGGAATAACCCTCTAGCTTCTCTCTCAAACTAAATATCTATTTTTTTAAGATTTGTAAAAAGAGAAATAATATGATAATGACACATGTCCTTTAAATTTTCTTGCGACTCTCTTTTAATATTAAGTATGGATGTGATTGGATTTCAATAATATTGTAAATTTATTAGAAAATATACATGAGCCAATATACACACACATACACATAAACGATTATTTGATTTGCTTTAATTTATAAATCTAAGGGCACATGATAGTAAAACCATAATTAAAGTAAGCATAGATATTTACTTTTCATGTAGGACAATATGAGTCTTATATCTAATTTTATAAATAATAAATTAAATTATATTTGTTATTATCAAATAACTATTGAAGTACAAAAGTATGAATATAAACTAAAAATATATATCTTTTTCAATATTCTTATATTTTAATCATCTAATATATCATTATTATATTTAAATTACTTTATATGTATACTATATGGATGTCAAATTAAAGAGTACTAAGTAAGAATTAATTTGATATATTTTTTTATCAAAAATAAAATTGATACGAAAAAGTTATAATTGTTTAAAGTATTATGTTAAAAATAAAAATAATAAAATGAGAGAAAATTTTTAATTGGTAGGTATTATACATGGAATAACCCCCTAACTTTCCTCTCAAACTTAATATCCATTTTTTTAAGATTTTTAAAAAGAGAAATAATGTGGTAATGACACATGTCCTTTAAATTTTCTTGCGACTCTCTTTTAATATTAAGTATGGATATATATATATATATATATATATATATATATATATATATATATATACTAGGTGTTCTTCGGTGCGATGCACCATAAAAATATTCTTTTATTAGAAAATAATTTCTTGATCTATAAACTTGTTTATGATGATCTTCGACATGAGTATCATATTAGCGTAATATTAATAAAAGACTTATTGAGTGTATTATGGGTGTAATATAATTCAAGAAAGAATACCACATTAGCGGAGTGTTAAGTCAATTAGTGTCAATTACATGAACAAATTTTCTGAACATACTGAAAAAAAAGTAGGAATAAATTTTGGGGACGAAAGTAGTATGTGATTAAGTCTTAATATATGTGTGTGTGCAATGTATGTTTTATTATTTTTAGTTATTATAATTAAATAAATATCATAATTTATTTTTTATGTAAGCAATATGAGACTGAAATCTAATTTCATAATATGAGTTAATATTTTTTTTGCATCAATTAATTTTACTGAAAATTAATATTCATATTTTTTATAATATAATTTCTTTGTGCAATCGATCATTATTGTAAATCCACCAAATTTATTATATTCATATGGATGTCTAGTTGAAAATTATGAAATAAAAATTAATTTGATATATTTTTCATTAAAAATAAAGTTGATATAAAAATTATAAAAATTTAAAATTTTAAGCTAAAAAATAAAGGAAAATTTTTTTTATTGGTAGATCAGTGTAAGTTGTGGAATAAAACTCCCACAACACATATCTAGATTGTTTTTTTTTAGAAATTTAAGAATACATCTCTATGTATAAGCTATATTTTAAAATAAAAAAATCAAAAAACTTACAAAGTGACATGTGTCGCGACTCTCTTTTAATAGAGGTATAAATTAGATGTTCTCCCGTGCGATGCACGGCGTAAAATGTTACATATTTTATTATATAAGTAATATGTGATTGAATTTCAATAATATCGTAAAATTATTATAAAATATACACGAGTCAATAGATACACACACATATACATAAACTATTATTTGATTTGTTTTCATTTATAGATATTTATCATGTGATCTAAGGGCACATTATAGGAAAACCATAATTCAATTAAGCATAGGCATTTACTTTTCATGTCGGACAATATGAGTCTTATATCTAATTTTATAAATAATAAATTAAATTATATTTATTATTATCAACTTTTATTAAAAGTATCCAACCCATATTCTTACTACTATAATTTTTTTATATGATCTGGCATTAATGTAATTATTTTATTATTTTACAATCAGAATAAAATAATTCTGAAAAATTAAATAACTGTTAAAGTGCAAAACTATGAAAATAAACTAAAAATATATATTTTCTTCGATATTCTAATATTTTTATATGGAAATATTTTAATCATCTAATATCATTATATTTAAACTACTTTATATATATAATATGGATGTCAAATTAAAGAGCACGAAGTAAGAATTAATTTGATATATTTTTTTTATCAAAAATGAAATTGATACGAAAAAGTTATAATTGTTTAAACTATTGAGTTAAAAATAAAAAGAATAAAATGAGAGAAAATTTTTAATCGGTAGATATTATAAATGGAATAACCCTCTAACTTTCCTCCCAAACTAAATATCTATTTTTTTAAGATTTTTAAAAAGATAAATAATATGGAGATGACACGTCTCTTTAAATTCTTTTGCGACTGTCTTTTAATATTAAGTATGAATATATATATATATATACATACTAGATGTCCTCCCGTGCGATGCACGACGTAAAATGTTAAATATTTTAGTATATTAATAATATGTGATTGAATTTTAGTAATATTATAAAATTATTATAAAATATACATGAGTCAGTATAAAAAAATAAACTATTTAATTAATTTAAAAATTTAAGGATACAATTAATGAATATAATAATTCGAATTGGTGAACCTTTCAAATTTTACGCTTTCCAATTATTAAGGTTTCCATTTCGAAACCCTTACTACATGTAGTAGGGGTCGGAATTATTTAGAAGTGGCTATGTTTGAAAACTTCTACTTTCAGAAAACCCCTACTTTCACTTTTGTAGGGGTCAAAACTATATAGAAGGGGTTATGTTTGAAAACTTATACTTACAGAAAACCCCTACTTTCAGTTTTGTTGGGGTCGAAACTATTTAGAAGGGGTTATGTTTGAAAACTCCTACTTTCAGAAAACCCATACTTTCAGTTTAATTTTTAAAATTGAACTGTACACTCCCACTTTAATTAACCCCTACTTTCAGAAAATCCATACTTTCAGATACATGTCGAACTTTTACACGGGGTCGCACTAAAAAATACAAAAGAAAAAAATCTGACACGTGTCAGATTTTTACATGTGATATATATATATATATATATATATATATATAAGTGTGCCACGTGTTGCACTACGCCATAAGTGCTCAGATGCACCTCTGATCTTTGGTCTTTTGCAATACTACTCAATTAATGTTGCATTAGACAAGAATGCACTGTTGCAAAATACGTTAATGCAACACAAACATAAAGTGTTGGATTATACGTGAACTTAAAGCGTTGCAATAGACTAAATCATCTTAACTATTACGAAAAATATTTTAAATATTTTTAAAAAAATATCGTCAAATTTAAATTTTTTACACTAAAACAAAACAAAATTAATTGAATTTATTTAATCAATTTATAATGAATTTTTTATAAGAGCACATATAATTTTTTACTAAAAAAATTTTCGGATTAAAATTAATAAATTTAAAAAATATTAAAAAAAATAATTCCTTAAAATTATAATAAATAAAATATATTATATGAATACATATATTTTCTTTTGAAAATTATAATCTAAAATTATAATAAAAAATTAATTTTATACATTCAACTCTTTATATAAATTAAATTTATTTATATTAATATTATAAAAATTTGAGAAATGAAAATACATTTATCATCAAAACATTTGGACAATACTGAGATGGCCAAATCTTACAAGGCGGTAAGATTTCCCCCAACCAAAATCATTTCTCTAAATTATTCCCCCCAAATCTCCCGTCACTCTCACTTCTCTCTCATCCAACTCACCCGTCTCTCACTTCTCTCTGACCAAATCTCACTATCATCTCTCACTATCACCTCTCACTCGCATCTGTCACTCTCCCGCCGTGATCTCATCTATCAGTTCTCCCGCCGCCATCGCCGCTCATCTCTCATCTCTCAATTTTCCCGACGCCGTCACTCTCATCTCTCATCTCTCATCATAGGTATGCCTCTCACCTCTCAGTTCTCGTCTCTAATTGAATTTATTTGGGGGTTTGAGCATGTTCAGTTCCAATTAAAATTAGGGCTTTTAATAGGATTTTTAATTAGGGATTTGAGTTACCTTTGAGATGCTTTTAATCGTTTTAATCTTCTTGCATGCTGTAATTAATTGAAGATTAGAGGTTTTAATTGAAGATTTTTTGTTAATTAATTGGGAATTTTGTTAATCGAGCTTTAATTATTTATATATGGCATTACCCAAACTGAAAAGGCAAGGATTCTTTCTATCTATATTTGGAGTTACTTTTGATTAGAGAAGAATAAACTTACAATGATGACGGTAGGTCCAAAATTGGAATCAAACGATCTGGTACATACATTTGAATTTCTGACCAAAAAAACATGAGGTTTGAATTATTAATTTGACCTGTCTTATCTATTATTATTTTGGCCATTAATTTTAAGCTGAATACAAGGATGCCTAGTATAAGATGCAATAAAAATGAAATTGTTGATTGTTTGCAGGACTTATTTGTTGATTGTTGATAGTAGTTACATATATAATTAATATGTTATAATTAAAATGTTACATATTGATATAGTATTATAATATTTATTGAATATTGATATGTTTAAACAATACACAGTGCCAGGACTTTTATTAAATGCGTTGGAAATTATTGTTACTTGGCAGCTTGTAGTTTGTCTTAATGGATGATCAGTATAGCATTTGGATAGGACTTCCAAGATACACTGAGGAATATGTAAATGGGGTCAAATCTTTTTTGAGAAATGCTTTTCCGATTTTCAGTAATGGCGATGAAATGAAGTGCCCCTGCAAAAATTGTATGGATCGTAAATGGCATCGTGAAGAAGTAATTTACGATCACCTCATTTGCAGTGGGCCTTCCTTGATACATGTCAAATGGATTTGTGACGTTTCGCGTACAAAACTAGGATCTAGTAATGACTTTAACGATAATGGCAGGGGATTATTTCGGATAGAGACACTAGATATGTGTCCCGCTTTTGGAAGGCTGTCCACCAGGCCATGGGTACTCAACTGCATTTCAGCACTGCCTATCACCCTCAAACGGATGGACAAACAGAACGCACCATACAGACCCTGGAAGATATGTTGAGAGTATGTGTACTCGATTGGGGCAAGGACTGGGCTAAACACCTCTGCTTAGCGGAATTTTCGTACAACAACAGCTGGCATGCAAGCATAGGCATGGCCCCCTTTGAGGCCTTGTATGGTAGGAAGTGCAAGTCTCCCCTATGTTGGGACGATGCATCTGATGTCGTCGCCACCGAGTTGGATTTAATCCAGGAATGTATTAAGAAGATATCCATTGTTCGAAAACACATGTTGGCAGCGCAGAGTCGCCAAAAGTCTTATGCTACGGACCGGCAGCGACCGTTGGAATTTATGGTTGGGGATCATGTTTGGGTTAAAATATCGCCAATGCGGGGCATTCGACGCTTCGGCCAGAAGGGCAAACTAAGCCCGAGATTTATTGGCCCGTTCGAAATACTGGACCGAGTCGGTAGACTCGCTTATCGGCTAGCATTACCACCATCGTTAGACGGAGTGCATAATGTCTTCCATGTCTCCCAGCTGAGAAAGTACGTGTACGATCCTAGCCACAAGATCAACTTCGAGGAAGTAGAGATTTCCAATGATGCTACCTTTAGGGAAGTTCCAACAGCGATTTTGGATCGACGCGTAAAGACACTAAGGAACAAGAACATACCCCTTGTTAAAGTTCAGTGGTCGCACCACGGTACGGAAGAAGCGACTTGGGAGACCGAGGCGAGCATGAGAGAGAATCATCCCGAGTTATTTTCTTAGTTTCGGGACGAAACTATTTTTAAAGGGGGTGGTATGTAATACCACCAGTATTACATGCTTTTTCACTTTGGGCGCTCACGTCCATTTCTTCTGTTTGATAAATAAATGTACTCCATTGCAATAAAACATATTTTGTATAATATGGTTGTACTGTATTGTTCGCATCTGTTATTCATGTATTGTGATGGTGTGATGATTGACGAACTTTCAGTGACATACCCCGATGTCGTTAGGTAATTATCGGTGCGAATATGACGGTGGCCAACGTCTTGTTCCCCGAGAGATTTCCAGACGACATGGAGAGGGAGTCGTGTCATAAGAAATTAATGTGATAATAACTTAGTAAACAAAACTGGTCTTTACGTACGTTATACTCCGAGTCATTACGTACGCTATATCCGAGTCATTACGTACGCTAAATATCGGCCCTTACGTACGTAACATCGGTCTTCGGTCTTCGGACAGGAATCTTCGTCAGGTAGTACGCATGCCGACCAACTTTCGTCGTGATTGCGACAGGCAAGTCAACGAGGTGTTACGTATGTTAACCGGCTTTCGTTACGTACGTAACGATGTGTGTAAATCGTTCCAGCGAGTTCTTTACGTATGTTAATATTTTTCCATAACGTACGTAAAGTCTCTTACGTACGTAAACCGTCAGGCATAACGTACGTAAGGGCAATCTGAGTTTATAAAAGAACACTTTGCCTTTCATTTCTTCCGTCCCAAAAATCATTCTTCTTTCTTATACACTGCTCTCCACCATCCTTGAACCAATTCTAACCTCCCAATTCAAGTGCTATCCTATTAGAGTACGTTAATCAAGCTTCGGGGAAGGTCTTAAAGGTGTTATCCTCTCGTTCTCCTTCGTCCACCGTCGTTCTTCATCATCTTTTGTCAGTAAAGGTAAGATTTATCCAACCTTGAACTCATTTCAGTATTGTTTAGTAAGTTATAGTAAACCTCGGATGCCTTGGGTAGCTTAGAACCCTCAGTAATAATCGAACCGGTATATAATTATCGCAATTGTTAATCGATATCCATCAAAGCTAGAAATTGGAATGAATAATAGTAGAACTCATAATCATATTGCTAATCACCAACTTATCGGAATCATCTTTGAAGGATTTCATGTATAACCGTATTATCATGTTGAATAAAACCGTTAATAAATCCTTGATGAACTTACCAACAATTTCTAGCCGAATAGATACCGAAACATGTTAAGATGATGGATTAATCGTTCTAGACTTGCATATTAAGACAACGATGAAATCTTGGTGATTGTTGGTTATAATTAACTAGGAATGTTGTGTTAGAACACTATTGTTTAGCGGAAGAATAACTTATAAAGAATGTTGCCAAACCTAAGAAATTAATGGCACGCATTATGGTTAAAAACAGAGAAATTTGATTCCGACATCATAAGCAATTAGGATAGGGTTCTAACAGGCGGGAGGGGGAGGAACGTCGTTGATCATCATTGTTATCATAAGATGTTAATCGACAAACATGTAATAGGTCAGATTTCCAAGTGTGATCATTCAAGTCGTTGCCTTGTCAGGAAGTAACTCTCGTTGGATTTGAGGCAAGTGAATCTTGCTCAGACTTTACATCTTATAATTTTAGACATAGTAAATGTTACTATTGTGGAATGGTGCTCTTTCGATTATCTTGTCCGGAGTATTCCTGTGTAGATACTACCGTGACCCTTGGCCGCGGCCTTGGGAGTTTTCTTATAGAACCGTGTTGCGGGATAAAACCTGAATGGTACCCACGTCCGGAGTATTCCTGTGTAGATACTTCCGTGACCCTTGGTTGCGACCTTGGGAGTTTATGTACTGGTAAAAGTAATAACATGGAACATTCGGTGATAACTATATCCCTTGAAATTATTAGATTTTACCTTTGAGTTTGGTTTGGATTATTTCTGACCTAGGCCACTGGCACGACATGTCGTGCCAGGTAAATTTGTTGAATTTGTGCAGGACACCCCCGAAGGTTACGGCCAGGCATGAGCTGCGTTGGAAGAAGGCCTGTTAATTTCTTAAATCAATTTGAACATTCCACGTTGTGTAATAACCGTATGTACGGACACTATTTTCTTTGCACTTTGGGTTGTACGAATACTTTCTTAATTAATTCCGTATACTACCAGTTAATAAAACATTTTAGAAAATATTTTCAAAAACTCGCCTTGTGGGTCCCTCATGGGATCTACGGCACTGTGGCGTCCCAGTTTATTTTGGGGGCGTTACATAGAGTCAGAGTCATTCGATCTCGTTCCAAAAGAGATTGAAGAGGCCTTGACTGACCGTGTTGGGCTTTTTAAGGTGCAAGTTAGAGAGACAGATCAGAGCCGCAACTATGTGATCTATAATGTGACCAGACTTACTGCAGATGAAAATATTTTATCTGTCTACAATGAGAACTACGTTCAGAAAAGGGTTTGTGATAATAATTTTCTATATCAAAAAATTTATAATTATTTTTGTTTATGATGTTTATTTATTTTTTAGGAATTGAAGTTGCTATGCCATAATGAAGAAATTGGAGACAACAGAAACATGATCCTCAATTCGAGTGAAAATAACAATGAAGCTGTTGAGGAGGAACATGAAGAACTACAAGCAAAAAAATTAAATACGGAAGTTGCATTGGACGAAGGATTTGGAAAGAGAAGGAAGAAGTGTGTGAAGAAAGAGAAATGAAAAAAAAATCTTATTTACATTATTGCAGAATTTATTTTCATTTTCAAAAGTATGTTGGTTTAATAGCAATTTTAAATTAAAGTTAAGCATGTTTCTAAGACTTTCTCCAATCAGTTGTTTTATATTGATTTTAATTTTCTTCGATTGCTTATAATTCCAGCAGACTTTATTCCAGCAAATCATGTTGTAACAATCAATGATTGTTGCATACTAAAAAGTAAATAAGCATGACTGCTATAATTTTATTCTAACAAGCTAAAAATCAACAATCAATAAAATAAAAATAAAAGTGATATTAAGCCAAATATATAATATTTTAAAAAAGAGATAGTTAGTAAAACAATATATTTTAAAAACAGGTCATGATGATCATTACAATTATATTCTCACAAGCTAAAAATCAACATTATAAACACAAAAGTGATATTCTACCAAATGTATTATATTTGAGAAATGAATTAGTTAAATAAAAGCACTATAAAAATAAAAGTGATATTCTGAATATATATTATGCATTTCTAATTCAAAATCTAATATTTCTTAGTTCATTTGTAATTTTCAAAATCTAATGTTTTAGTTAAGCAGTAATGATCGTGATAAAATTCAGATTCACATTATTGAAATATGGGACTCTTCACTTAATCGTTTCACTTACCTCAAAGAATTTTTTTTATTTTGCCACCTTTAAAAAATTATTTCTGGATACATTGAAAATTAAATATAACCGAATATTAACTGTTGGGATAACAAATCACTGTATCGATACTGCCCTATATCGATCGTATTATCAGAATGTTTTGACAATATGCCAAATCCTGAATACCGCCACTAGCTGTATCGAATAGCTGATCAAGTATCAAACTATGTATCGAAGACCTCTCACAGTCTCATCCATACAGTATATTGATCATACAACAAAGAGTCCAGCAAAGCCAATGTATGTAAGCTGTCTCGAATATCAATACAGTGATCCTTCCCTACAGCTCTCAATAGGACAAAGAAGGAATCTTCAGTATTCGCTAGAAGTCAAGTCCCGTTGATAAAGAAGTATTTAAATACTAAAGGATAAAGTATTTAAATACTATAAGTCAGAAGATCTTCAAAATCTCGCAAAATCCGGATCTCGGTCAAATATCTGTTGTCACAGAATCTTGCCCAACGGATAGATTTCAAACGGATATATTTCAGAAGGCTATATATATCTCCATAGTTTGAAGATCATCAATGACTGAAAAACTACTGAACGACTGAACGACTTACAAACGATCAAGCTTACAAAGAAATATTCAGAGCAAAACATATCTCCCCAAGCTTTCTGCTATTCAGACATAAGAGATATACAGTACTCAAAACCTTGAACAACACATCATCAGCTTATAGCCTAAAAAGACATAGCTGTTGTTCAACCCTATTCTATCTTTGAAAAAACTCATATCAGCCATGTGTGGACTGAGGAATCTTTGCTACTCCATAACTGTGTGTGAAGGACTTGCATTGAAGAAGACGAAGCTTCAGAACTATGTGTGAAGAAGCCAGTCCAGTGTTAGCTCAAACCAATCTGTGTGAACGGTTGAAAGCTAAGATCTTTATATCAATCTGTGTGAACGATATATTGATTAAGTGTTGTTATAATTACGTAGTTATGTACGCAGTAATTATAATAAACTTTTTACTCCTGTGTGGAGGACCAGTGGACGTAGAGGGGTTTACCTCGAACCACTTTAAATACTGTGTTATTTACCTTCTGTCTTTATTGTTTTATTAAACTGTGATTATTTAAGTATACACTGCACATCGAGTTGCTGTATCCATAACAACTAACTATTTAAGACTTCCGCTACACACTCAGATTTAAAAACAGTACAGCTTGTTTAAAACACTTTCCAAGCTGTATCCAGTATACTTAGTGGCCAACAAGTGGTATCAGAGAGGTTGATTCTAAAAAGAATCAGTCGTATTTTTAACCGAATCAGATCCAGTATTCACTTATTTTAAAAAAAGTCTTTTTCATTCCTACATTCTCATATGGATACATCAATGATCAACAAAGTTCCTATGTTCTCTATTAATGAATTTGATGATTGGAGAATCAGGATGGAGGCTCATCTTGCAGCAATGCACGAAGAATTTATTTTTGTTATACAGGATGGCCCCACTAAGATCATGAAGGTAAACATGGCCGCGAGGATTGAAGGCCAAGCCCATGCTGAGATGCTCGAGAAGGAGCGCGAACAATGGACCACAGATGAAAGAAAGCACGCCAATCTCGACAATGTTGCGAAGAATGCGTTGTTTGTCACCCTTGACAAAGGCACATTCTCGAAGGTAAAGAGCTGTAAAACAGCCAAGGATATCTGGGATAAACTTAAGTTGATTTGTGAGGGAACTGATCTCTCCAAAGAAAACAAAATTTTAAAATTAACTCAGCAATTTGAAACTTTTAAAATAAAATCAACTGAAACACTTGAGGAACTTGACCTCAGATTCACTAGAATTGTTGGTGAACTTGAAGCTTTGGGCAAAATTTATACTCAAAGGGAGAAAAACTTAAAGATTTTCAGATCTCTCCCTGCCCGATGGGACATTAAGACCACAACTATGCGTTTGTCGTGTAACCTTAGTGAAATATCTACCTTTGATCTCTTTTCTGACCTCAAAGTTTTGAGTATGATATAGACAGGAGAGAGAAAGCTGAAGAATCTCCAGCTAGGACTACAACCTTAGCCGCTGTATCTAACCGTCGACACAGCATGCCCAGCCCATCAAAGCCAAATTACAAAAATGCCGACAATGACGACGATATCCTGTCACAAGATGAAATGGCGCTCCTCATACACAAATTCAAAAAGTTCATCAAACAGTCTGGAAAGACTCCCTACAGGCCCAAGCCTGTTCATAAGGTAAGTACTAAAACTTCCTCTGGTGATGCTAACCTATGCTATAATTGCAGGAAACCAGGACATTATGCAAACAAATGTCCTCATCCCAAAGTTCAAAGGTTTCCAGAAGCCGAGCAACAAGAGAGGGATGAACGAAGACGTGCTTGGAAAAACAAGCTCAAGGCACTGATAGGAGAATCAGAAGCCTCCCCCACACCATCCAAATCCGAAGAATGTCTTCAGGTGGTCACTGAAAGTGATTCATCTGACGATGAGTTCGAAGATAAGGCATACATGTGCTTTATGGCAAAGGACATTCCAGAAGAAGACAATGATGATGAGGTAAGCTCAACCTCAGCCATTCCAGTAAATACATCGCATACTTTCGAAAATATGATGAATGAATTTAAAAATATTCAAAAAGCCCACGAGACTTTGAAAAATGAAAACATTCAGCTTCAACTTTCCAACATAGAGCTGAAAGAAGAAAACGACTTGCTAAAGATAAATTATGAAAATATGTCTATTGATTGTGAAAACAGCAAGGTCGAGCATGAAAAAACTCGTGGAGAGCAATCATCAACTTGCTCATGAACTAAGTGAGACTAAGTCTCAAAATGGAAGCAAGACAAATTATTTTGTTCTACTTCAAGCTAAATTTAATACTCTCGAGAAACGAGAAAGTGAACTTGAGACCATTCTGAAATCTTTCGAGAAATCATCTAAAGAATGGAAGAAATTCTAAGCACTGGGCAACATGCTCATGATAAAAATGGCTTAGGATACAGCTTATTTTCCAACAAAGGGAAAACTATTACTGTGTTCGTCAAGAGTGTGGAACACATTCCTATATCGGAAGATACCCCTAGTCCTGTGAAGGAACCTGCTGCACCGCAAAAAGCAAAGGCTGCCATTCCGCACCCGCAATCCTATTCCAGATAGCGGAATCATAAGCCATTCCAACCTGTAAGGCGTACTCAACAGCATGCTCCCCGAGTATATCAACAGCTCCAACAGCCATTCAGAAAGAAGGTTGTATCCAAATACCAAAGGCCCGCACGTTAGTACTATCAGTACAGCACGCCTAGGTATTGGATACAGGAGCCGCATTATCCATCGAGACAGCAAGTGTCCGCACAGTATCAACAACAACTCTGGGAATCCAACTGGAGACCCAGAAGGCAAGCTGTAAGGTCAAAGAAAATGGCTCCACCTCCAAGACGGCATACGTACTGGATTAATAATAATAACCCTGATTTTTACATGCATAATGATTATCATGGATACAATAACTACGTACATGCCCCACATAGATACCGCAAGTCTGCACCAAATGTTACCTACAGTAAACCAATTGCTGTCAGGAAGGTTTGGGTACCTAAAGGCACTAACATTCACGGACCCAACAATCAAAGGGGACCTAAATCTACATAATTTATGTGCTACAGGACATTTTGGAGAAGGACATATGGTACTTCAACAGCGGATGCTCCCGGCACATGACAGGAGATAGAAGCAAGCTATCAGATTTTGTAGAAGGTTGCAGTCCAAAAGTGCGCTTCGGTGATAAATCTAAAGGAAGAACAAGAGGAAAAGGAAACCTTCTTGTCGGAAAATTCAAAGTCACTGATGTAGCTTATGTTGAAGGCTTACAGTACAATCTACTTAGTATTAGCCAGTTCTGTGACAAATAGTTCTCGGTGAAATTCTATATAGATCACTGTAGAGTCAAGAACATCCTGACCAAAGAAGTTGTGCTCACAGGAAGCAGATCAGGTAACATGTATATTGCTGACTAGATGCCTACGAGCTCCACAATTCCTTGTTTCGTTGCCAAAGGCACTGCAGATCTAAGCTGGCTATGGCACAAGAGGATGTCACACGTCAACTTCAAGACGATCAACAAGCTCTCAAGACAGGGACTGGTTAGAGGAGTGCCGAATGTCTCATTCCAAAAAGACAGTGTCTTGGACCATGTCAAAAAGGCAAGCAAATCAAGTCCACCGTGAAGAGCAAATCCTACCTGTCAACCCACAGAGTGTTGGAGATGCTACACATGGATCTTTATGGTCCTGTAGACCTGGTAAGTTTGGGAGGTAAGAAATACTGTCTTGTTGTTGTTGATGATTACTCCAGGTATGCTTGGACAATTTTCCTAAGCAAGAAGAAGGAAACAACATCAAAGCTGCCCGAGCTCCTGAGAAAGCTTCAAAATGAAAAGGATTGAGTATCGTGTCCATTCGTTCCGACAGAGGTACAGAATTTACTAACCGCTTTATAGAGCAGTACTGTTCGGAGAATGGGATACATCAAGAATACTCAGCTGCCCGTACACCTCAACAAAATGGTGTTGCCGAGCGAAAGAATAGGATACTGAAAGAAGCAACAAGGACAATGATTGCCGCAAGCAAGTTGCCACAACGTTTCTAGGGTGAAGCAACTAATACAGCATGCTACACTCAAAACTGCTGTATCGTCAACAAACACCACAACAAAATAGCATATGAGGTATGGAACAATAAAACTCCGTTAGTTTCGTATTTTCACATTTTTGGATGCATGTGTTATGTGTTGAATAATGGGAAGGATAAACTTAGAACCTTTGATGAGAAGTCAGATGAAGGAATATTTGTAGGATACTCCTCCATCAGCAAAGCTTACAGGCTCTTTAATAAAAGAAAGCTAACGATTGAGGAATCAGTTCATGTAGTGTTCGACGAACCACATCATGACCCTACAGGAGTAGAAGATGTTACTCAGAACATCCAACAACTCTCCATCTTAGATCCACCAACTCCCATAGAACCTGTTGTTGACCTAGAAATCAACTCTGCAGCTGTAAGAATCAACGTAGATGAAGTCGATGCTGTACAAGATGAAGCTGAAACTACAGCAGCTCTCGATACAGTATGGGACCCTAAAATCACCCGCAAGAGCTGATCATTGGAAACATTAATGCTGGTGTTTCTACCCGAAAGAGAATACAGAGTACACAAGGAAATGTACTGTGTGCACAAGAAGAACTAGATACTGAGATATCACCATTTCCTGAATGTCTCAATCCGAGCTTAGAAGACTCAATATGTGCACTATTGCTGTATTCTTAGCCTAGTCCGAACCTGTTTCTACCATATAAGCTCTTAATAATTCTCATTGGATAACATCTATGGAAGAAGAGCTTAACGGTTTCGAAAGAAACAATGTATGGTATCTTGTACCCACACTTACGCATCAATCGGTTATTGGAACCAAATGGGTATTTAGAAACAAGAAGGATCGAAATGGACTAATTATAAGGAATAAATCCAGACTAGTCGCACAAGGCTATAGACAGGAAGAAGGCATAGACTACAATGAAACTTTTGCCCCTGTAGCCAGACTAGAAGCCATCAGGATATTCTTAGCATTTGTCGCCCATAAGAGCTTCATTGTATACCAAATGCACGCCAAAAGTGTATTCGTGAATGGAGATCTTGTCGAAGAAGTTTATGTTGAACAACCACCAGGGTTTTCCAACACAGACGACATCGATATAGTATACAGGCTGAGGAAAGCACTGTATGGACTTAAGCAAGCCCCTAGAGCAAGGTATGAGACCCTGTCCCAGTATCTAACCGATAATGGATTTGAGAAAGGTGCTGTGGACAAAACCTTGTTCAAAATACAGGAAGGTGATGACCTTCTAATGGTTCAAATATATGTAGATGACATTATATTTGGTTCAACTAACCTTGATTTATGTCAAAGGTTCTCTCATCTCATGCAAAGTAAATTTGAAATGAGTATGATGGGAGAACTTAGTTATTTCCTAGGTTTGCAGGTAAAGCAGTTGCCTGCAGGAATTTTCATCAACCAGGAAAAATACAGCAAGGAGCTTCTCAACAAATTTAGAATGAACACTTCCAAATCATCGTCAACTCCCATGAGTACTTCCGTGCAAACTAGTGCTGATGAAGCCAGAAAGTCGGTTGACCAATCACTCTACAGGAAGCTTATTGGCTCTCTCCTGTACCTAACGGCTAGCAGGACCGATATCCAATTTGTTGTAGGAGTGTGTGCGAGATATCAAGTAGCACCCAAAGAATCACACTTCAATACAACTAAACGAATCCTGAAGTACATTAAAGGAACAGTCGATATAGGACTGTGGTATCCTAAAGAAGGCGGATTCGATTTAGTTGGATACAGCGACTCGGATCTTGGAGGCTGCAAGCTAGATAAGAAGAGTACAAGTGGAACTTGTCACTTTCTTGGACCTAGAAGTAATTGGCAAACTCTCTTTCCACGGCTGAATCAAAATACTATGCTGCTGGTAGCTGCTGTATGCAGATCCTTTGGATGCAGCAATAGTTGTCAGATTATGGGATTGAAGCCAAGGAAAGGCCAATCATGTGTGATAGCACGAGTGCAATTGCAATAATGCACAACCTTGTACTGCACTCGCGCACTAAGCACATCAACATGAAGCATCATTTCATAAGGAATCACGTCGAGAACAAGGATGTTCGGCTCGAAAAGGTTCATACAGATATTCAGTTGGCCGACATCTTCACCAAGCCTCTCGACACAGCAAGATTCAAGATGCTTCGACAAGAATTGGGATTGCTACAGCTTGACTCCCTGTAAGTATTTACTGTTTTTACTCAACAATTGAGGGGGAATGCTGTAAGACCCAAGAATACAGTATCCACCATTAATTATCTGTACACTCAGAACCTTCAATACAGCACTGTAGGGAACAAAGTGATATGAATCATCCTACAGCTAACGTGTGCAATAATTAAGGGGGAATACAGTATGACCCATGAATACAGCATTAATCCAAAAGTTGATGTATGGAATTGAAACATATATGTACCTTTTAAGGGGGAACGCTGTATTGTCGCGGATACAACACATACTATGGAATTTCGATTCATTATATATATTATAATATTTCATTTTAAAAATATTTTTTGTCCACGTGCCCTGTTTTCATGTCAAACGTCGTTTACATTAAATGTCTTACACGACATCTGGACAATCGTATCTCAAAAGCCGTGATGTTTTCAAATTATTTAATATTTAAAACCGACGTTTCAGGCATTAAGGGTAACAACAAATGTCAGAAGTGGGACCCGCTCCTATTTTAATATTCCATGGATAAGTGTACCTATTACACTCAGTCCATCGTGACCGTTCATTTCAAACACCGGTTCCCATCCCTTAAATCTGACCATTCGTTCTATGAAAACCCTTCTTCGCCGCCTACTATAAAAGGACTGCAAATGCCATTTGAGACTCTTTACGCCTTCTGCATATTTTAAGAGCACTCAAGCAATTCAACCTACAAGTTTTTCTGTGTTTACTGCATACTCTTCTTGAATCTTTTTCATCTTTTCTTGATATTCATCAATGGCATCCATTAAGACATCTTCCACCTCTCTGAAGAAAGCATCGAACATCATTGATGGACGGATCTTCTCCAGATCTGTCGTCATCGAGCGAATTCACGCTAAAACTGATGACATCGAATCCATGGAGTTCGTCATCACCAGAATCCGTCAGCAAGGCCTTTACCGCCTTGGGAGCCACACCGCCGAGAAATACGACGTTCATTTGGTTGAGGACTTCTACCTCAACGCTGCCGTCCGCTTTCTGTCGCTGGCCCAGAGAGGCCACGTCGCTGACATCACCGCCGTCATTCGCGGAGTGGAGATCCGCGTTGACCAAGATCTTCTCCATAACATCTTCAGGCTGCCCGCTGATGGCCTGGCCATGGAAGACCTTGAGACTTTTGGGTCTCAAGAGCTGTTGACCGAGTACTATGGCCTGTTCACCGGCTCAGCTTCGATGGAATCTATTCACACTACCTGTCACAAGAAAAATTTATATTTGCCATTCGTGTACTTGCATGACTTTTGCTGCCGTATCATCGAGAATCGCACAAGTGCCTTTGAGATGTGCACAAATCTTAGGTTTAGGATGATGGTAGCAATTATGACCTGTGAAAAGGTTAATTGGTGTCAGATTATTCTGAAGCGTCTCCATGAAGAGGTGTCAAAACCTACGGCGCAAAAGAAATCGTTTAGTTTGTTTCTAAACCACATTTTGATGAAGTGCGGACTTCCACAATCTGTAGAGGTGAAGAAAATAAGTTCCCGGATCTATTTAGGAGGCGTCAAACCTTCAGCCTTCAACCAGAGCACCCTGATCGCCAACCGTCCATACGTCCGATATACGTCCTTGTCTGCTGATCCGAGAGATGTTTCTTCTAAGTCCCAGAGTATTGAATCTTCAAAGAAAAGAAAGAGATCTCATAGCAAGACACCAGTTGCCGCTGAGAAGCCGAAAAGAAAGCTAAGAAGGCTCACGAAAGCTAAATCTACAGAACCCTCCGAGGATGCTCCTATCATGGCGCAACCCACTGATCAACTACCCCAGGGCCCAACCCCTGCAGAAGAGATGCCCGCTACTGTATCGATAGTACATCCCGAGCCTTTAGCGGCTATGATGGATACAAGGACATCTGCCAACTCAAAAGACTCTGGCGAGTCGGCTGCCTGTTTGGAGCCAACAGCTACCTCTCTTATATGGGATTCCACACCCGTTCAGGATCCACCTTCCTTCGGGGTACCATCCCCTGTAAGGAATCCCTCTCCAATACAGGATACCACATCTATAGAGGAACCCCAACCTACAGCAAACCCAGACGCTATACAGAGTCCCTCCCCCAACACAATAATTTCCAAGACTCTGCTTTCCGTGCAGATTGAGCAGTCATTCGAGCGATTTCTCCAATGGAAAAATTTAGACTTGCTCCGTATGGAACCTTGTACAACTAGAGAGAGTGGAGTGACGAAGAGAAGTTCGTTTTGGAAGTGACGAACACCCAAGAAATTGCTGTCCTGATCCAATGGGACAACTTATTCGTCAAGGAGTTAATTGAGAGTAATCTGCTTGATCAGGATGAGGCCAATAGGAAAGGAAAAGCTTTGTCAATGAAAGCTCCCGATAGTCCAAAATCTGATCCTGATTTGGACAACGATGACGACGCACTCCAAGCTGGTTTGTGGATGAGTCGAGAGGAATCTCAAGCCAAGAAGGATGAAGGGACATCCACCCATCAACCGTCCCCTTCGCCACAAGAAGAAAATGTTTCGCAACAGGCACCCAAGCCTGCTATCGCTGCTGAAGAAGAAGAATCACGCACCTTCCAGTAAGAGGAATCAGTCCCTCTGCCGGAACAGGCGGACGCTGAGAGACACCAGGAGGATTTGGTCCCTCTTATATCCATGTCTACAGAAACCTCTTCGAAACAGGAGGATGTCGCACCTCCTGCCACTGAAATCGAAACAGCCGCCGCCGCCCCACCAACCATCTTGGAATCCGATGACGGTACTACACCTGAGGATATCCAACTCACTTCACCCCTAGTGTGAACTTGAGAAGGTTGAATGGAGTAGAAGACTTTACCCAGCCAGATTCTTCCCGCACTGAAACTAGAAAAGAGCACTTACGTGCTCTTGGCCTCGAAACTATATTCATTCAGGACGCAGTGAATGCTCTACACTCAGTAGAAAAGGCTCTGGATTAGCTTCACATATCTGCCGTTGAAGAAATGACTAGATTAAGGTATGAAGTCTCTTGAGTAGTCGAAGCCTTCACTGTCTTTCCAGAAGTCTTCAAGCAAGCCCTGAGCAATCTGAAAGAGAAGCAAGAATCGATCCTGAGAGAAGAGCAATCGAAACTACGCGTATCTGAGGCCAAGACCGCATCTGCTCTAATTGAAACAGGTTCCCAACTGCGAGCTCATGACAAGAACATTAAGGATATGTCGCAGGTGCTCTCCTCCCTTGTTGAGAGAATGTCAAATATGGAGACGAAACAGGATACCACTCTGGAAATCCTGGGACGTCTTGATGAAAAGGTATCATACCTTGATGATGCCAAAAAGGGGGAAGAAGCACGGGAAGCCGCCAGGAGAACGCAGTTGGAGCAAGAGAAAGAGTACTTAGCTCCATTTGAAGACTCAATCACTGCTGATATAGCCCGTATCTCAACACCAAATGTGAGGATACAGGGAGATAGACCAGAATTCCAGGATCCTAAGTATCCTTGGAAAAGCTTCATTCAAAAGCCTCATTCTATGAACCTTCCGACTGAACGACAGCCGACTGCTACAGAGATTAAAAATTAGAGGAGAAATGAACTGCTAAGATACTTCGTTGTACTTATCAGGGATTCCACCTTATTCAATAGATGTAGAATGGTACAGGAAGCCGCCGAGGAATTCAAGAAGAAGCTAGAAGAAGGAACGCTCCTGCTACAGCAACAGATGAAGTCAAAGCATCGAAATGGTGACTTGCTGACCCATCCAGAGGACTGGATCCTAGTCTTTGATAAATCTTATGAAGGATGTGCAATTTATCAAAATCGAGACAAGGACGCTCATCAGAACTGGTGGCGAAACACCAAGAATGATCCAAAGAAACCATGGAGACACTCTGACTTTAGGAGCTGAATACTTTAGTGTATTATTCGATTGTAATTTTACTTTCAAAATAGCAATCTTTGTACTCTATTTCAGTATCAATAAAATTTTGCCTGTCTTGAAAGATTACAACTCGTAATCTACTGTGTTCATTTCTGTTTACAATCACTCTATTTATTCTTACTGTATTCATATTATGAAATCTATCTCATACACAAGCTGTAAGAACTTGTCTGCGAATAGTTCATATTTTAAGTTGTATGCATCTAGAAAACAAATGTAAGATTGTGCCTGTGCGCCAATCATAAGTTTTCAATGTAACTTCCTTTTGATAAATGATGAACTTGCCTGCGAGCAGTTCTTAGTGTTAAAGCCAAAAACCAAAGGCCAGAACATTCGAAAGAAGACCAAGAAGTCTGCCCTACTTCAAAACCACAAAGTGTCAAAGTTTTGGCATCATCAAAGATGTTTGGATAACATCATAAGGTTTTAAAAAGGAAGACTCGGAAGGACTTGGCAAATTATCAAAAAGGGGGAAATTTTTGGGATAACAAATCACTGTATCGATGCTGCCCTATATCGATTATATTATCAGAATGTTTTGACAATATGCCAAATCCTGAATACTGCCTCTAGTTGTATCAAATAGGTGATCAAGTATCAAACCATGTATCGAAGACCTCTCACAGTCTCATCCATACAGTATATTGATCATACAACAAAGAGTCCAGCAAAGCCAATGTATGGAAGCTGTCTCGAATATCAATACAGTGATCCTTCCATACAACTCTCAACAGGACAAAGAAGGAATCTTCAGTATTCGCTAGAAGTCAAGTCCCGTTGATAAAGAAGTATTTAAATACTAAAGGATAACGTATTTAAATACTGTAAGTCAGAAGATCTTCAAAATCCCGCAAAATCCGGATCTCGGTCAAATATCTATTGTCACAGAATCTTGCCCAATGGATAGATTTCAAACTGATATATTTCAGAAGGCTATATATATCTCCATAGTTTGAAGATAATCAATAACTCAAAAACTAGTGAACGACTGAACGACTTACAAACGATCAAGCTTACAAAGAAATATTCAGAGCAAAACATATCTCCCCAAGCTTTCTGCTATTCAGACATAAGAGATATACAGTGCTCAAAACCTTTAACAACACATCATCAGCTTATAGCCCAGAAAGTCATAGCTGTTGTTCAACCCTGTTCTATCTTTGAACAAACTCATATCAGCCCTATGTGGACTAAGGAATCTTTGCTACTCCGGAACTGTGTGTGAAGGACTTGCATTGAAGAAGATGAAGCTTCAGAACTGTGTGTGAAGAAGCCAGTCAAGTGTTAGCTCAAACCAATCTGTGTGAACGGTTGAAAGCTAAGATCTTTATATCAATCTGTGTGAACGATATATTGATTAAGTGTTGTTATAATTACGTAGTTGTGTACGCAATAATTATAATGAACTTTTTACTCCTGTGTGGAGGACCAGTGGACGTAGAGGGGTTTACCTCGAACCACTTTAAATACTGTGTTATTTACCTTCTGCCTTTATTGTTTTATTAAACTGTGATTATTTAAGTATACACTGCACATCGAGTTGCTGTATCGACAACAACTTACTATTTAAGACTTCCGCTACGCACTCAAATTTAAAAACAGTACAACTTGTTGTTTAAAACACTTTCCAAGCTGTATCCAGTATACTTAGTGGCCAACATTAACTATAGTTGACTAGACAAAACTAAATATTTCCACTACTATGTGATCAGTTATTCAAAAAACCGTCCAACATTTTCACTTTATAGACAGATTCACTTTACAGTTTCGTTTGTTTATGTTCATATTTTAATTTCAATGCATATAATATCCTTTTCGTTTCAAAACTGATATTCGCACAGGTTATTAAAAAAGAAGAATTTGCTACAAGTTTGAACATCTGAAAATTTGATTACCTTAATTGGATGTTTTGTATACTGTAAGACTTCACGGGCCAAAGGCAGCAAGGATGAAGACGAAATGAATCTCACTCGAAGAAATTCCAGAGCATTGAATAGGATACCAACAGAAATAATCAGAGCAAAATCGATGTAAGTTTTTTCAGATTCAATGAGTGTGTTACATGTCATGTAAATTTTACTGAGTTAAAGAGTTCAGTTTAAAATAGAAATGTTCATTAAATTCGATATAACAATTTTAAATTATAAAAACTAAAAATTTCATTAGATCTATTGATATTAATAATTTGTAGTTCCATCCGATATATTTTTGGATGGCATTGTTTATCCGGTATATCTTGGTTCCCAATTAATTTAAAACAGTATATTTAAAAGGCTTCAGCTATGAGTTTCAAAGCTTTCTCCATATTCTTTGCCATTAATTCAAGATATACATCTAAATATACAACCAGATCCTCATAGCTGAAGCTAAAGCCACAAATTAATATGGAAACAATATTAATAGAAATAATAAATAATTAGATCTGTTATTATTTTGGCCCAATCTGGTCCAGAAATATTATCTCCTTCCTTTTTTTTTCTGGCCCATACCATTTAAGAGCTGGCCCAGCCCATTGGCAGCCCTATTTAATAGGAGCCGTATAATCAAGATGTATTAAGATGCATCTAATCTGGACCGTCCATCTTATCCTATTAATAACCCTAACCCTACCTCTCTCTTTCATTATCTCACCGCCTCCACTCTCTCGTCTCTCCCTTTCTTCTCCCGTTCGCACCTACCCTTCGGTCAACTCCCACCCCGCCGCGTTTCTCCTCCCGTGAGCCTTTGACTGGGACGATGGAATCCCATGACACTTCTTGTATCCGATTTCATCTCTCTGTGTATAAAAGGCGCGGCGGGGTTGGAGTTTTGTGACACCGAGAAGAAAACGATTTGTGCCTTGAAAATCCGAGTGAAAA
This sequence comes from Orobanche coerulescens, assembly GCA_033398695.1. Classification (NCBI taxonomy): domain Eukaryota; kingdom Viridiplantae; phylum Streptophyta; class Magnoliopsida; order Lamiales; family Orobanchaceae; genus Orobanche; species Orobanche coerulescens. The sequence goes on from CM065802.1 coordinate 63,060,439, forward strand.
CGAGAGTGATATCTGTGTTGTGATATCTGTGAGTGAGATCGGGATTGTTTCCTGAGTTTTCTGAGGTTTTTGGGTTGGTGAAGGTGCTACCGGGCTGTGTGCCGGCCGGCGGTGGTTCGGCGTTCGTCCTTTGTGGAAACGAACTTTCTTGGTGTTAAATTACAAAGGATTCGGAAGATCTGAGCCTACATATCTCTTTTAACAAAGGGGGGTTTTCTTGATTTTAATTTATCTCCGTTTATATTGCTGTTCTTGGTGAATTTTTTGTGCAATATATTATACATACATATATATATATGTTATATATATATATATATATTTCGGTATTATTCCATATATATATTATATATATATATACTACATCTTTGTTACCTTAATTGCTTGGTATATTTCCGATCGTTATTATCGTTATCACGGCTAACTAAATCGGATCTTTGATTTGTAGATTTGTTCTGGACGAAAGTACTCTTTTTTCGTCAGCTTGGTTTTTGGGGTTTATTTCTATAATTATATTGGTTATAATTATAGGTTCATTAGTTGGCCTGTAATCCTTAATCCCTATCCCGTAGAATATAATTGTAATAGTTATATTCGTTTAATCCGCGTGTATAATTGATCATGTCTTTAGCCATTATACGACCCGATACCCAACAGTGGTATCGGAGCTCGTTTTGTCGGGTGTCGGGTTCTTTGGCTTCGTGGTGATACGGAATAACCCATCCGGGTTTCTGCTCAGGTATATCGGCTGAACCTCGTCTTTAATTATTGATGCTAGCTTCGTTTTTTTGTCGCATTATTTGTCTTTGTACTATTTAGTGTTACTTGCTGTTTCGCTTGTCACGGACTATTTTTTGTGTTAACTGGTTGGATTCATTTTTTGGGGTGTCTCCTGTTTCCTTATTAATTAAAACTCACACAAATTAAAACCTTAAAATCCAAAACAGCACTAATCTTGCGTTGCCATGACCAGAAGTGTCCCTCGGATCTTTGTCAAGAGCTTGAGGATCCCGGTTTTAATTTAAACGGGTTTTAATCTCAAAATTCAAATCGAGTCACTGAATTTGAGTCTCATCAGTTGTGTGCTCCCTTTCCTGATCTTTGTGATTTTTTCGTGTTTCTTTGTGATTATATTATATTGTATGTTACAATGGGTTCTTTCTCGGTTTTTTAATATTTCACCTTTTGATGATAAAGGAGATTTCCAAATTTGGCAACAGAAGATGAAGGGCATTTTAATTCACAAAAAGTTTTTAAATCTATTGATCAATCATTTTCTGATACTGCTGCCGATAAAAAGGCTGAGGCGGATGAGTTTGCGTATTCATCAATTATTCTAAATGATTCTGTAATTCGGAAAATTGGTAAACATGATACAACTAAGGCACTGTGGAAAAAATTGGAAGAGACTTACACTGAAACTTCCCTGCCTAACAAACTGTTTTTACTTGAAAAAAAATTTCCGGTACAAACTTGATATTTCAAAAGATATAAATGATAACCTGGACATTTTTACAAAATTAATCTAGGATATCAAACAAACCGGTGATAAAAATATTGATGAATACACCCCTATTGTTCTTTTAAATGCCATCCCTGATTCATACAGTGATGTTAAATCTGCTATTAAGTACGGCAGAGATAAAGTAACTCTTGATACTGTTATAAACGGTTTGAAAAGTAAAGAATTGGATTTGAAAAACAATAAGGGGAATAAATCTCTAGGTGAGGTTAATTTTGTGAGGGGAAGTCCTCAAAACCGCTTTAAAAATAGAAACCTTCCTCAAGTCAAAGCCATCAGAGTAATTTTTCTGAAAAGAAGAAGGGCAAATGGAAGAATAGGTCAAAGTCTCGACCTAAGAACCCTAAGTGCTATAATTGTGGTGAATCTGGTCATTACATTCATGAGTGCACTAAACCTAAGAAAAATTATCAAAATGATAATGCCAACCTTGTGGCAGAAAGTGGCCGTGTAAATGATGTTTTCATGGTGTCTGAAATTTGTGAACAAGTTAATACTGTGCATACTCTTACTTTGTGTGAAAATGAGTGGCTTGTTGATTCTTCTTGTACGTTTCATATGTCGCCTTTCAAAAGGCTATTTTCTGAATATAGAGAAGTGAAAATTTGGTCTGTCTCTATGGTTAATGAGAAAAAGTGTCAAGTTCATGGTTTAGGAGATATTAAGATAATGTGTGACTCCGATTATTTGTTAACTTTAAAGAACGTGAGGCATGTTCCTGATTTGTGTCATAATCTTGTCTCTTGTGGTACCCTTGATGATGAGGGGTATGAAGGTAAGTGGGGTAATGGGATAATGAAAACCTTTAAAGGAAACTTGTGTGTTTTCAAAGCAATAAAATGGAATAACCTCTATGTGAAAACTGTAAAATATGATTATTTTGTGAATGATGTCCAAGGTGACTCAACAGATCTGTGGCATAAACATCTAGGCCACATTAGTGATAAGGGTCTGGAAATTTTGCAAAAACAAGGGGTGTTTGGGAAAGATAAATTGTCCTCTGTGCCGTTTTGCGACTCCTATGTGGTAGGTAAACAACATCGTGTTAAGTTTCCTAATCCTCATTCCCCTAGATCTCCTACTACTTATGACACTTTGTATTATTTGTATGCTGATGTGTGGGGGCCATCTAGTGAACCCACACACGGGGGAAATAGATATTTTCTATCTGTGATTGATGATTACTCTCGAAAGGTCTTTGTGTTCCTTCTGAAGAACAAATCTGATCTCTTTGAGAAGTTCAAAAATTGGAAAATTTTGATTGAAAATCAAACTGGAAAGAAAATTAAAATCTTAAGGACCGACAATGGCCTTGAGTTTTGCAATCAAATGTTTGATGAGCTTTGTGCTCAATCTGGTATTCAGAGACATAAGTCAGTCCCTTATTCGCCCCAACAGAATGGGGTGGCTGAACGTATGAATAGAACCTTTCCAGAAAGGGTCAGAAGGATGTTGGTTATGTCTGGGCTCTCAAAAAGGTTCTGGGGTGAGGCGTTACTAGACCCGGAAATTTACCACAATACACGAAAACACGACACGAAAACGACACGAAAATTTAGTGTTTGGCTTTGCATTTTGAGTACACGACACGAAAATACACGAACACGAAAGTACACGATCGAGATTTAGTGTCGGTTTTGTGTTTACCATTTAGGTACACGACACGACACGAGGTACACAAAATAAATAAATAAATAAATACAATATTTCATATTTAATTTTATAAAAATATACATTTTATGAATTCTGTTTGTACTAAACTTTAAAATTTGAAAATATAATGTGAACTTTCATAAATTTCGTGCAAACATTCGTGTTTTCGTTGCCATTCTTTTCATTTCGTCTACTAAAACCTATAAAAATAATATTAAAATATTAAGAATATTATTTTTTATAATATTTTAATATTTACTTTATATTAGGTGCCTGACACGAAAACACGACACGAAACGACACGAATTTGTGCGGTACACAACATGACATAACACGAATTCATTTAGTGTCGTGTATGGGTTTGGACTTTTGGTACACGAAACACGAAAGTACACGACACGAAAGTACACGACACGAACAAATTGCCAGGTTTAGGCGTTACTAACTGCTGCTTATCGGATAAATAGATCTCCCTCTGTGCCGTTGAATGGTAATTATCCTGAATGTGTTTGGTCTGGTCGATCTATTAATTTTTCTAATCTTCGTGTATTTGGCTGCTCTGCTTATGTGCATCAGAAAAATGATAAGCTTGAGCCTCGTTCTTGTAACACCCCCAATCCACTCAGGGATATTACACGCCGTAGACCCTCTCCTCGAGGATCTACCAGGCTGATAACTAAAAATCAAACATCTAAACATCGCCTTTAAGGCTAAAATGACTCAGTAGACCGATTTGGTCTTTCAACAATAACATACAACTCAATTCCAAACACATACCCACGCAGGGGTCAAAATACAATAAACTCCCGTACAATGGGGAAAAATACTGCAGCGGAAAAGAAAATACAACTGGACCAAAACGACATCAACGGATCCTCGTGTGATTAGTATCGTTCATCTTTCATCATCCTTCGTGCCGACCCTGTGTTATGCTCCAAAACCTGAATGCAAAAATAGACATCCACCCCCAAATACTCGGGGGTTAGCAAAACTCCACTGTTTTTCTAGTGCAAGTACAAGTGCAAAAATACGAGCCATACAATTCAAGTTCCAAGAATAACAATAATCAGAAATCCTCAAAGATTAAAATACAACGAAACGAATACTTCCCGAGGCAAGAATTTGAGTAAGACATTCCAAAACCGAAAGACCACAATTAAAGGGAAACAATTTATGAAACAGTTTAAAATGCCACCGAGAGTTTTAATAGAAAACAATTTAGGATTATCAAATCCTTATCTTTACAAAATCAACAGGGGTCACAGCCCAAAGGTTTTGTTTTCGCAAATAGAAAACCGACAACAGTTCACAGGGCCAAAACCCAAGTCACGTGTCCTCGACGGACATAAAATCAATACCAACTCGTGAAGTTTCTACTCGTGATTCCCGGACTCAACCCATTGGAAATCCCTCCGTGATCCCGTCGGACCCCCCGAGGTGAGTAAAATACAATCACTAAATAAACACCAACCTGTGAAGTCTTTCACTCGTGAATCCCGGACTCAACCCATTGGAATTCCCTCCGTGATCCCGTCGGACCCCCCAAGGTGAGTAAAATACGTTCACTAAATAAACACCAACCTGTGAAGTCTTTCACTCGTGAATCCCGGACTCAAACCATTGGAATTCCCTCCGTGATCCCGTCGGACCCCCCGAGGTGAGTAAAATACGTTCACTAAATAAACACCAACCTGTGAAGTCTTTCACTCGTGAATCCCGGACTCAACCCATTGGGATTCCCTCCGTGATCCCGTCGGACCCCCCGAGGTGAGTAAAATACGTTCACTAAATAAACACCAACCTGTGAAGTCTTTCACTCGTGAATCCCGGACTCAACCCATTGGAATTCCCTCCGTGATCCCGTCGGCCCCCCGAGGTGAGTAAAATACGCTCACTAAATAAACACCAACCTGTGAAGTCTTTCACTCGTGAATCCCGGACTCAACCCATTGGATTTCCCTCCGTGATCCCGTCGGACCCCTCGAGGTGAGTAAAATACGTTCACTAAATAAACACCAACCTGTGAAGTCTTTCACTCGTGAATCCCGGACTCAACCCATTGGAATTCCCTCCATGATCCCGTCGGACCCCCCGAGGTGAGTAAAATATGTTCACTAAATAACATATCACACCAAGCATCTCCTTGGGAACAGGGTAATACCATTGATCCCGCCCGAGGCCTCGAAGGACCCTCTCGAGCTGGCTAGCTAAACAAATCACACACATAGCACAATGCAACAAAGATATCCAAACAATTCATTCAGAGGTATCAAACACTTAGCAAAAAACCTCGTCAAACCACAATGCACCGAAATGAAATAATATACGTCCACACGCAATACCAAGTGCAACATCAACACCAAACATATCCATAGAAATCACATAGTCATTTACAAACTACACCATTCACAAAACACACGCGTTTTGAAAGTGAGCCTTTAACATGGCTAGCCAAATCTTTTGAAAACTCGTTTCAAATAACCAAACAAACACATTGAGACGGTCACCAATCATCATATCCACGAAACAAGAAAAGTATGGACAAGGTACTTGCCTTGAACAACCACAACGCGGAGAATCGACCGGAGTAGGTTGGCACGAACCGACTACGAGCCCGCCGACTCCACCGAACGCCAACTCGCGATAATAAACTACGGAGGACAATAACAACAATGAAAATGAATTCCATAGCATGACTCAAAGCCGTTGAATTCAAAGAACGAACGACGAATGTTCAAGTGTTTTTCCCAAAACGGCCAAGAACACGATTCGTCCCGACAAAACACGAAAACGGAATTCCAAGTTGAAATATGGATATACAATCCATAGAATATGTTTAACAACATAAATTAACCATAATCGATCCATCAAAAATGGATGAAAAACGAGATCGAGGACAAATCCCCCCAAAAGTCGATTTGAAGGAAATCAAGAAATATACTTCGATTCGACGAAGAACAATGGATTAAATGATGTTAAACACAAGAATACTACCAAGATTAATCATACCCATCATGAATTAATCAACAACACGGAACGAATCGGACAAAAATGCAAACCCCCCCAAATTCACGAAATTAGGGTTCTAGGGAGAGATTACCTTGATTCGCTGGATCAAAGGATGATAACGGATGATTGATCAATGATATAACCTCAAGAACTTCATGGATTTGTTGTTAAACAACATGGCTCCATGATAAGCACACCCTCAGCCGCGGAAGAGAAGGAGAAGAAGGAGAAAAATGGCCAAAAACCCGTCTGCAGGGCCTTATATAGGCTGTCTGCCGGCCGAGTTACGTACGTAACCGGCCATGGCTGAGACGCTGCCCAAAAATGCCGGCATCCTTACGTACGTAACCGGCGAGGTTACGTCGTAACCGGCATTACGTCTGTCGCCGGCGCTACCGTCGTAACTCGGCGATCTTGCGTGGGCCCCAGGCGCCGGCCATGACTCGGCCGGGGCCAACTCCGACGGCCCGAACGACCCCGAAACCCGAACCTGAATACGAATCGAAGATACAGTTACGAAGTACTCACAAAGACGAATTCGAGCACTAAGAGAACACACGATTCCGACCACCCGAAGGCTCGAAATTCGACAACGGAAAGTAATTACCCCAAACTTTGGGAAATTACGAAAATGGCCCAAAACGTCCGAAATACACGATACATGATCGAAATACCAAGCCGAATCTTGCAACATGAATAATAACATTAACTGAACTTACGAGAAAGTCGAAACAACAGTTTCGAACGAGATTCGCAAGAATCGAACTCAAGTGCGGAAAAGTCGCTAAAAAGCACGGAACTCAATAAAACGACACCGAAACGAACTCGGATGTCAAAAAGTGTAGAATTAATCATTCCCAGAATGACGAAACGGTCATGAGCGAGTCGTCAAAACGTACTTCCGCCAAAAAAAGAAATTACCGGAAATCGAAATTACGGGTATTACATTCTACCCTCCTTAAAAGAAGTTTCGTCCCGAAACTTAAAACAACTAGGGAGAAGAAATATCCCCTGCCAGGAAAACTCGACGAGATACACAAAAACCAAAAACTCGCGCCCGACGGCGAAAAGCTGCAAGAAACGCAAAGAGACATACGGCGTGAAAATACGCTCCACGGCGACTAACACAACGCCACCGGTAGAGACATAATAAAATCAACAAGTGACAAGCGTCATCAAACAGACAATACAATCGAGTCGATTATCCGGACAATCACAAAACACAACGAACGAAAATCAATAGGATTGACTAACCCTACGGTACATCAATCAAAACGCGAGCTAACCGCTGAACAAATACGGAATTCCACCGCCCAAGGGTTGGAAGATTGAAAATGAGACTAACTTCCCGAACTTAAGGGAATTACGAAGGATCCTGAACGCTCAACAATCACGAAACAAGAATAAAAACCGAACAAACAAACGACCGAGACAACAAAAATCGAACAATCATGTCCGAAACACGAAGGATAATAAAATTCAAACAACAACTCCTAGGATGATCTGGTGAGAACAACAAGACATGCATTCCCTTAAGATCCACAGGAAAGGGAATAGCGATTGAAAAGTCACAACGACAAATGAGTTATTCCGAAACAATACCACCCTCATTCGATCAACAAAAGCAAGGGATAAGGAAAGTTCAGAAAATGTCAACGAACATAAACGAGTCGACAGAGTCGAAAATACAGAAATTCAAAATCCGATCCACGTCGAATAGAAGAGTTAATAGAACCAAATGATGTCACTTCCGAACAAGGTTCACAAGAATCGAACCGAACTCGAAAAAGTCACAGCGATAACTAGATTGACCCACAACAAGATCACAGTTCATTCGGACGATGAAACCGAAATACAGAACAAGTTCATAAGATATCAACGAACATGAGCGAATCGATAGACTGGAGAAAGAGAAAATACAGAAGTCAAAATAGTACGGGTATTATCCCCGACCTCATCCACGAAATTCACAAAAACAGGAGCAAGGTAACAAGACATTAAACAACCGACACATAACGGAACGATACCGATGCACACAGCCATACCAAACCAAGCTCTAATAGCTCGCACATGCGCGACAACGCATAAATCACCACGAGGCGACAATATTCAACACCAACATCCCACCTCTCACAGAGGGCTAACACAACAAATGTGTGGAAAGCGACTCAACGCTCACACCGCCAATTCAATCATACTCGGGAGCAAACATCATAATGAGAATGCGAACATCATACATACATACCCAGCCCTTAAACGGGAATGGATAGGTTTTAAAAATGAAAACCTCATTTTGAAAATAATTTTAGAAGAACACCGGTTGATCTTGAGTATCACCTTTCAAAAAATGTACAAACGTGAGACATCGTTATCGAGACTTTGGAGAACCATTTCACATTAGATAAAAATGGGGACACTTTCTCTTAGTAAAAACTTTCAGAATATTCGACCATCGGGTCTAAATAAAAGTGTTTCTAAAACATTGAAAATATCTCAAAACATTTTGGTCCTCGAGGTAGAAGAATTTGGAAACATATTGTGGCACCTTGGATGTACCACGAGAAAATAATTCATTTTAAAAGTACGTCTCGAAATTTATTTTCTAAGATACTCAAGGTTTTCAAAGATAATTCAATGGGCTAGAATGCCCAAAAATTTCAGGTAATTACACAAAACTTTATAGCGCCGTGGGTCCCGCGCCGAAACCCACCGGGCTAAAAACCATTTACAAAAACGCCAAAAAGGCCGATGACGGTAATATTTCAAAAACTCACAAAAGCCATTTACAAAATACTAAATACCGTCATAAGAATTTCGCCAAAACGATCAAGGCCATAATGCCAAAAACTCGGTTAAGGGAATCAGTTTTCGAAATAAAACTCGGTCGGTAAAATACCGAAAGTCATTACAAAAAAACTCACGCAGCGGATAAAAGAAATACAGTTCAACATGCACAATCCAGCAACACTACTACTCATATGAACGAAATATTAGAGTCAAATAACCACATTTCACGAAATCAAAATCCATAAGAGGATTCCGTCACTGAACAAACAATCATAAAAATAGCTCGTGTCACATGAGGCACAACACAAAGAAGGGAGACTTACAGCCACAGGTCGCACGAAGATAATGATCGCCCCACGATACTAATCACGACCAACAAACTCAGACGACGCGTCGCGACACGACTCAGTCAGACAAAATCCGACGAGACAAAACTCAATAGACACCACTGACCCGACAGCCTAGGTTTCCACAACCTAAGCTCCGATACCATTTATGTAACACCCCCAATCCACTCAGGGATATTACACGCCGTAGACCCTCTCCTCGAGGATCTACCAGGCTGATAACTAAAAATCAAACATCTAAACATCGCCTTTAAGGCTAAAATGACTCAGTAGACCGATTTGGTCTTTCAACAATAACATACAACTCAATTCCAAAGACATACCCACGCAGGGGTCAAAATACAATAAACTCCCGTACAATGGGGAAAAATACTGCAGCGGAAAAGAAACTACAACTGGACCAAAACGACATCAACGGATCCTCGTGTGATTAGTATCGTTCATCTTTCATCATCCTTTGTGCCGACCCTGTGTTATGCTCCAAAACCTGAATGCAAAAATAGACATCCACCCCCCAAATACTCGGGGGTTAGCAAAACTCCACTGTTTTGCTAGTGCAAGTACAAGTGCAAAAATACGAGCCATACAATTCAAGTTCCAAGAATAACAATAATCAGAAATCCTCAAAGATTAAAATACAACGAAACGAATACTTCCCGAGGCAAGAATTTGAGTAAGACATTCCAAAACCGAAAGACCACAATTAAAGGGAAACAATTTATGAAACCGTTTAAAATGCCATCGAGAGTTTTAATAGAAAACAATTTAGGATTATCAAATCCTTATCTTTCCAAAATCAACAGGGGTCACAGCCCAAAGGTTTTGTTTTCGCAAATAGAAAACCGACAACAGTTCACAGGGCCAAAACCCAAGTCACGTGTCCTCGACGGACATAAAATCAATACCAACTCGTGAAGTTTTTACTCGTGATTCCCGGACTCAACCCATTGGAAATCCCTCCGTGATCCCGTCGGACCCCCCGAGGTGAGTAAAATACATTCACTAAATAAACACCAACCTGTGAAGTCTTTCACTCGTGAATCCCAGATTCAACCCATTGGAATTCCCTCCGTGATCCCGTCGGACCCCCCGAGGTGAGTAAAATACGTTCACTAAATAAACACCAACCTGTGAAGTCTTTCACTCGTGAATCCTGGACTCAACCCATTGGAATTCCCTCCGTGATCCCGTGGACCCACCGAGGTGAGTAAAATACGTTCACTAAATAAACACCAACCTGTGAAGTCTTTCACTCGTGAATCCCGGACTCAACCCATTGGGATCCCCTCCGTGATCCCGTCAAACCCCCCGAGGTGAGTAAAATACGCTCACTAAATAAACACCAACCTATGAAGTCTTTCACTCGTGAATCCCGGACTCAACCCATTGGAATTCCCTCCGTGATCCCGTCGGACCCCCCGAGGTGAGTAAAATACGTTCACTAAATAAACACCAACCTGTGAAGTCTTTCACTCGTGAATCCCGGACTCAACCCATTGGAATTCCCTCCGTGATCCCGTCGGACCCCCCGAGGTGAGTAAAATACGTTCACTAAATAAACACCAACCTGTGAAGTCTTTCACTCGTGAATCCCGGACTCAACCCATTGGAATTCCCTCCGTGATCCCGCCGGACCCCCCGAGGTGAGTAAAATACGTTCACTAAATAAACACCAACCTGTGAAGTCTTTCACTCGTGAATCCCGGACTCAACCCATTGGAATTCCCTCCGTGATCCCGTCGGACCCCCCGAGGTGAGTAAAATACGTTCACTAAATAACATATCACACCAAGCATCGCCTTGGGAACAGGGTAACACCATTGATCCTGCCCGAGGCCTCTAAGGACCCTCCCGAGCTGGCTAGCTAAACAAATCACACACATAGCACAATGCAACAAAGATATCCAAACAATTCATTCAGAGGTATCAACACTTAGCAAAACACCTCATCAAACCCCAACACACCGAAATGAAATAATATACGTCCACACGCAATACCAACTACAACATCAACACCAAACATATCCATAGAAATCACATAGTCATTTACAAACTACACCATTCACAAAACACACGCGTTTTGAAAGTGAGCCTTTAACATGGCTAGCTAAATCTTTTGAAAACTCGTTTCAAATAACCAAACAAACACATTGAGACGGTCACCAATCATCATATCCACGAAACAAGAAAAGTATGGACAAGCTACTTGCCTTGAACAACCACAACGCGGAGAATCGACCGGAGTAGGTTGGCACGAACCGACTACGAACCCGCCGACTACACCGAATGCCAACTCGTGATAATAAACTACAGAGGACAATAACAACAATGAAAATGAATTCCATAGCATGACTCAAAGCCGTTGAATTCAAAGAACGAACGACGAATGTTCAATTGTTTTTCTCAAAACGGCTAAGAACACGATTCGTCCCGACAAAACACGAAAACGAAATTCCAAGTTGAAATATGGATATACAATCCATAGAATATGTTTAACAACATCATTTAACCATAATCGATCCATAAAAAACGGATGAAAAACGAGATCGAGGACAAATCCCCCAAAAAGTCGATTTGAAGGAAATCAAGAAATATACTTCGATTCGATGAAGAACAATGGATTAAATGACGTTAAACACAAGAATACTACCAAGATTAATCATACCCATCATGAATTAATCAACAACACGGAACGAATCGGACAAAAATGCAAAAAACCCCAAATTTACGAAATTAGGGTTCTAGGGAGAGATTACCTTGATTCGCTGGATCAAAGGATGATAACGGATGATTGATCAATGATATAACCTCAAGAACTTCATGGATTTGTTGTTAAACAACATGGCTCCATGATAAGCACACCCCAGCCGCGGAAGAGAAGGAGAAGAAGGAGAAAAATGGCCAAAAACCCGTCTGCAGGGCCTTATATAGGTTGTCTGCCGGCCGAGTTACGTACGTAACCGGCCAAGGGCTTACGTACGTAACCGGTCATGGCTGAGACGCTGCCCAAAAATGCCAGCATCCTTACGTACGTAACCGGACAAGGGTTACGTACGTAACCAGCATTACGTACGTAACTACCGAGCGCTACCGTACGTAACTCGTGTAATATCCGCAATTTTCGATTTTTGGTGAATTTCTTTTTTCGGCCGGAGTCCGTTTTGACGGCTCGCTCATGACCGTTTCGTCATTCTGAGAATGATTAATTCTGCACTTTTTGTCATCCGAGTTCGTTTCGGTGTTGTTTTGTTGAGTTCTGTGCTTTTTAGCGACTTTTCCGCGCTTGAGTTCGGTTCTTGCGAATCTCGTTCGAAACTGTCGTTTGGGGTTTTTCGTAAGTTCATTTAACGTTGTTATACGTGTTGTGAGCTTCGGTTTGATTATTCGTTGTCGTATGGTGATTTTCGGGCATTTGGGCCATTTTCGTAATTTCCCAAAGTTTGGGGTAATTACCGTCCGTTGTCGAATTTCGAGCCTTCGGGTGGTCGGAATCGTGTGTCCTACTAGCTCTTAGATTCGTCTTTGTGAGTACTTCGTAACCGTATCTTCGGTTCGTATTCAGGTTCGGGTTTCGGTGTCGTTTTGTTGAATTCAGGATTACTAAACGACTTTTCTAAGTATGAGTTCGTCTTTGTTAGATCACCATTAATTTTTGGTAACTCCAAAAATTATAAATCTTTTCAATATTATAGAACATCGAGTTAGCTTTCCAATGGTTCAAACGGTGAGTCAATCGGAGTCCGGACGAGAGAGTTATGGTCGTTTCAGTTTTTGGCCGATCACTTCCAGGAGCCTTTCGGCCGATAGGGGGGGTCGATAGACTCTACTGCCGGCATTCCGTATGGGTATCGGTTGAGCCTATCGGCCGATAGGCCGGCCGATAGGTTCTGCTGTGTTTCACTATATTACACGGGATCTGAGGAAGATTTTTCATTTTCCTCTCCTCTCTTTTCTTCCTCTCGTCTTGGGCGATTCAGGAGCAACTTTTGGGCGATTTTAACATTTTCGGACTTGAAGAAATCATCCACTCCGAGTTTTGTTGTAGATTATCGATTTCTTCTTGAATCATTCATCCTAATCCAAGGTAATCTTCTAAGAACCCATTTTTGGGAGATTTGGGGGTTTTGGGTTTTTCTTCCGATTAGTTCCGTTTTGTTGGTGGATTCTTGATGAATACGATTAATATTGTTAGTATCTTTAGTTTCCTACGGATTCATGGATATTTTGTAGATTTTTACGGAATCGAGAGGGTTTGGTTGTGGTCCGCCCTCGTTGTTATTTTTGGTATGAATATACATGAATCGTAGGCGGGTTTTCGGGTGTATTCAATTTCCGTATTCGACTAGAGTTGGTTGTAATTATGTTCTTCGAATCGTTAGGTTTGGTTCCGTTGATTCCCAGTGTTCGTCGGTGATTATCCTTTCCGTTCGTTGCGTCATCAAAATATTCAAGGCAAGTATTTTTGGAAACTTTTAAGCTTAACATGAAATGGTGATGTATATTACTTGTTTGTAACTCACCTTGTGTTGGCCCGACGGGGTCAAGGAGGGAAATCTATGCTGCCGCCCTGGATTTCACGAGTTTCGTACCGCTAGCCAACTCGTTAGGGTCCTTGCAAGGCCTCGAGTGAGAATGTATGCTGCCGCCCTGTTCTCACGGCTTAGCGTGTGCGTGGTTTTGTTTTTCTGTAATTGTAGCCAACTCGTTAGGGTCCTTGTGAGGCCCCGAGTGAGAATGTATGCTGCCGCCCTGTTCTCAAGGCTAATTGTTTGACTGTTTATTTTCCGGAAAAAGACATGTCTTGTTTTGATTTTCGAAATGATATTGGTGCATGTACTATGAAATGTGTAAGCGATTGGTTTGCCTTGATTACTTGTACTAGCGTAATTGCTAACCCCTCTGGGGACCCGTTTTGGGGAAATTCTTGTTATGGATTTCAGGTTATGTTCAGTCAGACGAGCGGGCGGCCAGGATGGTACGAGGATGTCGGCAAGGTTGTTGACATGTGCAATTGAGTCTTGTTATTTCCTACTGTCTCTTTTGATGTGGATGTTTTCCAAATTGTAAACTTATAGATTGTACTCGCGAGTACTTAGGCTTTTCCTCTCAGATTGTGATTGGTCTTTGTTGGAGTTACTGTATTTGTCGGTTGATGTTTATTATGCCGGTTGTGCCGGACGTGTTGTTTTATGTTCTTGTTGTTAATAATTGTTTCCTTGCTAACCGAAATGGTTAGTCGAGTGGTGTTTTCTTGTGTTAGCCTGGTGGGTCCCATGTAGGGGTCCACGGCGCTGTAATACACCTCGAATATCTTGGGGGTGTTACAGAAAATGGTATCAGAGCTCTAGGTTTATGGATACCTAGGCTTGTTGGTTATTTGGGTCTAGTTGTGTTTTGTTTTGCACATTGTCACACCACTGCCGGCATCTCAGTACATCCAGTGCTCGTAAGTTCTCCTTACTCGATTCTCTTATTTTCTCGTATTGAAATTCCACTTCTTGAACTGTGATTGCCTCTCTCGTACTTATCGTCGAGTTGTTTCTCGATCCATCCGGTTTGTGTACTTTTGATTCTAGTATTGCGCCGTCCTTTGTCTCTCTGGAGTATGTGCGCCGTTCTGGGCTTGACCGTTTGTCGTTTTGCGAGCTTTCCATCGCTAAACTTCCTAGCGTTGGTGGGATCGTTGGTGATCGAAAGATCCGAGTTTTGCTCCGTGGTATATTGTGAGAGGGCTTGACTCTCTAGTCTTTTGCTGTGTGATGGAATCTGTGTTTGGTAATTGCGATATACTAAATGTATGTTGAGCCGAATGTACCGATGAGTTGAGAAACTCACGTAGCTGGTTTCGACATATGTCCAAATCGGTGATCTTTGGTTACGCTGTTAAACTTGGAGAGATAGTTTGACATATGCTTGGAATTAGTATTTCCGAGTTGCGCTTTTGAGTGGTGATTTTTGAATGTCGTATATGAGTGTGTCCGGGAATTGTTGGTACTTGGCTAATTATTATTATTTACAACCAATGTGTTTCTATTAATAATAATACATGCGGCGTGCATGCTTGAAAATTTCCTAGACTTGATCGTATTGTGGGTTTTTGAAAGTGACATGAATTTGGGCGAGCCAGCCTTGTATTTTCAAATAAAACCTTGTGTCGTATTTAAAGGTCATGTTTAAAAGTGTTTTAGGACATTTTATAAAATGCTACCATTGTTAAGCCCTTGTCGTGTTTAAAAGGGTCTTGAAAACGATTTTTAACTTACCGGTTTTATTTTCGAATGACTAGAGTATACGATTTTAAAAATCAGATTAGCGTGGGGAAACCTAGGCTGTCGAATCATGTTGTGTTTGTCGAGTTTTGTCTTAACGGATTTTGTCTGACTTAGTCGCATCGCGACGCGTCGTTTGAGATCATTGGTCGTGATTAGTATCGAGGGGTGGTCGTCACTTACGTGCGATCTATGGATGTTAAACTCCCTTCCTTGTGTTGTGCCTCGTGTGACACGAGTTATTTGTATGATTAGTCGTTAAATGATGGAATCCTTCTGTGGATTTTGATTTCACGATATGTGTTTATTAGACTCTCGTATTTGGTTTATACGCGGAGTGTAAATCCTTTGTTGATGTATTTTCGCACCGTATTTTATCCATTGCGTGAGTTCTTTCAAACGGCTTTCGGTATTTTGCAAACTGAGTTTTATTTCGTAAAACCGATTCCTTGAATCAAGTTTTGGCATTTTGGCCTTGAATATTTCATGATGGTTTGACAAATGATTTTTGTGAGTTTTGGAAAATATTACCGTCATTGGTCTTTTTAGCATTTTTGAAATGACGTGGGAAATTGTGCTTAGCACAGTAAACCTGTGTGAGAAAGGTTTACGGCATGTAATCTTTACGATATGTTCGTTGTTGTCTCGTTGGTCATTAGCGCACGCTACGCTGCGGCTAGCGCGCGCAAGAGTGCGTTGGTAGCACGCTAAGGAGGATAGCGCACGCTACACAGTAGTTCAGGCGATCCATGAGCTCTTGGGTGGTCTGAAGTTCTCGTTAGCGCACGCTAACACTTGGGGTTAGCGCACGCTAACAGTGTATTTTTTTGGTCGGGAGTTTTGTTTGGTGCCATGATTAGCGCACGCTAATTGTGTCCAGTATAAATACCGGACACCAGTCTAGAAGTTGCATTTTTCTTCATTTTTCTTCTTCCTCCATGAGATTGAGACGTAGCGACTAGGTTTCGCATTGGGGCTGATTTTTTTTTCCATCCAAAGGTGTTTTGGAGTATCCTAGATGATTTTTAACATCATCTAATCCATTGTTCTTCGCCGAATCCAGGCAATTTTTCTTGAATCCCTAGAGTTGACTTTTTGGAGTTTTGTTCTTGATGTCGTTTTCCATCCGGTTTTGATAAACCCATCGTTGTTTTAACGATGTTGTTAAGCATATCCTAGGGATTGTATATCACTGTCTTGATTGTGAACGATTTAATGAGTGTGCTATGATGTGTTTAAGTGAATATTGATACGTGCGAATTTTGGGCATTTTGGCCTATTGTACTTCTGAAAAACCTTGAGTATCTTAGAAAATAAACCTCGAGACGTACTTTTAAAATGAATTATTTTCTCACAGTGCTCTCAAGATGCCTACTAGTGCCACGCTATGTTTCAAAATTATCCTACTTTGAGGATCAAAATATTTTGAGATATTTCTAATGATTTAGAAACGCATTCGCTTAGACCCGAAGGTCGAAAATAGCTGAAAAGTTTTAATTTAACGAAAGGTGTCTTCGTTTCTTTTTTTTTCAAACGCGAGATGATTTTTTTTTTTTTTAGTCTCGATGACGATGTTTGTACTATTTTTTTGATATATGATACTCAAGATCAACTGGTGCTTGCAAGTTATTTTCAAAAGATGGTTTTCGTTTTCAAAACCTATCATTCCTATTTGTGGTCCGGGAATATATGTGTGATGTCCGTGCTCTCGTTAGGGTATTAACCCCGATTGTTGTTGAATTGGTGGTGTGAGCGTTGAGTCGTTCGCCACACAGTTGTCGTGGTAGCCTCTGCGAGGGGTGTGAGATTGGTATTGGATGTTGTCGCCTCGTAGCGGTTTATGCGTTATCGCATATATGCGAGCTGTTAGAGATCGGGTTGGTATGATTGTGTGCATCGGTGATTGTTCCACATTGTGTCGGTTGCTTGTTGTATTGTTACCTTGGTTCCGTTGTGGTGAGTTTCGGGCGAGGTCAAAGGTAATAGCCGTACTATTTTGACTTCTATATTTTCTCTTTCTCCGAGTCTATCGATTCGCTCGTGTTCGTTGATCCGTCTCGAACTTGTTTTGTATTTCGGGTTCATCATTCGAGCAGTGTGATCTTGTTTTGGGTCGATCTGGTTATCATTGTGACTTTTCAATCGCTATTCCCTTTCTGTGGATATTGTGGGAATGCACGTCTTCTTTATTCTCACCAGTCATCACGGGAGTTGTGGTTTGAATTTTATTATCCTACGTGTTTGGACATGATTGTTCGATTTTGTTGTCTCAATCGTTTGTTTGTTCGGTTTTTATTCTCGTTTCGTGATTGTTGAGCGTTCAGGCTCCTTCGTAATTTCCTTAAGTTTGGGAAATTAGTCTCGTTTTCGATCTTCCAACCCTTGGGCGGTGGAATTCCGTATTTATTCAGCGTTTGGCTCGCATTTGATTGGTGAACCGTTGAGTTGGTCAATCATATTGATTTTCGTTCGTTGAGTTTTGTGATTGTTCGGATAATCGACTCGATTGTATTGTCTATTTGATGACGCTTGTCACTCGTTGATTTTATTATGTCTCTCTGGTGACGTTGCGTTAGTCGCCCTAGAGCGTATTTTCTCGCCGTATGTCTCTTTGCGTTCCTTGCGGTGTTTTGCCGTCGGGCGCGAGTCTTGGTTTGTGTATCTCGTCGAGTTTTCTGGCAAGGGATATTGCTTCTCCTACTTATTTTAAGTTTGGACGAAACTTCTTTTAAGGAGGGTAGAATGTAATATCGCAATTTTCGATTTTTGGTGAATTTCTTTTTCGGCGGAGTCCGTTTTGGACGGCTCGCTCATGACCGCTTCGTCATTCCGAGAATGATTAATTCTGCACTTTTTGTCATCCGAGTTCGTTTCGGTGTTGTTTTGTTGAGTTCTCGTGCTTTTTAGCGACTTTTCCGCGCTTGAGTTCGGTTCTTGCGAATCTCGTTCAAAGCTGTCGTTTGGGGTTTTTCGTAAGTTCATTTAACGTTGTTATACGTGTTGTGAGCTTCGGTTTGATTATTCGTTGTCGTATGGTGATTTTCGGGCATTTGGGCCATTTTCGTAATTTCCCAAAGTTTGGGGTAATTACCGTCCGTTGTCGAATTTCGAGCCTTCGGGTGGTCGGAATCGTGTGTCCTACTAGCTCTTAGATTCGTCTTTGTGAGTACTTCGTAACCGTATCTTCGGTTCGTATTCGTGTTCGGGTTTCGGTGTCGTTTTGTTGAATTCGGGATTACTAAACGACTTTTCTAAGTATGAGTTCGTCTTTGTTAGATCACCATTAATTTTTGGTAACTCCAAAAATTATAAATCTTGCAATATTATAGAACATCGAGTTAGCTTTCCAATGGTTCAAACGGTGAGTCAATCGGAGTCCGGACGAGAGAGTTATGGTCGTTTGATTTGGCCGATCACTTCCAGAGCCTTTCGGCCGATAGGGGTCGATAGACTCTCTGCCGGCATTCCGTATGGGTATCGGTTGAGCCTATCGGCCGATAGGCGGCCGATAGGTTCTGCGTGTTTCACTATATTACGGGATCGAGGAAGATTTTTCATTTTCCTCTCCTCTCTTTTCTTCCTCTCGTCTTGGGCGATTCAGAGCAACTTTTGGGCGATTTTAACATTTTCGGACTTGAAGAAATCATCCACTCCGAGTTTTGTTGTAGATTATCGATTTCTTCTTGAATCATTCATCCTAATCCAAGGTAATCTTCTAAGAACCCATTTTTGGGAGATTTGGGGGTTTTGGGTTTTTCTTCCGATTAGTTCCGTTTTGTTGGTGGATTCTTGATGAATACGATTAATATTGTTAGTATCTTTAGTTTCCTACGGATTCATGGATATTTTGTAGATTTTTACGGAATCGAGAGGGTTTGGTTGTGGTCCGCCCTCGTTGTTATTTTTGGTATGAATATACATGAATCGTAGGCGGGTTTTCTGGTGTATTCCATTTCCGTATTCGACTAGAGTTGGTTGTAATTATGTTCTTCGAATCGTTAGGTTTGGTTCCGTTGATTCCTAGTGTTCGTCGGTGATTATCCTTTCCGTTCGTTGCGTCATCAAAATATTCAAGGCAAGTATTTTTGGAAACTTTTAAGCTTAACATGAAATGGTGATGTATATTACTTGTTTGTAACTCACCTTGTGTTGGCTGACGGGGTCAAGGAGGAAATCTATCTTTGCCACTGGATTTCACGAGTTTCGTACCGCTAGCCAACTCGTTAGGGTCCTTGCAAGGCCTCGAGTGAGAATGTATGCTGCCGCCCTGTTCTCACGGCTTAGCGTGTGCGTGGTTTTGTTTTTCTGTAATTGTAGCCAACTCGTTAGGGTCCCTGTGAGGCCCCGAGTGAGAATGTATCTTTGCCGCCCTGTTCTCAAGGCTAATTGTTTATTTGCTTATTTTAGGAAAAAGACATGTCTTGTTTTGATTTTCGAAATGATATTGGTGCATGTACTATGAAATGTGTAAGCGATTGGTTTGCCTTGATTACTTGTACTAGCGTAATTGCTAACCCCTCTGGGGACCCGTTTTGGGGAAATTCTTGTTATGGATTTCAGGTTATGTTCAGTCAGACGAGCGGGCGCTGGGATGGTACGAGGATGTCGGCCAAGGTTGTTGACATGTGCAATTGAGTCTTGTTATTTCCTACTGTCTCTTTTGATGTGGATGTTTTCCAAATTGTAAACTTATAGATTGTACTCGCGAGTACTTAGGCTTTTCCTCTCAGATTGTGATTGGTCTTTGTTGGAGTTACTGTATTTGTCGGTTGATGTTTATTATGCCGGTTGTGCCGGACGTGTTGTTTTATGTTCTTGTTGTTAATAATTGTTTCCTTGCTAACCGAAATGGTTAGTCGAGTGGTGTTTTCTTGTGTTAGCCTGGTGGGTCCCATGTAGGGGTCCACGCGTGGCTATGTACACCTCGAATATCTTGGGGTGTTACAACTCGGCGGTCTTGGGCCTGATCGCCGGCCATGACACGGATGGGGCCAACTCCGACGGCCCGAACGACCCCGAAACCCGAACCTGATTACGAATCAAAGATACGGTTACGAAGTACTCACAAAGACGAATTCGAGCACTAAGAGAACACACGATTCCGACCACCTGAAGGCTCGAAATTCGACAACGGAAAGTAATTACCCCAAACTTTGGGAAATTACGAAAATGGCCCAAAACATCGGAAATACACGATACATGATCGAAACACCAAGCCGAAGCTTTCAAAATGAATAATAACATTAAATGAACTTACGAGAAAGTCGAAACAACAGTTTCGAACGAGATTCGCAAGAATCAAACTCAAGTGCGGAAAAGTCGCTAAAAAGCACGGAACTCAACAAAACGACACCGAAATGAACTCGGATGTCAAAAAGTGTAGAATTAATCATTCCTAGAATGACGAAAAGGTCATGAGCGAGTCGTCAAAACGTACTTCCGCAAAAAAAAAGAAATTACCGGAAATCAAAATTACGGGTATTACAGTTCTGTGAGATGTGTGTTTGTGGGATACCCGGAAGGGGTAAAAGGCTATAGGGTTTGGCTAAAGGTCCAAACCGGTTTCAAAACTATTATTAGTCGAGATATTGTTTTCAACGAAAATGAATTTCCTTGCTTTTTACCTGATCCGGAAAACCTCCCTGCTCCAAATGAGGTGAAGCTGCACATTTCTTTAGATAAAAAACGGATAATGTGCAAACAGAAACTAATCTTGATGATCATGATAATGCTGATGTGCATGATGAAACAGAAGAAGTATCTGAAGAGAATTTGCATGATTATCAACTCGCTCGAGATAGGCCTAGGAGAGAAATTAGAAGGCCTTCTCACTTAAATGATTATCATATGGCATCGTATGCATTCAATATGTTTGAATCCATTGATAATTATGAACCTAAAACATATGATGAATCTTTAAAATCTGAACACTCAGAACAGTAGCTTAATGCAATGAATGAAGAAATGACTTCATTGCACTCAAATGAAACTTGGGCTCTTGTGCCCCGACCGGCCAACTGTTCGGTGGTTGACTGTAAATGGCTTTTCAAAGGCAAGGAAGAAAATGAGTCGGTCAGATTCAAAGCTAGACTAGTTTCTAAGGGTTTCACCGAGAAAGAAGGTATTGACTACACTGAAATATTTGCCCCTGTGGTTAAGTTCACTATTGTGCGTATCATGCTTGCTCTCAATTTGATTGGGAATTAAAACAATTAGATGTCAAAACTGCCTTTTTACATGGTGAACTTGAAGAAAAGCTTTATATGAGTCAACCTAAAGGCTTTATTGATCTTAAGTGCCCTAATCATGTTTGCTTGCTTAAAAAAATCAATCTATGGTTTAAAACAATCACCTAGGCAATGGAATAAAAAGTTTGATGAATACATGCTCTCTCTTAATTTTTTAAGAAGTAATTATGATCATTGCTTGTATTACAAAACTGATTCCAAAAATCCTGTTTTCTTAATCATATATGTTGATGATATGCTCTTAGTGAGCCCTTGTGTGAAAATCGTAGATCATGTCATTAAATGCTTAAGTGCGAAGTTTGACATGAAACACCTTGGTGATGCTAAGCGCATTCTTGGGATGAATATCTTTCGTGATAGGAAAAACTCCACCATTGTTTTAAACCAAGACTCCTACGTGCAGAAAATTTTATCTAAATTTTCTATGAGTCAGTCTAAATCAACCAATGTATCTCTTGCTGGTCATTTCCTGTTAAGTAAAGATCAATCCCCGAAAACTGAGGATGATATCAATTATATGAAAAATGTACCTTACTCAAATGCCATTGGCTCGGTCATGTATCTAATGGTCAGCACAAGACCCGACATAGCTTATGCTTACACAATAGAGGCCTCGGATGGGACCAGTGGTTTAGCCCCGGTCCTTGTAATATCCGGGAATTTTTAACTCGAATTTTGGCGATATAATTTTTTTTTTCTATCTTATTTATTAGCTGATTATTTATAAGTCGAGCGGACTCTGAGATGTTAGACTAAAATATTGGTGAGTTATTGGTTTTATCGGACGCAGTATGAATTAATCGGATAATCGAACCAGGAGACGGGATAATGTATCTCAGATTGATTCGTTTTTACTCGATTAATTTATAATCGAACCTTGTTGGGCCGGATAAGTCCAATTATATATATATAGTATATTATATATATATATATATAGTATAGGCATGTGATGTGATTCTTGAGAAATCTCCTCACGATTTTTTCCTCACCCTCTCTCTTCCTTTCACTTTTTTTTTTCTTTTCTTTTTTTCTTCTTTCTTTCTTTTCTCCTTTCTCCCACCTGCTCCCTCTCTCTCCTCTCGTATCTCTCTCTCCCTTCCAGGTCCTCCCTTTTTCTCTCACCAACACCACCCATCTCCTTCTTCTTCATTGGTGATCGGCGGTGGCGAGCTCAAGGTCAGGGTTTTTTGCGGTTGGGCTAAGCTGGGTCGGAGGATCTGAGTTCTATCGGGGGCGAGTTGTGGAGGTCAACGGTGGAGGGATGGAGTCTCCGACAACAACTGAAGCTCGACGGCGGCATTGTGTTCGTGTCTGGAAAAGCGACGGCCTAGTCGGAACTTTCGGACAGGACGACGTGAAAATCCAGTCGAGCTATTCGGGTCTTTTTCCGGCGAGCTGGAGCTCGAGGAACCGACAGTTATGGAGTTCCGATCAGTGGCTCACGGAAGAAGGTATGGTTCCGGATCCGGACGGTTTTTGGAAGTCTAACGATGGTGACCCTATTGTGTTTTCGACGTTGACTTAGACGTCTGATCACTGTCGGGGCCGAGTTAGAGTTCGACGAGATTTGACGGGCTAGAGTTAGTTTAGGTCCGGTCATGGCCGGAACTGAGCTGGAGCTGGACAAATTCCAGCGGGTTGGATTGTCATTGATCCGGGTTCCGGTGATGTAAGAAGAAGACGACGGGGTTGGGATTGTGGCCGGATTCCGGCGTGGGTGTGGATATTGTGAGTGAGTTGTGTATGTAATATATGTATAAGTGTGGACTGTGTGTGTAGTATATATATATATATATATATATATATATATATATATATATATAAGTGTGTGCTATGTGTGTGTAGTACGTGTGTGTGCAGTGGGTCTGATATATATATATATATATTTGTGTGTTGGGTGTGTACTGTATGTGATATATATATATATGTATATATATGTATGTTAAGGTGTGTAGGGGAAGATGGAGACGAGGACGAAAGTTGTATAAATTAGCCTACAAAGGGATTCATATATTGGACTTATGGGATGAACCCGAGTTTGGAGATGTATATGGGACAATCGTTCAGGAATTTGAATTATGATTCCCATCATTAATTAAATCGAGATATGGATCCGGGTGGAATATCGTTGGTCGTTTGATCGGATCAATAATTTAAAGGAGCTCAATTGAGGTAATATATTAGCCGACTAATTACCTTATAATTATAAGATATTAATTTGGACCTTATATTAAATTGTTTATTATGTATTTATAATAAGGGTTGGGATTTCTATGGATCGACCGGGTGAGCCGTGGTCGTCGGAGCTTTCAGAATCAATTATCGAGGCAAGTATTTTCTTATACGATTTGTGTCTTGCAAATAGAGTTTACATGTGGGATTTACGATGGTTGGTTTACCCTCGTGAAATGATTCGTGTGAGTTGATTTTGATTTTATTATTTTGAACGTTGAAGACTTTAACGATACCTCTGCTTGTTGTGTTGCGATTGATTTTTCATGATGGAAATATTGTGAAGAGTTTGATAATGGTGTCGGGTAGGTGGCCATCTCTAGTAAGTATTCTCACACGCTTTTAGTGTAACTATCGCAAGTGCACGATATCGTATCAAGTAGTAAAGTGGACTTTTTGAGTCCAGTTTATCGATCCCACAAGGAAGTTTTGTTATAATTTGAATTATACACTATTAGTCTATTTTTATAGATACTTAAGATGAGTGAAACACACAATTAAAAAGTTTGGTTTAATAATTGCAAAGAAATTGCAATAATAGTTCTAATATTATAAGGAAATAAAAAGATAGCAATAATAATAGATTGATTATTGATAAAATGAAATAGTTGAGATTACAAACTTAGTTCGTCATTAGTTATAAAAGATGTATTGGAGATCATAAGATGAATTTACTTATTATGTTGTGTAGATTCGATTTTCCTTAAAAAGACGGTTTCTCTTTCGAACTATAAAACGCCCCTTACATATTGAATCAATCCACTATATTTCTATGTTGATTGGCTTCAATACATAGCATTAGGATTTATGAAAATAACTCAAAGAATCATCTAAGGACTAGGGGTATATTTCTATCCCCTAGAACAACTTAGAGTGAAGATCATTTGATCTAATCAAATATATTTTCTTTCGAAATATATGAAGACCATTAATATCGTCATTTATTGGCCAAATAAATAAAGATTGTTCAAACAATGAAAATCACACACAATAATAAGTAATTCATAATAGATCTTTATACAAACATAAATAACATGACTAACCTTGTTTATAATCCCAACTAAAGATTACTTAGCCCATGAAGGGTTTATTACACATATTACAAGCTTGTGTGGTCATTATTAGTTGAATCAAGAGAAAGAATTGATCCTAACTCCCTTAATAGATAAAGGAGATAGAAACAATAAACTCTCTGAACAACATATGTTATACCACACTTACAAAGATCACTCAAGAACACAAGTGTGTTCTTCACACAAAAAGAAAAGTTTACAAAAAATGGAAAATTATAAGATGAATGATGAATGATGAAGGATCTAAGGGGTCTATTTATACACCTAAAGTCATCTAATAGCTCCAAAACTCCAGCATTATTACATTAGATCGGATCAATGCCAGCCATCCCCTCAATAATACACAAAAAGTATAAAAAATTAGACAAATCATAGTAATCTGTCAAGAGTTATGGCCGTAACATTCAGGAGTTACGACCGTAACTAGGGTGACTTACGGCCGTAACCCCTGAATGTTACGGCCGTAACTCGGCTTCGTAAATTTGCTCATTTGAAGCTTGGATAGTTACGTTTTCGGCCCAGAATTTCTCAGACTTTGCGTTTTTGCCCGCATCTTCTTCTGATGATAACTTTTGATATATAACTCGATTTTGAATCGGAAAAGACCGAATTCGTCTCGGAAAGCCCTACAACATGAATATATCAAAATTTAATAAAGTGAATATTTATTAAACATGTTGTTTCTTGAGTAATTCAGTTATTTAATCCGATCATCATCCGATAAAAATAAAATTATTAAAACTAATAAATTAAAAGCAAAAAACGAGTAGACTAGCTCAATTATGGGTGAATTTTATCGATACAAACCATGGATAAGTGTACAAACTGACACTTATCACACCCCCAAACTTGAATTCT
The DNA here is from genome assembly GCA_033398695.1 of Orobanche coerulescens. Lineage (NCBI taxonomy): Eukaryota > Viridiplantae > Streptophyta > Magnoliopsida > Lamiales > Orobanchaceae > Orobanche > Orobanche coerulescens. The sequence continues at coordinate 63,086,434 of CM065802.1, forward strand.
TGCTAGTCCCGAGCAAGACTCTTTATTATTCACACTCCAAAAATAAAAATAAAAATCACTAAAATAAGAAAATTAATACACACATAAATTAAAATATAAAAGAGAAAAGGAGATCAAAATGCCATTAATAAACAACAACCAGCTTTATACAGTAGATAGAAATGAATCAAGATTCAAAATAAATCTACTAATGTTTTTGAAGTTCAAACACGGTTTTTATTTTGTAATTCCAAAATGTAAGGTTTCCCCCCCCCCAAAGGTTGATTATTTCTTTCCCACTCGTGATACACACGACTCCCTTTAATGGTTGCTCTCGATCACTCGTTTATTTTTGACTCAATATGAAGAAGAATTTCATTGGCGGCATCAAATATTGAGATTTTCACACAATTGAGTGTATTGAAATTCACCGCTAATTAATTCAAATCTGCTCATAAACTACATCCCTTTTAGTGATAGCTTTCACACCGTTATTTGCTAACGTGTAGCTCTTTTCACTAACACAATTTCTATCTCATTATTTTTCTTTTCGTAAAAGGTGATAGCTTTCACACCGTTATTTGCTAACGTGTAGCTCTTTTCACCAATTTTTTACGAGACAGCGACTACGCACCAACAATGGTTAGTCCTTTATTTTTCGCAAAATTTAAGACTTCCAAAATTAGGCAGCTGTTGCTGCTCAACACTTCTCCTTTTCGTTATTTATTTTTTTAGGTGATAGCTTTCACACCGTTATTTGCTAACGTGTAGCTCTTTTCACCAATGACTCCTTTTTTTTTTTTTTGAGAATAGAATTTTTGCATAAATTCATTTTTTAGTTAAGCATGAAAAATCAAAAACTCCACAAATTAAGTAAATTTCAGTTTTATTTTTCATCAACCAATTGATTCTTCTTTTCTCAAGGTAACGAATGACTCGATTTTATATGATAATTACAAGGCTTGGAAAGAGAGATTAAGGCTCAAAATTTTTTGGAATTTACAATTTTTTTACCGGTTAAAATAATTTTAGAAGCTTGTATATAGCTAATTTATTGGTGTTATGGCCAGATCTAGAAATCTCAAAAATCAAAATACTATAAATAAATATATATATATATATATAATAAAAAAAATTAAGGCAAATAACCAAATCAATCAAAACACACCAAAATAATTAAACAAACCACCCCCAAACTTGAAAATAAAACTGTCTCGCTTTAAAAATAAAAACATAAAAATCAATGCGAAAAGCGAGAATACTCCTGTTAAGAAAGTTGATGTCCGAGCTAACGCCTTTTAGAATGCAAGAGAATAAATATACGAGGCACACAACAAAAGAAAATAAAATATACTCGTAAGTATAACACAATTTTTAAGATGCGCATCAAGAAAGTCCGAAGAGTCGCCTTACGCGCCATCAAAGTTTTTATAAAAGCAAAACACGAAATAAACATTACGGTAATGAAATAAAAATACATAAATCGCGAATAGATGCGCATCAAGAGATCAAGAAGAAACTCCTTAAGCTGCCATCATTTAGCACGATTATTACACACGTAAAGTAAAAATACAAGAGGTCCGACATGGGTTATCAAAGGGAGAGGAATGAATCCACTTTTCATTTTCTCACGGTAAAATCTTCTACCAGCAATTTTAGCTAGAGTGGATCTGGTTGAGGAACAAATTCATTGAGTTTTTGATTAGTTCTTCTCGAGTTGTTGCAATGACTATGATTCGTTTTGCACGCTCGGAAATAAAGCCCTTTTCAGCAGAGTAGTCGATGAAAGACAGTAAACCATCAAAGAAACCATTGACATTAAGCACACCTATTGGTTTTTGATGAACATTTAGCTGGGCTCTGGTAACCACATGAAAAAGTTCCTCAAGGGTGCCAAAACCACCGGGAAGGGCGATAAAGGCGCCAGAATTATTTGTCATGTGAGTTATGCGATCTTGCATATTCACAGATCTAAACTCATCTCCAATAGTTGACCCGGTGATTTTACTTTCAGCCAGAGGTTTTGGGATTATTCCCAACACTCTTACTCCTTCCATATAGGCAGAAGCAGCAGCTCGTCCCATTAATCCTAGACTTCCTCCTCCGTAAACTACATGAATGCATTTTTCTCCTAAGGTACGACCCAAGTTGTGGGCTGCTTCAGTAAAGCATGCCTCTTTTCCAGAATTAGCTCCACCAAAAATGCATACTGTGTTAATTTTTTTTGTTGAAGATGATGACTCCATTTTTGAAAAGAAAAATTTTTTTTTAGAGAGAAACAGAGAAAAGTGCAAGTTTGAGGGATGAATGAAGGAAACCAGTAGAAAGTTTATTTATAAAAGAAAAAGAAGGTAAAAATTGTTTAACAAGTTTGTGATTGCGTTTGATTGTGCTTCAACTACTCAATAGAATAATGAAAGCTTTTATCGCGTATCACATTTTTTTTATTCAGAAAATCTCACCACACGACAAAAATGAAAGATACTTACGCGTATGTACAGTAGTTGTGATTGTGGCTCACATCTTCCTCTGATTTTACGTTCAGAAACGGCCTAAACGCCTTCTATGAGTCGGGGAGAAGCTTCCCATCCAATTTTCTTACAAATTGGCAAACAGGGTCTTTTAACGTCAGATTCCCAAGACGTTGTTCATATTCTGGTTTGAATTTATTCCACAAACATTGAATTCTGTAATACACAAGTCCACTAGGATGCGTGTCAAGAGAAATTTCGATATTATCTAAATTCTCCTTATTCAGACCATCATTAATGAACTGAATTTTATCTTCTCTGTTTGTAGATGGAATTCCTAAAGATCGACATTTTACATTACAGTTCCATCTAGCACATTTATAGCAAACAGCTAGCATCTTTGCTCGTAGTTTCATTTCAAATGAACTTTTTCAAAGACCATTTAAAAATCTAGTCGGTGTTTCTGTGAATTCACATTGTATTCTTACTTTGGCTTCGATAATGAATCTTATGTCAAAAGGTATGCTTTTATTTGTAAGCAACCTCATCCTTTCAAGCCTTGTCTTGTAAATTTTTAAAATTGCATTTTTGCTTAGAAAGGGAAATCTTTTTTCGATTTTATACAATGTTTCTTCCATAATAAAAAAAATAAAAATAAAATGACAATGAAAATAATTGAAGAAAATATCTACAAATATCAGTTGTTGTGGGAAACTGAAAAATCCGACTTTAATAGTCACGGAGTACCGTTATCCGCCACTTGACCGTACAAACACAATTGAGTACTAAGTTACAACGTCGAGAAATTTGTACCTATAAAAATAGTTTACAATGTAAGATTTCAAATATAACTTATACTTCCCCGGCAACGGCGCCAAAAACTTGACACGCTTTTAGTGTAACTATCGCAAGTGCACGATATCGTATCAAGTAGTAAAGTGGACTTTTTGAGTCCGGTTTATCGATTCCACAAGGAAGTTTTGTTATAATTTTAATTATACACTATTAGTCTATTTTTATAGATACTTAAGATGAGTGAAACACACAATTAAAAAGTTTGGTTTAATAATTGCAAAGAAATTGCAATAATAGTTCTAATATTATAAGGAAATAAAAAGATAGCAATAATAATAGATTGATTATTGATAAAATGAAATAGTTGGGATTACAAACTTAGTTCGTCATTAGTTATAAAAGATGTACTGGAGATCATAAGATGAATTTACTTATTATGTTGTGTAGATTCGATTTTCCTTAAAAAGACGGTTTCTCTTTCGAACTATAAAACACCCCTTATATATTGAATCAATCCACTATATTTCTATGTTGATTGGCTTCAATACATAGCATTAGAATTTATGAAAATAACTCAAAGAATCATCTAAGGACTAGGGGTATATTTCTATCCCCTAGAACAACTTAGAGTGAAGATCATTTGATCTAATCAAACATATTTTCTTTCGAAACATATGAAGACCATTAATATCGTCATTTATTGGCCAAATAAATAAAGATTGTTCAAACAATGAAAATCACACACAATAATAAGTAATTCATAATAGATCTTTATACAAACATAAATAACATGACTAACCTTGTTTATAATCCCAACTAAAGATTACTTAGCCCATGAAGGGTTTATTACACATATTACAAGCTTGTGTGGTCATTATTAGTTGAATCAAGAGAAAGAATTGATCCTAACTCCCTTAATAGATAAAGGAGATAGAAACAATAAACTCTCTGAACAACATATGTTATACCACACTTACAAAGATCACTCAAGAACACAAGTGTGTTCTTCACACAAAAAGAAAAGTTTACAAAAAATGGAAAATTATAAGATGAATGATGAATGATGAAGGATCTAAGGGGTCTATTTATACACCTAAAGTCATATAATAGCTCCAAAACTCCAGAATTATTACATTAGATCGGATCAATGCCAGCCATCCCCTCAATAATACACAAAAGTATAAAAATTAGACAAATCATAGTAATCTGTCAAGAGTTACTGTAGTAACATTCAGAGTCACGGCCGTAACTAGGGTGACTTACGGCCGTAACCCCTGAATGTTACGGCCGTAACTCGCTTCGTAAATTTGCTCATTTGAAGCTTGGATAGTTACGTTTTGCCCATAATTTCTCGACTTTGCGTTTTGCCCTGCATCTTCTTCGGATGATAACTTTTGATATATAACTCGATTTTGAATCCGAAAGATCGCCGAATTCGTCTCTAAAGCCCTACAACATGAATATATCAAAATTCAATAAAGAGAATATTTATTAAATATGTTGTTTCTTGAGTAATTCAGTTATTTAATCCGATCATCATCCGATAAAAATAAAATTATTAAAACTAATAAATTAAAAGCAAAAAACGAGTAGACTAGCTCAATTATGGTAGAATTTTATCGATACAAACCATGGATAAGTGTACAAAACTGACACTTATCATATTCTTGATGAGTTTACATTCTTAGCATATTAGTATTGCATGAGTAACGCGTGTGTGTGTATGCTAACTACGGGTTAGATCCAATGGGGTCTCGGTAGGGGTCCACGGAGGGGTGGATCGACGAGCTTTTCTTTTAACCATTATGGGTTAGATCCGACGGGGTCTCGGCAGGGGTCCACGGAGGGGTGGATCGACGGTTAATTGTGGTGCATTTTTTAAATGTGATTTGATTATGGCATTTCCGGAAATGAGTGCTTTTGAACTATATTATCATGATTGCATGCATTGACTAAGTGTGTAAGAGGTAAGTTGCTCGTTTGTCTTACTTGGCTAGGATGGCACTAGAGTATTTGTCGTTTGTGTTTAAACCTTTGGTTGTGGGTTTTAATGTTGGAAAACGGACCTCGCTTTTGTTCTCGTTAACTGTGATTTGATGAGATTGAGATGATATCCCAATGGTTTTATAAAGGTCATTTTATGGAAAGTGATTTTGGGCCGAGACCCATTCATTTTGAAGTGGTTATTTCAACTAAGGACTTGAAGTCGAGCAGGGTTTCTACTTTTAAAATCCCCGAAATGAGATATTTATTTTCAAACACTTCATTGATTGTTTCATGATTTATAAAACCTCTCGGGAAGACTTTGGTGGTTAATTGTCGTACCCGATTTGTGATTTCTAATTGTTTGTTGCATTTCGTATGGTTATGTACTTGCACTAGCAAAATAGTGGAATTTTGATAACCCCCGATAAATTCGGGGGGTGGGGGGGTGGATGTCTGTTATGCGTTCAGGTTTTGGGGAGCATAACATAGGGTCGGCACAAAGGATGATGATGTTAGGAGTATGCCCTCGAATGCCACTCAGAGGATGTTGAGTGAGGGCATTGTACTTGTTATTATGTAAATCATCAATATAAGGCAATGGATGTTTCTTTATTTACTGGTAGTTACTGGCATTCCTAACTCGTAAATATACATAGAGAAACTAATCCGTGTATTTGAGAGCAAAACGTTCCACTCCTTATTGGATAAGGGGGTCGGCACTGGAAAGGATTATAGCTCAAATACTTAATCGTTCGCAAGTCAATGAAACTTGACTGGGCGTTAAGTTTATGTGAAGACTTGTATGACGTGTTCTTTGACAAGGAGAGTGTCTGTCGAACACTAATGGCTAGTGGGAGCACACGTTATAGGTATGCTAATTGGATTAGTATACTCGAACCGACTCACCCTCGATTCGTCACACGGATTTCACTCCAGGACAGTCAATAATGGAATCGAAAGGTTGTGATAGGTATTCGTGAACCTTCGACTTGAGGATTTAGTAGGGATGTGCTTGTGACGTCAAGATTTTCATTAGAGTAGTTCGACCCTATAAACCGGAAGGCGGGGGTCAACCTCGATGTGCATCTTGATGGTCAAGTAGCAGGTCCTACTGAATACCAAGATAGAATTCTTTCTCCTGTTAGTGAACAGGTTATATTGTAATATCCGCATTTTTTCTTTCCCTTGTAATTGTATTTCCGGTGGAATTCTCGATTTTAGTGACCCTCGAGTATCCTTCAGTGTAACTTTTCCGTTATCTTTTGATCTGATTCTCGTAATTGTTGTGCGGAACCGCCGTTTCGGGGTTGCCGTGGATTCATTCTATGCTATGATGCGTTTTGAGGTGTTCCGTTTGACGTTTCGTTCATATTCCGGTATTTTGGGTCGTTTATATTCTGTATCTAGCGCACGCTAAATTTCCTGTATAGCGCACGCTAGAAATCCATTAGTAGCGCACGCTACGTTTAATTCGTAGCGCACGCTAACGATTTAGCACTGGGAGTGGCAGTTTAACTCCCAGGCCTCTGGACTATCGGATTAGCGCACGCTATCTTGTCTAGCGCACGCTAATGCCGGGAGACTAGCGCACGTTAAGTTGTTCAGTAGCGCGCGCTAGTGTGACTGTCCAGTACTGGGCGGTTTACTACTGAACTCAATCAGATGCTAGTTAGCGCACGCTACGCTGGTATGGTAGCGCACGCTAACGGGTCAGGTGAGGTTTGGGCAGTTGGCTACTGGACTCGGCTGATGTTCAGGTAGCGCACGCTATTGGTCGATAGCGCGCGCTACCGAGAGGTTATTAGCGCACGCTACGCATGTATGGTAGCGCACGCTAACGGCCAAAAACCTGGCTTCTGGACTGGGACGCTAACAGGAGGGTTTGTAACCCTATCCCGTTAGCGCACGCTAACCTTGAGGTCTTAGCGTGCGCTAACACTCCCTGGCTATATAAACCAGGGAGTTGACCGAGATAATCACAGTTTTTCATTTCTCTCCTTCTTCCGGGGCCGAGCGACTCCAGAGGTGATTTGAGGCGATTTTCTTCTTCCAATCACTTCAGAGATTCTTGTGCTTGAGTTCTTGGTGTAAGACTAACATCATCCACTTGTGTTTCTCATCCTAAATCCAAGGTAATCTCTTAGAACCCTAGTTTTGGATAATTTGGGGGGTTTTGGGATTTTCTTCCGATCCGTTCCGTTTCGTTGATGGATTCATGATGAATATGATTAATCTTGTTGGTATTCTTGGTTTCCCTACGGATTCATGGTATATTTCGTGATTTTTACGGAATCGAGAGGGTTCGGTTGTGGTCCGCCCTCGTTGTTGTTTATATACGAATATACATGAATCGTAGGCGGGTTTTCGGGTGTATTCCATTTCCATAATCGTTTAGAAGTGGTTGTGATTGTGCTATTCAAATCGTTAGGTTCATTTTCGTCGGTTCCTCGCGGTCGTGCTTGATTCTCCGTTTCGTTCGTGTCATCATCTATTTAATCAAGGCAAGTATCCTTATGAACTACAATCTTGACATAGTAGTTTTGTATGAGAAATTGTGTGTGTGTGTGTGTATGCTCACTACGGGTTAGACTCGACGGGGTCTCGGTAGGGTTCCACGAAGCTGTGGGACCACGAGCTTGCTTTTAACCACGGGGTCTCGGCAGGGATCCACGAAGCTGTGGGTCCGCGGTTAATTGTGGTGCATTTTTACAAATGTGATTTGATTATGGCATTTCCGGAAATGAGTGTTTTGGAAACTATGATTTCTTGATGGCATGCATTACTATATGTGTAAGATGTAAAATGTTCATTTGGTTACTTGTACTAGCGTAATTGCTAACCCCTCTAGGGACCCGTTTTGGGGAAATTCGTTTTATGAATTTCAGGTCAGGTTCATCGAGACGAGCGGGCGCTGGACCAGTACACGGATGATGGTCGGGCGTGATGATGGTGCACGAGGGATGTTTTAGTGTCTTTTACCTTTTTGTCTTTTGTGGTTTTGAACTAATAGTTGTACTCGAGTACTTAAGGGGTTCTTGTTCGTTTGGATTGTATTGTTGCTTATTATGTTGTGTTGGATGATGATGTTATATTGACCGGTTGAACCGGGTGGATTGTTCTGTTTTGCGTCTTTATGACATGGTATTGTCCTGTCGTTTATGTGAGTCGATGAGTATGATGTCGTCACTGGTGGGTCCCATATAGGGATTCACTACTGTAATATACCTCGAATATCTTGAGGGTGTTACGAGAAAATGGTATCGGAGCACTAGGTTTATGGATACCTAGGCTTGTCGGTTTATTGGGTCTTGTGGTTTTTGTTATGCACATCATCGTCACGCTGCCATGATTCCGGTACTACCAGTGTCCGTAAGTTTTTCCTTCCTCTGTTCATTATTTCCTTGTATCGTACCTTTGATACTCGACTTGTGATTGTTCTTTTCTTGTGCTGATCCTCGTATGGCTTTTGCTACTTATTTAACTCCAGTATGGATGCTGGAAGAGGTCGTGGTCGCGGTCGTGGTCGTGGACGCGGCCGGGGACGTGGGGCAGCCGGTGGGGCGGCCACGTCACAGTCTTCGGGAGCCGGCAGTACCGGCGACCGTCATAGCCATGCTTCTTCTCAGGAGCGTGCCGATCTTGGTATTGCGGCCGTTATGCAACATATGGTGAATCAAATGGCGGCAATAGCTCAGGCGGTTCAGAACCCGGATCAGGCCCATGCTAATCGGGGCAGAGCGGACCGATGGCTCCAAGATGTCATCAAGATGCATCCTCCTCAGTTTTCGGGAGCTTCAGACCCGATTGGCTGGGAAGGGTGGATCAAGGAGATATCTAAGGTCTTCGTTGCCACTAACTGCCCCGAGGAACGTAGAGTCCCTATTGCTCAATACTTTCTCACGGGGGACGCTACGGATTGGTGGGAGGCCGTTGGGCCCAAAGACCATGCTGCTTCATGGGCTGAGTTTCAAGAGCTGATGGAGGCTGAATATTGCCCGTGGCGATCCGACATGTGCTCGGGTACATGCTTTTTATGATGCTCAACCACGGGATATCCCCGTAGCTCAAGCTATTGCTGATTTTAACAAAGAGTTGGGTTATGTGAAGACCCAAGTTGTCGAGGAGAGTGACAAGATTTTCCATTTCTCCAGACGGATGAAGTTGCCGATTCGGGACTATATGTCGGGGCTCGTATGCACTACATTGAAGGATTATCAGAGTAGGGCCCTTGCTTATGATATGTCTGTGACGGCGAGTGAGGCGGCCCGCGAGAGTAAGAAGCAGAAGTCCGCTGGGAACTTTTCGGCCACAAGAGTGGGGGTCACAGAGATCCCACCGCTAACTTCCACGGCGGTGGTCCAGCTCGTTCACTGGGGTCCTCGTGAAACTACCGGTGCTCCTTTTCGTGATGTGAAGTGTTTCAATTGTGGTCGTATGGGCCACATCGGTCGTGTTTGTCCGAACCCTTTGCCGACGTGTAATCGGGCAGGGCTGGCCGGGTCACAAAGCCGTCAGGCCGAGAGGAGAAAATCCTTGGTGCCCGGCTTCAATCCCAGCGCCTAGGGAACCAAGTGTGAATCGGGGATCGTTTGCTCCTCAATCTCCGCCGAGTGCTAGTCGGGAGAGGTCGGGGTCAGCCCTCAAGAGGGGAGCTTCTAGTGTTGGCTCCGCCCACCCGCGTGTCTATGAGATGCGGAGAGCCGATGATCCGGCGGCTACCGTAGCGGCAGTACCGTTTATATTCTTTCTCATCCCGTCGGTGTGCTTTTCGATTCGTGCTACGCATTCGTTCATATCTCTGGATTGAGTGCGCCGTTTGATTCTAGACCGTTTGATGCCTTGTGAGCCCTTCATCGTTAAGCTTCCTAGCGGTGATAGGATCGTTGGTGATCGGGAGGTTCGAGACTGCTCTGTTTATTTGTGAGAGGGCTTGGCCCTCTAATCTTATTGTTGTGGGTATTGAGGGTGAGGACTTAATTCTCGGGGATGATTGGCTCGAGCGGCATGGTGCAATCATGAACTACCGCACGAGAATCATCACCATGTTGGCCGATGATGGCACCGAGCACTCTTTCGCCGGGCGAAAGAGGGGGAACCAGAAACTCGTTATTAACGCCTTGAAGGCGATGAAACTCCTGCGAAAGGGATGTATTGGTTATTGGTGCTATGCCTTGAAGGCGGAAAGTGGTGGAGTCGAGCTTTCGTCGATTCCAATCGTTAATGAATTTCCTGATGTTTTTCCTGACGAGTTACCGGGATTGCCACCGGATCAAGAGGTCGAGTTCACTATAGAGTTAGAGCCGGGTGCGGCTCCTATTTCGAAGGCACCCTATCGCATGGCACCTTCAGAGATGTCCGAGTTGAAGAAGCAGTTGAGTGAGCTTCTTGAGTCGGGGTATGTTCGACCGAGTGCCTCGCCTTGGGGCGCACCGGTCCTGTTTGTGCGAAAGAAGGATGGTTCGCTACGTTTGTGTATCGACTATCGCGAACTAAACAAGGTGACCATCAAGAACAAGTATCCTTTGCCGAGAATTGATGACTTGTTCGATCGGGCGTGGAGCCGCGGTATTCTCGAAAATTGATTTGAAATCGGGTACTATCACCTCGGTGAGAGAGTCTGATGTGCCGAAAACAGCCTTTCGGACGAGGTACGGACATTATGAGTTCGTAGTCATGCCTTTCGGGTTAACTAATGCGCCGACGGTGTTCATGCAATTGATGAACAAAGTTTTTATCGAGTATTTGGATAAGTGTGTCGTCTTTATCGATTTATATTCTTATTTATTCGAGGAACGAGGAAGAGCATGTCCATCATTTGCGGATAGTATTAGACATTTTAAGGACCGAGCAACTCTATGCAAAGTTCTCGAAATGTGAATTCTGGCTGAAGGAAGTGATGTTTTTAGGTCACGTGATTTCAGCCGAGGGGGTTCGTGTGGATCCGCAGAAGATTGAGGCCGTATTGGATTGGGCACCGCCCAAGAATGTGAAGGAGCTCCGTAGTTTCTTGGGTTTGGTGGCTACTACCGTAGGTTCGTAGAGGGTTTCTCGAATCGCCCGGCCACTTACGCAGCTTGCTCCGTAATCCGAGAAGTTAAATGCGGAATGATGAGAGGCGATCGAGTTTTGAGGAATCAAGAAGCGTTTGACTTCAGCCCCGATTTTGGCGTTGCCATGTGGCAACGAGGGTTTTGCCGTTTATAGCGATGCTTCGTCGTGGTCTTGGGTGTGTATTAATGCAGCACGGCAAGACCATTGCCTATGCGTCGAGACAGTTGAGGCCGTATGAGCTGAACTACCCTACTCATGATTTGGAGTTAGCGGCAGTCGTTTTTGCGCTCAAGATTTGGCGTCACTATCTTTTCGGCTCCACATGTCAGATTTTTACCGATCATAAAAGTCTGAAATACATATTTACTCAGCGAGAGTTAAATATGAGGCAGAGGAGGTGGTTAGAGTTGATTAAGGATTATGACCTCGAAATCCTTTATCATCCGGGCAAGGCGAACGTCGTGGCCGACGCCTTGAGTCGGAAACCAGTTGCATTGCGAACGCTTGAGATCCTTACATCTCAGTCTGAGCTTCGGAGGGCCTTGATCGAGTTAGATGTTGAGGTCTCGTTGCCGGGAGCTGTCGGGCAACTTTGTGCTTTAGAGATTTCGTCATCCTTGATCGACGAAATTAAGCTGAAGCAATCAGAGGATCCGATGATTACTCAAATCCGAGAGAATGTTCTTAAGGGAAAGTCTCCTGGGTTTGTGATTCACGAGGATGGTATTTTGAAATTTCAGATTCGGCTTTGTGTGCCGAACGACTCAGAGTTGAGACAGAATATTTTACGGGAGGCCCACGCTACACCTTATTCCGTTCATCCTGGTTCGAGTAAGATGTACAAGGACCTGAGAAGAAATTTCTGGTGGAATGATATGAAGGATGAGGTCGCACAGTTTGTAGCGAGATGTTTGACTTGTCAGCAGGTCAAAATCGAGCATCGGCCATTTGGATTATTGCGATCACTTCCCGTTCCGGAATGGAAATGGGAAGATATATCGATGGATTTCGTTACGAGTTTGCCGAGATCGAGGTCGGGCATGAATATGGTATGGGTGATTGTTGATCGTCTGACCAAGTCGGCACATTTTCTGGGCATCAAGGACACTTGGGGCCCGGAGAAGTTAGCTCGTGTGTTTATCGCGCAGATTGTGAGACTTTACGGTACTCCGAAGTCTATTGTTTCGGATCGTGACGGCCGTTTTGTATCGCACTTCTGGCAGGCGGTGCATAAGGCGTTGGGTACACGGTTGCGTTTGAGTACCTCTTTTCATCCCCAGATCGGATGGGCGGTCGGAGCACTATCCAGACGTTCGAGGACTTGTTGCGTGCACGTGCTCTCGATTGGAGTAGTGGTAGGAGGAACATTTGCCGCTGATCGAATTCACGTACAACAAAAGTTGGCACGCGTCGATTCGGATGGCACCGTATGAGGCACTTTACGGGCGGCGATGTCGATCACCGATTTGTTGGAATGAGGCGTCCGATTTGGTCGGGACCGAGCCGGATGTCGTTTTAGAGACGAGGCGGAAGATAGAGTTAATTTGGGAACGGATGTTGGCGCGAGTCGACGAAGTCGTATGCGGCGTCGTCGTCGACCTTTGGAATTCGAGGTGGGAGACCATGTTTTTCTAAAGGTGTCGCCGACGAAGGGAGTTTTTCGTTTGGGAAGAAAGGAAGTTGAGTCCGAGATTTATCGGCCCCTTCGAGATCCTCGGCGAGTAGGTGGGTTGGCATACCGTTTGGCGTTACCTCGGCCTTGAGTCATGTTCATAGCGTTTTCCATGTTTCCCAATTGAGGAAATATGTCCGGATCCTAGTCACATCATCGATTATGGAGAGATTGATGTCGCCGAAGATGTTACTTTCAAGAGCGCCCTTTGAAGATTTTGGAGCATCGTGAGAAACGATTGAGGCATAAGACCATACCTTTGGTCAAGGTGCGGTGGTCGAGACACGGTGTCGAGGAGGCAACTTGGGAAACCGAGGATAGCATGCGTGCTAGGTACCCCGAGTTGTTTGTTCCTTAAGTTTCGGACGAAACTTATTTTTAGAGGGGTAGAATGTAATATCCGCATTTTTCTTTCCCTTGTAATTGTATTTAGGTGTAATTCTCGATTTTAGTGACCTCGAGTATTCTTGATGTAACTTTTCCGTTATCTTTTGATCGATTCGTAATTGTTGTGCGGAACCGCCCGTTTGGGTTGCCGTGGATTCATTCTATGCTATGATGCGTTTTGAGGTGTTCCGTTTGACGTTTCGTTCATATTAGGTATTTTGGGTCGTTTATATTACGTATCTAGCGCACGCTAAATTTCTGTATAGCGCACGCTAGAAATCCATTAGTAGCGCACGCTACGTTTAATTAAATAGCGCACGCTAACGATTTAGCACCGGGAGTGGCGGTTTAACTCCCAGGCCTCTGGACTATCGGATTAGCGCACGCTATCTTGTCTAGCGCACGCTAATGCCGGAGACTAGCGCACGTTAAGTTGTTCATGGCGCGCGCTAGTGTATTGGTCCCGATCTTGGGCGGTTTACTCGAACTCAATCGGATGCTAGTTAGCGCACGCTACGCTGGTATGGTAGCGCACGCTAACGGGTCGAGTGAGGTTTGGGCGGTTAGCTCTTGGACTCGGCCGATGTTCGGGTAGCGCACGCTATTGGTCGATAGCGCGCGCTACCGAGAGGTTATTAGCGCACGCTACGCATGTATGGTAGCGCACGCTAACGGCCAAAAACACAGCTTCGGTGGGACGCTAACAGAGGGTTTGTAACCTATCCGTTAGCGCACGCTAACCTTGAGGTCTTAGCGTGCGCTAACACTCCACGGCTATATAAACCGAGGAGTTAACCGAGATAATCACGCTTTTCATTTCTCTCCTTCTTAGGGGCGAGCGACTCCGAGGCGATTTGAGGCGATTTTCTTCTTCCAATCACTTCAGAGATTCTTGTGCTTGAGTTCTTGGTGTAAGACTAACATCATCCACTTGTGTTTCTCATCCTAAATCCAAGGTAATCTCTTAGAACCCTACTTTTGGATAATTTGGGGGTTTTGGGATTTTCTTCCGATCCGTTCCGTTTCGTTGATGGATTCATGATGAATATGATTAATCTTGTTGGTATTCTTGGTTTCCCTACGGATTCATGGTATATTTCGTGATTTTTACGGAATCGAGAGGGTTCGGTTGTGGTCCGCCCTCATTGTTGTTTATATACGAATATACATGAATCGTAGGCGGGTTTTCGGGTGTATTCCATTTCCATAATCGTTTAGAAGTGGTTGTGATTGTGCTATTCAAATCGTTAGGTTCATTTTCGTCGGTTCCTCGCGGTCGTGCTTGATTCTCCGTTTCGTTCGTGTCATCATCTATTTAATCAAGGCAAGTATCCTTATGAACTACAATCTTGACATAGTAGTTTTGTATGAGAAATTGTGTGTGTGTGTGTATGCTCACTACGGGTTAGACTCGACGGGGTCTCGGTAGGGTTCCACGAAGCTGTGGGACCACGAGCTTGCTTTTAACCACGGGGTCTCGGCAGGGATCCACGAAGCTGTGGGTCCGCGGTTAATTGTGGTGCATTTTTACAAATGTGATTTGATTATGGCATTTCCGGAAATGAGTGTTTTGGAAACTATGATTTCTTGATGGCATGCATTACTATATGTGTAAGATGTAAAATGTTCATTTGGTTACTTGTACTAGCGTAATTGCTAACCCCTCTGGGGACCCGTTTTGGGAAATTCGTTTTATGAATTTGGTCGGGTTCATCGAGGCAATGAGCTGGACCAGTACACGGATGATGGTCGGGCGTGATGATGGTGCACGAGGGATGTTTTAGTGTCTTTTACCTTTTTGTCTTTTGTGGTTTTGAACTAATAGTTGTACTCGAGTACTTAAGGGGTTCTTGTTCGTTTGGATTGTATTGTTGCTTATTATGTTGTGTTGGATGATGATGTTATATTGACCGGTTGAACCGGGTGGATTGTTCTGTTTTGCGTCTTTATGACATGGTATTGTCCTGTCGTTTATGTGAGTCGATGAGTATGATGCTGTTCAGCCTGGTGGGTCCCATATAGGGATTCACGGCGCTGTAATATACCTCGAATATCTTGAGGGTGTTACAGAAAATGGTATCGGAGCACTAGGTTTATGGATACCTAGGCTTGTCGGTTTATTGGGTCTTGTGGTTTTTGTTATGCACATCATCGTCACGCTGCCATGATTCCGGTACTACCAGTGTCCGTAAGTTTTTCCTTCCTCTGTTCATTATTTCCTTGTATCGTACCTTTGATACTCGACTTGTGATTGTTCTTTTCTTGTGCTGATCCTCGTATGGCTTTTGCTACTTATTTAACTCCAGTATGGATGCTGGAAGAGGTCGTGGTCGCGGTCGTGGTCGTGGACGCGGCCGGGGACGTGGGGCAGCCGGTGGGGCGGCCACGTCACAGTCTTGAGGCAGCGTCGGCGACCGTCATAGCCATGCTTCTTCTCGGGAGCGTGCGATCTTGGTATTGCGGCCGTTATGCAACATATGGTGAATCAAATGGCGGCAATAGCTCGAGCGGTTCGTAACCCGGATCGAGCCCATGCTAATCGGGCGGAGCGGTCCGATGGCTCCAAGTTGTCATCAAGATGCATCCTCCTCGGTTTTCGGGAGCTTCGGACCCGATTGGCCGGGAAGGGTGGATCAAGGAGATATCTAAGGTCTTCGTTGCCACTAAGCGCCCAGGAACGTAGAGTCCCTATTGCTCAATACTTTCTCACGGGGACGCTACGGATTGGTGGGAGGTCATTGGGCCCAAAGACCATCTTTGCTTCATGGGCCGAGTTTCAAGAGCCGATGGAGGTGAATATTGCCGTGGCGATCGGACGTGCTCGGGTACATGCTTTTATGATGCTCAACCACGGGATATCCCGTAGCTCAAGCTATTGCTGATTTTAACAAAGAGTTGGGTTATGTGAAGACCCGAGTTGTCGAGGAGAGTGACAAGATTTTCCATTTCTCCGGACGGATGAAGTTGCCGATTCGGGACTATATGTCGGGGCTCGTATGCACTACATTGAAGGATTATCGAGTAGGGCCCTTGCTTATGATATATGCAGGCGAGTGAGGCGGCCGCGAGAGTAAGAAGCGAAGTCCGGGAACTTTTCGGGCCACAAGAGTGGGGGTCGTGAGAGATCCCAATCTGCTAACTTCCCCGCCGGCGGTGGTCCGGCTCGTTCATTTGGGGTCCTCGTGAAACTACCGGTGCTCCTTTTCGTGATGTGAAGTGTTTCAATTGTGGTCGCACGGCCACATCGGTCGTGTTTGTCCGAACCCTTTGGCGACGTGTAATCGGTGTGGCGGTCGGGTCACAAAGGCGCTTTGTCTTTGAGAGGAGAAAATCCTTGGTGCCGGGCTTCAATCCCAGCGCCTAGGGAACCAAGTGTGAATCGGGGATCGTTTGCTCCTCAATCTCGCCGAGTGCTAGTCGGGAGAGGTCGAATCGACCCTCAATAGGGGAGCTTCTAGTGTTGGCTCCGCCCACCCGCGTGTCTATGAGATGCGGAGAGCCGATGATCCGGCTACCGTAGCGGCAGTACCGTTTATATTCTTTCTCATCTGTCGGTGTGCTTTTCGATTCGGTGCTACGCATTCGTTCATATCTACGGATTGTGTGCGCCCGTTTGAGTCTCGACCGTTTGATGCCTTGTGAGCCCTTCATCGTTAAGCTTCCTAGCGGTGATAGGATCGTTGGTGATCGGGAGGTTCGAGGCTGCTCATGTTTATTTGTGAGAGGGCTTGGCCCTCTAATCTTATTGTGGGTATTGAGGGTGAGGACTTAATTCTCGGGGATGATTGGCTCGAGCGGCATGGTGCAATCATGAACTACCGCACGAGAATCATCACCATGTTGGCCGATGATGGCAGAGCACTCTTTCGCCGGGCGAAAGAGGGGGAACGAACTTCGTTATTAACGCCTTGAAGGCGATGAAACTCTGCGAAAGGGATGTATTGGTTATTGGTGCTATGCCTTGAAGGCGGAAAGTGGTGGAGTCGAGCTTTCGTCGATTCCAATCGTTAATGAATTTCCGATGTTTTCTGACGAGTTCTGGGATTGCCACCGGATCAAGAGGTCGAGTTCACTATAGAGTTAGAGCCGGGTGCGGCTCCTATTTCAAGGCACCTATCGCATGGCACCTTCGAGAGATGTCCGAGTTGAAGAAGCGATTGAGTGAGCTTCTTGAGTCGGGGTATGTTCGACCGAGTGCCTCGCCTTGGGGCGCACCGGTCTGTTTGTGCGAAAGAAGGATGGTTCGCTACGTTTGTGTATCGACTATCGCGAACTAAACAAGGTGACCATCAAGAACAAGTATCCTTTGCCGAGAATTGATGACTTGTTCGATCGTTGCGAGGAGCTGCGGTATTCTCGAAAATTGATTTGAAATCGGGTACTATCGGCTCCGGGTGAGAGAGTCGATGTGCCAAACAACCTTTCGGACGAGGTACGGACATTATGAGTTCGTAGTCATGCCTTTCGGGTTAACTAATGCGCCGACGGTGTTCATGCGATTGATGAACAAAGTTTTTATCGAGTATTTGGATAAGTGTGTCGTCGTCTTTATTGTGATATTCTTATTTATTCGAGGAACGAGGAAGATCATGCCCATCATTTGCGGATAGTATTAGACATTTTAAGGACCGAGCAACTCTATGCAAAGTTCTCGAAATGTGAATTCTGGCTGAAGGAAGTGATGTTTTTAGGTCACGTGATTTGGTAGGGGTTCGTGTGGATCCGCAGAAGATTGAGGCCGTATTGGATTGGGCACCGCCCAAGAATGTGAAGGAGCTCCGTAGTTTCTTGGGTTTGGTGGCTACTACCGTAGGTTCGTAGAGGTTTCTCGAGCGGCGGCCACTTACGCGGTTGCTCAATCAGAAGTTAAATGCGGAATGATGAGAGGCGGTCGAGTTTTGAGGAATCGAAGAAGCGTTTGACTTCAGCCCCGGATTTTGGCGTTGCCATGTGGCAACGAGGGTTTTGCCGTTTATAGCGATGCTTGGTCGTGGTCTTGGGTGTGTATTAATGCGGCACGGCAAGACCATTGCCTATCGTCGAGACATTGAGGCCGTATGAGCCGAACTACCCTACTCATGATTTGGAGTTAGCGGCGTCGTTTTTGCGCTCAAGATTTGGCGTCACTATCTTTTCGGCTCCACATGTCGATTTTTACCGATCATAAAAGTCTAAATACATATTTACTCGAGAGTTAAATATGAGGCGAGAGGAGGTGGTTAGAGTTGATTAAGGATTATGACCTCGAAATCCTTTATCATCCGGCAAGGCGACGTCGTGGCCGACGCCTTGAGTCGAAACCGATTGCGTTGCGACGCTTGAGATCCTTACATCTCGATCCCGAGCTTCGGAGGGCCTTGATCGAGTTAGATGTTGAGGTCTCGTTGCCGGAGTGTCGGGCAACTTTGTGCTTTAGAGATTTCGTCATCCTTGATCGACGAAATTAAGTCAAGCAATCGGAGGATCCGATGATTACTCAAATCCGAGAGAATGTTCTTAAGGGAAAGTCTCCTGGGTTTGTGATTCACGAGGATGGTATTTTGAGATTTCAGATTCGGCTTTGTGTGCCGAACGACTCAGAGTTGAGACAGAATATTTTACGGGAGGCCCACGCTACACCTTATTCCGTTCATCCTGGTTCGAGTAAGATGTACAAGGACCTGAGAAGAAATTTCTGGTGGAATGATATGAAGGATGAGGTCGCACGGTTTGTAGCGAGATGTTTGACTTGTCGTGGTCAAAATCGAGCATCGGTGACCATTTGGATTATTGCGATCACTTCCGTTCGGAATGGAAATGGGAAGATATATCGATGGATTTCGTTACGAGTTTGCCGAGATCGAGTCGGGCATGAATATGGTATGGGTGATTGTTGATCGTCGACCAAGTCGGAACATTTTAAGGCATCAAGGACACTTGGGGCCCGAGAAGTTAGCTCGTGTGTTTATCGCGCGTGTGAGACTTCACGGTACTCAAGTCTATTGTTTCGGATCGTGACGGCCGTTTTGTATCGCACTTCAGCGGGCCGTGCATAAGGCGTTAGGTACGGTTGCGTTTGAGTACCTCTTTTCATCCCGATCGGATGGGACGGTCGGAACGCACTATCCAGGGCGTTCGAGGACTTGTTGCGTGCTGTGCTCTCGATTGGAGTAGTGGGGAGGAACATTTGCGCCGATCAATTCACGTACAACAACGGTTGGCACGCGTCGGTCGGATGGCACCGTATGAGGCACTTTACGGGCGCGATGTCGATCACCGATTTGTTGGAATGAGGCGTCCGATTTGGTCGGGACCGAGCCGGATGTCGTTTTAGAGACGAGGCGGAAGATAGAGTTAATTTGGGAACGGATGTTGGCGCCGAGTCGGCCAGTCGTATGCCGACGTCCGTCGTCGACCTTTGGAATTCGAGGTGGGAGACCATGTTTTGCTAAAGGTGTCGCCGACGAAGGGAGTTTTTCGTTTCGGGAAGAAAGGGAAGTTGAGTCCGAGATTTATCGGCCCCTTCGAGATGCTCGAGCGAGTAGGTGGGTTGGCATACCGTTTGGCGTTACCTCCGGCCTTGAGTCATGTTCATAGCGTTTTCCATGTTTCCCAGTTGAGGAAATATGTCCCGGATCCTAGTCATATCATCGATTATGGAGAGATTGATGTCGCCGAAGATGTTACTTTCGAAGAGCGCCCTTTGAAGATTTTGGAGCATCGTGAGAAACGATTGAGGCATAAGACTATACCTTTGGTCAAGGTGCAGTGGTCGAGACACGGTGTCGAGGAGGCAACTTGGGAAACCGAGGATAGCATGCGTGCTAGGTACCCCGAGTTGTTTGTTCCTTAAGTTTCGGGACGAAACTTATTTTTAGAGGGGTAGAATGTAATATCCGCATTTTCTTTCCCTTGTAATTGTATTTTAGGTGTAATTCTCGATTTTAGTGACCCTCGAGTATTCTTGATGTAACTTTTCCGTTATCTTTTGATCGATTCTCGTAATTGTTGTGCGGAACCGCCCGTTTCGGTTGCCGTGGATTCATTCTATGCTATGATGCGTTTTGAGGTGTTCCGTTTGACGTTTCGTTCATATTCCGGTATTTTGGGTCGTTTATATTACGTATCTAGCGCACGCTAAATTTCTGTATAGCGCCACGCTAGAAATCCATTAGTAGCGCACGCTACGTTTAATTAAATAGCGCACGCTAACGATTTAGCACCAGGAGTGGCGGTTTAACTCCCGTGCCTGCGGACTATCGGATTAGCGCACGCTATCTTGTCTAGCGCACGCTAATGCCGGAGACTAGCGCCACGTTAAGTTGTTCAATGGCGCGCGCTAGTGTGACTTGTCGATCTTGGGCGGTTTACTCCGAACTCAATCGGATGCTAGTTAGCGCACGCTTCTGCTGGTATGGTAGCGCACGCTAATGGGTCGTGAGGTTTGGGCGGTTAGCTCTTGGACTCGGCGATGTTCGGGTAGCGCACGCTATTGGTCGATAGCGCGCTACCGAGAGGTTATTAGCGCACGCTATGCATGTATGGTAGCGCACGCTAACGGCCAAAACTCAGCCACGGATGGGGCGCTAACAGAGGGTTTGTAACCTATCCGTTAGCGCACGCTAACCTTGAGGTCTTAGCGTGCGCTAACACTCCCAACTATATAAACCAGGAGTTGGCCGAGATAATCACGCTTTTCATTTCTCTCCTTCTTAGGGGCGAGCGACTCCGAGAGGCGATTTGAGGCGATTTTCTTCTTCCAATCACTTGAGAGATTCTTGTGCTTGAGTTCTTGGTGTAAGACTAACATCATCCACTTGTGTTTCTCATCCTAAATCCAAGGTAATCTCTTAGAACCCTACTTTTGGATAATTTGGGGGTTTTGGGATTTTCTTCCGATCCGTTCCGTTTCGTTGATGGATTCATGATGAATATGATTAATCTTGTTGGTATTCTTGGTTTCCCTACGGATTCATGGTATATTTCGTGATTTTTACGGAATCGAGAGGGTTCGGTTGTGGTCGCCCTCGTTGTTGTTTATATACGAATATACATGAATCGTAGGCGGGTTTTGGTGTATTCCATTTCCATAATCGTTTAGAAGTGGTTGTGATTGTGCTATTCAAATCGTTAGGTTCATTTTCGTCGGTTCCTCGCGGTCGTGCTTGATTCTCCGTTTCGTTCGTGTCATCATCTATTTAATCAAGGCAAGTATCCTTATGAACTACAATCTTGACATAGTAGTTTTGTATGAGGAATTGTGTGTGTGTGTATGCTCACTACGGGTTAGACTCGACGGGGTCTCGGTAGGGTTCCACGAAGCTGTGGGACCACGAGCTTGCTTTTAACCACTGTGGGCTAGATCCGACGGGGTCTCGGCAGGGATCCACGAAGCTGTGGGTCCGCGGTTAATTGTGGTGCATTTTTACAAATGTGATTTGATTATGGCATTTCCGGAAA
The DNA here is from genome assembly GCA_033398695.1 of Orobanche coerulescens. Taxonomy (NCBI): domain Eukaryota; kingdom Viridiplantae; phylum Streptophyta; class Magnoliopsida; order Lamiales; family Orobanchaceae; genus Orobanche; species Orobanche coerulescens. The sequence goes on from CM065802.1 coordinate 63,108,214, forward strand.
TGAGTGTTTTGGAAACTATGATTTCTTGATGGCATGCATTACTATATGTGTAAGATGTAAAATGTTCATTTGGTTACTTGTACTAGCTTAATTGCTAACCCCTCTGGGGACCCGTTTTGGGGAAATTCGTTTTATGAATTTCAGGTCAGGTTCATCGAGACGAGCGGGCGCTGGACCAGTACACGGATGATGGTCGGGCGTGATGATGGTGCACGAGGGATGTTTTAGTGTCTTTTACCTTTTTGTCTTTTGTGGTTTTGAACTAATAGTTGTACTCGAGTACTTAAGGGGTTCTTGTTCGTTTGGATTGTATTGTTGCTTATTATGTTGTGTTGGATGATGATGTTATATTGGCCAGGTTGAGCGGGTGGATTGTTCTGTTTTGCGTCTTTATGACATGGTATTGTCCTGTCGTTTATGTGAGTCGATGAGTATGATGCTGTTCAGCCTGGTGGGTCCCATATAGGGATTCACGGCGCTGTAATATACCTCGAATATCTTGAGGGTGTTACATATATGTCCTATGCGGTTATTGGTAGATGAGATCATAAGTCTTTGGCCAAAGCATTGGAGCTTGCTGTATTAGATACACGAGAGCTCGATGATCTCGATTTGCATTAACGCATGCATAGCGTCAAGTACAGATGGGGTTTGACTGACCGTGACCCTATTACTTGATCGGGACATTTGAAAGAAGGGTTTATACGTATACTGGTATTCACGACAGAATGGTTCTTGAATGATCCCAATCATTCGTTCTCAGTTGGGGTACAGTGTAGGCCGCCAGGCTGGCTAGGTGGTGCTACTACTCTTTGGTTCCTCCCATTGCTGACTGAGACGGACCTACCGAGTCGCGCAATAGGATTGACGACGGAATGAATCAAGCTAATTATCTCATTATGAATATTAGATATTGGATATCTAAATTTGGGATATTGGATGTTTAAATTGATTTATTGGATAAATTGATTTACGGCCTAATGAATTAAATATATCACTGGGTGATTAATATAATTCATGAATATAATTATTTCTTGGAGAAATTAATTATGTTATTTTGTATTTGATATGTTTAATTAATTGGATTAATTAAACGATATAAATACATCGGAACGAAATTGGAGTTTATCTGTTTGGACTCTCGGGAGTCCGAAACGAACCGAACTCTTCCTATAATTCATCTTGGCCACCCCCCACTTATATCCATGTGTGTGTATTGACTTGTCCCCATCATGGTTTTGGAATCTCATGTGTTGAGGGGACAAGCATCATATATATTATATGGTAGGGTATCAATCATGTGATATGTATTGATTTCATGTGGGTTGAATAAGAATATAAAGAAGACTTTCATCTCTCATCCTAATTCACTTTTTGGCATCTTCATACGTATCATTGAAAGAGAGAGAGATAGAGTTAGACTTTGAGTTTAACACTCATCTTCATCTTCTTCATTCACTTCTTCTTCATTTTTCTTGGAGAAAATTGAGAGAAAATATTGAGAGAGTAAGATTAAAACACTTAGAGTGTAATAGTCTTAACATACAAAGCTTCATCACTTGATTCTAGCTGTAACCTTAGAGGTTAATCAGGTGTTGTCATTCCGGTCGTTTCTCCGGCACGTGACAAGTAGAGGCGCGGTATTTCGGCATTGGATTGTTCAAGTGCTTGGAGTGCTTCGTTCGTAGAGAATTCAAGTAAAGCTTGGGGAATAGGTCAAGAGAAGGATTCCATCTAATCAACGGACTACAAGGGTGAGTTTCTATATCTCTTGTTGAATTCGTTTATATATATTCGTATATACGTAGCTCGATCGATCCTCGTAGGGATTCGGATCGAATTAATTTTCGTTTTACTGCTTCCGCTGGGCCTTCGTTTTAGGCACCAAATTCCAATAGTGGTATCGGAGCGTAGGTCTTGCGATCGTATCTACGATATTGGCATTTGGAATGCTTGATAGATGGTGTATGATTTGGAATCATAATCGTATTAATCGTTGATTTTCTATTGTTCATCCAAAAATTATTTTTTCATGATTTTATGTTACAATGTAAATCTATTTTTCTTTTGAAAAACTAATTTAAAGTGTAATATAAAGATTAGAAAAATGTTATTTTTGGAATCGAAGCGAAAACGAAAGTGAAAACATAATCGGACCCGGCTGACTGGTGGCGCCTCGCGGTCCGAGGCGCAGATCGCGATCTGGACCCGTGATCGGCTATGGTCGGCACTGTTCGGGCATGCTCGGCGACCTCTCGGCCGCTTCGGCAATGGTCCGGTCCTGCCCGGTCTGCTCGGCGGCTTCTTTGGCAGTGCTCCGGCCGTGTTTTTCGACTCCGTTTTTGTATTTCGTTCGATAATTAATTTTCCACAAATTAAATTGGATTTAATTTGACTAAGATTTAATTATGGTAATTTTAATCTTAGGGGAATTAATTTAATGAAATATTTTATCGTCCGGAACAAGTTAATATTGATGGTTGTTTGAATTAATTGGATTAATTCATTTTCTTATGAATCGATTGGATCGGTTCGTATTTTTGATTGGATCAATGTATCTCTACGCTTTCCATTTATATAGTATTTATTGGATGAATACTTTTGAATGGGGATGTGGTTCGTGGACTTAGTTTTTGAATTGTTCGTTTATTCGATTGGGTTGTGTTGTTGCCCAAAATATTTATCCGAAGATTAAATACTGCTGGAATGGACGGACAACAAACAAATTTGCGGGAGCACTTCCGGAGTAAACACAAGATTTGCCGGGTTTGTTAGGCCCGGGATTGAATGCTCTCGCGAGATGTTATTAATACAAATATTCGTGGATACAAGTATTAATGTGAGAATCTAAGTACAATGAGTGTAAAAAGACTCTGTTAATCCAGCTCTTGAGCGAATCTCGGTGTTCTTCGTCCCTGCCGATTGTCTTCTGGATGAGAGAGGCCGAGAGAAGAAAGAACCAAAAGATAGCTGTTGCCAAGAGTAGGAGAAAGCCAAGTGCTGTGTGAAATCTCGTGGGTGCTGAAGAATTTCGGTCCTTTGGACAAGTGCAGGCTGCCCTCTATTTATAGGGGATGAGGAGCCTTGTCTTCTGGCGGGCGATCGCCTTCCGGCCAATATAATAATGGGGCGATCGTCTGCCGGCCAATATAATAATGGGGCGATCGTCCTTAAGTCACAAGGGCTGTCGGCCTAAAGTCCAAGGCAGATGATGGCAGCCAGCTGTGCGGTCCAATGAGGAGCCAGCACGCGTCCGGAGTCACTGTCACATGCGGTCCTACTGACACCTTTCGGCGGGCCTGTCGGCTGGTGGGAAGATGCTGACAGGCTGTGGTCAACGATCTGTGATATGCGGATCTTGTCTCGGCTCTGCACGTGGGTTCGGTCCTGAGGCTCGGCCTTTGCCGACTGGAAGACTATCGGCTTCGAGCGGCATGAGGCGGTCGTCTCTACCCGTCGTCACCGAGGCGGCATCGGCGATTCTTGAGGGTCGGCATCGGTCGGTCACCAAGGGTCGGTCGGCAGGTGCCGAGAGATGATCGTCCGCTAGTCGGTCGCCAGGAGTCGATCGCCAAGTACCGAGAGACGATCGTCTTTGATGTCGATCGCTCGGCACCGGGACTTGTCCTGGGACCTTCGGTTGGCCGATTTATCTTGGCTGCCGGGCTAAGGCTAGGTCGCCTGGTCGCTGGTCGGCAGTTCTGCCTCGGCTGCTCAGTAGTGGCTATGTCGCCCGATCTCCGAGGCGATCGCCGTTCGGAGAGTATAATTCTCGACACAACAATTGCCCCCCAGCTTGCTCCGATGTTGAAGACACGGGGCGAGGTGGTTCTTGCTGGCGATCGTGTAAGGTGAGGACGGGCGATCCGTTGAGCTAACTTTGGATTCGGACTTGGGCTATCTGGTCGATTGGCTAGCTATATTTCGGTCTTGTACCTGCAAAAAACAACATTGGCCGATCCCCCTCAGAACCTTGATGGTTTCGTCGTTTGAGGAATCGTGCACAGTCACGGAGTTCGATGGACCGACTCCATGACCGTGTCTTGTGCGCGAAGACATTGAGTGTCTCGTGACTCATTTTATTGTGAGGGTCCTCTGTTAGGCTGCGCCTCGCCTCGTATTTAAACGAAGGGCGTGCGGTCTTGGTCTAGAGGAGTCCTTGCGCGGGACAGCGTCGGATGATTCAACTCCACGCCCGCGGCTTGTTAGCTCTGCTTCCACCTCGGCCCACCATGAAGATGACGAACCTCGACGGTGTATGTTGAGACGGGGGTAGTGGCACGTCGCATTGTCCGGGTTCACCATGTTAGATGATGATCCTTTGAGGGCGGGCGATCATGTCCACTGATTAATTTTGGAGGGCCCTCAGACTACGTCGGCCTCGTATTTAAACGAAGGGCGGGCGATCTTGGCCCAAAGGGACCTTGCATGGCCGAAGCAGCCGGTTCCATCGACTACCAGGACCATGGCTATAAGTTGTGCGGTGGAGGCGATCGCGAGACTTAGTCCATCATGTTAAATGGTGGACTGTAGATGGCGAGCGAGTCCTCCGATTTTGGTGATGTTTCTTGATGATGGAGATCGGGCTGGAAGACTGGTGATCATCGTCCGGCTCCCGATCGCGTTATTCATAGGTTGATACCGGCGATCGGGTGCCGGTCGTGTTAACTGCCGATCGTCATTCGGGCGCCGATCGCGCTGCTCAAAGGCTAAGGAGAAACCTTTGCCTGGCCAGAAAGTCTGCGGCTCTAGCTCGGAAGATCGCGTAGGTCGCAGGTTGGTCCTTCGCAAGATGCCTGAACAAAGGTGAAAGACCATAAAATCCTCCTAGGACCACGTAGAGGGCGATCTCATCGCTTACGGGCTCGCCGTTGAGGATGATCTCATCTACCCGGTCGATGTAGTCTGAGTCGGACTCTTCTTCCCCTTGCTTGATCCGCAACATGCGATGGGGACCTTCTGGCCGAGCGGCCCTCGTGGCGAAGTACCCTGTGAAGACGTTCGCCAGTTGGTTAAAGGAGCTGATGGACCGAGGTGGCAATGAGGCGTACCACCTGTGGGCGAGGTCTTCCAGCGTCAAGGGGAACATTGTGCACCTGGTCACGTCTGATGCCCCACACCCGGTCATATAGATGTTGAACTTGCTCAGGTGCATTTCGGGGTCCGATCTCCCCTCGTACAAGGGTGTTTGCGGAGGAGCGATCTTGTGCTGCACGGGGGTGAGCTCGATGTCGACCGCGAGCGGCTCGCTCGGCTCGGCGATCGTCTTCTTGGCGCCTGCCCCGGATTCCAAGAGCGCCTTCATGTCGTCGAGCTGATGTTGCATCGCGGCCATCGCCGTGGCTCGGTCGCTTGCGGATCAGCTTTGGGAGCGGGAGCCGAGGAGATCGTGTATCGATCTCCTGACTCCGCTGCTTCCGACCCCATCTATTTGGCGAGGGGGAGCCATATGGCTGGGCTGCCTTCTGGGAGTCGGGTAGGCCGAGCTCCTGGTGACGGACTCAAACTCCGTCGTCTCGTAGCTGGGGCCGGACTGTCCCGGTCGCCAAGATGGGTCACTGCCCAGGCGATCGAAAACAGAGGTGCCCCGGCTGGCGAGCGCCTCTCCTTGCGGATGAGAGCCTCCTGGCGATCGCTCGGCCAGTAACGCCTTGAGCTTCCGCTTGGACTTCCGGCGGATGGCCGAGGGGGTGATATCGGGAGGCGCGTCGAGAACACTCCGTCGCTCCTGTAGGACGGCCATGGCCTCGTCGATCTGTTCCTTGGTTCGGAACTGATCGAGCGAGAAGCTTGAGCCAGACCTTAGGGGCGGGATCGAGCGTCTCGGACCGCGGCGGCTACCCTCCGCCATCGGCTGAGGCTCGGACTGAGACGGAACGAGGCATCTGGCGGGTTGGCCGGCGGCTTTCTTTGACGCGGAGGCGGAAGACATGATTTCTGAAAGATTTCTTTGAAGCGCAGTGAGTGTCACTTCAAGTATATGCCCCGAGAACAGTGAGTGTTCTTCGGGACGGTAGGAATAAAATTGAGGGTTAGATCCCCTTCCTCTAGCGCCAATTGTTGTTGCCCAAAATATTTATCCGAAGATTAAATACTGCTGGAATGGACGGACAACAAACAAATTTGCAGGAACACTTCCGAGAGAATATGAATAAACACAAGATTTACCGGGTTTGTTAGGCCCGGGCTTGAATGCTCTCGCGAGATGTTATTAATACAAATATTTGTGGATACAAGTATTAATGTGAGAATCTAAGTACAATGAGTGTAAAAAGACTCTGTTAATCCAGTTCTTGAGCGAAGCTCGGTGTTCTTCGTCCCTGCCGATCGTCTCCTGGATGAGAGAGGCCGAGAGAAGAAAGAACCAAAAGATAGCTGTTGCCAAGAGTAGGAGAAAGCCAAGTGCTGTGTGAAATCTCGTGGGTGCTGAAGAATTTCGGTCCTTTGGACAAGTGCAGGCTGCCCTCTATTTATAGGGGCTGAGGAGCCTTGTCTTCTGGCGGGCGATCGCCTTCCGGCCAATATAATAATGGGGCGATCGTCTGCCGGCCAATATAATAATGGGGCGATCGTCCTTAAGTCACAAGGGCTGTCGGCCTAAAGTCCAAGGCAGATGCTGGCAGCCAGCTGTGCGGTCCAATGAGGAGCCAGTACGCGTCCGGAGTCACTGTCACATGCGGTCCTACTGAGACCTTTCGGCGGGCCTGTCGGCTAGTGGGAAGATGCTGACAGGCTGTGGTCAATGATCCATGATATGCGGATCTTGTCTCGGCTCTGCACGTGGGTTAGGTCCTGAGGCTCGGCCTTTGCCGACTGGAAGACTATCGGCTTCGAGCGGCATGAGGCGGTCGTCTCTAGCTGGTCACCCGAGGCCGACATCGGCCAGTTGCTGAGGGTCGGCATCGGTCGGTCACCAAGGGTCGGTCGGCAGGTGCCGAGAGATGATCGTCCGCTAGTCGGTCTCCAGGAGTCGATCGCCAAGTACCGAGAGACGATCGTCTTTGATGTCGATCGCTCGGCACCGGGACTTGTCCTGGGACCTTCGGTTGGCCGATTTATCTTGGCTGCCGGGCTAAGGCTAGGTCACCTGGTCACTGGTCGGCAGTTCTGCCTCGGCTGCTCGGCAGTGGCTAGGTCGCCCGATCTCCGAGGCGATCGCCGGTCGGAGAGTATAATTCTCGACACAACAGGTTGTAAAGGCTGTTTTGAGCCTATTTATTTTACTAGAAATAATTGTATCTAGGATGCAATTTTCAATGTAAAATTTATATGTAATGATGAAGACCGGAGGAAGATCCGTTTCGAGAAGATGAAGATTCAAGATGAAGACTTGTAATTAGATTATAGAGTTTTTGTTTTCTAGAAACGGTCCATGAACCACATGTTGGTAGCAACTAGGTTGTGAATGGTTGTTCATATTGTATGAATGCTACAAACGCGCTTAAATGAATTAATGTGCAAAGTGTAACATTAATCGCAATAATTCTCCCACAACAAATTATTAAGTTTATAAGGTTTCAAGGTTTTCCTTCCCTCCATCGAGCTTTCGGGAAATTGAAATCCAAACCGGATGTGCTATGCTTCCGAGTTATCGGGGTAGTTGTTCAGGGAGGACGGATAAATTACCGGGAGCACATTGGATGCCTTCGGTTGGAGCAAATTTTATCCCTAGAAACCTGATAGGTTGCCGGATAAGATTCAATTGTGAAACTGATTTACGTCGATGGTATAAACTTAACTTGTTCACAAACCATAGAAACCGTATAGGTTGAGGGGAGTGAACAAGGGGAAAAAGAATATCAAATCATCCATTAGATGGGTTGGTGTTGGACACCACTTTATGAAAATTAATAGACTAGTAACCTGTTCGGTTGCCCTCTATTAAGATTTATAAAGAACTCGATCACCACTATGAAGTAGAATGACGATACTTCCGGATTTCACATGGGAGTATGTTATTCCGATAAAAAATTGTGGGAGCTGGGTAACAAGAATAAAAAGACCTTAATTCTATACTAAGAACATAATTTAATGAGTCACAAATTAATCTGTCGTACTTAATGCAGACTCAAATCTCAATATGACAATGAATCCACTCGTAATTCTACTCGAAAAGAACACCTTAATGGGACCTAACTTTGTGGATTGGCTCCGCAATCTGATGATTATCCTCAGTATAGAGACACTGGGATACGTCTTGGAGACGGACATTCTGTCGCCTCCTGTACGGACCCAAGCCAATCAGGAAGAGATTAAAAACGACGAAAAGTAGGTTAAGGATGACGTGAAAGTCCGTGCTTATATGATGGCTTCCATGTCTAATGAGCTTGAGAGAGCTCATGAGAAAATAACTTCTGCTAGGCAGATTCTATCTCACTTAACCGAGCTTTATGGTGAGCACATCAGAACTGCTAGATATGAGATATCCAAGCAACTGTTTGGTGCAAGGATGAAGGAAGGTGAGAAAGTTGGGGAACACGTCCTCAAAATGATATCCATGATCAAGAGATTGGAGGCTCTTGATTTTAAAATGAATACTTCTCTCCTAACCGACCTTATCCTACAGTCTCTCCCTAAATCATTCTCACATTTTGTTATGAACTTCAACTGCAATGAGATTGCATGTAATTTAGATGGGCTAATGAACAAACTTGTGACCACTCAGTCTCAGATGAAGACTCCGCGGATGAAGGAGTCTGCTCTTGTAATTTCTTCTGGACCTCGTAGGTCTAAGAATAAGAAGAAAAAGACCAAGAAGCAAACAAGACCACAAGTTAAGAACCTTAAGGGAAAGGTCAAGGCCCCGGTGGTTCCAAAGAACAAGAAGAATAAGGATGCTTGTCTCAAGTGCTGTCCGATTCTTCATGGCACTTCAGGTACAGAACTTTTAGTTTTGGAAATAAATTGTTCTGCTACTGTATTTTCTACTTCACGGATACTGGATTCTGGTGCTAGTTCTTATATTTGTACCGTGAATCAGGATCTGGAACAAAGTAGGAAGCTTGGAGCTGTAGAAGTTAAGATCACAGTCGGAAGCGGGCATAGTGTCGAGGCGACCGACATAGGAACGCTTCTTTTAGGTTTAGAATCCGGCTTTGTTTTGACTTTAGAAGATGTACTTATTTTGTCCAAGGGGCACAAAAACATTGTATCCATTCCGGTCATGGACCGAAAAGGCTTTTCATTTTTCATTGGTGATGGTTCCTGCAAAATTTATTTTAGAAATAAACTATCAATCTTTGCTACATTGTTGAATGGATTGTATCATCTAAATCTCTGCAACAAAGTAGTTGTGAATACTATGACTAGAAAACGTGGTAGGGATGAAACCAATCAAGTTTTGAAATGGCATCTTAGACTTGGTCATGTTGGTCAGACCAAGGTTTACAAGATGGAAAAAGATGGATTTATGGGTCCATTGGGATCGGATCCCTTTCCTACTTGTGAATCTTGCCTTAAAGGCAAAATGACTAAGTCCCCCTTCACAGGGACTTTTGAAAGAGCTGCTGATAAACTGGGATTAATCCATACCGACGTATGTGGTGCTTTGGAAGCAGCACGTGATGGATATTAATATTTCATTACGTTTACAGATGATCATACTAGGTATGGTTATGTATACTTAATGAAACATAAATCCGAGGCCTTTGAGAAATTCCAGGAATTCAAGGCCCTAGTCGAGAAACAAACTGGTAATCATATCAAAGCACTTCGGTCCGACCGAGGTGGTGAATATATGAGTACGGAGTTTGACGAGTTCCTTAAGGAACATGGAATAGTTTCACAACTAACACCTCCAGGTACTCCTCAGTTAAATAGTGTGTTAGAAAGAAAGAACCGGACCTTGTTGAACATGGTCCGTTCCATGTTGGGCTATACTGACTTACCGATTTACCTGTGGGGGTATGCACTCCTGACTGCTGCTTACATCTTGAACAGATGTCCTTTCAAATACGTTCCTAAAACTCCACATGAGATGTGGGAGGGCAGGAAACCAAGTCTTAATCACATTAGGATTTGGGGATGTCCCGCCTATGTCAAGAAGACTAAGGTGGAGAAGTTGGAATCTAGGTCCGTGAAGGGACGTTTCATAGGATTCCCATCTGGGACGATGAGATATCTATTCTATATGCCCGAAGATCGAAAGATCGTTGTTTCTTTACAAGCACACTTCCTGGAAGATGAGTTCATTCAGGAAGGCGGAGCAGGTAGAAGTATTTCTTTAGAAGAATACAATGAAACTCCTTGGGAGACACCTGTGCAAGAAACTGGAACCGAACCTTCTGAAACACAAGTACAACCACCTCGTAGGTCTAGTAGGGTGTCTCATTTACCTGAGAGGTATGGTATTGTGCACTTGGAAGAGCTGGGTCTCCATGAGGTTCCAAGTGATAGCCAAGAGACCGACCCAACGACCTATGACCAAGCGATGGTGGATGTAGACTCCGCGAAATGGCGTGAAGCTATGGAAGCTAAGATAGACTCGATGTATGTCAATCAGGTCTGGACTCTAGTAGACCGCCCCAAGGGCATAGTGCCTATTGGGAACAAGTGGATCTACAAGAGAAAGACTGATGGTGATGGCAAGGTTGACGCCTATAAGGCCAGGCTTGTGGCAATGGGTTATACCCAGAAGGAAGGGATCGATTACCACGATACCTTCTCGCCCGTAGCCATGATCAAGTCTATTCGCATGATGCTTGCTATAGCTGCCTACCACGATTATGAGATATGGAAAATGGACGTAAAGACGGCTTTCCTTAATTGATTCCTCGAGGAGGAAATCTATATGGAGCAGCCTAAAGGCTTTGTGTCCGAAGTCGATATTCAGAAAGTGTGCAAGCTTCAGCATTCCATTTATGGACTGAAGCAAGCGTCGCGTAGTTGGAACCTTCATTTTGACGAGGCGGTCAAAGAGTTTGACTTCGTGCGAAATGAAGAGGAACCTTGTGTATACAAGAGGGTTAGTGGGAGCAAGATCGCATTCTTAGTACTATATGTGGATGACATTCTACTAATAGGTAATGATGTGGGAATGCTCAGTTCTGTAAAAGCTTGACTTTCGAGTAATTTCTCCATGAAAGACTTGAGAGAAGCTACCTATATTCTTGGTATTCGGCTCTACCGGGATAGAACGAAGAGAACATTAGGTCTTTCCCAAGCCCTCTATATAGATAAAATCTTAAAGCGATTTAAGATGGATGATTCTAAAAGAGTGTTCCTACCGATGCGACATGGAATAAAAATCTCCTTGAAGATGTGTCCTCAAAGTGAGGAACAACGAAAGGAAATGAGTAACATACCAGATGCTTCGGCCGTGGGTAGCCTTATGTATGCTATGTTGTGTACGAGACCTAACATTGCGCATGCTATAAGCGTGGTGAGTAGGTTTCAGGCAAACCCAGGTAGGGAACATTGGACTGCCGTAAAGAACGTTCTCAAGTACTTGAGAAGGACTAGAGATATGGTTCTGATGTATGGCGGTGGAGAATTGGATGTGGTGGGATTCACTGATTCGGACTTCCAGGGCGAAGGACGACTCGATGTCTACTTAAGCTACATATTTACTCTTAATGGAGGAGCGATATCTTGGCGTAGCGCCAAGAAAAGTGCGACTGCGATTCCACTGTCGGTGAGTATCAAGCGGCCTCGGAGGCTTCAAGGAAGGGTTACGGATTAAGAAGTTTAGGAGAACTTCAAGTGATACCATGTCTTTGGTGCACATTACTGTCATCTGCGACAACGACGGAGCTGTAGCGCAGGCCAAGGAGCCGAGGTTTCATAACAGCACCAAACATATTGAGAGGAAGTATCATCTCGTAAGAGAATTTGTTCGCAAGGGATACATTGTTCTGCACAGAGTAAACTCGGCTGACAACGTCGCCGATCCACTGACTAAGCCACTTTCTCAGACTAGCTTGGAGCGTCATCTGGAGAATATGGGTATTAGATACTATAGTGTGTGGCATTGAGTGCAAGTGGGAGATTGTTAGGAGTATGCCCTCGAATGCCACTCAGAGGATGTTGAGTGAGGGCATTATACTTGTTATTATGTAAATCATCAATATAAGGCAATGTATGTTTCTTTATTTACTGGTTGTTACTGTCATTCCTAACTCGTAAATATACATATAGAAACTAGTCCGTGTATTTGAGAGCAAAACGTTCCACTCCTTATTGGATAAGGGGGTCGGCACTGGAAAGGTTTATAGCTCAAATACTTAATCGTTCGCAAGTTGATGAAACTTGACTTGGCGTTAAGTTTATGTGAAGACTTGTATGACGTGTTCTTTGACAAGGAGAGTGCCCGTCGAACACTAATAGTTAGTGGGAGCACACGTTATAGGTATGCTAATTAGATTTGTATACTCGAACCGACTCACCCTCGATTCGTCACACGGATTTCACTCCGGGACAGTCAATGATAGAATCGAAAGGTTGTGATAGGTATTCGTGAACCTTCGACTTGAGGATTTAGTAGGGATGTGCTTGTGACGTCAAGATTTTCATTAGAGTAGTTTGACCCTATAAACCGGAAGGCGGGGGTCAACCTCGATGTGCATCTTGATGGGCAAGTAGCAGGTCCTACTGAATACCAAGATAGAATTCTTTCTTCTGTTAGGGAACGTGTTATATGTCCTATGCGGTTATTGGCAGATGAGATCATAAGTCTTTGGCCAAAGCATTGGAGCTAGCTGTATTAGATACACGAGAGCTCGATGATCTCGATTTGCATTAACGCATGCATAGCGTCAGTCTGAGATGGGGTTTGACTGACCGTGACCCTATAACTTGATCGGGACATTTGAAAGAAGGGTTTATACGTATACTGGTATTCACGACAGAATGGTTCTTGAATGATCCCAATCATTCGTTCTCAGTTGGGGTACAGTGTAGGCCGCCAAGCTAGCTAGGTGGTGCTACTACTCTTTGGTTCCTCCCATTGCTGACTGAGACGGACCTACCGAGTCACGCAATAGGATTGACGACGGAATGAATCAAGCTAATTCTCTCATTATGAATATTAGATATTGGATATCTAAATTTGGGACATTGGATGTTTAAATTGATTTATTGGATAAATTGATTTACGGCCTAATGAATTAAATATATCACTGGGTGATTAATTTAATTCATGAATATAATTATTTGTTGGAGAAATTAATTATGTTATTTTGATTTTGATATGTTTAATTAATTGGATTAATTAAACGATATAAATACATCGGAATGGAATTGGAGTTTATCTGTTTGGACTCTCGGGAGTCCGAAACGAACCAAACTCTTCCTATAATTCATCATGGCCGACCCCCACTTATATCCATGTGTGTGTATTGACTTGTCCCCATTATGGTTTTGGAATCTCATGTGTTGAGGGGACAAGCATCATATACATTATATGGTAGGGTATCAATCATGTGATATGTATTGATTTCATGTGGGTTGAATAAGAATATAAAGAAGACATTCATCTCTCATCCTAATTCACTTCTTGGCATCTTCATACGTATCATTGAAAGAGCGAGAGAGATAGACTTTGAGTTTAACACTCATCTTCATCTTCTTCATTCACTTCTTCTTCATTTTTCTTGGAGAAAATTGAGAGCAAGTATTGAGAGAGTAAGATTAAAACACTTAGAGTGCGGTAAAACAAAAATTAATTCAATCCGAATCCCTACGAGGATCGATCGAGCTACGTATATACAAATATATATAAACTAATTCAATAGATGAAAGATGATCGATACTAATCACATGAGGACCCGTATGTTGTGTATTAGTTCAGTTGTATTTATTTCCGCTGCAGTATTCTTTCCCCATTGTACGGGAGTGTGTTGTATTCGACCCCTGTCTGGGCATGTATTGAGATTGAGTTGTATATAATCATTGAAAGACCAAATCGGTCTACGGAGTCATTTTATCCTTAAAGGCGTTATTGAGATGTTCGATTTTGTTACTAGCCTGGTAGATCCTTGAGGAAAGGATCTACGACGTGTAATATCCCTGAGCAGATTAAGGGTGTTACATAAATGGTATAAGAGCTTAGGTTGTGGAAACCTAGGCTGTCGGGTCAAGTTGTGTCTGTTGAGTTTTATCTCGTCGGATTTTGTCTGACTGAGTCGTGTCGCGACGCGTCGTCTGAGTTTATTGGTTGTGATTAGTATTTAGGGGCGATCATCATCTTCGTGCGACCTGTGGATGTAAGTCTTCCTTCTTTGTGTTGTGCCTCGAGTGACATGTATTGTCTTGATTTGAACGATTTAATGTGTGTACTACGATGTGTTTAAGTGGATGTTGATACATGTGAGTTTTGGGCATTCTGGCCTATCAGATTTCTAAAAAAACTTGAGTATTTTAGAAAATAAATTTTGAGACGCACTTTTCAAATGGAATATTTTCTCGTGGTATTTTTATGGTGCCTACTAGTCCCACTGTATGTTTCAAAATTATTCCATTTTGAGGACCAAAATATTTTGAGATATTTTCAAAGATTTAGAAATGTATTTGCTTAGACCCGAGGGTCGAATATTTCTGAAAGTTTTTCACTAAAAGAAAAGTGTCCTCATTCTTATCAAACACAAGATGGTTTTTAAAGGTCTCGATAACGAGGTTTGTACTACTTTTTGAAAGGTGATACTCAAGATCAGCTGGTGTTTCCAAAATTATTTTCAAAAATGTGGTTTTTGTTTTTAAAACCTATCACTTCCTGCTTGTGGTTAGAGAAAGTATGTATGATGTTAGTATTGTCGTTAGTGTGTCAGCCCTCCGAGTTGTGATTGAATTGGTGGTGTGAGCGTTGACTCGTTCGCCACGCATTTGTTGTGTTAGCCCTCTGTGAGAGGTGTGAGGTTGGTATTGAATGTTGTCTCTTCATGGTGATTTGCGTGTAATCGCGCATGTGCGAGCTGTTAGAGCTTGGGTTTGTATGATTGTGTACATACCTCGTTGTTTCGTAATGTTTGGTAATTGTATGCTGGTTATCGTTTGGGCCGTTGAAATCGTCGAACGATGCTGCTGTTGTTGTGATTTTTGTATGTGTTGATACGTTGTGCTGAGTTGGCATCTCTGGTATGTTGTTTTGCGATGTTATATTCTATTGTACCTAGCAGTTGTATGTTCGGTATGCCGAGCCGAGGTGCTTTAACCGTATTGTGCCGGGGGCATGTTCGTACAAATTGTCCTTCCCTGCCAGTAGCAGATTACAAATATGGACTCGGGGGACACAGAATCCAGTTTTACGAGTTGGTTACCGAGCCTTCCGGGGTGCGAACTTCAACATAGATATGAGGATCGGCTCTGAGAGGCCCTTGATAGATGTTTCTGTCGGTTGCTTGTAGTATTGTTACCTTGCTTCCGTTTTTTTGAGTTTCGGGGACGACGCTTCTTTTAAAAGAGGTTGAATGTAATACCCGTATTGTTTTTTTGACTTCTGCATTTTCTCTTTCTCAATTCTATTGACTCGCTCGTGTCCGTTGATACTTTCTGAACTTGTTCGGTATCTCGGTTGTTATCATTCGAATGGGTTGTGACCTTTCTTCGGATCAATCTGTTTATCATTGTGACTTTTCTGAGTTCGGTTCGGTTCATGTGAACCATGTTCGAAAATAACGTCTTTTAGTTTCAACAAGTTCTTTTAATATCTTGAGTTGAAGTGTGAACTTTGGGGTCATTGTTCGACCTTGGCTGTTCGATCGTTGTTATTCGACCGTTTTTGTTCGATCATTGTGTTCGATCGTGTTGTTCGATCATTGAGGTTCAATCGTGGTTGTCGTTGAGCGTGTTTCCACGGCGTACGTCCCTTGCGTTTCTTGTAACGTCTCGCCGATGGGCGTAAGTTGCGCGGTTCTTGTGTATCTCGTAGAGATGTTCCTGGTGGGATATTACCTCTCGCTACTTGTTTTAAGTTTCGGGACGAAACTTCTTTTAAGAAGGGTAGTATGTAATATCCGGGAATATCTAACTCGAATTTTGGCGATATAATTTTTTTTATTTTTCTCTCTCTTATTTTATTAGCTGATTATTTATAAGTCGGGCAGACTCTGAGATGTTGGACTGAAATATTGGTGAGTTATTGGTTTTATCGGACGCAGTATGAATTAATCAGATAATCGAACCAGGAGACGGGATAATGAATCTCATATTGATTCGTTTTTACTCGATTAATTTATAATCGAACCTTGTTGGGCCGGATAAGTCCAATTCTCTCTCTCTCTCTCTCTCTCTCTCTCTCTCTCTTTATATATATATATATATATATATATATAGTATCGGCATGTGATGTGATTCTTGAGAAATCTCCTCACGATTTTTTCCTCACCCTCTCTCTTCCTTTCACTTTTTTTTTTCTTTTCTTTTTTTCTTCTTTCTTTCTTTTCTCCTTTCTCCCACCTGCTCCCTCTCTCTCCTATCGCATCTCTCTCTCCCTTCCAGGTCCTCCCTTTTCTCTCACCAACACCACCCATATCCTTCTTCTTCATTGGCGATCGGCGGTGGCAAGCTCAGGATCAGGGTTTTTTATGGTTGGGCTAAGCTGGGTCGGGGGATCTGAGTTCTATCGGGGGCGAGTTGTGGAGGTCAAAGGTGGAGGGATGGAGTTTCCGACAACAACTGAAGCTCGACGGCGGCATTGTGTTCGTGTCTGGAAAAGCGACGACCTAGTCGGAACTTTCGGACAGGACGGCGTGAAAATCCAGTCGAGCTGTTCGGGTCTTTTTCCGGCGAGCTGGAGCTCGAGGAACCGACAGTTATGGAGTTCCGATCAGTGGCTCACGGGAGAAGAGAACCGCAATGTATGATTCCAGATCCGGACGGTTTTTGGAAGCCTAACGATGGTGACCCTATTGTGTTTCCGGCATTGACTTAGACATCTGATCACTACCGGGGCTGAGTTAGAGTTCGACGAGGTTTGACGGGCTGGAGTTAGTTGAGGTCCGGTCATGGCCGGAACTGAGCTGGAGCTGGACAAATTCCGGCGGGTTGGATTGTCACCGATCCAGGTTCTGGTGATGTAAGAAGAAGACGACGGGGTTGGGGTTGTGGACGGATTCCGGCGTGGGTGTGGATATTGTGAGTGTGCTGTGTATGTAATATATGGATAAGTGTGTACTGTGTGTGTAGTATATATATATATATATATATATATATATATATAAGTGTGCTGTGTATGTAGTATGTATATATAAGTGTGTGTTGTGTGTGTGTAGTGTGTGTGTGTATATATATATATATATATAAAAGTATGTGTGCAGTGGGTGTGATATATATATATATATATATATGTGTGTGTGTGTGTGTGTGTGCTGCGTATGTCATATATATATATATATTTGTGTGTTGGGTGTGTACTGTATGTGATATATATGTATATATATGTATGTTAAGGTGTGTAGGGGAAGATGGAGACGAGGAAGAAAGTTGTATAAATTAGCCTACGAACGGATTCATATATTGGACTTATGGGATGAACCCGAGTTTGGAGCTGTATATGGGACAATCGTTCAGGAATTTAAATTATGATTCCCATCATTAATTAAATCGATATATGGACCCGGGTGGAATATCATTGGTCGTTTGATCCGATCAATAATTTAAAGGAGCTCAATTGAGGTAATATATTAGCCGACTAATTACCTTATAATGATAAGATATTAATTTGGACCTTATATTAAATTGTCTATTATGTATTTATAATAAGGGTTGGGATTTCTATGGATCGACCGGGTGAGCCGTGGTCGTCGGAGCTTTCAGAATCAATTATCGAGGCAAGTATTTTCTTATATGATTTGTGTCTTGCAAATAGAGTTTACGTGTGGGATTTACGATGGTTGGGTTACCCTCGTGAAATGATTCGTGTGAGTTGATTTTGATTTGATTATTTTAAACGTTGAAGACGTTAACGATACCTCTGCTTGTTTAAAGTTATGGAATCGTGTATTCCGTGTTAATTGTGTTGTTGTGTTGCGATTGATTTTTCATGATGGAAGTATTGTGAAGAGTTTGATAATGGTGTCAGGTAAGTGGCCATCTCTAGTAAGTATTCTTGATGAGCTTACATTCTTAGCATATTAGTATTGCATGAGTAACGCGTGTGTGTGTATGCTCACTACGGGTTAGATCCGACGGGATCTCGGTAGGGATCCACGGAGGGGTGGATCGACGAGCTTTGCTTTTAACCACTACGGGTTAGATCCGACAGGGTCTCGGTAGGGGTCCACGGAGGGGTGGATCGACGGTTAATCGTGGTGCATTTTTTAAATGTGATTTGATTATGGCATTTCCGGAAATGAGTGCTTTTGAACTATGTTTTCATGATTGCATGCATTGACTAAGTGTGTAAGAGGTAAGTTGCTCGTTTGGCTTACTTGGCTAGGATGGCACTAGAGTATTTGTCGTTTGTGTTTAAACATTTGGTTGTGGGTTTTGATGTTGGAAAACGGACCTCGCTTTTGTTCTCGTGAACTGTGATTTGATGAGATTGGGATGATATCCCAACAGTTTTATTGAGGTCGTTTTATGGAAAGTGATTTTGGGCCGAGACCCATTCGTTTTGAAGTGGTTATTTTCCAACTAAGGACTTGAAGTCGAGCAGGGTTTCTACTTTTAAAATCCCCAAGATGAGATATTTATTTTCAAATACTTCATTGATTGTTTCATGATTTATAAAACCTCTCGGGAAGACTTTGGTGGTTAATTGTCATACCCAATTCGTAATTTCTAATTGTTTGTTGCATTTCGTATGGTTATGTACTTGCACTAGCAAAATAGTGGAATTTTGCTAACCCCCGAGAAATCGGGGGGTGGATATCTGTTTTGCGTTCAGGTTTTGGGGAGCATAACATAGGGTCGGCATGAAGGATGATGAAAGATGATCGATACTAATCACATGAGGACCCGTACGTTGTGTATTAGTTCAGTTGTATTTATTTCCGCTGCAGTATTCTTTCCCCGTTGTACGAGAGTGTGTTGTATTCGACCCCTGTGTGCGTATGTATCCTTGAACCCATAAACATCGGCACTTCACCTCCAAAATGATCATTCAACTCACATGAAGTGTATCATCATTTCCGGTTCAGCTTTCATCTATACTAACCACGAACCGGCCTTACGTCACTATTTCACGATTCTAATATAAGTTATTCGGTGATCGTACGTTAGTTTTGAGTAGAATGTTGAGTTCCTTGTTATCTCTTTTGATCAAGGTCCAAACCTTTCATAGTGATCGATCAAGCGACGGCGGCCTGCGGACGTGTGACATTCGTGTGAGTATTTAGTCCTTGCCATATTTGAGGCTAGTATCGTATATTGAGTTTGGTTTATATTGGAACTTTGATCATGCATACGGTTTTGTTTATGTTGTCGAGTATGAGATTATTTTCTTTGATTGGTCATGGTATTCGTTATTAATTGTTCGTGTTTATGAACATATTGAATTGCATATGTTTGTAAATGATCCGAAGAGTTCATGAGGATCTATGCTGAGGGCGCTGGATCGAATGTCCACCATGCGTTGGTCCGATAGGATCATCATGGGGATCTATGCTGAGGGTGCTGGATCGTTGGACGGGTTTTCCACCATGCGTTGGTCCGACGGGATCATCATGGGGATCTATACTGAGGGCGCTGGATCGTTGGATTACCCTATATTGTGTTGATGGAATCGTGAGGATTCGTGATAAGTGGTAATTTTACCACTTATTTCTAGGATTTTATACTAGGTTTTTATCTCGTTTCGTGATTAATGTGCTCGTATTTGGCTTATTTATGATTAGTCGAGCCGTATTACGCGTTTGGGTTGGTTTTAGTGTGTGTGCAGGTTTGTAGAGCCAAAAGGACCCAAAACGAGACAAAGGACCGAGAGTCGAGTCAAGCGGACGAAGAAATGGATTTTTTGCGAGAAACAGTCGAACCTATCGGCCCAGCATATCGGCCGATAAAGCGCCCGAAAGGAGATTCTGCCCTACCGAGTGAAGAAATCGACGAACCAACTATCGGCCAGCCTATCGGCCGATAGGCCAGCCCGATAGGCTGCCCAGCGGACTCTCGAATTTTGACGGAATTAGACTCTTTTGGACAGATTTTGTTTCCTAGATTAGGGCTAATCGGGAATGTAACCCCCTTAGGCTATATAAACCTCCTGTTAGACCTAGTTTTATCATCTTTATCTATCTTTCACCAGCCCTTATCATTCTTTTTCATCTTTTACATTTTTTTACATCCTTTTAGCAAGATTTATTCTTTTGATTCAAGAACTTTTTGGAGGAGAATTATTATTGAAGACTCGGAGTTCATCCGTAAGGGTTGTAATCTCTCTTTTTATATTAATAATATGCATTCTTCATCAATTTCTTGTTTAATTTCAATTATGTCTGGCTAATTCCTTTGATTGATTCTAGGGTTAGTAATTTTAATTGATGTTCACATGATGTTCTTTTGATTACCTTTTGACCTTTCATCCTAGGCTTGTGTTCAAGTTGTGTTAAATCTCATGTTAGATTAAAGGGCCCTTAATCGATGCATGTTAGCTAATTAATTTTGTCCGGAAGGAGTAATTGATTAGTGGAAATACTTGATGCACAATATGATTTTATCTTGAGACCTAGCGGAGAAAGATAAATCATAGATAAATAAGTTGGTGCTTTTTAAGTGATTTCAATTCTTTGAGCCCTGGCGGGGAAAAGGGTTTAAATTAACTATCGTTCTAGGTTGTCTTGATCGGAATTCTAGATCGGCTAAGTGATTATTTCTAGGATTGAATTAAAATTTGGGGAAAAGGAATTAAATGAATGAATTGTGTGAACTCAATTAGATGATACTACCCTAGTATCAATTACCTTTCGACTTGTGATTTTATCTTGCTAATTTGCTTTATTTGCTTAATTTAGATATTTCATCTTTTATTTAATTTTCGTTCTTCGATTTTTAAAGTTAGATAATTAGAATCAAAACAATTTTTCGGATTCCTAAATAGCAGTCAAATTTTGAGTAGAGTTAATTCCTTTATTTTCGACACATCAATTCCCTTGGGTTCGACACCTTGGAAATACTCCGAGGTTTTACAAATTTTAAAATTGATCGGATTTGAAAACCATACTACGCGAAAACAAGCGATCAATTCGCATCATTGGATTCCGGTGACGGAAGTCTATTTTGTATGTTTTATGATGCATTGATGATTTATGTATTATGATACTTGTGCTAACATCGTTTTGCTAACCCCTTCGGGGGTGGATACTTGTTTTGATGTTCAGGTAGCCGAGAAGTGGGGAAGCAGCCACAGTACCGACATGACGATGAAGTGGCTCAGTGATGTGGATTATGTTATTTTGTTTTATGGTTATTTTCCAGTACTCGAGTATGCACATATTGTTGATGATTTTGGGGATGTTTTGTAATAATGGACTCATTTGAATTGTCGAACAGGTTTGAACTTATTTTACCTTGATGACACTTTAGTATTTTTTTCGTATTTCTCAAATTAGCCTTGTAAATTCTTATACAGAGGATTTATGGCGCTGTAATTATTCCGAATATATCGGGGTGTTACAGATATGATATTCACTCACGGTGCCGACAATTCATTATAAACTGTTTTCTTAAATATGCAGTTTCATTGTTGCTATTAACTTAGCGTAAATTTTGATCGGTCGTAAAGACGGTCATAAACTGTGCTTATGGTATTTGTTTGATTCTTTCAGTATGGAAAGAAACCTAAGAGGTCGTGTTAGGGGGGGTCGAGGCCGCGGAAGGGGCCAAATCCCGATGCCACTGTCTAATGCCCGTTCGAATGTGGGACAAAGTTCAGCAGGCAGTGACTCGCCTTCTGAGAACTAGTCTCACCACGCTGAACGACATGAGGATGCACGCATCGACCCTTATGTTGTTATGCAGGGTATGATGACCCATATGACCCAGATGGGTCAATTGATGGAGACCATGCAGAGAGCCACTACTACTGGCCAATAGCAAGGATAGCAGCCTCCGCCTCTGGTGCACGGCGGGATCGTAAGCCGGATCATTAACGACATATCGCGACAGCGACCTCTGACCTTTGAAGGCTCCTCTGAGCCTTCTGATATTATATACTGGATAGAGCATTTCGAGAAGTTGTTCGAGATGGTTGATTGTCCAATGGAGAATCGTATTTCCGTGGCGGCTTACTACCTCAGTAAGAGCGCCCATACTTGGTGGCTATCAATGAGACCCGCTGATGGTGTATGTACTTGGGAGGAATTCAAAAACCTCATGCTAGACCATTATTATCCAGGACCCCTCCATGAGGCCAAACTGTCAGAATCGCTGAATCTGGACCCATCTGAAGACGATGATGTACTATCTGTTGCCGAGAAATTTCAGGCACTTCTTCCTTTCGCCTCGTCGATTGTCCAAACGGAGGCCGATAAGATCAAATATTTACTCAAGAGGCTTAAACCCCAAATGAGAATGCAGCTGTTGAATCACCACTGCACGACTCTACCGGAATTCATTGCGAAAGCTCTTGAGTACGAGCATGACAAAAGAGATTTCCAAGAAGCAACCATAGTCCAATAATAAGAGGTCCAGGAACCAGAACTAGGCTAATAGTAATTGGGGGACGTTCAAGAAACCCCAGTCTGTGTAGAATCCTTTTGAGCGGCCTTCTGCGGCGTCAAAACCGGCAAGATCACATCCTCGAGCGGTCAGCTCGTCGATTGTGTGTTATAATTGTGGAGATCAAGGGCACATCAGCTCCAAGTACCTGAAATCGGCCATTGCATGCCATGCTTGTGGGATTGTGGGACATCGTTCTCGTTCTTGCAGGGGTGGACCAGGGCGTACTCCAGTAGCCTCTCATGCTCCAGTTCAGTCTTCTGCTCAGGACCGTGTGCCTCCGCCCGCTTCCTATCAGGCTACCGGGGCGAATATAGGGATGCGCCATGGAAATCAAGCTAGTACATCTGGTACCGGGACTGCGAACCTAGAGTCTACGAGATGAAGAAGGATGATGATCCCGAAGCCATCATGATTGCAGGTACTCTCGAGATTCGCTCTCAGCCCATATGTGTTCTTTTTGATACTGATGCTTCACATTCCTTTATATATGCTTCTTGTTTGAGTCGTTTTCAATTAGATCATGTTATCGATTGTGAGCCTTGTGTAATTGGTCTACCCGATGGTAGAAGAATTGTTGGGAATCATAAAGTTCAGAACTGTCCGATTCGTATGAACGACCGTGAGTTGTTGTCAGATTTAATTATGGTCGATTTACCTAAAGATGATGTAATCTTTGGTATCGATTGGATGGATCGTCATGATGCCATACTTAGCGTCCGCAAGCGGATGGTGACCATCACTGCTGGCGATGGCTTCGAGTGTATTTTTCAGGGTGATAATCACAGCCGTTCCGGGAGAATCATCAGCGCTATGAAAGCAGTGAAACTGCTTAATCAGGGATGTATTGGTTATTGGTGCTACATGACCAAGACAGTGGATCGATCAACTGAATTGGATGATATTCCGGTAGTCTGGGACTACACAGATGTTTTTTTAGATAAATTATCGGGTTTACTTCCACATCGTGAGGTAGAATTTACCATTGAGTTAGAGCGAGGTACGTCCCCGCTTTCTAAAGCATCGTATCGCATGGCTCCAACTGAAATGAAGAGTTGAAGAATCAGCTTGAGTATTTGACCGAAAAGGGTTATGTTCGACCCAGTACGTCCCCTTGGGGGGCACCAGTATTATTTGTATGGAAGAAAGACGGATCCTTACTTTTATGTATTGACTACCGTGAGCTGAACAGAGTAACAATCAAGAATAAATATCTGTTGCCTCATATTGATGATTTGTTGGATCAACTCCAAGGCGCTGCTGTGTTTTCTAAGATCGACTTGAGATCCGGATATCACCAGTTGAGGATTCGGGAGTCTGATATCTCAAAGACAACTTTTCGTACTCGCTATCGGCATTATGAGTTCGTAGTAATGCCGTTTGGACTGACTAACGCACCAGGGGTATTCATGGAATTGATGAATCGAATTTTCATTAATTTTCTGGATCGTTTCGTTGTCGTGTTCATAGACGACATCTTTATCTACTCCCGTAGCCATCAAGAACACGAGTACCATCTCCGCCAGGTTCTCGATGTGCTGAGACGAGAACAACTCTATGAAAAATTTTCCAAATACGATTTCTGGATGGCTGAGGTTACTTTTCTTGGACATGTTATATCGGTTGAAGGGGTTAGTGTGGATCCACAAAAGACAGAGGCTATCCGGGATTGGTCACCTCCGACGAATGTGAAGGAAATTTGTAGTTTCCTTGGTCTTGTAGGCTTTTATAGATGATTTGTGGAAGGCTTTTCCAAGATCGCTCAATCGCTGACTAATATGTTGAGGAAGGACAAGAAGTATACTTGGTCAAAAGCTTGTCAACGAAGCTTTGATGAACTCAAAAGTCGATTGATTTCAGCACCTGTTTTGGTCTTACCTCAAGGGACCGAAGGATTCGTGGTATATAGTGATGCGTCACGACAGGGTCTTGGATGTGTATTAATATAGAATGGTAAGGTGATTGCCTATGCATCGAGACAGTTGCGACCCTATGAAGTTAACTATCCGACACATGACTTGGAGCTAGCAGCTGTGGTGTTTGCTTTGAAAATTTGGCGCCACTACTTATATGGAGTCACCTGTTAGATTTTTACTGATCATAAGAGTTTGAAGTATATTTTTACTAAGAAGGAGTTGAACATGAGACAGAGAAGGTGACTAGAGCTGATTAAGGACTATGACATTGAGATCCTATACCACCCAGGAAAGGCGAATGTGGTTGCCGATGCCCTGAGTAGCAAGACAATACAGGAGCAAATGCTTAGCCGTCTGACAGCCCAAAGAGAATTGCAGTTAGATCTTATAAGGCCGGAGATTGAAGTTTGGCTACAGCTTGTCCAGAGACAACTTTGCACACCTGAGATTTTGTCATCCCTTGATGATGAAATCAGATCAAAGCAGATTACGGACCCATTCTTATCTCGGGTTCGGAATGAAGTAACTCAGGGGAAGGCCCTTGGATTTGTGATACACTGTAATACCCGCATTTCTTCTTTTCCCGTATTCCCATTTTTTTGTGTATTCTTTTCATTTTTAACAACTCGCTTGTAACTGTATTGATATTTCGAGAATAATTGATACCGAACTTTTTGTCGTTCGAGTTTGTTTCGGACTTGTTTTACTCGATTTGGTGTTTATTGTCTCTCCGTTGTTATTTCGTTCGATTCTCGTAACCATTGTTGGGAACCGCCGTTTCGGGGTTGCCACAGGTCCGTCTCATAATATTATACTTGTTTTGGAACTTTTGTTGTAGTTTCGATCATGTATCGCGTGTTCGGATGATTTGGGCCATTTTGTAATATCACAAAGGTGAGTTTCACTTTCGTTGGTTTTTCTTTCGGATCGTTTGATGTTACCGTCATGTTTTGGATCGACCGTGTTTGTCATGTAGTCACCTTTTGAGGGTTTGTGATAGTCCTTTTAGACCTTTAAGTAGTTGGAATTATGCGTCGATCAATTATATCATGTTTAGGGGTCGTTTTTCATCATTTTTGGGCTAAAACAGTGGGTGCCGCGGCACAGAGAGCTGTGAGCCGCGGCACAGCTCGAGCACAATTTTCGGCCAGGCCGCCTGTACTGCGTGCTGCGGCACGCAGAGGCCGGGCTGCGGTCTTAGTGGAAATCCTGCTACTTTTTATTAGCCGTGGGCCGCGGGACACTCGACCCGGGCCGCGGCACACGGGCTTTTTCTACACTTTTTCAGCGGATGTCAAGGAGAAAACTTCATTTCTCTCCTCTCTTCTTACTCCTTCCGTCTTGGGCGATTTTGAGGGCGATTTTGAGCGATTTGAGCATCTCCAAACTTAAAGAGATCATCCACTTCAAATTTTTATTGAAGATTATCGACCTCTACTTGAATCTTTCATCCTAATCCAAGGTAAATCTTTTAGAACCCTATTTTAGGGGAGATTTGGGGGTTTTCACGTTTTCGTCCGATTCGTTCCGTTTTGTTGGTTAATTCATGATGAATATGATTAATCTTGTTGATATTCTTAGTTTTCCTACGGATTCATAGTATATTTCGTAGTTTTTACGTATTTGAGAGGGTTTGGTTGCGGTCCGCCCTCGTTGTTGTTCCTATTCGAATATACATGAATCGTAGGCAGGTTTTCGAGTGTATTCCATTTCCGTAATCGTTTAGAAGTGGTTGTGATTATGTTCTTCGAATCGTTAGGTTCGGTTTCGTCGGTTCCTAGCGTTCGTCGGTGATTTTCCTTCCCGTTCGTTGCGTCGTCAATTATTCAAGGCAAGTATTTTCGGAAACCTTTATGCTTAACATATAATGGTGATGTATATTATGTGTGCTTTACTCACCTCGGGAGGGTCCGACGGGGCCATGGAGGGAATCCAATGGTAAAGCCCTAGATTCACGAGTTTGTTTCGCTAGCCAGCTCGGGAGGGTCCTTAGAGGCCATGGAGCGGGATCAATGGTATAGCCTTGTTCCCAAGGCGATGCGCGTGCGTGATTTGTTTTATCATATTGCCAGGTCGGGAGGGTCCTTAGAGGCCACGGAGCGGGATCAATGGTATAGCCCTGTTCCCACGGCAAATCGATTGACTGTTTGTTTCCGGAAAAGACATGTCTAGTTTTGGTTTTGAAATGACTTTGATGCATTGTACTATGAAATGTGTAAGCGATTGGTTTGCCTTGATTACTTGTACTAGCGTAAATGCTAACCCCTTTGGGGACCCGTTTTGGGGAAATTCTTGTTATGGATTTCAGGTCATGTTCAGCCAGATGAGCGGGCGCTGGGATAGTACAAGGATTCTGGCCAAGGTCGTTGACATATGCACTTGAGTCCTTTTATTTTTTTGTTGTTTCCCTTCGATGTGGTTGTTATCTACTTTGCAAACTTATAGAACGTACTCGCGAGTACTTAGGCTTTTCACTCCGGATTGTGGTTTGTTTTTGTTGAAGTTGTTATGTTTGTTGAGTGATGTCTATTATGCCGGTTGTACCGGGCATGTCATTGTATGTTCTTATGATTATTTCATGTTTCATCGCTAACCGAGACGTTTAGTCGAGTGGTGTTTCTTGTTTTAGCCTGGTGGGTCCCACGTAGGGGTCCACAGCACTCTAATATGCCTCGAATATCTCGGGGTGTTACAGAAAATGGTATCGGAGACAGGTTTATGGATACCTAGGCTTGTCGGTTATTTGGGTCTAGTTGTATTTTGTTTTGCACAT
Organism: Orobanche coerulescens; assembly: GCA_033398695.1. Taxonomy (NCBI): domain Eukaryota; kingdom Viridiplantae; phylum Streptophyta; class Magnoliopsida; order Lamiales; family Orobanchaceae; genus Orobanche; species Orobanche coerulescens. The sequence continues at coordinate 63,135,490 of CM065802.1, forward strand.
CGTCACACCGCTGCCAGCATCTCGGTACTTCCAGTGCTTGTAAGTTTTTCCTTACTTTGTTCCTTGTTTCTTTCTGTCTCACCTTTGATTCTTAATTTGTAGTTGTTTCTCCTCTCGTACTTACCATCGTATGGCTTTTGCCATTTATTTAACACCAGTATGGATTCTTGAATAGGTCGTGGTCGTGGTCGTGGACGCGACCGAGGACGTGGGGCAGCCGGTGGGGCGGCCACGTCGCACTCTTCAGGAGCCGGCAGTACCGGTGACCGTCATAGCCATGCGTCTTCTCAAGAACGCGCCGACCTTGGTGTTGCGGCCGTTATGCAACAAATGGTGAACCAAATGGCGGTGATAGCTCAGGCGGTTCAGAACCCGAATCCGGCCCACGCTAATCGGGTCGGAGCGGATTGTTGGCTTCAGGATGTCATCAAGATGCATCCTCCTCAGTTTTCGGGAGCTTCAGAACCGATCGGCTGGGAGGGGTGGATCAAGGAGATATCCAAAGTCTTTGTTGCCACCAACTATCCTGAGGACCGCAAGGTCCCTATTGCCTAGTATTTTCTCACTGGGGACGCTACTGACTGGTGGGAGGCTGTTGGGCCTAAAGGCCATGTTGCTTCATGGGCTGAATTCCAGAATTTGATAGAGACTGAATATTGCCAGTGGCCGGTTAGACAGGCTTGAGTTCATGCATTTTATGATGCTCAGCCTCGGGATGTTCCTGTTTCTCAAGATATAGCCGATTTCAACAAAGAGTTGGGCTACGTGAAGACCCAAGTTTTCGAGGAGAGTGACAAAATTTTTCACTTTTCCAGACGGATGAAACTGTCAATTCGAGACTATATGCCGGGGCTTGTCTGCACCACTTTGAAGGATTATCAGAGTAGGGATCTTGCGTACGATATGTCGGTGATGGCCAGTGAAGCGTCTCGTGAGAGACAGAAGCAGAAGTCCATCGGAAATTATTTCTGGTCATAAGGGCGGAGGCCAGTAGAAATCGCAGTCTTTGAATGTTCCTGCGGGTGGTTCGGCTCATTTTTCTGGGAGTTCTCGAGGTGCTGCTAGAACCTCCGTTCGAGAACTCATATGCTTTAACTGTGGCTTGTCGGGCCATAAGATCCGGGAGTGTCCTCCTCCACAGTTGACTTGTCATGCTTGTGGTCAGTCGGGCCACAAGGCTTCCTTTTGTGAACAGATCAGACTGATTCGCAATGCTCGTTCTTCTCATCCAGCGCCTAGAGAGCCGAGTGTGAACCAGGGCTCGTTTGCTCTGCAGTCTCCGCCGAGTGCTAGCTGAGGAAGAGGTCGGGGTCAGCCCACTAGAGGAGGAGCTTCTAGTGTCGGCTCCGCCCATCCGCGTGTCTATGAGATGAGGAGGGTCGATGACCCAGCGGCTACTGTGGCGACAGGTACCGTTCATATTCATTCTCATCCTGTCAGTGTGATTTTTGATTCTGGTGTTACGCATTCATTCATATCTCTGGATTGTGTGCGTCGTTTTAGTCCCGACTGTTTGACGCCTTGTGAGCCTTTCATCGTTAAGCTTCCGAGCGGTGATAGGATCGTTGGTGATCTGGAGGTTCGAGACTGCTCTGTACTTATTTGTGAGAGGGCTTGGCCCTCTAATCTTATTTTTGTGGGAATCGAGGGTGAGGATTTAATTCTCGGGGATGATTGGCTCGAGCGACATGGTGCGATCATGAACTACCATATGAGAATCATCACCATGTTAGCTGAGGATGGCACCGAGCACTCTTGCGCGGGGCGAAGGACGGGAAGCCAGGAACTTGTTATTAACACTTTAAAGGTGACGAGACTTCTACGGAAGGGGTGTACTGGTTATTGGTGCTACGCCTTGAAGGCGGAGAGTGGTGGAGTCGAGCTTTCATCGATTCCAGTTGTTAGTGAATTTCTTGACGTCTTTCCTGATGAGTTACCGGGATTGCCACTGGACCGTGAGGTAGAGTTTGCTATCGAGTTAGAGCCGGGTGCGGCTCTGATTTCGAAGGCGCTGTATTGCATGGCACCTTCAGAGATGGCTGAGTTGAAGAGGCAGTTGAGTGAGCTTCTTGAGTCGGGATATATTCGATCGAGCGCTTCGCCTTGGGGCGCACCGGTTCTGTTTGTGAGGAAGAAGGATGGTTCACTGCGTTTGTGTATCGACTACCGCGAGCTAAACAAGGTGACCATCAAGAACAAGTATCATTTGCCGAGAATTGATGATTTGTTCGACCAGTTGCAGGGAGCTGCGGTATTCTCGAAGATTGATTTGAAATTGGGTGTACTACCAGCTTTGGGTGAAGGAGTCCGACGTTCTGAGAACAGCTTTTCGGACGAGATACGGACACTATGAGTTTGTAATGATGCCTTTCGGGTTAACTAATGCGCTGGCGGTGTTCATGCAGTTGATGAACAAGGTCTTTATCGAGTACTTGGATAAGTGTGTCTCCGTCTTCATTAATGATATCCTTATTTATTCGAGGAACGAGGAGGCACACGCACATCATCTGCGAGTAGTGTTAGACATTTTGAGGACTGAGCAGCTCTATGCAAAGTTCTCGAAATGTGAGTTCTGGCTGAAGGAAGTAATGTTTCTAGGTCACGTGATTTCAGCCGAGGGGGTCCGTGTGGATCCACAGAAGATTGAGGCAGTGTTGGATTGGGCGCCACCTAAGAACGTGAAGGAGGTCCGTAGTTTCTTGGGTTTGGCGGGCTACTACCGTAGGTTCATCGAGGGGTTTTCGAAACTAGCTCGACCACTTACATAGTTACTTCAAAAATCCGATACGTTCATCTGGAATGACGAGAGGCAGGCGAGTTTTGAGGAGCTGAAAAGGCATTTAACTTCATCTCCGATTTTGGCGTTGCCGTGTGGCAATGAGGGTTTTGTCATTTATAGCGATGCTTCGGGTCAGGGTCTCGGGTGCGTGTTGATGCAGCACGGCAAGACTATTGCGTTTGCGTCGAGACAGTTGAGGCCATATGAGCTTAACTACCCTATTCATGATTTGGAGTTAGCGGCAGTTGTTTTTGCGCTCAAGATTTGGCGTCACTATCTTTTTGGCTCTGCATGTCAGATTTTTACTGATCATAAAAGTCTGAAATACATATTTACTCAGCGGGAGTTGAATATGAGGCAGAGGAGGTGGTTAGAGTTGATTAAGGATTATGATCTCGAGATCCTTTATCATCCGGGCAAGGCGAACATCGTGGCCGATGCTTTGAGTCGGAAACCGGTTGCATTGCAGACCCTTGAGATCCTTACGTCTCAGTCTGAGCTTCGGCGGGATTTGATTGAGCTGAGTGTTGAGATTTTGTTGCCAGGAACAGTCGGGCAACTTTGCGCTTTAGAGATTTCGTCGTTGGTCGGCGAAATTAAACTGAAACAGTTGGAGGATCCGATGATTTCTCAAATCCGAGGGAATGTTCTTAAAGGAAAGTCTCCTGGGTTTATAATTCACGAGGATGGGGTATTGAGATTTCAGAGTCGATTGTGTGTACCGAATGACTCGGATCTGAGACAGGGTATTTTACATGAGGCCCATGCTACACCTTATTCCATTCATCCTGGTTCGAGTAAGATGTACAAGGACCTGAGGAGGAACTTTTGATGGAATGATATGAAGGAGGAGGTCGCACAGTTCGTGGCAAGATGTTTGACTTGTCAGCAGGTCAAAATCGAGCATCAGCGACCGGATGGGTTGTTGCAGTTACTTCCCGTTCCGGAATGGAAATGGGAAGATATATTCGATGGACTTCATTACGAGTTTGCCGAGATCGAAATCGGGCATGAACATGGTCTGGGTAATTGTAGATCGTCTGACCAAGTCGGCACATTTTCTGGGCATCAAGGATACTTAGGGCCCGGAGAAGTTGGCCCATGTGTTTATCGCACAGATTGTGAGGCTTCATGGTACTCCGAAGTCTATCGTTTCGGATCGTGATGGCCGTTTTGTATCGCATTTTTGGAAGGCGGTGCATAAGGCGTTGGGTACCCAGTTGCGTCTGAGTACCTCTTTTCATCCTCAGTCAGACGGACAGTCGGAGCGCACTATCCAGACATTCGAGTATATGTTGCGTGCTTGTGCCCTTGACTGGAGCAGTGACTGGGATGAGCATTTGCCATTGATCGAATTCACGTACAATAATAGTTGGCACGCGTCGATTCGGATGGCACCGTATGAGGCGCTTTATGGGCGGCATTGTCGATCACCGTTTTGTTGGAATGAGGCATCCGATTTGGTCGGGACCGAACCGGATATCGCTTTAGAGATGAGGCGGAAGGTGGAATTGATTCGGGAGAGAATGTTGACTGCTCAGAGCTGACAGAAGTTATACGCTGATGTCCGTTGTCGACCCTTAAAATTCGAGGTGGGAGACCATGTTTTGCTGAAAGTGTCGCCGACGAGAGGAATTTTCCATTTCGGAAAGAAAGGAAAGTTGAGTCTGAGATTTATTGGGCCCTTTGAGATTCTCGAGCGAGTCGGTGAGTTGGCATACCGTTTGGCGCTACCTCCGGCCTTGAGCCACGTTCATAGCGTTTTTCATGTTTCCCAACTGAGGAAATATATTCCGGATCCTAGTCACATCATCGACTATGGCGAGATTGATGTCGCCGAGGACATTACCTTCGAGGAACGTCCCTTGAAGATCTTAGAGCACCATGAGACACAACTGAGGCATAAGACCATCCCTTTGGTCAAAATGCAGTGGTCGTGACATGGTGTCGAGGAGGTAACTTGGGAAACCGAGGATAGCATGCGTGCTAAATACCCCGAGTTGTTTGTTCTTAAGTTTCGGGACGAAACTTGTTTTTAGAGGGGTAGAATGTAATACCCGCATTTTTTCTTTTCCCATATTCTCATTTTTTTGTGTATTCTTTTCATTTTTAACAACTCGCTTGTAACTATATTCATATTTCGAGAATAATTGATACCAGACTTATTGTCGTTCGAGTTTGTTTCGGACTTGTTTTACTCGATTTGGTGTTTATTGTCTCTTCGTCGTTATTTCATTCGATTCTCGTAACCATTATTGGGAACCACTGTTTCGGGGTTGCCACAGCTCCGTCTCATAATATTATACTTGTTTTGGAACTTTCGTTGTAGTTTCGATCATGTATCGCGTATTCGGATGATTTGGGCCATTTTGTAATATCACAAAGTTGAGTTTCCCTTTCGTTGGTTCTTCTTTCGGATCGTTTGATGTTACCGTCATGTTTCGGACCGACCGTGTTTGTCATGTAGTCGCCTCTTGAGGGTTCGTGATAGTCCTTTTAGACCTTTAAGTAGTTGGGATTATGCGTCGATCGATTATATCATGTTTAAGGGTCGTTTTTCATCATTTTCGGGCTAAAATAGTGGGTGCCTCGGCATAGAGAGCTGTGACCCGCGGCACAGCCCGAGCACAATTTTCGGCCAGGCCGCCTGTAATGCGTGCCACGGCACGCAGCGGCCGGGCCGCGGCCCTAGTGAAAATCCTGCTACTTTTTTTTAGCCGTGGGCCGCGGCACACTCGACCCGGGCCGCGGCACACAGGCTTTTTCTGCACTTTTTCAGCGGATGTCGAGGAGAAAACTTCATTTCTCTCCTCTCTTCTTCCTTCTTCCGTCTAGGGCGATTTTGAGGGTGATTTTGATCGATTTGAGCATCTCTAAACTTGAAGAGATCATCCACTTCGGGTTTTTGTTGAAGATTATTGACCTTTACTTGAATCTTTCATCCTAATCCAAGGTAAATCTTCTAGAACCCTATTTTAGGGGAGATTTGGGGGTTTTCACATTTTCATCCGATTCGTTCCGTTTTGTTGGTTAATTCATGATGAATATGATTAATCTTGTTGATATTCTTAGTTTTCCTACGGATTCATAGTATATTTCGTAGTTTTTGCGTAGTCGAGAGGGTTTGGTTGTGGTCCGCCCTCGTTGTTGTTCCTATTCGAATATACATGAATCGTAGGCGGGTTTTCGGGTGTATTCCATTTCCGTAATCGTTTAGAAGTGGTTGTGATTATGTTCTTCGAATCATTAGGTTCGGTGTCATCGATTCCTAGCGTTCGTCAGTGATTTTCCTTCCCGTTCGTTGCGTCGTCAATTATTCAAGGCAAGTATTTTCGGAAACCTTTATGCTTAACATATAATGGTGATGTATATTATGTGTGCTTTACTCACCTCGGGAGGGTCCGACGGGGCCGCAGAGGGAATCCAATGGTATAGCCCTAGATTCACGAGTTTGTTTCACTAGCCAGCTCGGGAGGGCCCTTAGAGGCCACGGAGCGGGATCAATGGTATAGCCCTGTTCCCAAGGCGATGCGCATGCGTGATTTGTTTTATAATATGGCCAGCTCGGGAGGGTCCTTAAAGGCCACCGAGCGGGATCAATGGTATAGCCCTGTTCCCACGGCAAATCGATTGATTGTTTGTTTCCAGAAAATACATGTCTAGTTTTGGTTTTGAAATGACTTTGATGCATTGTACTATGAAATGTGTAAGCGATTGGTTTTCCTTGATTACTTGTGCTAGCGTAATTTCTAACCCCTTTGGGGACCTATTTTGGGGAAATTCTTGTTATGGATTTCAGGTCATATTCAGCCAAACGAGCGGGTGCTGGGATAGTACGAGGATTCTGGCCAAGGTCATTGACATGTGCACTTGAGTCCTTTTATTTTCTTGTTGTTTCCCTTCGATGTGGTTGTTATCTAATTTGCAAACTTATAGAACGTACTCGCGAGTACTTAGGCTTTTCACTCCGGATTGTGGTTTGTTTTTGTTGAAGTTGCTATGTTTGTTGAGTGATGTCTGTTATGCCGGTCGTACCGGGCATGTCATTGTATGTTCTTATGATTATTTCATATTTCATCGCTAACCGAGACGATTATTCGAGTGGTGTTTCTTGTTTTAGCCTGGTGGGTCCCACATAGGGGTCCACGACGCTATAATATGCCTCGAATATCTTGGGGTGTTACATACATGAGGATGGAATGATACGTTTCAAGAATCGAGTATGTGTACCGGCAGACGAAGAATTGAGAAAATCTATTCTGAGAGAGGCTCATGTTATTCCTTATTCTATTCACCCGGGGTCTAGCAAGGTGTACAAGGATTTGAAGGAATGCTATTGGTGGGGCAATATGAAACGAGAAGTTGCAGAATTCGTTTTGAGATGTTTGACCTGTCACATCCCAAGACCTCTCCGCCGTAGCATGATATTGTCCGCTCTGGGCACTCTCCGCTGAGCTGGCCCTCACGGTTTTGTTTCTGGGAGCCCAGCGAGTAGCTTCCCAGGAGGTCACCCATCTTGAGACTGCTTCTCGCACCAGCACGCTTAACTTCGGAGTTCTCATCACCCCGAAGCGATTGGGCTCCCAAAGGGCCTCATGCTATAAGGTGCCTCGAATATCTCGGGGTGTTACATACACGAGGATGAAATGATACGTTTCAAGAATCGAGTATGTGTACCGGCAGACGAAGAATTGAGAAAATCTATTCTCAGAGAGGCTCATGCTACTCCTTATTCTATTCACACGGGGTCTAGCAAGATGTACAAGGATTTGAAGGAATGCTATTGGTGGGGCAATATGAAACGAGAAGTTGCAGAATTCGTTTTGAGATGTTTGACCTGTCACATCCCAAGACCTCTCCGCCGTAGCATGATATTTTCCGCTCTGGGCACTCTCCGCTGAGCTGGCCGTCACGGTTTTGTTTCTGGGAGCCCAGCGGGCAGCTTCCCATGAGGTCACCCATCCTGAGACTGCTCCTCGCACCAGCACGCTTAACTTCGGAGTTCTCATCACCTCGAAGCCATTGGGCTCCCAAATGGCCTCATGCTATAAGGTGTCACAGCACGCTCAAATAAGGCACTTCACCCGCTCTCTGCTAGTCGGTGTGGGATATCACAATCCGCCCCTCCTGAAAGGACCCGACGCCCTCGTCGGCACACTCGCACAACACGGCAGAGTGGCTCCGATACCAAATTGTTACATCCCAAGACCCCTCCACCGTAGCATGATATTGTCCGCTCTGGGCACTCTCCGTTGAGCTGGCCCCTCACTGTTTTGTTTCTGGGAGCCCAGCGAGCAGCTTCCCAGGAGGTCACCCATCCTGAGACTGCTCCTCGCACCAGCATGCTTAACTTCGGAGTTCTCATCACCCCGAAGCCATTGGGATCCCAAAAGGCCTCATGCTATAAGGTGTCACGGCACGCTCAAATAAGACACTTCGCCCGCTCTCTGCTAGTCGGTGTGGGATATCACATGACTTGTCAGCAGGTTAAGATTGAGCACCAATGACTAGCAGGTATGCTGAAACCACTCCCAATTCTAGAATGGAAATGAGAGGACATATCGATGGATTTTATCACCAACTTACCGACGAGTCGCGGAGGAATGAATACCATTTGGGTGATTGTGGATCGTCTGACCAAATCAGCCCACTTCTTGGAGATTAAAGATATATGGGATCCCGAGAGGTTGGCTCAGCTATTCATTAAATAAATTGTAAGGTTGCACGGTACTCCCAAGAGTATTATATCGGATCGTGACAGGTGGTTCGTGTCACACGTCTGGAAAGCAGTTCATCGTGCGATGGGTACACAGTTGAACTTCAGTACAACATTTCATCCTCAAACCGATGGTCAGTCTGAGAGAACTATCCAAACTCTAGAAGATATGTTGAGAACATTTTCTCTTGATTAGAAGGACGACTGGGAAGCCCAACTGCCTTTGGTGGAATTCACCTACAATAATAGTTGGCACACTTCGATTCAAATGGCACCTTATGAAGTATTATATGGCCATCGTTGTAGGTCCCCTTTGTGTTGGGACAACCTGTCTGAATATCTGGGTACGGAACCTGATATGTTGTTAGCAGCCCGTGACAAGATCGCCCTGATTAGGAGTCATTTGTTAACGGCTCAAAGCCAGGAGAAATCTTATACAGATAAACATCGAAGACTGCTTGAGTTCGAGGTTGGTGACCATGTGCTAATGAAGGTGTCCCCTACTCGAGGTGTCTTTCGTTTTGGGAAGAGAGGCAAACTGAGTCCGAGGTATATTGGGACGTTTGAGGTTTTGGAACGAGTAGGCGATCTGGCCTATCATCTAGTGTTGCCACCAGCTTTGAGTCGGATTCATAACGGTTTCATATCTCCCAGTTGAGGAAGTATGTTGCTGATCCGAGCCACATACTTCAGTTCAAAGAGATCGAGTTAGCCGATGATCATTCTTACGAGGAACGTCCGATACAGATACTTGAGAATAGGATCAAACAATTGAGGAACAAGACGATTCCCCTGCTGAAGGTTCAGTGGTCACGACACGGAGACGGGGAGGCCACGTGGGAGATGGAGAGCAGCATGCAAGAGAGGTATCCCGAGTTGTTTAGCCCTTAGTTTCGAGGACAAAACTCCTTTCAAGGGGGGAGTATGTAATATCCGACAATAATTTCTTATCTATTGTTGTCATCTGAGTATCGTTGTAATCATGTTACATTGAGTTTAATGTTTATTAATGTCGGGATATATTAGAATAGACTTGATTATAACTGTCATTCACATTGTGGTTGATTGCTTAACGTTGTGTAGATCATTACATTTTTGGGCTAGGTTTTCTGTTTTTAACGTACGCTAAGATTTAACTTAACTTACGCTAATGCATTGGCTTTGTGTACGTAATGAGGTACTGGTTACATAAGTAATGCTGAGAATCTTATCCGATCTCAACTTTCGGCATGGGGGGCCAGACATGATCCGGATATTTGGCCCTTTTGCGACAACCAAGTTGACGTACATTACGTAAGTAATGCTGAGTCTATAACGTACGTAATGAGGTGGGTGTTTTGAGGCAGTAGCCTATGGAGGCAGATTACGTACATAACAACTTACGTATAGTGTACATATAAAGTGGTTAACGTACATTAGCTTCATGCTATTACGTACGTAACAGATTGTGCAGTTTATAAAAAGACAGCTTGTGTCTTTTATTTGCATGTTCTAACTCTGATTTTCCCTTCACGTTTCCACCCCTCTGCCTCCCTAGACTGATTCTGCACCCTTCCATCTTATCTTGGAGCTTGCACCTTTGATTGAATCATATTGTTTAGAAGCTTGGAGTGTGTTCTTGATAGCCTGGGCGTTATTCTTCTTTTCTTGAGGTTAGTTATATTAAACTATTGCTGATTCCATGCTTTTGATGAAGTTAGTTAAGAGTACTTATTATTATGTTAGGTTAAACAGGTATAATCTAATGATTAGTGAACATTTGATCAAAGTTTAAGTGAAACATGACAATATTGTTAGTATCAATTCTTGAATGTTTGAAAGGTTGTAAGATAACTTAGTTATGTTGTTTATGTCTAGGACCTGATATTGAACATGATAATTGGAACTTACAAGATTAGGATTCTCTTTATGCTTAGAGATTTTAGAACCTAATCATATCTTGAAGAGGAGGTTTACTTAATCCTTGAGGAATGATAATGAACTATGTAAATACACTCATGATTTGATACATTTATGCTGAGCTTGATAAATTGATGAATTGGGCTGTTTAAAGCATTATGTAAGAAGGTTGGTGATATTTTCAAAATGTTTATTATAAGTTATGGCAATACTAAACATATTGAAGTGGTTAATTGAAGTTGTTTGAATAAACTTACTCATAATGATAGCAAGAGTATAGAAGGACATTTTTGATGGATAATCCAATTGTTGAAAACAAATCAGATGCATAGAGATACATCAATAGTCGATCGAACGTTCCTTGGGAAAGAATAAATTATTTCGGAAAGGTTTCGGGTGTCGTTTCCTACGGCTTGATATCAATGTGTGAATGTATTGTTGAATGAATTACATCGCATTCAAGGTTGCTTTCGAGTGAGTACTTAGTCGAGGATACCGTCTGATCGATCATTTGGAGAAGGACTATCTTTCATCTACGGAATTAAGGCAAGTTATCTTGCTTGGTTATAATGATAATTGAATTCTTGTGAACGTTATACATTTCATGTATATGAAATGCTTATGAATCTGTGATTCGTATTGTGATATTGTCCTTGAGGATATTTCCGTTTTCATTGTGGGATTGTACTTCAAAGTTCATCACCTTTGAATTGTTGATCTCGTTGATTCTTGTTGTCACTTCAGTGAGTTTCTTGATCCTTACCTGGATACATAATTTATTGAATTCATTGTCATGTTGTATGGTGACACATCTGGAATCATATCTGCGTGCCGATTGGTTATTGTGTAGGATTTTTAGCCAGGCACATATGGTCATACGTTGATGTTTCCGTATTGGACTGTGCATACGAGACGTAGTTCGTGAGGCTAATTAGGTACATTGTCACATGTATATTCTGGATTCCGTATACGGGGTGGACATGTGCATGGACACATTTCCGGATCGGGTGTACTGTGATGTACATCTTGAGCCATGTTGATTGGTCATTCATAGTCCATGTATGATTGGATATGTTCGACGGTTTGTGACTGATTGTTCATATGCCCGAGGGGTTTGTTCAATAGTCGGGATGTTTATTTGAGATCCAATATATGTGATTTGTATAATGTCTTGAGAATTATTATCATGTATATCTGACCCTGTGGTTTTGGACGAAATACTTGTGTTGTATTTTAGTTCGAGGCAAGGGCAAGGCACGGGAAGAGCATGGTGACGGCGAAGGGTTTGAAAGATACTAGTTCGGGGGGCCCAAAGTCTTTTGTTGTCCGGTTGTGCTTAAATCGTGTAATATTACATCTCCGTTTCATTTAAACTGTTGTCGATTGTGCTATTATTTAAGTATATTCCATCTTCACATGGTCTATACTCGTATTTGGACCCTGTGTATTTTAAGGCTAATAGCCGTACTATTTGTAAACTCCCGATCGGAGTAAGAATTATTGTTTTGTTGTTCGGTATCACAAAGTATGTCGTGATTAATCTATATTTTGGTATCGCCTGGTGGGTCCTAGTGTGGGTCTACAGCACTGTGATAGCCGCCTTTTAGGGGGTGTTACACTACCACTGGGATGTGAGGTTGAGTTCACCATTGATTTAGAGCCGGGCGCGTCCCCGATTTCAAAAATGTCGTACCGTATGGCGCCTGCCGAAATGCTTGAGTTGAAGAAACAGTTGGGGGAGTTGCTATACACGAGTTACATTCGACTGAGCACTTTGCCTTGGGGCGCATCGGTCTTGTTCGTAAGGAAGAAGGATAGGTTACTGCGTATACGCATCGACTACCGAGAGTTGAACAAGGTGACCATCAAAAACAAGTACCTGCTTCCGAGGATTGACGACTTATTTGACCAATTATAGGGAGCGACTGTGTTCTCAAAGATTGATTTGAAATCGGTATATTACCAACTCTGAGTGAAAAATTCCGATATTCCGAAGACGGCCTTTCGGACGAGATATGGCCATTACAAGTTTGTGGTTATGCCGTTCGGGCTAACCAACGCCCTAGCTGTGTTCATGCAGCTAATTAACAAGGTCTTTATCGAATATCTCGATAAGTGTGTGGCCATCTTTATCGATGATATTCTGATTTACTCGAGGAACGAGAAGGAGCATGCACGTCATCTGCATATCGTGTTGTAAATCTTGAGAACTCAACGCCTTTATGCGAAGTTCTCAAAGTGCGAGTTTTGGTTACGAGAGGTTATGTTTATCGGCCACATGATCTCGGCCGAGGGTGTTCGTGTGGACCCACACAAGATAAAGACAGTGTTGGATTACGCGCCACCCAAGAACATGAAAGAGGTCCGTAGTTTTCTGGGTTTGGCAGGGTATTATCGAAGGTTTGTCGAGGGGTTCTCTAACCTCGCTCGACCGTTTACTCAGTTGTTGCAGAAGTTAGAGAAGTTTGTATGGACCGACGAGAGGCAGGAGAGTTTTGAAGAGTTGAATAAGAGATTGACTACCGCTCCCGTCTTGGCCTTACCGTGCGGTAATGAGGGCTTTTCAGTTTATAGTGATGCCTCGGGCCAAGCACTTGGATGTGTACTCATGCCGCACGGGAAGACAATTGCCTATGCTTCCCGTCAGTTGAAACCGTATGAGCTGAATTATCCTACATATGATCTTGAGTTGGCTGTAGTTGTGTTTGCGTTGAAATTTGGCATCATTACTTGTATGGCTCATCGTGTCAGATTTTCACCGATCACAAGAGCCTGAAATATATTTTCACTTAGAAGGAATTAATTATGAGACAGATGAGGTGGCTGGAGCTAATCAAGGATTACGACCTTGAAATCCTCTATCATCCGGGCAAGGTAAATGTGGTGGCAGATGCCTTGAGTCGGAAATCGGTATCGCTTCGAATACTTGAGTTAGTCACGACTCAGTCAGGGCTCCAGCGAGAGTTGATGGGGTTGAGTATTGAGGTTGTGCTACCAGGGAATGCTGGTCAGTTGTGCGCCCTTGAGATCTCTTCGTCTCTAGTCAATCACATTAAATCGAGATAGTTAGAAGATCCAATGTTTATTCAACTCCGTGAGAATGTAGTGAAGGGGAAAGCCTCTGGATTTCTGGTTCATGAAGATGGTGTGTTGAGATTCCAAGGTCGGTTGTGTGTTCTGAGCGACTTGAAATTGAGACAGGGCATTATGCGGGAGGCTCATGCGTCACCTTACTCAGTCCATCTGGACTCGAGTAAAATGTATAAGGATTTGAGGAAGAATTTGGGTGGAATGACATGAAGAGTGAGGTAGTGCAGTTTGTGGCTAAGTGTTTGACTTGTCAGCAAGTCAAAATCGAACATCAGCGGACAGTCGGGTTATTGAAACCACTTCCCGTACCGGAGTGGAAGTGGGTGGACGGCTCTATGGATTTTGTCACGAATTTGCCGAGGACGAAGACTGGAATGAATATGGTGTGGGTGGTCGTGTATCGGCTAACTAAGTCGGCATATTTTCTGGGCATCAAGAACACTTGGGGTCCAGAAAAATTAGCGCGTATTTTTATTGCGCAGATCGTGAGGCTTCATGGTACACCGAAAACTATTATTTCGGACAGGGATGGTCGATTTGTATCACATTTCTGGCAGGCAGTACATAAGGCTTTGGGGACACATTGGCGTTTGAGCACATCTTTCCATCTTCAGACCGATAGACAGTCCGAGCGTACCATTCGGACGTTCGAGGATATGTTGCGTGTGTGTGCGCTAAACTGGAGTAGTGATTAGGAGGAACATCTGGCCTTGATCGAGTTCACTTATAATAATAGCTGGCATGCCTAGATTAAGATGGCATCGTATGAGGCACTTTATGGCCGACGATGTCGATCACCGATATGTTGGAATGAGCCATCTGACTTAGTCGGCACCGAGCCAGATCTTTTGTTGGAAACTAGGAGAAAAGTCGAATTGATCCGAGAGAGAATGTTGGCGGCTCAGATTCGACAAAAGTCCTATGCGGATGTTAGGCGTCGACCTTTGGAGTGTGAGGTAGGATATCATGTCTTGTTAAGAGTATCTCCGTCGAAGGGAGTTTTCCATTTTGGGAAAAAGGGGAATTTTAGCCTAAGGTATATTGGACCTTTCGAGATATTGGAGAGAGTTGGCGAGTTAGCTTACCGTTTGGCATTACCCCCGTCGTTGAGCCATGTGCATAGTGTATTTCACTTTTCTCAATTGAGGAAGTATGTTCTAGACCTGACTCACGTCATCGATTTTGGGGATGTGGAAATCGAGAAGGATGTTACGTTTGAGGAGAGGCCAGTGAGGATTTTGGAACGTCGAGATAAACAGTTAATGTACAAAATCATTCCTTTGGTTAAGGTGCAATGTTCGAGACATGGAGTGGAGGAAGCAACGTAGGAATTGGAGGAGGATATGCATACGAGATACCCCAAGCTTTGTGATTCTTAAGTTTTGGGACGAAACTTCTTTTTAGAGGGGGAGAATGTAATATCCGTACTTTCTATTTTTAGCAGTTTCTATTTTTGGCGCATGTCTATTTTAACAACTTGCTTGTAATCGTTTCGACGTTTTGAATCTATTTTGTTCTTGGTGTTTTTCCATCTGGACGAGTTTCGGAGGTGTTTTTACGTGATTCACTTTATGTTATGATTTTGTCGCATGTACGTTCGATTCTCGTAAAACTCGTTCGATTTTGTTATTTCCTTGTTCCCATGAGTCCGTGTGGTTGATATATTCGTGTTGTGAGTTTTGGTTTCATAATCCTACGTCGTATCATGATTTTCAGACGTTTGGGCCGTTTGTAATTTTATAAAGTTTGAAGAAATTTACTTCCGTCGTCGAATTCCGGACCTTCGGGTAGTCATAATTGTGTTCCCTTTTAGCACTTAGATTAGTCATTGGGAATCGTAACCATATGTTCGGTTTGTTAGCAGGTTCAAGTTTCATTGTCATTCGGGGTGGTTCGGACAACAGTCTTCCCCTGCTGTCCAGTAGGGTGTCACGACCGTAACACCCCAGAGGTTACGGCCGTAAGATGGCCTTGTTAGGGCCATAAAAGCTGTTTGTTATGGCTATAACAGCCCGCTGTTCTTAAAATAGCGGGCAGAGGACATAAGTCCTCATTTCTTTCTTTTCGTCTTTTTCGACGGGCGGCGCAAGAACACCTTCCAGGAGCGATTTTGCCACTTTCAATCCGTGTGTTCACCATCTTCCATCACCGTAGTGTCGTGGTAGCATATTATCATCAACGAAATCACCCTACTCCGTCCGAATTCAAGGTATTTTGGCTTAGAACCCTAACTTTGTCAATTTTGGGGGGTTTTCGGGTTTTGCCTGTTTAAACTCGAATTGTTCGATTATGTTGTAATAGTTCTTATCGATTATTATTATTAGGTGATTCCTAATTCAATTCCGTCATGTTTAATCTATGGATTGTTGATTAGGGTAGGTTTTGTGAAAACCCTCGCCCGTATTGAACGTACGTATATGGTTATGGTTGTAATCGAGGTTGTGGGCGTATTCCATTTGGTTATTAATGTTGTTTAGGACTGATTCGTGGTAACCTTTAGTTTAGGAACAATCGTGGTCACTCTGGGTCATTCCTAGTCGTTATTCGATTTCCGTCTCAGAGGCAAGTACATTACATTTGTATACATATTCAACTATTTGATTTGTGGTTTTCTGTATATGTTGTGGATGTGAGTGCGTATGTTCACTCAGGGATGGTCTGGCAGGGCCTCTGGGGATACGTAGTGTCGTGTGTATGCATACCGCGAACTGGGGTTAACCACCTAGGGATGGTCCGACGGGGACTCTGCGGCGTATGGTGGCCGTGAGTCTCGTACCAACGGTTAACCTTCGAAATGTTTTGTTGGAGAACTGTGTTTTGTGCATGTGCACCGTAATATTCCCGAATATAAATATTTTCTAAAATGATTTTTGGCGCATATTTCATCTGATTAGAAGGGTCGTTCAAATGGATTGTACTTGCACTAGCTGTTATCGCTAACCCCTTAAATGGGGGAAATACTTTTGTATTTCAGGTACAGGTCATGGAAGCGAACGAGCATGCGGACAGTAGAGGATCATGGGCAAGGGTGATTCTGTTCAATGGTCGTTTGCTAGGCGTCTTGTCTTT
The DNA here is from genome assembly GCA_033398695.1 of Orobanche coerulescens. Taxonomy (NCBI): domain Eukaryota; kingdom Viridiplantae; phylum Streptophyta; class Magnoliopsida; order Lamiales; family Orobanchaceae; genus Orobanche; species Orobanche coerulescens. The sequence goes on from CM065802.1 coordinate 63,152,043, forward strand.
TAGTATGCTGGTTGTTTCAATACTTGAGTACTTTCTTCTTTTGAACTTGTATTTGTTGCGGTCCTGGTTTGGGAAAGATTTTATTTATTACTGTCGGGTTCGGTCTACTTGTTTTGAATGTCATAAGATTGTGGAATTATTTGTATGTTGATGATGTTTGTCATCAGTCGTGATGTCGAGTTTGTGAGTTAGCCTGGTGGATTCTAAAGGGTTGGGTCCACGACACTGTAATATGCCCTGAACATCTTGGGGGTGTTACAGTATATATATGTATGTCGGAAAATCTTGCCAAAAAAGAAGTGGTCGAAAAAATGGGTGAAAAAAATTGGCCGAAAAAAGTGGCCGGAGAAACTCCTCATCACCGGAGAAGACCGAAGAAGATGAAGGCCAATTGGAGACACGTGGACCAATCAGAAGGTGACACGTATCAATTAACGAACAAGTCAGTATGTCCGTTAACTTTAACTAATGAAAATTCACGGATACCCTAACTTGGTTGAACGTAAAGAAGTTCATACCCCTAAATGATGCAAAAGGAAAAGTTATAAGTGCAAACTTTGGGAAGGTTCGTACCCCTAATTGGTAATTTTGCCTTATAGTAAACTTAAATTTCACATATTTAAATAAATTTGTGATTTATCGACAAAAGTGCATTACTCCGACAAATAATTCAATGTATATACCCTCTGTTGTATAACTCATATTGAAAATTTAAATTATTATCGAGTAAGGTCCATTTTTATGACAATACTTGAAGTATATATAGGTGATATGTAATTGATACTATAGTACAATATCATTCCCGACATTAGGGGAGAATTATATCAACCGATCAAGAAAATTACTTTAAAACCATGAACTTGAAGTTCAAATGATTACTGATTTTGCAGAAATTGCAATCAATTATATGTATATACTCCAGAAGAGTTTAAATAAATCCAACTGGAAACTGATGTCTTGGAAGACACATGCAAGTGCTATAATTAAGTTTAAGGCTAGTCCACCTAAATGGTGAGAAATATATTATATATCTCTGGAGATTAAAAAGAAACATTTGTGATGAAACTCAACGTCCTAAGACGTCGCTCTGGAATAGCATATTCTTGAAGAGAATTAAATTATAGAACATTCTACGAATTTTATTACAATGAAATTTGGAGACTATACCAATCGACTTAAAAATAGCACTTGATACAAATAAAAATCATAATGATCTATGTTGGTTAATGTTGGAAATATTCATTAATGTGTGAATTTAAATATTTGGTCAAGACGGACAAAACAATCTAATATGATTTAAATTAATGGTAATACTTAGTTATTTGACCTACATTCCAAAATAGCATATTGAATAAAGTTCGTTAAATATTGTTAATATTCATACTTATATGATTGTGATGATTGAAACTCTTGAAGAGTTACCAGTAACTTAAGCATTACTCATGCAAAGATGAGATATAAAGCACGACTTGTGGTTAAAATTGCTTACAATGATTATGTATATTTATAAGAACACTCATGAATTGAATCATATAGTTTAATCATATATGGATATTGAGTCATATTGGAAGTACATGAAAAAATTTGTCTTATGGATACATGAAATTCTATAGCTTGAAGCATATGATCAAAATCTAAATATATGTATCTCTTCAAATTACAAGAGTATTTATACAAATTCAAATATTACATTCTAATTTGAAATAGCCTTCTTAGTCAATATTATTTGACTAAAAAAAGGTATATTAGTAACTCAATGTCATATATAGATATAGAAGTCTTAGATTGATTGGAACTCCAAAATAGATCTAATTGACACTTGAATATTTGAGAAAATAATTTTAGATCGAGAAATTTTAAATATATAGATTATGACTTTGATAACAATTACTTTGAAAGTGGATTATTTGTATATCAGTCCACTTGTACCTAGAAGGTATTAAAATGATTATACGGATGAAATACGCTCATTAAAGTACCATAATGATTGATCAGTCACTTGATCCTATTAAAGACCCCTTTATAGCAAATGATGATGAAAAGATTCCTGGTCCAGAATCACCATATCGCAGTGCAATTGGGGCACTCATATATCTCACTAGTTACACATAAAGTAAAACATTATCAAGGCTTAATTCATCATATAATGGTCAACACTGAAATGTATTAAAGACTTCAACGTAATCTGCAAGGGAAATATATTTTTATTTATATTATTCTCTGCATTAATGATGCATTCAGAGTGCGTTGAAATAAGAACAATCACCCACTAGATCTGAAGCTCTCACAACTATTTGCATAACATCAACACGATGTTTGTAGTTCACCTAAATAATGATATATCAAAGGAGATATGATCTATAAAAGAAAGATCCAAGTGATGTCTAAACCAGGGGAGAAATGATGTGAAATGATGTTGTCTAACCTTGAATTTTTATGATGGATTTACAATTATAGCAGCTCAAGTTGATGATTTCAACGTAATTGGGACTCTTGAAGAGCCTAATAAACTGCCACTGGAAATCTGTAAACAAACCCTACTAATGACATCTCCCAAGCATAATGAAATTACTGCAATCTATGAAGCAAATTGAGAATATGATTGATGAGCTCAACAAAAATTAATATGAAATTTCCAGAAGAGATATTAGCATGTCTCAACACCCTATGAGTTCGAGATTGCAACTTGCACTGAATATGATATCCATGTTAATTCGCAGAGGATTTTTGAAATGAGTGAAGCATATTTATATAAAAATATGTGTTGCACTTTTTTTCCTGATTGAGATTTATTCGATTGGGTTTTCCCAGTATGGTTTTTAACTAGGCAACTAGAATGTCGTATTAACATGAATAGTGTACTATTTTTTCATTCGTTAGGATTTTTCCCATCGTTTTTTTCTAATAAGATTTTGACGAGACATATTCATGAAATAATGAGGACATTACAGAGATCAGTATTAAATCTCGAGATTTAAAGTTGGAAGGAGTAATTGTATTCTTTTTTCTTCTATCAAGTTTTCCCCCATAGGGTTTTCTTGATAAAGTTTTGACGAGGCAACACATGGATACTCCTATAAGAATGATCTATATAAGGAGAAACGTATACACTTATGATCACCCAATTTTTATTCCATGAGGTTTTACTGATGCGGCACATGAATATTCATACAAGAATCACCGATATGAGGGAAAGCAAATTCACTATTATATATTGTTCACGAGTTTTCCTAGCAAGTTACGCTTGTCACAAGCTACACTACAAATAGTTTGGAAATTTTATCCCATATGTCTTTCCTCCAAACTAGTCCAACAAAGGTTTATGGAAATAGTCATTCAGTAGAAGTGTTGTAAATAAGTCATGTATTTAGTGAATAATTAATATGCGCTTGAAACTCTAGAGGCTTATGACCTTAATGAATATACAAGTTTAATGATGTCTCATTTTTCTATTTCTCTCCGTATTTACAACACAATAATATATATATATATATATATATATATATCATTATATTTATAAAAAATAATCCTCAACTATTACTCTAAAGTCTAAACACAATTTAACTTTTACATGAAAATTGAGAATACTCAAAAATCATTTTCTAGTAACACTGAAACTGTAAATTGCTCAATTGAAAAATTAGACTTCAATTATCGGCGGCCATTTTCCTAAGGTCGACCGCACACGTAGGCAAAAAAATATAAAAAATTCTGCAGCAATTTTTAAAAGACCGACCACGGTCTGGCGTGAACCAAAATGAGATGGGTGGTCTCTTTGATTTAATTGAAAGCATGTCCTTTTTTATCAATTGTATAGGTTTTATAATCAGAATAATATTTATATCATTAATTAGTTTTATTAACTAATATAACACCCGTGTAATTATACGGGAACACCAAAAAGAACCCTTATGTAAATCATTCATTATAAATTTCATAATACTTCTTTATAAATTACACTATTTGTTGTGTTTATTATTACACCCAATTCTCATCGCAACAAAAAATTTCTAGTCTTTCCTGATCTTCACTCTTGATATGGCTATATAAAGCTAACCATGCCGAACACGGGTCTTGGAAGATACTGTAACACCCCTAAACCACTCGGGAATATTACAACACCACATACCCTCTCCACGAGGATCTACCAGGCTAGATACAGAAAACACAACAACACAATACATGCCAACATGGCTAATAACGAACCATTAGACCGATTTGGTCTTTTGCCATAACACACACATCAAACGTATATTACTCTTTCTCACAACTCATACCCACGCAGGGGTTGGAATACATCAACATTCCCATAACACGGGAGAATAACACAATGGAGAGACAAACAACAAGACTCTACCAAATTACTCAACGACTGGTCTTCATGTGATTAGTATCGTCGTCTTCCATCATCCTTTGTACCGATCCTGTGATTCGCTCCCCAGCAACCTGCAAGTACCTGGACGCAATACATACATCCACCCCCCGATTACTCGGGGGTTAGCAAAACTCCACTGTTTTGCTAGTGCAAGTATAAAATACAAATATAAGCCATACACAACATACTCCAAACACATCACAATCGTGAACATGCTTCCCGAGATGAATTACTTGATCAAAATAGTTCAATCATGAAAGGTAGGGATAAACCCAAAATACATCTTACAAAACATTTTACGATCTCAGGAGTTTTGAAAACATTTGGGATCTAAGAATTCTCAAGACTTTTGAAACCCCTTAGGGACACGGCCCAAAGATCATTTTCCAAAATACAATCCCGATAATAAAGCACGGGGTCCACGACCCAATCATACCATTTCGATCACAAAACACGGGGTCCACGTCCCAATCATACCATTCCGATCACAAACCGCAGGGTCCACGACCCAATCATCTATAACAACATATTCCCAAGGATTATTCGCGTCCCGTGTTAACAAGCTACGAACCTCATATGCTCCCGCGGAACATACCCGAGTGAATAACCCAATGGGAAACCATACCATATCACATGTCACCGTGACAACTGTCACATAACCATAACCATACATACGTTCATAGTTATCCCGTCATCGTACTATCAAGATACGAACCTCGGAGCCTCCACGAGACCTACCCGATTGGATAACCCATGACACGTATGTCACATAAGCAAACCACAACCATAAGTTATCCCAGCATAGCGCTAACAAGCCACGGACCTCGGAGTCCCCGCAAGACATACCCGGATTGGATAACCCTATAAGTTATTCCGGCATCGGGATAGCAAGCCACGAACCTCGTAGTCCCCGCAAAACATACCCGATTGGACAACCCCACGGTCACGCCCGATCCGTACTAGCAAGGATGGATCCCAGAGATTCAACAATCTTACCAAGAGGCACACCACTTACAACAATCACGCACAACAACAAGCAAATACCAATACCAAACAACACTAAGCACGACAACCTCCTTACAAAGGAGAAATAACTAATATCACACAACATCACATATTCACCGAACAAGTACACATATCAATACACAATTCTCGGCAAACGATTACGATCTACTATATTCACTAAATATGATTATAACATCTTTCAACATATGAGACATACACACATATTCCGAAAACATATTTATTCACGAAGCATACGATGTAACACCCCCAATCCGCTCAGGGATATTACACACTGTAGAACCTTTCCTCAAGGATCTACCAGGGTGGTAACAACATTGAACACCTCAACAATGCCTTTAAGGCAAAAATGACTCAGTAGACCGATTTGGTCTTTCAGTAAATACATAAAACTCAGTCACAATACATGCCCACATAGGGGTCGAATACAACACAATCCCGTACAATGGGGAAAGAATACTGCAGCGGAAATAAAATACAACTAAACCAATACGTCATCATACAGGTCCTCGTGTGATTATATCGTTCATCTTTCATCATCCTTCATGCCGACCCTGTGCTATGCTCCCCAAAACCTGAATGCAATACAGACATCCACCCCCCGATTATTCGGGGGTTAGAAAATTTCCACTATTTTGCTAGTGCAAGTACAAAGTGCAAAAAAACTAGTCATACAATTCAAGTTCCAAGAATAACGATAATCAGGAATCCTCAAGGATTCGAACATAACGAAAATAGTTCCCGAGGAAAGAGTTTAGGTAAAGCTTTCTAAAATCGGAAGATCCCAAATCAAGGGAAACAATTTATAAAATGGTTTAAATTGCCATCGGGAGTTTTGATAGAAAACAATTCGAGATTTACGAATCCTTCTCTTTCCAAAATCAACAGGGGTCACAGCCAAAGGTTTTGTTTTCACATATAAAACCAACAACAATTCACAGGGTTAAAACCCAGGTCACGTGTCCTCGACGTACATAAAAATCAACAGGACATAATCACCCATGATACGCAAATCTAGGTCAGCGAATACAACACCAACTCGTGAATCCAGGGCTATACCATTGGATTCCCTTGAGGGCTCGCTGGACCCTCCTGAGGTGAGCAAAATACATTCATAAATCATATACACACCAACTCGTGAATCCAGGGCTATACCATTAGATTCCCTCGGGGCCTCGCCGGACCCTCCCGAGGTGAGCAAAATACATATACATAACACCGTGAACACATGCCATGTCATCTCACGGTTGGATCAATCACTTGTTGTCTCCTGACCATATGATCACATGCCATATATCACCGCAGGTCTTGTCTTATGCTCTCACGGTTGGATCAATCACTTGTTGCATCCTGACTACATGGTCACGTGCCATGTGTCACCATAGACCTTCGACCATATCCACACATTCACACAAATAACATATCACACCAAGGATATCCAAACAATTCAGCCAAATGCAACAAACACAAAGCACGACACCATTGTCAAATCGCAACACATCGAAATGAGATAATATATGAATCGATATTATCAAAGCACAACAACAACACCAAGCGTATTCACGGGATTCACATAACCATTTACGTAACACAATCATCGTAAAAACCCACACGGTTTTTAAAGAGAGCCTTTAACGAGGCTAACCGAATCTTTGAAATCTCATTTCAACCAACCAAATAAACATACCAAGACAATTCACCGATCATTATATCCACAAAACAAGAATTGCATGAACAAGGTACTTGCCTCAAATCCAAAGCATGCAAAGCAACGGGAAAGCTCGATCAGAAACCATCGAATCTTCCAACTAGGTCGAAAACACAAGAACAACTTAATCACTATAAGGTCGATCGCAAGGAAGATGCAAAACGCACAAAATTCTTAACAAGGATTCGTAGAGACAAAGAATCGGACACTTGGGGCTAAATATTTCCCAAAGAACATCAAGAACATCATCCGAACCCGAATACGATAAGAAATACAAATCAAAACATGGGGAGAGAATCAATACAACCGATTGATGATATACAATAGCACGATTCATGAAGAACAACCCAAATCTTTAAGATTCACGAAATATAAAGGAAGGGTTTACAAGATGATTACCTCGAATCAAAGATGAAGAACACGGATTGATGTTGTTAATCAACACCAAGAACTCAAGGAAGATGTAAACTTTGAGTTATAAGACCCCAAAATTGCCCTCCAATTGCCCACGAGTCGCCCAGCCGCGGAGAGACGAAGTGAAGGTGAAGAAATGACGAACTCGGTCAACTCCTGGGTATATAAACCCGCACATGCATTACGTACGTTAACCAAGAAGGATAAAGTACGTTACCTCTATTACGTACGTAAATGCATGAAAGATTACGTACGAAAATGATGGCCAGACCCTCCTGTCCAAAATATCGAATACCTTTACGTACGTTATGGCAAGGACGTAACGTACGTAATGATCGACACATAGCACGCGCTATCGACGGCCAGAACTCAAAGTCTGAACTGTGAAGACCCCTCTTACGTACGTTATGAAAAGGGATTAGGGTACGTAAGGGACATGACGATAGCGTGCGTTATGCTCACAGCATAACGTACGTAAATCACTTTGCAGTTCCAGAACTGCTAAGTTCAGCTCGTCGAGTACGAGTGCGACGAAACCGCGAAACGACAACATCAACACAAGATGAGGACATGCATACGAAGAGTGCACAGCCGCAACTCAAATGTTAAAAGAAAATATAATCCCGACTACCCGAAGGTTCGGAATAACGACAACGAAAGTAATTACCCCAAACTTTGGGAAATTACGAAAACGGCCCAAAACGTCCGAAATACACGATACACGATCGAAACACTAAGCCAGAGCTTGAAACACGTATAACAACGTTACACGAACTTACGAGAAACCTGAAACAACAGTTTCGGACGAGATTCGCAAGAATCGAACTCAAGTGCGGAAAAGTCGCTTAAGAATACGGAACTCAACAAAACGACACCGAAATAAACTCAGATGTCAAAAAGTGCAGAATTAATCATTCCCATAATGACGAAACGGTCACAAGCGTGTCGTCAAAATGGACTCCCACCGAAAAAAATTACCAGAAATCGAAATTGCGGGTATTACATACTACCCTCCTTAAAAGAAGTTTCGTCCCGAAATTTAAAAATAAGTAGGGAGGAGCGACATCCCACCAGGAAACACTCAACGGGATACATAAGAATCGAAAACTCGCGTCCAACGGCGAAATGTTGTAAACAATGTAAAGAAACATACAGCGTGAAAACACGCTCCACGACGACCAACACAACGCCACAGGTAGAGATATAATAAAACTAACAAGTGACAAGCGTCATCAAACAGATAATACAATCAGGTCAATTATCCGAACAATCACAAAACACAAAACACCTATTATAAGGAAACACGCATAGTCGAGGAAATGGAAAATAAACACAAAACGATCCACAAGGACAATCACAAACAATTCGGACTACGCCGAAATCCTCAAAAGCCACACTAGGCGTCTCTGTGTCCTCTCGGAGCAGAGACGCAACCTCGATCACCAAATCTCTCAACTACCGTCTCGCAATGCACAGCTCGGTAAACCACCTGGCCACACTCGAAACAGCTGACTAACGGTGAACGACAACTCTTCGCGGTATGTCCCACTCGACTACAGTTGTAACATGTCTTCATGCTACTCACATTACTCACTGCAGGGGTACTACTCCTCTGGTTACGCGATCGAGGATCCATCTTAGGACGACAGAACGAAATCCCAACCTCAGGGGGCCCACTCTCCTGATTTCCTGAAAAATCCCCAACGGTTTTCTGTTTTTTCGACTCAGTTATATTCTCGGTCAATAATTTGGATAGCTCATAGGCTAACGCCCTATTCTGATAATCTCTCAAGGAAGTACAAGTGAGACCTGCCATGTACTGACAAATCTCCGGCTTCATCCGCCTACTAAAATGACAGATCTTGTCCTCCTCCGTCTTTACTTGATCCTCCACATAGCTGAGTTGTTTGCTAAAATCGATAATAGCTTGGGACAGTGGTACATCTTGCGGTTTCGCCGAAAAGAATTCATTAATCCTCTGATTTCTGATCGGCTCCGGACAAAACTCATCTCTCATGAATCTCTGGAACTCTGTCCACGTGACGACACGATCTCGAGGCTTAACAGCCTCCCACCGGTTAGCGGCATCCTTGTCTAGAAGATACTGAGCTACCGGTACTCCACGTTCTTCTGGACAATCAACCACCTCGAATATCTTTTCCAACTGGAAAAGCCAACCATCCCAGCCTAATGCATCTGCAGCACCAGCGAAATGCGGGGGATTCATACGAACCACTTTTCGAAGCCACTGATTTGCACCAGTGTTCTGGGTCACATCTGTAATACGCTGAACTGCCTGAGTCAGCTGAATCATCTATATAGCTACCTGCTGCAAAATAGTAACAACACCGATACCGATATCATCACCAGTAGAACGATCCCGATCACGCATCTGGTCGCCACGACCACGACCACGACCTTTGCCCCTCGGCATACTGAATAAGCAACCACTCAGCAAAACAAAAAATCATAACACGCAATACCTACAACGATTACCATCGTGAAGTAGCACAAATACAAACATCACAGCAACGATGGTATCGTTCAGCGACCTCAACGGCCCGAACGATAACCAGCATACGATTACTAAACATCACGAAACAACCACGTATGTACACAATCATGCAAACTCAAGTTCCAATAGTTCGCACGGGTGCGATAACACACAAATCATCACAAAGCGACAACATACAATACCAACATTTCCCCTCTCAAAGGGGGCTAATCACAACAAATGCGTGGAAAACGACTCAATGTTCACGCCACCAATTTCCATCATACTCGGGAGCTAACATTCTAACGACAATGTTAATATCATACATACATTCCCGAACCGCAAACAGGAATGATAGGTTTTAAAAACGAAAACCACCCTTGAAAATGAAATGATTTTGGAAACACTAGTTGATCTTGAGTATCACCTTTCAAAAAGTTGTACAAACATCACTGTCGAGACTTTGAAAACCATCATGCGTTTGATAAAAAATGAGGACACTTTTCTTTTAGTGAAAAACTTTCAAAAATATTCGACCTCGGGTCTAAGCAAAGCATTTCTGAATAATTGAAAATATCTCAAAATATTTTGGTCCTCAACTGGAGTAATTTTGAAACATATTGCGGCACTAGAAGGCACCTTGAAAGTACCGCGAGAAAACAATTTATTTTAAAAGTACGTCTCGAAATTTATTTTCTAAGATACTCAAGGTTTTCGAAAATCTATTAGGCTAGAATGCCTAAAAACTCACATGTAACAACATCCACTTACATACATTACAATACACGCATCAACTCGCAAAACATCAAGACAACGCATGTCTTGTACAGGAAAACAAATAGTCAAAAAGGACATAAATAGCGACAACACTCCTCATATAAACGAAATATGAGAATCACACGAACGCATCACGAAACCAAGAATCTGCATAAAGATTCCATCACTTAACACATAATCATACCAGTAACTCGTGCCACACGAGGCACAACACAAAGAAGGGAGACTTAGATCCACAGGTCGCACGAAGATAATGATCGCCCCACGATACTAATCACGACCAACAACTCAGACGACGCGTCGCGACATGACTCAGTCAGATAAAATCCGACGAAAAAAAAACTCGACAGACTCCACTAAACCCGACAGACTAGGTTTCCACAACTTAAGCTCCGATGCCATTTATGTAACACCCCCAATCTGCTAAGGGATATTACACGTCGTAGAACCTTTTCTCAAGGATCTACCAGGCTGGTAACAACTTTGAACACCTCAATAATGCCTTTAAGGCTAAAATGACTCAGTAGACCGATTTGGTCTTTCAACAAATACATACAACTCAATCACAATACATGCCCACGCAGGGGTCGAATACAACACACTCTCGTACAACGGGGAAAGAATATTGCAGCGGAAATAAAATACAACTAAACCAATACGTCATCATACAGGTCCTCGTGTGATTAGTATCGTTCATCTTTCATCATCCTTCATGCCGACCCAGTGCTATGCTCCCCAAAACCTGAATGCAATACAGACATCCACCCCCGATTACTCGGGGGTTAGAAAAATTCCACTATTTTGCTAGTGAAAGTACAAAGTGCAAAAATACTAGTCATACAATTCAAGTTCCAAGAATAACGATAATCAGGAATCCTCAAGGATTCGAACATAAAGAAAATACTTCCCGAGGAAAGAGTTTAGGTAAAGCTTTCCAAAATCGGAAGATCCCAAATCAAGGGAAACAATTTATAAAATGGTTTAAATTGCCATCGGGAGTTTTGATAGAAAATAATTCAGGATTTATGAATCCTTCTCTTTCCAAAATCAACAGGGGTCACAACCCAAAAGTTTTGTTTTCACAAATAAAACCAACAACAATTCACAGGGTTAAAACCCACGTCACGTGTCCTCGACGGACATAAAAATCAACACAACATAATCACCCATGATACGCAAATCTAGGTCAACGAATACAACACCTACTCTTGAATTCAGGGCTATACCATTGGATTCCCTCGAGGCCACGCTGGACCCTCCCGAGGTGAGCAAAATACATTCACAAATTATATACACACCAACTCGTGAATCCAGGGCTATACCATTGGATTCCCTCGAGGCCTCGCCGGACCCTCCCTAGGTGAGAAAAATACATATACATAACACCGTGAACACATGCCACGTCATATCATGGATGGATCAATCACTTGTTGTCTCCTGACCATATGATCACATGCCATATATCACTGCAGGTCTTGTCTTAGGCTCTCACGGTTGGATCCATCACTTGTTGCATCCTGACCACATGGTCACATGCCATGTGTCACCGTAGACCTTCGACCATATCCACACATTCACACAAATAACAGATCACACTAAGGATATCCAAACAATTCACGCAAAGGCAACAAACACAAAGCACGACACCATTGTCAAATCGCAACACACCGAAATGAGATAATATATGAATCGATATTATCAAAGCACAACAACAACACCAAGCGTATTCACGGGATTCACATAACTGTTTACGCAACACAGTCATCGTAACAACCCACACGGTTTTTAAAGAGAGCCTTTAACGAGGCTAACCAAATCTTTGAAAGCTCATTTCAAACAACCAAATAAACATACCAAGACAATTCACCGATCATTATATCCACAAAATAAGAATTGTATGAACAAGGTACTTGCCTCAAATCAAAAGCACGCGAAGCAACGGGAAAGCTCGACCGGAAACCCTCGAATCTTCCAACTATGTCGAAAACACAAGAACAACTTAATCACTATAAGGTCGATCGCAAGGAAGATGCAAAACACACGAAATTCTTAACAAGGATTCGTAGAGACAAAAAATCGGACACTTGGGGCTCAATATTTTCCAAAGAACATCAAGAACATCATCCGAACCCGAATACGATAAGAAATACGAATCAAAACATGGGGAGAGAATCAACACAAATGATTGATGATATACAATAGCACGATTCATGAAGAACAACCCAAATCTTGAAGATTCACGAAATATAAAGTCAGGGTTTACAAGATAATTACCTCGAATCAAAGACGAAGAACACGGATTGATGTTGTTAATCAACACCAAGAACTCAAGAAAGATGTAAACTTGGAGTTACAAGACCCCAAAATCGCCCTCCAATCGCCCACGAGTCGCCCAGCCATGGAGAGACGAAGTGAAGGTGAAGAAATGACGAACTCGGTCAACTCCTAGGTATATAAACCCGCACATGCATTACGTACGTTAACCAAGAAGGATAACGACGTTACCTCTATTACGTACGTAAATGCATGAAAAATTACGTACGTAAATGATCGCCAGACCCACCTGTCCAAAATAACGAATACCCTTATGTACGTTATGGCAAGGACGTAACGTACGTAAGGAGCACAGCTCACATGCGCTATGATCAACACATAGCGTGCTCTATCGACGGCCAGAACTCAAAGTCTGAACTGTGAAGACCCCTCTTACGTACGTTATTTAAAGGGATTAGCGTACTTAAGGCACATGACGATAGCGTGCGTTATTCTCACAGCATAATGTACGTAAATCACTTAGCAGTTCCAGAACTGCTATGTTCAGCTCGTCGAGTACGAGTGCGACGAAACCACGAAACGACAACATCAACACAAGATGAGGACATGCATATGAAGAGTGCACAGCGACAAACTTAAATGTTAAAAGAAAATATAATCCCGACTACCCGAAGGTTCGGAATAACGACAACCAAAGTAATTACCCCAAACTTTGGGAAATTACGAAAACGGCCCAAAACGTCCGAAATACATGATACACGATCGAAACACTAAGCCAAAGCTTGCAACACGTATAACAATGTTACATGAACTTACGAGAAACCTGAAACAACAGTTTCAGACGAGATTCGCAAGAATCGAACTCAAGTGCGGAAAAGTCGCTTAAGAACACGGAACTCAACAAAACGACACCAAAATGAACTCGGATGTCAAAAAGTGCAGAATTAGTCATTCCCAAAATGATGAAACGGTCACAAGCGTGTCGTCAAAATGGACTCCCACCGAAAAAAGAAAATTACCGAAAATCGAAATTGTGGGTATTACATACGAGTATCTTTGAAGAAAACCCTTTAATCGAGAATATACCGATCCTTTTTAAAGCTCATTAAAACATTCGTATTTCACATATAATCAATTATCAACCATTACGTCTACGAAACATGAAATGTATGGGCAAGATACTTGCCTCGATACCACGAGCAACGGAACAACGAACGGACACGATCGGGTAGCCCTCGAACTTCCAAGAACTTGAAAACCCCATGAATACTATGAAGATAACATCACCACGAATCAATAACACTAATTGGAATCCAAATCCACCCGAAAAACAACAAGGATCCGAGGGTTTATTCAAAGAAATCAAGAATCAAGTTCTGGGTGATAAAAATCGATAAAAGAGTTACAAAATCTGAAGATCATGACCAAGACAACAAGAATACCATAATCGATTTATCAACCATGGACTAAATTGAAGAATCATGAAGAAACCCCCAAAATTACACAACTAGGGTTCTAAGGAAGAAAATACCTCGATCCGACGAAGAACAAGGATTTGATGATGATATAATCGACAAGAGTCTTCCAAAACACCTAGAAATCGAGTGGAATCGACCAAGACCTCCTCTTCTCGTCTCCCCATCCTACAGCCGCCATAAGGAGTGAAAATTGGGTAAATGAGGTCTGGCCCGTCGCCAGGCCTATATAAGGCCGAGCGCGTTACAGCCATAACTGGCAGCTCATTACGGCCGTAACTCGGTCAACCCCGCTTACGTACGTACTGGCTGCTGTCTTACGTATGTACCGGGCACACCTTACGGCCATACTCGGCGTAGCCTTATGGCCGTAACCAAGTCCCCAGGGCTACTGCCCAAAATCTGCTGGCGCGTTACGGCCGTAACCGGCCCAAGCCTTGCGGCCGTAACGCAGGATTATGGCCGTAACAGGACAAACCTTATGGCCATAAACGAGTCCCCCCAGGCCAGGATGTGCGGGCATCTTACGGATGTAATCGGCCACGCCTTATGGCCGTAACTCGGCCCAGCCAACCATCCGACTGCCCGGCTAGATGCTCGACGACGTCTCGATCACCCTAACGCACCAACTAAGATTCAGAACAACAATGAGCAGGGTACGAAACTCAACGTACTACAGTACAATCACACGATTCTAAAGACGTAGATGACAAAAATCCGCTCGACCGAAGAAAAGTTCAACGAAACTGGAATGAAGATCTCGGGTTTACATTCTACCCCTCTTAAAAGAAGTTTCGTCCCCGAAACTTAAAACATAAAATGATCAACGCAAAACAATCTTAGATAACACATGCTATCCGTTGTCGACGACCTGCAACGAATCACATGCAGCACTTGGCTGCTACCATTCATATCACTACGCTAGAATGATAACCAAACGCAACGAACAAAATCAATATGGTTGACCAACCCGGACAGCATAGAAATCAAAGCACGAATTATTTCCCCAACCCAAGGTTTGGAAGATTGAATAAGAAGCTAATTTCCCGAACTTAAGGAAATTACGAAGTGATCTGAACGCTCAAAAATCATGATACGAGATCAACAAATACCAGAGAACAAACGATCGAACAACAACGATCGAGACAACAACGGTTGAACCACCATATCCGAATCACAACGAATAACAAAAATTGAATAGCATCCTCGAAGTTCACAGCTTGACTCAAGACAATATATGATCCGGTGAAAACGACAAGATATACA
Source organism: Orobanche coerulescens (assembly GCA_033398695.1). Taxonomy (NCBI): domain Eukaryota; kingdom Viridiplantae; phylum Streptophyta; class Magnoliopsida; order Lamiales; family Orobanchaceae; genus Orobanche; species Orobanche coerulescens. The sequence continues at coordinate 63,167,849 of CM065802.1, forward strand.
TTAACATAAGATTCACAGGAACGGAACCGAATTCAAAAAAAAGTCGCAACCGATAAACAGATTAATCCGAAACAATACCACAACTTGTTCGAACAACAAAAAGTGAAGGATATAACAAGTTCAGAACAACGAACACAAATGAGTCGATAGAGTTGAAAATATAGAAGTTCAAAATCCGATACACTTCTAATAAAAGAAGTTTATCCCTGAAATTCGAATAACAAAGCAAGGAAATAACATAACACACAACTGGTAGACTACACTCTCAGGAACTCCTGTGAGTCGATCCTAGTATTGGTGTTCAAGTCCGTGCCATGGAAGGCTCGGTTACCAAATTCACAAAACTGAACTGGTGTCCCTCGAGTCCGCACTTGTAACATGTTACTGGCGGAGAAGGACAATATGCACGAACATGCCCCGACACATTGCAGTTGAAACACCTCATGGCCTTACCAGGGGTCAGAGCTGACAATTTGGAACTCTCAGTCCCACGCATCGAACGATGGAGCTTCTCAGCAGAAAGACTACGACGTTGCAACCTAGAAACACCAATTCCTATACTGCCCATAAGGTCACCGGACATCCTCTGTTTCTTCAACTCGGGCACACGTTCCGACGATAACGAAGCTAGTTCGTAGGCTAAGGCTTGATCCTGATAATCCTTCAACAAAGTGCAAGTGAATCCCGCCATGTACTGGCGAATCTCTGGCTTCATCCATCTGTCAAAATGAAGGATCTTCTATTCTTCGGTCCTCACCCGAGCTCGCACATAACTTAGTTGTTTGCTATAGTCGATGATAGCCTGCGACACTTATATATCTTGCGGTTCTACCAAATAAAATTCATGAATCCTCTGATCTCTAATTGGTTTCGGACAGAACTCGATTTCCATAAATGCCTGGAACTCCGCCCATGTGACATCACGATCATGAGGTTTAATAGCTTCCCACCAATTAGCGGCATCTTTGTCAAGAAGGTACTGAGCGATAGGCACCTTCTGCTCTTCAGGGCAATCAACTGCCTCGAATATCTTTCCCAACTGGAAAAGCCAACCATCCCAGCCCAATGCATCCGCAGCACCGGCGAATCGAGGGGGATTCATACGAACTACTTCCCGAAGCCATTGAGTTACACCGACGTTTTGAGTTGCGTCAGTGTTGCATTGAACCGCCTGGGTCAACTGGGTCATCTGTGCTGCTACTTGTTGCGATATAGTAGCAACACCCATACCAATATCGTTCCTGACAATATTCTCTCGATCCTGCTTCTGATCCCCATGGCCATCCGTACCACGGTTGCGACCACGACCTCTGTCCCTCGGCATATTAACAAGTAACCACCTAGCACAACGAAAGATCATAACACATCATCACACGCAACAATTGTTATCATTGGACATCACACAAAAATATGGTCACGGTCTAACGATTGCAAAAGTTAGACCTAACAGCCAAAATGCAGTTCCAAAGCTTCTGTCTAGACTGATTAGCGTGCGCTACAACAGGGACTTAGCGTGTGCTAGCCATGCCACATCAGCGCGCGCTAGCTACATACAAAGCGTGTGCTAGCTGCTCTAATTCAGCAAAACGTTATGAACATATACCAAACAATACCAAAATCGAAGGTTACAATTAAACAACAACATACGAATCTAAATGCCGTCGATTCACATGATTATAATATTACACAAATAACCATCAAAAGTTAATTAACATTCCAAACCGAATTTCCACCTCTCTGTCAAGAGAACTATCTCTACGAGTGCATACCAAACGACTCAGCGTTCACACCACCACTTTAATCACAACTCGGGGCACTATAGCCGAAATAACAACAACATCCTCACTGCATACCCTTTAACCGAAATTTATGAAACCGAAAAGTTGAAAGCGAAAGTCACGTCTCAAGTAAATTTTTGGTAGACCTCATTTGAGTTTAAAAAAAAATCAAATTTTTTAAAATTTACAATACAAGATGAAAATAAAATATAAGTAGTTTAAATTCTCAAAAAATTTCGGCCTCGAGGTCATCATACGAAGATCAAACTTTTTCCTTTCTTAGAGGATGTTTTAAAATAATATTTACGTGACTTCCCAAAACAATTAAAGCTTTAAAGTATCACATTGACAAACTTTCATTGCGTAACCACACCAAAACATTACTCATGTAAAAAAAATAATTTATACAAAGATATATATATATATATACACTGGCACCACTCTTCATTCCAACACAATGCGAGAATCAACAATCATGGAGTACGTATTCACGATTCACATTTAACTCCACATTGTAACACAAGAATCATACAAGCTCGGGTAACACGAGACAAAACATATAGTGGGGAGACTTATATCCACAGATCGCACGAAGATAATGGTTGCACCTTGATACTAATCACGACCGACATCTCGGACGACGCGTCGCGACACGACTCAGTTAGACAAAATCTGATAAGACAAGACTCGACTACACACAATTGACCCAACAGCCTAGGTTTCCGCAACCTAAGCTCTGATACCATATTCGGTAACACCCCCAAACCAATCGGGAATATTAGTGCGCCGTAGACCCTCTCCACAAAGATCTACCAGGATAGATACAGAAAACACAACAACACACATGCCAACATGGCTAATAACGAACCATTAGACCGATTTGGTCTTTTGCCACAACACACACATCAAACGTACATTACTCTTTCTCACAACTCATACCCACGCAAGGGTTGGAATACATCAACATTCCCATAACACGGGAGAATAACACAACGGGGAGACAAACAACAAGACTCTACCAAAATACTCAACGACTAGTCTTCATCTGATTAGTATCGTCATCTTCCATCATCCTTCGTACCGATCCTGTGATTTGCTCCCCAGCAAACTGCAAGTACCTGGACGCAATACAGACATCCACCCCCCGATTACTCGGGGATTAGAAAAACTCCACTATTTTGCTAGTGCAAGTATAAAATACAAGTACAAGCCATACACAACATACTCCAAACACATCACAATCGTGAATATGCTTCCCGAGATGAATTACTTGATCAAAACAGTTCAATCATGAAAGGTAGGGATAAACCCAAAATACATCTTACAAAACATTTTACAGTCTCGGGAGTTTTGAAAACATTTGGGATTTAAGAATTCTCAAGACTTTCGAAACCCCTTAGGGACACGACCCAAAGATCATTTTTTGAAATACAATCCCGATAATAAAACACGGGGTCCACGACCCAATCATACCATACCGATAATAAAACATGGGGTCCACGACCCAATCATACCATTCCGATCACAAAACACGGGGTCCACAACCCAATCATACCATTCCGATCACAAACCGTAGGGTCCACGACCCAATCATCCATAACAACGTATTCCTAAGGATTATTCGCGTCCCGTTCTAACAAGCCACGAACCTCAGATGCTCCCGCAGAACATACCCGAGTGAATAACCCAATGGGAAACCATACTAAATCACATGTCACTGTGACAACAGTCACATAACCATAACCATACATACGTTTATAGTTATCCCGGCATCGCACTAGCAAGCTACGAACCTTGGAGCCTCCACGAGACCTACCCGATTGGATAACCCGTGACAAGTACGTCACATAACCAAACCACAACCATAAGTTATCCCAGCATCGCGCTAACAAGCCACGAACCTCAGAGTCCCCGCAAGACATACCCGGATTGGATAACCCCACAAGTTATCCCTACATCGGGCTAGCAATCCACGAGCCTCGTAGTCCCCGCAAGACATACCTGATTGGACAAACCCATGGTCACACTCGATCCGTACTAGCAAGGACGGATCCTGAAGATTCAACAATCTTACCCGGAGGCACACCACTTACAACAGTCGCGCACAACAACAAGCAAATACCAATACCAAACAACACTAAGCACCACAACTTCCTTACAAAGGAGTAATAACTAATATCACAAAACGTTACATATTCACCGAACATGTACACATATCAATACATAATTCTCGACAAATGATTATGGTCTACTATATTCACTAAATATGATTATAACATCTTCCAGCATACGACACATACACACATATTCTGAAAACACATTTATTGACGAGGCATACGAGTATCTTTGAAGAAAACCCTTTAATCGAGAATATACTGGTCCTTTTTAAAGCTCATTAAAACATTCGGATTGCACATATAATCAATTATGAACCATTACGTCTACGAAACATGAAATATATGTGCAAGATACTTGCCTCGATACCACGAGCAATGGAACAAAGAACGGACACGGTCGGGTAGCCCTCGAACTTCCAAGAATGACCAAGAACTCGACAACCCCATGAATACTACGAAAATAACATCACCACGAATCAATAACACTAATCGAAATCCGAATTGACCCGAAAAACAACAAGTATCTGAGTGTTTATTCAAAGAAATCAAGAATCAAGTTCTGGGTGATAAAAATCGATAAACGAGTTACAAAATTAGAAGATCATGACCAAGACAACGAGAATACCATAATCGATTAATCAACCAAGGATTAAATCGAAGAATCACAAAGAAACCCCCAAAAGTACACAACTAGGGTTCTAAGGAAGAAAATACCTCGATCCGAAGAAGAACAAGGATTTGATGATGATATAATCGACAAGAGTCTTCCAAAACGCCTAGAAATCGGGTGGAACCGACCACGACCTCCTCTCATCGTCTCCCCATATGATAGCCGCCACAAGGACTGAAAAAAAGGGGTAAATGAGGTCTGGCCCATCGCCAGGCCTATATAAGGTCGAGCGCGTTACGGCCGTAACCGACAGCTCATTACGGCCATAACTCGGCCAACCCCGCTTACGTACGTATCGGCCACTACCTTACGTACGTACCGGCCGCTGCCTTATGTGTAATACCCGAGATTCTAATGTGTATTTTGAACCTTGTGCCATTGTATATGTTGTATTTGATCTGAGTATTATCCTTCGTATTTCATGATCTTGTACTGTTGAGCGTATGATTTCATGAATGATGTTGTTTATAATTGTATTTGTGCACTTGTAGCGCACGCTAACGTTTGAGCGTAGCGTACGCTAATTGAGTTTCCTAGCGTATGCTATGTATGAGCCTTGGCGCGCGCTGTGCGTAGTCAACTTGATTAAGACAGGGCGGTAGGTGAGATCAGACCGCGGATCTTTGTTGGGATATGTTGGAATGAATCTGGATGGCTTTTGGAAAAGTCGAGTCAATGGTGCTTAGTTCATGCTACTAGTATGAGGATAGCGTACGCTAAAGTTGAGTACAGTGAGGTCAGTAAAGCTTCGTATGGTCGTTCTCGCACGCTATATTGAGTGGTAGCGTACGCTAATTGCTGTACTTAGCGCACGTAATGGATGTTTAGCATACGTTAAGCCGAGACCGGATAGAGACAGTAGACTGCAAGCCCATTAGCGCAAACTAATTAGGAGCAGTAGCACGCGCTAATAACATTTTTCTATAAATACGACAGCACCTAACTTCATTTTTTCAGTTTACACCTCTTCCCACACCCGATTTCTGAGACTTCGAGAGTTACTCCCTCCAACCTGAACCTGTATACCAGCCTCTTAACATCACCATTGAAGGCAAAGGGGCTTTGAGGATTGGTGTTCTAGCTTTTGGGCGTAGAGTTCATCAAGTTATTCCAACCTTTCCTTCCGTTTAAGGTATGTTACGATTTACCAAGCTAGAATTTATGTTCTTAGCTATACTTTGAGCTTGCTTCGGAAATCATTGGACTAGTTATATATCTTATGAATCCAGCACCATATTTTTGAAGATTGGAACCCGATTATACCATGTTTTTCCCTCGTTGTTAAGAGTGTTGATCGATCCTTGATGGATAAAAACCCTAGAGTGTAATATCCTAAGTTTGTTTTGAATTATGAGCATAATTTTAGTAAGATTCTAAGAATTACTGTGATGTTCCACCGATGATAATTCATGTTTGATAGAGGTGTTTGATTTGACAAGGTTCTTCATGTTCATGCTTGTAATGAATCGGCTATGTCAATGAAATCAACCCGGATCACCGTAGTACAGTTTCCTTGCATAGTACATTTGGTATGCTTGTATCTTGAGTCACACTTGTGGTATGAATCGTAAGAGCCAAACATATGGGAGTCGGGAATTGAAACCAATATTGAAGTCTAGATTTTGATGACTTGTATATCCTTGAATCCTTAGACATTGGTATGTCGCCTCCGATGTGATCATTCGACTCCTATGAAGTTTATCACTATTTCCGGCTCAGTTTTCATCAAGCATACTAACCGCTAACCGGCCTTACATCATTATTACGTGATTTTAATTTAGAATATTCGGTGATCATACGTTAGTTTCGAGTAGTATGTTAAGTTCCTTGTATTTCTTTTGAACAAGGTCCGAGCCTTGCATAGGGGTCGATCGAGGGGCGGTGGCCTTCGGACACGTGACATTCGTTGGAGTATTTTATTCTTGCCATTTTTGAGGCAAGTATCGTATTTTGAAATTAGTTCATATTGGAATGTTGGTCATGCATACGATTTATTCATGTTGTTTAACATGAGATTAATTTCTTTGAATTGTCATGGTATTCGTTATTGATTCCTTGATTGTTCACATCAATAAACTTATTGATTTGCATATGTGTATGCATAATTGCACTGTTTATGTTGTAAATGATCCAAGGGGATCATGAGGAACTATGATGAGGGCGCTGGATCGGATGTCCACCATGTGTTTGTCCGACGTGATCATTATGGGGATCTATGCTGAGGGCGCTGGATCGTTGGACGGGTTTTCCACCATGCATTGGTCCGACGGGATCATCATGGGGATCTATACTGAGGGCGCTGGATTGTTGGATTACCCTGTATTATGTTGATGGAATCGTGAGGATTCGCATCGTTGGATTCCGGTGACGGAAGTCCGTTTTGTATGTTTTATGATGCATTGTTGATTCATGTATTATGATACTTGTACTAGCATCGTTTTGCTAACCCCTTCGGGGGTGGACATTTGTTTTGATGTTCAGGTAGCCGAGGAGCGGGAAGCAACCACAGTACCGACATGACGATGAAGTGGCACAGTGATGTTGTCTCGAGTACGCGTATTTTGTTTGTGTTTAGAATGATTGTAATAATGAACTCATTGTTGAACTGGTTTGAATTTTAACCTCAGTGGAACTTTAGTATTATTTTCTGTATTTCTCAAATTAGCCTTGTAAATTCTTATATAAAAGATTTACGGCGCTGTAATTATTCCGGATATATCGGGGTGTTACAGATTATGGTATCAGAGCTAAGATTCATGGATATCTTGGCAGTCGGGTTTTAGTTGGGTCTGTTAACGTTGTTCGATTTATTGATTGTCATAACATCACTGCTCAGCCAGCGTCGTCATGTGGACCGTGGTTGTAAGTTTCCTAATCTCTTATACTACAATTTTATTTAATTTCGATTTTGTGATTATTGACGGACTTTCTTCTAGAAAATTTTGCCATGGATATTGAGTATTTGTGTTTACAGTATGTTGAGGGGAGGTCGTGGACGCGGATACGGTCGTGGACGTGGACGTGGTAATGCGAGACAGGAGGATTCAGCGTCTACCCCAGGATTATCGGCTAGTCGAACCGATTCTCATTCTGGAGGGCAACAGAGATCAGCGAATGATAACGCAAATCCTAACATGCCGGGAGTGCTTCAATAGGTGGTTGCTCAGATAAACTAGTTTGCTCAGGTAGTTGACCGCATGCAGACGGCGATGGGACAGCAGCATAACGAGGATAATCGGGGAGACAAATGGCTTACCTAGGTGGTCAAATTGCACCCTCCAAAATTTGACGGTTCTGCTGAGACACTTACTTGGGATCACTGGCTGAAAGAGTTGGAGAAGATCTTTGCAGGGATTAACTGTCCCGATGACCAAAAGGTTCCGATCGCCCAGTATCTCCTGACTGGGGAGGCTTTCGACTGGTGGGAGGCCATTTGACCTGAGGATCATAATGTTGACTGGACGGAATTCAAATTAATGATGGAAGCGCAATATTGTCCTCGCCCAGTTAGAGAGGCCAGAGTCCGAGAGATTTTCTCACCACAGAATTCGGAGGCATATGTGACAGATATAATCAAGACTTTTAATCACCAGCTGACCTGCGTGCGGCATTTGGTCAGAACTGAGGCAGAAAAGATTTTCCATTTCGATATGCGGATGAAGCCGGAAATTCAGTAATATATGTCCGGATTCGAGTGTACTACCTTGCGACAGTATCAGGACAAAGCGCTGGCCTACAACATGAAAGAGGCGGTGGTGGAGAAATCGATGGAAGCAAAGAAGCAGAAAGTGTCCGGCAACTTCACGGAGAACAAGAGTAGTGGGCCTCGCAAGGGCCAGTCTTCATTTTATTCATCTAGGAAACCTCCGCATCCTTCTCGAGGTGGAAAGAAGTTCCGGGCAGCATCAACAGTTTCAGATGTAGCGAGGAAGTGTTATAACTGTGGCAAAACAGGGCATGTTCGATGTGATTGTTACGTACCTGCTGTGACCTGCTTCGATTGTGGACAGGAAGGGCATCGTGCGATGTTTTGTGGAAATACGACAAGATCTACTGGTACATGCACTCCTGCACCGGTTCCGAAGTACAAGTGTGAACCAGACGCAGCAAAGTGGTTTCCAACAGCAGAATGTCGGGAAAAAAGAGGCGTCCAGTGCTGGGTCCATTCCTCCGCGCATTTACGAGATGAGGAAGTCAGACGATCAGAACACTACTGTTGCATCAGGTACAATTCAGATCCTTTTGCAACCAGTTAGTGTCTTATTCGATTCAGGAGCTACGCATTCTTTCATATCTTTGAACTGTGTTAATCGTTTAAAAATCTCGTGTTTATATGATTGTGAGCCTTATATTGTGGGATTACCAAGTGGAGAGAGAATTGTGGGAACCCTGGAAACTAGAGATTTTCCAGTGTCTATAGGAGGGAGAGATTAGCCATCAAATTTTATTGTAGTCGACGTCCATGGTGACGATTTAATTCTCGGAGACGATTGGCTAAATCGTTATGGGGCCATTTTAAATTACCGGAAGAGAGTTATTTCGATCATTGCTGACGACGGATCCAAACATTTATTCAAAAGATGGAGACCGGGAAGCTCAGGAAAATTGATCAGAGCCATGAAAGCAGTTAAATTGCTGAAGCAGGGTTGTCACGGATTTTGGTGTTATGCCATGAAGAAAGAAGAAGGAGTAGAAATCTCATCTATCCCAGTTGCGAACGAATTCTCAGACGTATTCCCCGACGAACTACCCGGGTTACCTCCGTGGAGAGAAGTAGAGTTTAATATCGAATTAGAGCCTGGAGCCGCTCCTATTTCCAGAGCACCATGCCGTATGGTGCCAACCGAGATGTACGAATTAAAGAAGTATATTGAGGAATTATTGCAGAAGGGTTACATCCAACCTAGCGTTTCTCCTTGGGGAGCACCCGTTCTCTTTGTCCGGAAGAACGATGGATCCCTTCAATTGTGTATCGATTACAGGGAGCTAAACAAGGTGACGATTAAGAACAAGTATCCAATACCTCGGATTGATGACTTGTTTGACTAACTGTAGGGGGAAAGGGTATTCTCGAAGATCGACTTGAGATCAGGATACCATCAATTGCGGATCAAGGAATCGAATATGTTAAGAGTATGCCCTCGAATGCCACTCAGAGGTTGTTGAGTGAGGGCCTTGTACTTGTAATTATGTAAACCATTTATATAAGGCAAATGAATGTTTCTTTATTTACTGGTAGTTACTGGCATTCCTAACTCGTAAATAAACATATAGAAACTAGTCCGTGTATTTGAGAGCAAAACGTTCCACTCCTTATTGGATAAGGGGGTCGGCACTGGAAAGGTTTATAGCTCAAATACTTAATCGTTCGCAAGTCGATGAAACTTGACTGGGCGTTAAGTTTATGTGAAGACTTGTATGACGTGTTCTTTGACATGGAGAGTGCCTGTCGAACACTAATGGTTAGTGGGAGCACACGTTATAGGTATGCTAATTAGATTAGTATACTCGAATCGACTCACCCTTGATTCGTCACACGGATTTCACTCCGGGACAGTCAATGACGGAATCGAAAGGTTGTGATAGGTATTCGTGAACCTTCGACTTGAGGATTTAGTAGGGATATGCTTGTGACGTCAAGATTTTCATTAGAGTAGTTCGACCACCTAAACGGAAGGCGGGGTCAACCTCGATGTGCATCTTGACGGCAAGTAGCAGTCCTACCAATACCAAGATAGAATTCTTTCTCCTGTTAGTGAACGGGTTATATGTCCTATGCGGTTATTGGCAGATGAGATCATAAGTCTTTGGCCAAAGCATTGGAGCTAGCTGTATTAGATACACGAGAGCTCGATGATCTTGATTTGCATTAACGCATGCATAGCGTTAAGTACAGATAGGGTTTGACTGACCGTGACCCTATAACTTGATCGGGACATTTGAAAAAAGGGTTTATACGTATACTGGTATTCACAACAGAATGGTTCTTGAATGATCCCAATCATTCGTTCTCAGTTGGGGTACAGTGTAGGCCGCCAGTGTAATATCCGCAATTTTCGATTTTTGGTAAATTTCTTTTTTCAGCTGGAGTCCATTTTGATGGCTCGCTCATGACCGTTTCGTCATTCTGAGAATGATTAATTCTACACTTTTTGTCATCCGAGTTCGTTTCGGTGTTGTTTTGTTGAGTTCCGTGCTTTTTAGCGACTTTTCCGCACTTGAGTTCGATTCTTGCGAATCTCGTCCGAAACTGCTGTTTCGAGTTTCCCGCAAGTCCGTTTAACTTTGTTAGACGTGTTGTGAACTTCGGTTAGGTTATTCGATCACGTATCGTGATTTCCGGGCGTTTTGGGCCATTTTGTAATTTCTTGAAAGTTACGGGTATCCGTATCTGTAATTGTTGTCTCGACTCGTTTCTTGGTTGCGTATGGTTAATTATGGTATTACGTTTTCATTTCGAGTCGTTGATGTCGTCCGCGAACTTTTCGTCGTGTTCGTTCCGTGCGTTTTCGGAAATCGAGGCATCGGGTCGTGGCGGTGGCAGTGGCCGGACGTGCAGCCTTTGTCGGAAGTCTTTGGGCATTGGCCGAGCAGTGCGGCGAGAGCGTAGCGCACGCTCTGGCCGGGACATGCGCGTGCTAGCTCAGCGATGTAGCATCTTTGTCGAGTCGGCCAGCGTACGCTATCGGGCCCGGGCGAGGGATTACGAGGTTCGACTCGGTCGGGATCGGCGGGTAGCGCACGCTACTATCGGTCGTAGCGCACGCTAACCGGGAGGTAGCGCCGTCGGCCGACTAGCGACGTTACAGGTGAGTTTGTTAGTCCGCAGGCTCTTTGGGCCAATTCGGCTAGCGCGCGCAGCCTTCCCGTAGCGCACGCTAGCGGGAGTCGGGCGGGCAGTCATGGTCGGCGGGGTGGTCGGTGGTGCCGGTCATGCGGGCCATGGCGAGAGTGCTCGGCGTCTTGGCGATAGCGCACGCTAGTCGGGAAGGCTAGCGCCGCGCTAGTTCCACCCGATATATAAATGACGGATCGACTTTTTCACTATTTTTCATTTCATTTCTCTTGGTCCATGGTGAGGTTTTGGAGGAGACGAAACCATGTTGTTGGACAACAAATCCATGAAGTTTCTGAGTTTATATCACCGATCAATCATCCTATAACATCCTTCGATCCAGCGAATCAAGGTTAGATCTTTAGAACCCTACTTTTGGGTAGATTTGGGGGTTTTCGCGTTTTTGTCCGATTCGTTCCGTTTTGTCGATTAATTCATGATGAATATGATTAATCTTGTTGGTATTCTTAGTTTCCCTACGGATTCATGGTATATTTCGTGATTTTTACGGAATCGAGAGGGTTTGGTTGTGGTCCGCCCTCGTTGTTATTTATATACGAATATACATGAATCGTAGGCGGGTTTTCGGGTGTATTCTAATTCCGTATTCATTTAGAAATGGTTGTGATTGTATTCTTCGAATCGTTAGGTTCGGTTTCATTGGTTCCTAGCGTTCGTCGGTGACTTTCCTTTCCGTTCGTTGCGTCGTCAATAATTCAAGGCAAGTATTTTTGGAAACCTTTATGCTTAACGTGGAATGGTATTGTATTTTGTGTGTGATTTGCTCACCTCGTGTTGGTCCGACGGGATCAAGGAGGGAATCCAAAGGTTTTCGTCCCGGATTCATGAGTTTGTTTAGCTAGCCTTGATCGGGAGGGTCCTTAGAGGCCTCGTGCGGGAATCTATGATATGACTCTGTTCCCAAGGCGATGCATGTGCGTGTTTTGTTTTATAATATAGCCAGTGCGGGAGGGTCCTTAGAGGCCTCGTGCGGGAATCTATGATATTACTCTGTTCCCAAGGCAAATTGTTTGACTGTTTGTTTCCAGAAAAAGACATGTCTGGTTTTGGCTTTTGAAATTGATATTGGTGCATGTACTATGAAATGTGTAAGCGATTGGTTTGCCTTGAATACTTGTACTAGCGTAATTGCTAACCCCTTTGGGGACCCGTTGTCGGGGAAATTCTTGTTATGGATTTCAGGTTATGTTCAGCCAGACGAGCGGGCGCTGGGATGGCACGAGGATGTCGGCCAAGGTTGTTGACATGTGCAATTGAGTCTTGTTATTTCCTACTGTCTCTTTTGATGTGGATGTTTTCCAAATTGTAAACTTATAGATTGTACTCGCGAGTACTTAGGCTTTTCCTTTCGGATTGTGTTTGGACTTCGTTGGAGTTACTGTATTTGTCGGTTGATGTTTATTATGCCGGTTGTACCGGACGTGTTGTTTTATGTTCTTGTTGTTAACAATTGTTTCCTTGCTAACCGAGACGGTTAGTCGAGAGGTGTTTTCTTGTGTTAGCCTGGTGGATCCCATGTAGGGGTACACGGCGGCTATGTACGCCTCGAATATCTTGGGGGTGTTACAGAAAATGGTATCGGAGCTCTAGGTTTATGGATACCTAGGCTTGTTGGTTATTTGGGTCTAGTTGTGTTTTGTTTTGCACATTGTCACACCGCTGCCGGCATCTCAGTACATCCAGTGCTCGTAAGTTTTCCTTACTCGATTCTCTTGTTTTCTCGTATTGAAATTCCACTTCTTGAACTGTGATTGCCTCTCTCGTACTTATCGTCGAGTTATTTTTCGATCCATCCGGTTCGTGTACTTTTGATTCTAGTATTGCGCAGTCCTTTGTCTCTCTGGAGTATGTGCGCCGTTCTGGGCTTGACCGTTTGTCGTTTTGCGAGCCTTCCATCGCTAAACTTCCTAGCATTGGTGGGATCGTTGGTGATCGAAAGATCCGAGTTTTGCTCCGTGGTATATTGTGAGAGGGCTTGACTCTCTAGTCTTTTGTTGTATGATGGAATCTGTGTTTGGTAATTGCGGTATACTAAATGTATGTTGAGCCGAATGTACTGATGGGTTGGACACCGAAGGGTGCAGTATGATGTAGAAGTTTTGAACATTGATATGTTCCGGTATAGGTATTGATGGCAGAGTTTGTTGAAAAACTCACATAGCTGGTTTCGACATACGTCCAAATCAGTGATCTTTGGTTACGCTGTCAAACTTGAAGAGATAGTTTGACATATGCTTGGAATTAGTATTCCCGAGTTGCGCTTGTTGAACTGGTGATTTTTGAATGCCGTATATGCGTGTGTTCGGGAATTGTTGGTACTTGGCTAATTATTGTTATTTACAACCAATGTGTTTCTATTAATAATAATACATGTGGCGTGCATGCTTGAAAATCTCTGAGACTTGATCGTATTGTGGGTTTTTGAAAAGTGACATGAATTTGGGCGAGCCAGCCTTGTATTTTCAAATAAAACCTTGTGTCGTATTTAAAGGTCGTGTTTAAAAGTGTTTAGGACATTTTATAAAATGCTACCGCTGTTAAGCCCTTGTCGTGTTTAAAAGGGTCTTGAAAACGATTTTTTTAACTTATCGGTTTTATTTTCGAATAACTAGAGTATACGATTTTAAAATCAGATTAGCCTGGGGAAACCTAGGCTGTCGAGTCAAGTTGTGTTGGTTGAGTTCTGTCTCGTCGGATTTTGTCTGACTTAGTCGCATCGCGACGTGTCGTTTGAGATCATTGGTTGTGATTAGTATTGAGGGGCGGTCGTCACTTACGTGCGACCTATGGATGTAAAACTCCCTTCCTTGTGTTGTGCCTCGTGTGACACGAGTTATTTGTATGATTAGTCGTTAAATGATGGAATCCTTCTGTGGATTTTGATTTCACAATATGTGTTTATTAGACTCTCGTATTTGGTTTATACGAGGAGTGTCGTCACTGCTAATGTATTTTCGTACCATATTTTATCCGCTGCGTGAGTTCTTTCAAACGGATTTCGGTATTTTTCAAACTGAGTTTTATTTTGTAAAACCGATTCCTTGAATCAAGTTTTGGCATTTTGGCCTTGAATATTTCATGATGGTTTGACAAATGATTTTGTGAGCTTTGGAAAATATTACTGTCATTGGTCTTTTTAGCATTTTCGAATGAGATGGGAAATTGTGCTTAGCCTGGTAAACCCGTGTGAGAAAGGTTTACGGCATGTAATTTTTTCTGATATGTTCTGTTGTTGTCTCTGTGGGTCATTAGCGCACGCTACGCTTTGCGGATAGCGCGCGCAAGAGTGCGTTGGTAGCACGCTAAGGGGAGGATAGCGCACGCTACCTGGTAGTTCAGGGCAGTCCAGGAGCTACTGGACTGGGTCTGAAGTTCTCATTAGCGCACGCTAACACTTGGGGTTAGCGCACGCTAACAGTGTATTTTTGGTCAGGAGTTTTGTTTGGTGCCGTGATAGCGCACGCTAACCTTAATGATTAGCGCACGCTAATTGTCGATATAAATCTTTGGACACCAGTCTAGAAGTTGCATTTTTCTTCATTTCTTCTTCTTCCTCCATGAGTTTGAGACGTAGCGACTCGGTTTCGCATCTGGGCTGATTTTTCTTCCATCCAAAGGTGTTTTGGAGTATCCTAGATAATTTTTAACATCATCTAATCCATTGTTCTTCGCCGAATCTAGGTATTTTCTTGAATCCCTAGAGTTGACTTTTTGGAGTTTTGTTCTTGATATCGTTTTCCATCCAGTTTTGATAAACCGATTGTTGTTTTAACGATGTTGTTAAACATATCCTAAGGGTTGTATATCACTGTCGTGATTTTGAGCGATTTGATGCGTGTGATATGATGTGTTTAAGTGAATGTTGATACGTGCGAATTTTGGGCATTTTGGCCTATTGTACTTCTGAAAAACCTTGAGTATCTTAGAAAATAAACCTCGAGACGTACTTTTAAAATGAATTATTTTCTCACAGTGCTCTCAAGATGCCTACTAGTGCCACGCTATGTTTCAAAATTATTCTACCTTGAGGATCAAAATATTTTGAGATATTTCTAATGATTTAGAAACGCATTCGCTTAGACCCGAAGGTCGAATATAGCTGAAAAGTTTTAATTTAACGAAAGGTGTCTTCATTTTTTTTATCAAACGCACGATGATTTTTTTTTTTAAAGTCTCGATGACGATGTTTGTACTACTTTTTGATATATGATACTCAAGATCAACTGGTGCTTGCAAGTTATTTTCAAAAGATGGTTTTCGTTTTCAAAACCTATCATTCCTATTTGTGGTCCGGGAATATATGTGTGATTTTCGTGCTCTCGTTAGGGTGTTAACCCCCGAGTTGTTGTTGAATTGGCGGTGTGAGCGTTGAGTAGTTCGCCACACAGTTGTCGTGGTAGCCTCTGTGAGGGGTGTGATATTGGTATTGGATGTTGTCGCCTCGTAGCCGTTTATGCGTTATCACATATATGCGAGCTGTTAGAGCTCGGGTTGGTATGATTGTGTGCATTGGTGATTGTTCCGCGTTGTGTCGATTGCTTGTTATATTGTTACCTTGGTTCCGTTGTTGTGAGTTTCGGGGGCGAGGTCAAAGGTAATACCCGTACTATTTTGACTTCTATATCTTCTCTTTCTCCAGTTTATCGATTCGCTCATGTTCATTGATACCTTCTGAACTTGTTCTGTACCTTGGTTTCATCGTTCGAACGAGCTGTAATCTGGTTTTGAGTCGATCTGGTTATCGCTGTGACTTTTTCGAATTCGGTTCGACTATTGTGAACCTTGTTCGGAAGTAACATCTTTTGGTTCCAATAGTTCTTTTATTCAAAGTGGATCGGATTTTGAACTTCTGTATTTTTGGCTCTATCAACTCGTTTATGCTCGTTAACATTTCTGAACTTTCCCTATCCCTTGCTTTTGTTGATCGAACGAGGGTGGTATTGTTTCGGAATAACTCGTTTGTCGTTGTGGCTTTTCAATCGCTATTCCCTTTCCTGTGGATCTTATGGGAATGCACGTCTTGCTGTTCTCACCAGGTCATCCTGGGAGTTGTTGTTTGAATTTTATTATCCGACGTGTTTCGGACATGATTGTTCGATTTTTGTTGTCTCAATCGTTTGTTTGTTCAGTTTTTGTTCTCGTTTCGTGATTGTTGAGCGTTCAGGCTCCTTCGTAATTCCCTTAAGTTCGGGAAATTAGTCTCGTTTTCGATCTTCCAATCTTTAGGCGGTGGAATTCCGTATTTGTTCAGCGTTTGGCTCGCATTTTGATTGATGAACCGTTGGGTTGGTCAATCATATTGATTTTCGTTCGTTGTGTTTTGTGATTGTTTGGATAATTGACTTGATTGTATTATCCATTTAATGACGCTTGTCACTCGTTGATTTTATTATGTCTCTACCGGTGACGTTGTGTTAGTCGCCCTAGAGCGTATTTTCACGCCGTATGTCTCTTTGCGTTCCTTGCAGCGTTTCGCCGTCGGGCGCGAGTCTTCGGTTTTTGTGTATCTCGTCGAGTTTTCCTGGCAGGGGATATTGCTTCTCCCTACTTATTTTAAGTTTCGGGACGAAACTTCTTTTAAGGAGGGTAGAATGTAATATCCGCAATTTTCGATTTTCGGTAAATTTCTTTTTTCGGCCGGAGTCCGTTTTGACGGCTCGCTCATGACCGTTTCGTCATTATGAGAATGATTAATTCTACACTTTTTGTCATCCGAGTTCGTTTCGGTGTTGTTTTGTTGAGTTCCGTGCTTTTTATCGACTTTTCCGCACTTGAGTTCGATTCTTGCGAATCTCGTCCGAAACTGCTGTTTCGAGTTTCCCGCAAGTCCGTTTAACTTTGTTAGACGTGTTGTGAACTTCGGTTTGGTTATTCGATCATGTATCATGATTTCCGGGCGTTTTGGGCCATTTTGTAATTTCTTGAAAGTTACGGGTATCCGTATCTGTAATTGTTGTCTCGACCCGTTTCTTGGTCGCGTATGATTAATTATGGTATTACGTTTTCATTTCGAGTCGTTGATGTCGTTCGCGAACTTTTCGTCGTGTTCGTTCCGTGCGTTTTCGGAAATCGAGGCGTCGGGTCGCGGGCGGCCGAAAGTACCCGGCCGACTGCACGGCATCGGAAGTCTTGGCACCGGCCGAGCAGCACGGCAGAACCGCGAGCGCACGCCACGGCCGGACGCCAGCTGGCTAGCTCAGCAATGTAGCGCACGCTGCCGAGCCACCAGCCAGACGCTATCGGGCCCGGGCGGAGGGATTACGAGGTTCTCGACTCGGGCCAGATCGGGCAGTAGCGCACGCCATCGCTTGGTCGTAGCGCACGCTAACCGGCAGGGGTAGCGCACGCCGGCCGCCGACTAGCGACGTTACAGGTGAGTTTGTTAGTCCGAGGCTCTGGATCGATGTCGGCTAGCGCGCGTAGGCTTCCGGCCGTAGCGCACGCTAGCGGGAGTCGGCGGATACATGGTCGGGCAGACTGGTCGGGTGCCGGGTCATGCGGGCCATGGCCGAGAGTGCTCGGCCGATACTGGCCGATAGCGCACGCTAGTCCGGGAAGGCTAGCGCACGCTAGTTCCGCCGAGATATAAATGATGATCGCGACTTTTTCGTCATTTTTCATTTCATTTCTCTTCGTCATGCCGGGTTTTGGAGGAGACGAAACCATGTTGTTGGACAACAAATCCATGAAGTTTCTGAGTTTATATCACCGATCAATCATCCTATAACATCCTTCGATCCAGCGAATCAAGGTTAGATCTTTAGAACCCTACTTTTGGGTAGATTTGGGGGTTTTCGCGTTTTTGTCCGATTCGTTCCGTTTTGTCGATTAATTCATGATGAATATGATTAATCATGTTGGTATTCTTAGTTTCCCTACGGATTCATGGCATATTTCGTGATTTTTACGGAATCGAGAGGGTTTGGTTGTGGTCCGCCCTCGTTGTTGTTTATATACGAATATACATGAATCGTAGGCGGGTTTTCGGGTGTGTTCTAATTCCGTATTCATTTAGAAATGGTTGTGATTGTATTCTTCGAATCGTTAGGTTCGGTTTCATTGGTTCCTAGCGTTCGTCGGTGACTTTCCTTTCCGTTCGTTGCGTCGTCAATAATTCAAGGCAAGTATTTTTGGAAACCTTTATGCTTAACGTGGAATGGTAATGTATTTTGTGTGTGATTTGCTCACCTCGTGTTGGTCCGACGGGATCAAGGAGGGAATCCAAAGGTTTTCGTCCCGGATTCATGAGTTTGTTTAGCTAGCCAGTGCGGGAGGGTCCTTAGAGGCCTCGTGCGGGAATCTATGATATGACTCTGTTCCCAAGGCGATGCATGTGCGTGTTTTGTTTTATAATATAGCCAGTGCGGGAGGGTCCTTAGAGGCCTCGTGCGGGAATCTATAATATTACTCTGTTCCCAAGGCAAATTGTTTGACTGTTTGTTTCCGGAAAAAGACATGTCTGGTTTTGGCTTTTGAAATTGATATTGGTGCATGTACTATGAAATGTGTAAGTGATTGGTTTGCCTTGAATACTTGTACTAGCGTAATTGCTAACCCCTTTGGGGACCCGTTGTCGGGGAAATCCTTGTTATGGATTTCAGGTTATGTTCAGCCAGATGAGCGGGCGCTGGGATGGCACGAGGATGTCGGCCAAGGTTGTTGACATGTGCAATTGAGTCATGTTATTTCCTACTGTCTCTTTTGATGTGGATGTTTTCCAAATTGTAAACTTATAGATTGTACTCGCGAGTACTTAGGCTTTTCCTTTCGGATTGTGTTTGGACTTCGTTGGAGTTACTGTATTTGTCGGTTGATGTTTATTATGCCGGTTGTACCGGACGTGTTGTTTTATGTTCTTGTTGTTAACAATTGTTTCCTTGCTAACCGAGACGGTTAGTCGAGAGGTGTTTTCTTGTGTTAGCCTGGTGGATCCCATGTAGGGGTCCACGGCGCTGTAATACACCTCGAATATCTTGGGGGTGTTACAGCCAGGCTGGCTAGGTGGTGCTACTACTCTTTGGTTCCTCCCAATGCTGACTGAGACGGACCTACCGAGTCGCGCATTAGGATTGACGACGGAATGAATTAAGCTAATTCTCTCATTATGAATATTAGATATTGGATATCTAATTTGGGACATTGGATGTTTAAATCAATTTATCGGATAAATTGATTTACGACTTAATGGATTAAATATATCATTGGGTGATTAATTTAATTCATGAATATAATTATTTCTTGGAGAAATTAATTATGTTATTTTGTATTTGATATGTTTAGTTAATTGGATTAATTAATCGATACAAATACATCGGAACGGAATCGTAGTTTATCTGTTTGGACTCACGAGAGTCCGAAATGAACCGAACTCATCCGTTTCTGCATGGTAGCCGCCCCCCTAAGTTCCACCCACTTTCCTCTTGTCTTATTGTTTTCATTTTATATGAAAAAGATGACTTTGTGGGGTTTGATCTCATGTGACATGAGTTGTTCACATGAGGGTGGAATAAGAATATAAGGAGGAAGACTTCATATCTCTTAAAAACAAGATATGATTCCTAGGTGAGTGAGATTGAGAGAGAGAGAGAAAAAACTGTTTTCTCAATTATCTTCATCTTCTTCATTCATTTCTTCTTCATTTTTCTTGGAGAAAAATTGAGAGAAAATCATATAGAGAGAGTAAGATTAAAACACTTAGAGTGTAGTAATCTTTACATATATAGCTTCATCACTTAGCTCTAGCCATATCCTCAGAGGATAGCAAGGTGATCGTCGTTCCGGTTGTTTTTCCGGCGCGT
Organism: Orobanche coerulescens; assembly: GCA_033398695.1. Taxonomy (NCBI): domain Eukaryota; kingdom Viridiplantae; phylum Streptophyta; class Magnoliopsida; order Lamiales; family Orobanchaceae; genus Orobanche; species Orobanche coerulescens. Next base: position 63,188,068 of record CM065802.1, read on the forward strand.
GGCAAGTAGAGACGCGGTGTTTTTGGCATTGGATCGTTCAAGAGCTTGGGGAATAGCTCAAGACAAGGTTACCATTTAATCAACGGATTTAGAGGGTTAGTTTCTTACGACTCTTGCTTTTCGTTTTTATATTCGTATATACGTAGCTCGATCGATCCTCGTAGGGATTCGGATCGAATTAATTTTCATTTTACCGCTTCCGCTGGGCCTTCGTTTTAGGCACCGAATCCCAACAGTGGTATCAGAGCATAGGTCTTGCGATCGTATATACGATATTAGCATTTGGAATGCCCGATTATATGGTGAATGATTTAGAATCATTTTAGTCATAATCGTGGTATATGTTTTTACGTTCGTTGTAGTTATATTTTTCGTAAGTTTATGTCTAAATATAAATCTTAATTTCTTGGAAATATGATTTATATTGAAGATATGAATGTTGGAGAATATAGATATTGGATATCCGGTCGAAAAACTAGTCCTGAAATGCCGTTGGACGGTCCGGGAGGGGTCCGGAAGTCGGGGGGCGCGGCCTGTGGCACAGGCGGCCTGGCACCATCGTGACCGTGGGCCGCGGCACAGCTCCAGGCCGCGGCCCGGTGGCTGCTGGGCAGCCGGCCGGCACTGCCGAGCGTGACTCGGCCATGCCAGCCTGTCACGGCATGTCTTGCAATGACTTCGGCCATGGCAGGCCATTTTCGCCCCGGTTCGATTTTTCCGTGTATTCTTGAAAATTAATATCCCGCATGTTAAATTGGATTTAATATGATTAAAATGATTTATGGTATTTCATTTTATAAGGGAAATTTGATTAATTGGAATATTTATGGTCGACCGAATTATTTTGAACGTTTTCATATTACCGATTGTGTGAATCGATTTGATCGGTTCGTATTGTTGATTGGATCAATGTATCTCTACGCTTTCCATTTATTTAGTATTTATTGGATGAATGCTTTTGAATGGGGATGTGGTTCGTGGACTTAGTTTTGAATCGTTCGTTTTATTCGATTGGGTTGTAAAGGCCGTTTTGAGCCTATTTATTTTACTAGAAATATTTGTATCTAGGATGCAATTTTCAATGTAAAATTTATATGTAATGACGAAGACCGGAGGAATATCCATTTCGAGAAGACGAAGATTCAAGAAGAAGACTTGTAATTAGATTACGAAGTTTTTGTTTTCTAGGAACGGTCCATGAACCACATGTTGGTAGCAACTAGGTTGTGAATGGTTGTTTCATATTGTATGAATGCCACAAACACGCTTAACGATTAATGTGCAAAGTGTAACGCTAATCGCGAAAATTCTCCCACGATAAATTATTAAGTTTATAAGGTTTCAAGGTCTTCCTTCCCTCCATCGAGTTTTCGGGAAATTGAAATCCAAACCGGATGTGCTATGCTTCCGAGTTATCGGGGTAGTCGTTCGGGGAGGACGGATAAATTACCGGGAGCACATTAGATGCCTTCGGTTGGAGCAAATTTTATCCCTAGAAACCTGATAGGTTGCCGGATAAGATTCAATTGTGAAACTGATTTGCGTCGATGGTATAAACTTAACTTGTTCACGAACCATAGAAACCGTATAGGTTGAGGGGAGTGAACAAGGGGAAAAAGAAGATCGAATCATCCATTAGATGGGTTGGTGTTGGACACCACTTTATGAAAATTAATAGACTAGAAACCTGTTCGGTTGCCCTCTATTAAGATTTATAAAGAACTCGATCACCACTATGAAGTAGAGCGACGATACTTCCGGATTTTACATGGGAGTGTGTTATTCCGATAAAAATAGTGGGAGTTGGGTAACAAGAATAGAAAAGACCTTAATTCTATACTCGGAACATAATTGAATGAGTCACTAATTAATCTGTTATACTTAATGCAGACAAATCTCAATATGACAATGAATCCACTCGCAATTCTACTCGAAAAGAACACCTTAATAGGACCTAACTTTGTGGATTGGCTCCGCAATCTGATGATTGTCCTCAGTATAGAGGCACTGGGATACGTCTTGGAGACGGACATTCCGGCGCCTCCTGTGCGGACCCGAGCCAATCAGGAAGAGATTAAAAACCACAAAAAGTGGGTTAAGGATAACGTGAAAGTCCGTGCTTATATGATGGCTTCCATGTCTAATGAGCTTCAGAGAGCTCATGAGAAAATGACTTCTGCTAGGCAGATTCTATCTCACTTAACCGAACTTTATGGTGAGCACAACAGAACTGCTAGATATGAGATATCGAAGCAACTGTTCGGTTCAAGGATGAAGGAAGGTGAGAAGGTTGGGGAACACGTCCTTAAAATGATATCCATGATCGAGAGATTGGAGGCTCTTGATTTTAAAATGGATACTTCTCTCCAAACCGACCTTATCCTACAGTCTCTCCCTGATTCCTTCTCACAGTTTGTTATGAACTTTAACTGCAATGAGATTGCATGTAACTTAGCTGGGCTAATGAACAAACTGGTGACCGCTCAGTCTCAGATGAAGACCCCGCGGATGAAGGAGTCTGCACTTGTGATTTCTTCTGGATTTCGGAAGTCTAAGAATAAGAATAAAAAGACCAAGAAGCGGACTGGACCACAAGCTAAGGACCTTAAGGGAAAGGGCAAGGCCCCTTTGGTTCCAAAGAACAAGAAGAAGAAGGATGCTTGTCTCAAATGCGGTGAGCTGGGCCACTGGGCTAGAGACTGTCCGATTCTTCATGGCACTTCAGGTACAGAACTTTTAGTTTTGGAAACAAATTGTTCTGCTACTGTATTTTCTACTTCCTGGATACTGGATTCTGGTGCTAGTTCTCATATTTGTACCGTGAATCAGGATCTGGAACAAAGTAAGAAGCTTGAGCTGGAGAAGTTATGATCACAGTCGGAAGCGGGCATAGTGTCGAGGCAACCGACATAGGATCACTTCTTTTGGATTTAGAATCCGGCTTTGTTTTGACTTTAGAAGATGTACTTGTTTTGCCCAAGGGGCACAAAAACATTGTATCCATTCCGGTCATGGACCGAAAAGGCTTTTCATTTTTCATTGGTGATGGTTCCTGCAAAATTTATTTTAGAAATAAACTAGTGGGTACTGCTACATTGTTGGATGGATTGTATCATCTAAATCTCACCAATAAATAGTTGTGAATACTATGACTAGAAAACGTGGTAGGGATGAAACCAATCAAGTTTGGAAATGGCATCTTAGACTTGGTCATGTTGGTCAGACCAAGGTTTACAAGATGGAAAAAGATGGACTTATGGGTCCATTGGGATCAGATCCCTTTCCTACTTGTGAATCTTGCCTTAAAGGCAAAATGACTAAGTCCCCCTTCACAGGGACTTTTGAAAGAGCCGCTGATAAACTGGGATTAATCCATACTGACGTTTGTGGTGCTTTGGAAGCAGCACGTGACGGATATCAATATTTCATAACGTTTACAGATGATCACACTAGGTATGGTTATGTATACTTAATGAAACATAAATCCGAGGCCTTTGAGAAATTCCAGGAATTCAAGGCCCTAGTCGAAAAACAAACTGGTAATCATAACAAAGCACTTCGGTCGGACCGAGGTGGCGAGTATATGAGTACGGAGTTTGACGAGTTCCTTAAAGAACATGGAATAGTTTCACAACTAACACCTCCAGGTACTCCTCAGTTAAATGGTGTGTCAGAAAGAAGGAACCGAACCCTGTTGAACATGGTCCGTTCCATGCTGGGCTATACTGACTTGCCGATTTACCTGTGGGGGTATGCAATCCTGACTGCCGCGTATATCTTGAACAGATGTCCTTCCAAATTCGTTCCTAAAACTCCACATGAGATGTGGGAAGGAAGGAAACCAAGTCTTAATCATAATAGGATTTGGGGATGTCCCGATTATGTCAAGAAGACTAAGGTGGAAAAGTTGGAAGCTAGGTCTGCGAAGGGACGTTTCATTGGATTCCCGTCTGGGACGATGGGATATCTATTCTACATGCCCGAAGATCGAAGGATCGTTGTTGCTTTACAAGCACATTTCCTGGAAGATGAGTTCATTCAGGAAGGCGGAGCAGGTAGAAGTATTTCTTTAGAAGAATACAATGAAACTCCTCGAGAGACACTGCAAGAAATCGGAACCGAACTTTCTGAAACACAAGTACAACCACCTCGTAGGTCTAGTAGGGTGTCTCATTTACCTGAGAGGTATGGGCTTGTGCACTTGGAGGAGCTGGGTCTCCATGAGGTTCCAAGTGATAGCCAAGAGACCGACCCGACGACCTATGACCAAGCGATGGTGGATGTAGACTCCGCAAAATGGCGTGAAGCTATGGAAGCTGAGATAGACTCGATGCATGTAAATCAGGTCTGGACTCTAGTAGACCGCCCCAAGGGCATAGTGCCCATTGGGAATAAGTGGATCTACAAGAGAAAGACTGATGGTGATGGCAAGGTTGACACCTATAAGGCCAGGCTTGTGGCAAAGGGTTATACCCAAAAGAAAGGGATTGATTACCACGATACCTTCTCGCCCGTAGCCATGATCAAGTCTATTCGCATGATGCTTGCTATAGCTGCCTACCACGATTATGAGATATGGCAAATAGACGTAAAGACGGCTTTCCTTAATGGATTCCTCGAGGAGGAAATCTATATGGAGCAGCCTAAAGGCTTTGTGTCCGAAGTCAATATTCAGAAAGTGTGCAAGCTTCAGCGTTCCATTTATGGACTGAAGCAAGCATCGCGTAGTTGGAACCTTCGTTTTGACGAGGCGGTCAAAGAGTTTGACTTCGTGCAAAATGAAGAGGAACCTTGTGTATACAAGAAAGTTAGTGGGAGCAAGATCGCATTCTTAGTACTATATGTAGATGACATTCTACTAATAGGAAATGATGTGGGAATGCTCAGTTTTGTGAAAGCTTGGCTTTCGAGTAATTTCTCCATGAAAGACTTGGGAGAAGCAACTATATTCTTGGTATTCGGCTCTACCGGGATAGAGCGAAGAGAACAATAGGCCTTTCCCAAGCCCTCTATATAGATAAGATCTTAAAGCGATTTAAGATGGATGATTCTAAAAGAGGGTTCCTACCGATGCAACATGGAATAAAACTCACCTTGAAGATGTGTCCTCAAAGTGAGGAACAACGCAAGGAAATGAGTAATATACCATATGCTTCGGCCATGGGTAGCCTTATGTATACTATGTTGTGTACAAGACCTGACATCGCGCATGCTGTAAGCGTGGTGAGTAGGTTTTAGGCAAACCCAGGTAGGGAACATTGGACTGGTGTAAAGAATGTTCTCAAGTACTTAAGAAGAACGAGAGATATGGTTCTTATGTATGGCGGTGGAGATTTGGATGTGGTGGGATTCACTAATTCGGGCTTCCAAGGACTGAAGGACGACTCGATGTCCACTTTTGGCTATATATTTACTCTTAATGGAGGAGCAGTATCTTGGCGTAGTGCCAAGCAAAGCGCGACTGCTGATTCCACCTGTCAGGCTGAGTATCAAGCAGCCTCGGAGGCTTCCAAGGAAGGGTTCTGGATTAAGAAGTTTCTAGGAGAACTTCAAATGATACCATGTCTTGAAATTCACTGTCATCAGCGACAACGACGGAGCTGTAGCACAGGCCAAAGAGCCGAGGTTTCACAACAGCACCAAACATATTGAGAGGAAGTATCATCTCGTAAGAGAATTTGATCGCAAGGGATACATTGTGCTGCACAGAGTAGACTCGGCCGACAACGTCGCCGATCCACTGACCAAGCCACTATCTCAGACTAGCTTGGAGCGTCATCTGGAGAACATGGGTATTATATACCATAGTGTGTGGCATTGAGTGCAAGTGGGAGATTGTTAGGAGTATGCCCTCGAATGCCACTCAGAGGTTGTTAAGTGAGGGCATTGTACTTGTAATTATGTAAACCATTTATATAAGGCAAATGAATGTTTCTTTATTTACTGGTAGTTACTGGCATTCCTAACTCGTAAATAAACATATAGAAACTAGTCCGTGTATTTGAGAGCAAAACGTTCCACTCCTTATTGGATAAGGGGGTCGGCACTGGAAAGGTTTATAGCTCAAATACTTAATCGTTCGCAAGTCGATGAAACTTGACTGGGCGTTAAGTTTATGTGAAGACTTGTATGACGTGTTCTTTGACATGGAGAGTGCCTGTCGAACACTAATGATTAGTGGGAGCACACGTTATAGGTATGCTAATTAGATTAGTATACTCGAACCGACTCACCCTCGATTCGTCACACGGATTTCACTCCGGGACAGTCAATGACGGAATCGAAAGGTTGTGATAGGTATGAACCTTCGACTTGAGGATTTAGTAGGGATGTGCTTGTGACGTCAAGATTTTCATTAGAGTAGTTCAACCCTGTAAACCGGAAGGCGGGGGTCAACCTCGACGTGCATCTTGACGGGCAAGTAGCAGGTCCTACTGAATACCAAGATAGAATTCTTTCTCCTGTTAGTGAACGGGTTATATGTCCTATGCGGTTATTGGCAGATGAGATCATAAGTCTTTGGCCAAAGCATTGGAGCTAGGTGTATTAGATACACGAGAGCTCGATGATCTCGATTTGCATTAACGCATGCATAGCGTCAAGTACAGATAGGGTTTGACTGACCGTGACCCTATTACTTGATCGGGACATTTGAAAGAAGGGTTTATACGTATACTGGTATTCACGACAGAATGGTTCTTGAATGATCCCAATCATTCGTTCTCAGTTGGGGTACAGTGTAGGCCGCCAGGCTGGCTAGGTGGTGCTACTACTCTTTGGTTCCTCCCATTGCTGACTGAGACGGACCTACCGAGTCGCGCATTAGGATTGACGACAGAATGAATTAAGCTAATTCTCTCATTATGAATATTAGATATTGGATATCTAATTTGGGACATTGGATGTTTAAATCGATTTATCGGATAAATTGATTTACGGCTTAATGGATTAAATATATCACTGGGTGATTAATTTAATTCATGAATATAATTATTTCTTGGAGAAATTAATTATGTTATTTTGTATTTGATATGTTTAATTAATTGGATTAATTAATCGATACAAATACATCGGGACGGAATCGTAGTTTATCTGTTTGGACTCACGGGAGTCCAAAACGAACCGAACTCATCCGTTTCTGCATGGTAGCCGCCCCCCTAAGTTCCACCCACTTTCCTCTTGTCTTGTTGTTTTCATTTTATATGAAAAAGATGACTTTGTGGGGTTTGATCTCATGTGACATGAGTTGTTCACATGAGGGTGGAATAAGAATATAAGGAGGAAGACTTCATATCTCTTAAAAACAAGATATGATTCCTACGTGAGTGAGATTGAGAGAGAGAAAAAAAAAACTATTTTCTCAATTATCTTCATCTTCATCATTCATTTCTTCTTCATTTTTCTTGGAGAAAAATTGAGAGAAAATCATATAGAGATAGAGTAAGATTAAAACACTTAGAGTGTAGTAATCTTTACATATATAGCTTCATCACTTAGCTCTAGCCGTATCCTCAGAGGATAGCAAGGTGATCGTCGTTCCGGTTGTTTTTCCGGCGCGTGGCAAGTAGAGACGCGGTGTTTTCGGCGTTGGATCGTTCAAGAGCTTGGGGAATAGCTCAAGAGAAGGTTACCATTTAATCAACGGACTTCGAGGGTTAGTTTCTTACGACTCTTGCTTTACGTTTATATATTCGTATATACGTAGCTCGATCGATCCTCGTAGGGATTCGGATCGAATTAATTTTCGTTTTACCGCTTCCGCTGGGCCTTCATTTTAGGCACCGAATCCCAACAGAATATACCGAAATCTGCTTTCAGATCCCGGTATGGGCATTATGAATTTGTGGTGATGCCATTCGGACTTACCAATGCTCCTGCGGTATTTATGCAATTGATGAATCGGATATTCTTAGAATACTTGGATAAGTTCGTGGTCATTTTCACTGACAACATCTTGATCTATTCGAAAGACCCATAAGAGCATGTAGAGCACTTGCGTATCGTTTTGAGTACTTTGAGGAATAAACAGCTTTATGCGAAACTTTCTAAATGCGAGTTATGGCTTAAGGAAGTAGTTTTCCTTGGGCCTGTGATATCAGCTGACGGAGTACAGGTAGACCCGAAGAAATTCGAAGCAATCTTAGAATGGGAATCTCCTAATAACGTGAAATAAGTCTGAAGTTTCTTAAGACTTGCTGGATATTATCGCCGTTTTGTAGAAGGATTTTCCAAAATTGCTCGTCCCTTTACTCAGCTGTTGCAGAAGACTCAAAAATTCATGTGGAATGAGAAATGCCAGGCTAGCTTTGATGAACTTAAGAGAAGACTGACGACGGCACCTATACTAGCGTTACCAGATGGAACCGAGAGATTCATGGTATACAGCGATGCTTCAAATCAGGGTCTGGGATGTGTGTTGATGCAAAAGAATAGGGTAATTGTCTATGCCTCTTGATAGTTGAAACCATATGAAGTTAAGTACCCAACTCATGATCTAGAGTTAGCAGCTGTGGTCTTTGCTTTGAAAATTTGGCGACATTATTTATACGACACTCATTGTCAGATCTTTACAGATCATAAGAGCCTCAAGTATATTTTCAGTCAGAAGGAATTAAACATGAGGCTGAGAAGGTGGCTGGAATTGATCAAGGATTACGATTTGGAAATCCTATATCATCCAGGCAAAGCAAACGTGGTAGCTGATGCACTGAGCAGCAAACCTGTTTCTCTTCGAGTGTTGGAAGTGCTTACGTCCCAAACCAGCATTCAACGAGAACTGATTCGTGAAGGAATCGAAGTATGGTCACAGGGAGTCCAAGGGCAACTGTGTGTGATGGAACTAACTTCGTCGTTGGTTGAAGAAATCAAATCTAAGCAGTTGGATGATTCTCTGATTCTTCGATTATGTGATGAAGTGAACAAAGGAAGGCCCCAGGATTTGTGATACATGATGATGGGTTTCTGAGATTTCAGAGTCGACTTTGTGTTCCCTATGATGATGTTTTGAGACAGACAATTCTGAAGGAAGCTCACAGCGCGCCCTATTCTATTCACCCGGGCACCAGTAAGATGTATAAGGATCTAAAACAAAATTTCTGGTGGGGGAATATGAAGAAAGACGTAGTGGAATACGTTTCGAAATGTTTAACCTGTCAGCAGGTTAAGATTGAAAATTAGCGACCTGTCGTAATGTTGAAGCCACTTTCGATTCCTGAGTGGAAGTAGGAGGATATATCGATGGACTTTATCACCAGTATGACGAGGACTAGGGCAGGTATGAACATGATTTGGGTGATAGTTGATCAACTAACCAAGTCGGCTCATTTCCTAGGTATTAAAGACACTTGGGGACCCGAGAAATTGGCACGAGTGTTTATTACAAAGATAGTCCGATTACATGGAATGCCGAATTCGGATCGAGATGGTCGCTTCGTGTCGCACTTTTGGAAGGCAGTTCACAGGGCTTTGGGAACCGAGCTAAACTTTAGCATGGCTTATCATCTTCAGACGGACGGTTAGTCCGAAAGGACTATTCAGACAGTAGAAGACATGCTTAGAGCTTGTGCCTTAGATTGGTCAACCGATTGGGAGGTTCATTTGTCCTTGATTGAATTCACCTATAACAATAGTTGGCATGCTTCCATTAAGATGGCACCATTCGAAGCATTGTACGGGAGAAGATGTAGATCGCCCCTGTGTTGGGATGATTCTTCTGACTTGATTGGTACGGAACCAGAGTTGATAGTTCAAACTCAAGAGAAGGTAGCTCTAATTCGGGAAAGGCTGTTGACTGCCCAGATTCGACAGAAGTCTTATGCAGACGTGCATCATCGCTCGTTGGAGTTCGACATTGGGAACCACATGCTGTTGAAGGTTTCTCCTACTCGGGGAATTTTTCTATTTGGGAAGAAAGGGAAGCTGAGTTCGAGATATATTGGACCATTTGAGATCCTTGAAAGAGTTGGGGAGTTAGCATACAGGTTGGCCTTACCGCCATCGCTGACTCACGTTCACAATGTATTTCACGTATCCCAGTTACGGAAGTATGTACCAGATCCCAGTCATATCATTGATTTCAGCGAGATCGAGATAGCTAATGACAGAACCTTCGAAGAGAAACCAATCAAGATACTTGAGAGTCGGATCAAACAATTGAGGAATAAACCAATATCCTTGGTTAAAGTGCAATGGTCACGACACGGAGTCGAGGAAGCCACTTGGGAAACGGAGGATGGTATGAAGACTAGATATCCGGAGTTATTTTCATCTTAAGTTTCGGGATGAAACTTCTTCTTAAGGAGAGAGGATGTAATACCCGAGATTCTAATGTGTATTTTGAACCTTGTGCAATTGTATATGTTGTATTTGATCTGAGTATTATCCTTCATATTTCATGATCTTGTACTGTTGAGCGTATGATTTCATGAATGATGTGCACTTGTAGCGCACGCTAACATCTGAGCGTAGCGTACGCTAATTGAGATTCCTAGCGTACGCTATGTATGAGCCTTATCGCGCGCTATGCGTAGTCAACTTGATTAAGACAGGGTGGTAGGTGAGATCAGACCTCGGATCTTTGTCGGGATATGTCGGAATGAATTTGGACGGCTTTTGGAAAAGTTGAGTCAACGGTGCTTAGCGCAGGCTACTGGTATGAGGATAGCGCACGCTAAAGTTGAGTATAGTGAGGTCAGTAAAGCTTCGTTTGGTCGTTAGCGCACGCTATATTGAGTGGTAGCGTATGCTAATTGATGTACTTAGCGTATGTAATGGATGTTTAGCATACGCTAAGCCGAGACCGGACAAAGACAGTAGACTGCAAGCCCGTTAGCGCACGCTAATTAGGAGCAGTAGCGCGCTCTAATAACATTTTTCTATAAATAGGACAGCACCTAACTTCATTTTTTCAGTTTACACCTCTTCCCACACCCGATTTCTGAGACTTCGAGAGTTACTCCCTCCAACCTGAACCTGTATACCAGCCTCTTAACATCACCATTGAAGGCAAAGAGGCTTTGAGGATTGGTGTTCTAGCTTTTGGGCGTAGAGTTCATTAAGTTATTCCAACCTTTCCTTCCGTTTAAGGTATGTTACGATTTACCAAGCTAGAATTTATGTTCTTAGCTATACTTTGAGCTTGCTTCGGAAATCATTGGACTAGTTATAGATCTTATGAATCCAGCACCATATTTTTGAAGATTGGAACCCGATTATACCTTGTGTTTCCCTCGTTGTTAAGAGTGTTGATCTAGCCTTGATGGATAAAAACCCTAGGGTGAAGTATCCTAAGTTTGTTTTGAATTATGAGCATTATTTTAGTAAGATTCTAAGAATTACCGTGATGTTCCACCGATAATAATTCATGTTTGATAGAGGTGTTTGATTTGACAAGGTTCTTCATGTTCATGCATGTAATGAATCGGCTATGTCAATGAAATCAATCCGGATCACCGTAGTACCGTTTCCTTGTGTAGTACATTTGGTATGCTTGTATCTTGAGTCACACTTGTGGTATGAATCGTAAGAGCCAAACATATGGGAGTCGGGAATTGAAACCAATATTGAAGTCTAGATTTTGATGACTTGTATATCCTTGAATCCTTAGACATCGGTATGTCGCCTCCGATGTGATCATTCGACTCATATGAAGTGTATCACTATTTCCGGCTCAGCTTTCATCAAGCATACTAATCGCGAACCGGCCTTACGTTATTATTACGTGATTTTAATTTAGAATATTCTGTGATCATACGTTAGTTTCGAGTAGTATGTTAAGTTCCTTGTATTTCTTTTGAACCAGGTCCGAGCCTTGCATAGGGGTCGATCGAGGGGCGGTGGCCTTCGGACGCGTGACATTCGTTGGAGTATTTTATTCTTGCCATTTTTTAGGCAAGTATCGTATTTTGAAATTGGTTTATATTGGAATTTTGATCATGCATACGATTTATTCATGTTGTTGAACATGAGATTAATTTCTTTGAATTGTCATGGTATTCGTTATTGATTCCTTGATTGTTCACGTCGATGAACGTATTGATTTGCATATATGTATGCATAATTGCACTGTTTATGTTGTAAATGGTCCAAGGGGATCATGAGGATCTATGCTGAGGCCGCTGGATCAGATGTCCACCATGTGTTGGTCCGACGGGATCATCATGGGGATCTATGCTGAGGGCGCTGGATCATTGGACGGGTTTTCCACCATGCGTTGGTCCGACGGGATCATCATAGGGATCTATACTGAGGGCGCTGGATCGTTGGAATATCCTGTATTGTGTTGATGGAATCGTGAGGATTCGCATCGTTGTATTCTGGTGACGAAAGTCCGTTTTGTATGTTTTATGATGCATTGTTGATTCATGTATTATGATACTTGTACTAGCATCGTTTTGCTAACCCCTTCGGGGGTGGACATTTGTTTTGATGTTCAGGTAGCCGAGGAGCGGGGAAGCAACCACAGTACCGACATGACAATGAAATGGCGCAGTGATGTTGTCTCGTTTTCCAGTTATTTTTCAGTACTCGAGTACGCGTATTTTGTTGGTGTTTGGAATGATTGTAATCATGAACTCATTGTTGAACTGGTTTTGAATTTTAACCTCAATGTCACTTTAGTATTATTTTCTGTATTTCTCAAATTAGCCTTGTAAATTCTTATATAAAGGATTTACGGCGCTGTAATTATTCCTATTATATCGGGTTGTTACATTATGTACGTACCGGGCACACCTTACGGTCGTACTCGGCGCAGCCTTACGGCTGTAACCAAGTCCCCAGGGCTACTGCGGAAAATTTGCTGGTGCGTTATGGCCATAACCGGCCCAAGACTTGCGGCCATAACGCAGCATTACGGCCGTAACCGAGTCCCCCCAAGCCAAGATGTGCGGGTGTCTTACGGCCGTAATCGGCCACGCCTTACGGCTGTAACTCGGCCCAGCCAACCATCCGACTGCCCGGCTAGATGCTCGACGACGTCTCGATCACACTAACGCACCGACTAAGATTCAGAACAACAACGAGCAGGCTAGGAAACTCAACATACCACAGTGCAAGCACACGATTCCAAAGATGTGGACGACAAAAATCCGCTCAACCGAAGAAAAGTTCAACGAAACTGGAACAAAGATCTCGGGTATTACAGATACATACCGACATGGGAGAGCATTTGCCCGTGACTCTTAAGTGTAAGTCATGGCAAAACTCATAATAAGTGGGAACTGGTGTATTTGACATTTAAATGATAATCCGATATCTAACGGGCTTATATCAATTGTGAAATAAATACTTTACTCTAAAAATTATTCCCCGGATTTTTTTGTTCAATAATATGGTTACAGATTTGGATAATTATTAATGATGTGACATTGCATAGTTCTGATGATTGATCCATATTTTGAATTAACATAATTGAAACTCTAACTTACATTTCAAGATGTGATTTAGAATTCTAGAACACTTGATGTTATTCAAAAAGATCCATCGGATATACTTGATTTTGACTTTTAGATGTCGCAAAAATTTTGCATATACTATCAAAACATAGATATCTCCGCTTATCTTTTGAATTATAGACATCACGTAATTGTTTACTATCTCCACAATGTCGTTTGTTGGCGCCAGGATTGCTCTTTCTTCAAAAAATTAATTTATAGAAAGTTACTTATAAGTGAATGATAGTGCTTTCAACAATGGATGCAATATGATTTTCGATATTCCGGATTAGTAAATATCAAGAATATCAATCAAGGTTTCTCTATCGACTTCTTCACCCAGCTCACCATCTACAATTTTGAGGATTCATTTGGAAAAGTCCTTAATTTCTTGTAGATGGTGAGATGACATTGTTTGTCCAACAATTAATCTCATATTCTTGGCAGTCTTATGAGTTTGCAATGATGCCAAAATGAAGAAGAGCTTATATTTGAATAACCGATATACGCATTTTCCTTTGGTACAACTTCATATGTAGAATTATACTAAATAATTATGGCAAGGGTAATTTTAGTAATATTTAAAATTTAAAAACCTTTTAGAAGTACATAAGAGATTTTGACTTATAGCTTAAAATTAAGCACTTCCCAAATTGCAATTAAAAAAACGTAATAGTAATATATATAATTTAATTACTTGTATGCCCTATTGTAAGTATACTTGTTAATTTAGAAAACTACATCCAAGTCATAGCCTTAAAATTACCAAGAAATTTAACAATTTGGATTGTAATATCAGAGTAGTTTGGATAAGTTAAAAAATATACATCAAAATTTTGTCCTAATTAAAACGACCTTAAAAGTTTAGAAAATTACAAAAGAAAAGGCTCAGTTGATTTGATTAAAGTGAGAAGGCATATTTATGCTTATATGATATTTTTTCAAACATTTAGCTTCATATGGAAGAGTATTAAAGTCTACATATTTTACAGTAAAAAATAGAAAACGAGTTGAAATACCTCTAGTAATTTCTGAAACTTGTATTACAAAACATCTCGATGGCATTTGGTTGAAGTAAAACTATATGTATATTCATTTTAAAATAGGTTTTGGAATTGCAAAGTAAGAAGATTATGACTATAACTTAAAATTAAGCACTTTCCGATTTGCCAAAAAAACAAAAAAGAAGCAGCAGCATCGTAGTATATATATAAGTGAATTACTTGTATGACTTATTCTAAATATACTAATATCGGGGTTAACTAAGAAAACCACATCCACATCCTAGCCTAATTAAAATTATCCCCATTTTTTAGAAGTAAAAAAATTCCCAATTTTGTTTGTAATATAAGATGGGCCGAGAAAAGTTATAGGGTACTTTTGGGGCATTGAATCTCATATTTAGGAGTACTAAAATCAAGAAATTTTACATTCAAAAGAAGAAAAAAATCATTAGAGTATTTTTAGTAATTTATGAAACTTGTATTACAGAAAACCTAAGTGACATTTGGCTCAGTTGAAACTTTATATCATGTTTATATTATATTATTTTTAAATATTTAACTTAATATATAGAAATATTAAAGTGACACATTTTACATTCAAGAGAACACATAAATAGTTGGGCACTTTTAGTAATTTTGGAAACTCGTATTAGAAAAAACCTCAATTCATATATGATTGTGTTAAACCGTATTTGATAAAGTTTTAGTTCCACGTTCTCTTTTTGTCTTTTTTTGCCAAAATAGTCAAAATCATTAAGTATTTAACGGTTTTTTTTAAATTCCAAAATAGAGATAATTTAATCCTTATATTTAAAAAAATAGATAAATTATTTATATATAATTTAAAATACAAAAATAAATCTAAAACTTTCAAAAATATATGATTGATTTCAAAAGTAGATAAATTAATAAATATTTTAAAACTAAAAAAAATAAAAAATTACTTAAAAATCACCGAAACACGATCAATTTTTATTTTCTGAAATTTGCCTTGTACAAAGATGAATCTATGGATTAGTATATTGTTATTAAATTTAATTTCTTATATATTTATAAATATCTCTTTGAGAATTCATAAAATTGGTAATTATATAATTTAGTAAATATAAGTTCTTTCATTTATTTTGTTATTTTATATTAATTAATAAGATTTAAAACTAAAATAGACTAATTGATTAATTCCATAATTTCTTTGATTTATTTATAAATAATAATTAAATCCATTATTTCTACACTTTCAATAATATTTGTTATATGATTATTTTGACTTATTTAATTGATTAGGACTTCAAGTACCTTTTTAATTATATATATATATATATTCAACACTTTTTTACAATACTCCCAGACATCTTTCGTTTCAGTTGATATTTCTTTTATTGTACAATGACTAATTAATATAAACTAATTTATTAGTAGAATATATAATATTTCCGCGAGATTTTTAGGTTTAAGTTTTTAATATATAGTGCACACTACTATATTAGATTTTTCTTTGTTTGGGATTTATATTTTTTAATTAATGAAAATATGAAATATTTTTTAAATATAATCAATTCCTATTTATTCATAATTCATATTTCTTAATTCGTAAAAAACAATAAGGTAGGTAGGAGTTATTTGAGGTATAATTATAGTGTAATTAAGCAATGATGATTAGGCGAATAATTGATTATGTGTCAGCTGAAGCATGAGAGGCTGACACATAAGCACAGGAAGCACCAGCAAAAACCATGTGGCAGCCGAAGTATGAGAAGCTGTCACTTAGACTCAGCGTATTCTGTATTAGTATATCGGGGAGATATACACACACACACACATATATATATATATATATATATATATATATATATATATATATATATATCAAAAAATTTATTAGTTTAATATATTTTTATTTTTTTGTATTTTTGTGAATTAGTTTACTTTATTGTATTACGTAAATTATATTTTAACTAAAGCTAATACTAGTAAGTTTTAAACTTAGTAAATAAAATAAAATAAAATATAATAAAATAATTATATGGAGTATCATATCATATATACTATAAGATTCAGTCCCATCATTGAATGTGGAGTATTCAAGTTGGAACTCATTGTGTAGTCATACGAAGTGTTCCTGGGAATACAAACAATCATGGAGTATTCAAGTTGGAGTATTGTGGAGTCTTAAAGAAGTGTAACCATTAAAATAAAGAATAGTCCCTATAATTAGTATTGAGTCTTAAAACTGCTGGAAAACCAACGGTTTATTGATTATTGATTATTGAAAAGAAACATTGATGATGAAGATGTCCAAAGGTCAACTTATAAGTATAAATACAATTGACTAATGCATCCAAGTCATCCAAATTTACCTGTACCCATGGCTTTTCGTAGCAACATCCCATCCATATCGTCATATCTAACAACAACAACATCGACCAAGAAAAATCCCATCTCTGTCAACCACAGTTTCAAACAAGAAAGAAAAAAAGAGTTCTCAGTTTATCTCTTTGTATAATCAAAGATTCGTTCTTAGAACAAACCCACAAGAGATTAATCTTCATAGATCTATTAGAAGCTTACCTTATTTTATTATCCGAAACTTCTAAAGAATGAACAAAACAATCTTGATTCATCCTTACTTTTGTTCGGTTAAAAGAAAAACAAACAAAAAACAACAAATATACCTACCCGAGACCTCTATGACATCTTGAAGCCGAAACCTTCGAAGAAATAATCTGAGGTTTGTAGTATTTGAATTAATGAACAAATAGTGTAGTATCTTCGGTTGTGTGTAAAGGAAAGAAAAGGATGAATTTTATTTGTGTGGTTGCTAGATTTAGACCTTGAATGTGAGAAACCCGAGACTCTTTTAACGGATCTTTTAAAGATTTTTTTTAGTCGAAGTCTTATCATCATAGATCTAAAACAAAACACACCATGAAACATAAACCTACCCGAGACCATTTAAAATGATCTTGAAGCCGTATTATTTGAAGCCAAAACCTTTATGTTCTTCGTGGGTCATAAGAAATAAGTATCTTGGATTCTTTGTGTTGGTTTAATTTGAGAAAGGTGTAAGACTGTTCGGTTATGAAGGATTGTAAGAACTAATGGGTATGCGTTTGAGTATCGTTCGTGTGAGGTAACAGTTAGATGAACAAAGATAAGAGATGATCACTGCGTTTTCAGTTGGAAAGGATTAGAAGATTATTTTGATAGATTTGATGAGAAGAAGATGGAGGCGTGATGTTTGAGAGAGAAATATTTGGTATTGAGTGTGTTTTAGGATTAGTTGAAATGAAATAATACCGTAACATTAGGAATGGTTGGTGGATTGGACTTGATATCACATAGTAATATGGTAGACTGGATCAGTTATGTAACACCCCCAAGATATTCGGGGTATATTACAGCATCGTGGACCCTACGTGGGATCCACTAGGCTAAATAAATAATACCGCTCGTCTAACCATCTTAGTTAGCGAGAAAAACACACATCACCACGACCAAAAAATAAATAAAATGCCCGGTAAAACCGGTAACCCAAACATTACCGAAGACCACAAATAGAATTCAGTATATAATCCATCTCCAAATTTAAAATGCCTAAGTACTCGCGAGTACTATCTATCAGTTTACAAGTTTGAAAACGAACATTTAAAATGGACAACTAAAATAAATAACTCATTTGCACACGTCAACAACCCTGGCCAGCATCCTCGTACTGCTCCAGTGCCCGCTCGACCGGCTGAACGCAACCTTAAATTCATAATGTGAATTTCCCCAAAATGGGTCCTCAAATGGGTTAGCAATTACGCTAGTACAAGTAATCAAGGCAAACCATTCGCTTACACATTTCATAGTACATCATTATATCGTTTCAAAATCCAAAACAAGACATGTCTTTTCCCGGAAAACAAACAGTCAATAATCACAGTTCAAACTTGCCTAGGACCGGGACTAAACCACTGGTCCCATCCGAGGCCTCTATGGACCCTCTCGGACTGGCCATAGTTAAATCAAAATCATGCACATGCATCGCCTAAAATGACTCAGTAGACCGATCTGGTCTTTCAATAAAAATATACAACAGATTTCGGGTTTAAATATGGGATTCAATTCCAAATTCTCATATGTTCGGCTATTACGATTTTACCACAAATGTGACTCAAGATGGCAAGCATGCCCAAGTATTACGCAAGGAAAACGATACTACGGTGATCCGGGTTGAGTTCAATGACATGGCCGATTCATCATCCTCATGAACATGAAGAATATTGTCAAAACAATTACCCCCAACAAACATGAATTTCATCGGTGGAACATCAAAGGAATTCATAGAATCTAACTAAAATCATGCTCATGATTCCAACGAATGAAGGATACTACATTCTAAGGTTTTTATCCACCGAGGCTAGATCAACACTCTAAGTAATGAAAGAAAAACAAGGTATAATTGGGTTTCACTCTTCAAAAATATGTTGCTGGATTAATAAGATCATTAGCTAGCCTAAGGATTTCCGAAGCAGGCTCAAAATATAGCTGAGAACGTAAATTTCGGCTTGGTAAACCATAACATACCTTATTCGGAAAGAAAGGTTGAAATATATTGATGAACTCCACGTCCAAGAGCTAGAACACCAATCCTCAAAGCTCATTTGTCTTCAATGGTGATGTTAGGAGGCTGGTATGCAGGATTTGGATGGAGGGAGTGACTCTCAAAGTCCCAAAAAGCGAGTATGAAAAGTGGTGAAAACTGAAAAATGAAGATGGGTGCTGACCTATTTATAGAAAAGGGTTATTAGTGCGCGCTACTCTCCCAAATTAGCGTGCGCTAACGGGCTAGCAGTCTACTGTCTCTGACGGGTCTCAGCATAGCGTACGCTAAATAGCCTTATGTGCACTAAAATCAACGATTAGCATACGCTAACAACTATTTTTAGCGTGCGCTAATGACTGAACGAAAGTTCACTGACCTCACTGTACTAGACTTAGCGTGCGCTAGCCTCATAACATTAGCGTGCGCTAAGCACCGTTGACTCGACTTTTCCAAAAGCTGTCCAGATTCATCCCGACATGTCCCGACCAAGATCCGCGGCTGATCTCACCTACCACCCTGTCTTAATCAAGTTGACTACGTATAGCACGCGCTAAGGTTCATACACAACGTGCGCTACGAAACCCAATTAGCGTACGCTATGCCTAGTGGTTAGCGTGCACTACAAGTGCAAAATTACAAATTTTGAACACATTCATGAAATCATACACTCAACAACACCGGATCATGAAATGCGCTAGATAATACTCAGATCAAATACAACATATACAATGTCACAATGTTCAAAATACACATTAGAATCTCGGGTATTACATCCTCTCTCCCTAAAAAGAAGTTTCGTCCCGAAACTTAAGATGAAAATAACTCTGGATATCTAGTCTTCATATTGTTTTCCATTTCCCAAGTGGCCTCTTCAACTCTATGTCGTGACCATTGTACTTTAACCAAGGGTATTAGTTTATTCCTCAATTTCTTGATCCGACTCTCAAGTATCTTGATTGGTTTCTCTTCGAACGAGCCATCATTAGCAATCTCGATCTCGCCGAAATCAATGATATGACTAGGATATGGTACATACTTCCATAATTGGGATACGTGAAACACATTTTGAACGTGACTCAGCGATGGCGGTAAGGCCAACCTGTATGCTAAATCCCCAAACCTTTCAAGGATCTCGAATGGCCCGATATATCTCGGACTCAGTTTTCCTTTCCTCCCAAATCGGAAAACTCCCCGGGTAGGGGAAACCTTCAACAGCACGTGATCCCTAATCTCAAACTCCAACGGGCGACGACGCACATCAGCATACGACTTCTGTCGACTCTGGGCAGTTAACAATCTTTCGTGAATCAGGGCTACCTTCTCTTGGGTCTGAACTATCAACTCTGGTTTTGTCCCGATCAAGTCAGAAGAGTCATCCCAACATAGGGATGATCTGCATCTTCTTCCATACAACGCTTAAAATGGTGCCATCTTAATGGAAGCATGACAACTATTGTTATAGGTGAATTCAATCAACGTCAAGTGAACCTCCCAATCGGTTGACCAATCTAAGGCACAAGCTCTAAGAATATCTTCTACTGTCTGTATAGTCCATTCGGACTGACCGTCTGTCTGAGGATGATAGGTCGTGCTAAATTTCAGTTCGGTTCCCAAAGCCTTGTGAACTGCCTTCCAAAAGTGCGACATGAAGCGACCATCTCGATCCGAAATAATGGTCTTCGGCATTCCATGCAATCGGACTATCTCCGCAATAAATACTCGTGCCAATTTCTCGGGTCCCCAAGTGTCTTTAATACCCAGGAAATGAGCCGACTTGGTTAGTCGATCAACTATGACCCAAATCATGTTCATCCCCGTCTTGGTCCGTGGCATATTGGTGATGAAGTCCATCGATATATCTTCCCACTTCCACTCAGGGATCGGAAGTGGCTTCAACATTCCGGCAGGTCGCTGATGTTCAATCTTAACCTGCTGACAGGTTAAGCACTTCGAAACGTATTCTATTACGTCCTTCATATTTCCCCACTAGAAATTTTGTTTTAGGTCCTTATACATCTTACTGGTGCCCGGGTGAATAGAATAGGGCGTGCTGTGAGCTTCCTTCAGAATTGTCTGTCTCAAAACATCATCATCGAGAACGCAAAGTCGACTCTGAAATCTCAGAACTCCATCATCCTGTATCACGAATCATGGGGCCTTCCCTTTGTTCACTTCGTCACATAATCGAAGAATCAGAGAATCATCCAACTGCTTAGATTTGATTTCTTCAACCAACGACGAAGTTAGTTCCATCACACACAATTTCCCTTGGACTCCTTGCGACCACACTTCGATTCCTTCACGAATTAGTTCTCGTTGAATGCTGGTTTGGGATGTAAGCGCTTCCAACACTCAAATAGAAATAGGTTTACGGCTCAGTGCATCAGCTACCACGTTTGCTTTGCCTGGATGATAGAGGATTTCTAAATCGTAATCCTTGATCAATTCCAGCCACCTTCTCTGCCTCATGTTTAATTCCTTCTGACTGAAAATATACTTGAGGCTCTTATGATCTGTAAAGATCTGACAATGAGTGCCGTATAAATAATGTCGCCAAATTTTTAGAGCAAAGACTACAGCTGCTAACTCGAGATCATGAGTTGGGTAATTAACTTCGTATGGTTTCCACTGTCGAGAGGCATAGGCAATCACCCTATCCTTTTGCATCAATACACATCCCAGACCCTGATTTGAAGCATCGCTGTATACCATGAATCCATCAGTTCCATCTGGTAACACTAGTTTAGGCGCTGTCGTCAGTCTTCTCTTAAGTTCATCAAAACCCACCTGACATTTCTCATTCCACATGAATTTTTGGGTCTTATGTAACAGCTGAGTAAGTGGACGAGCAATTTTGGAAAATCCTTCTACAAAACGGCGATAATATCCAGCAAGTCCCAAGAAACTCCGGACTTCTTTCACATTATTAGGAGATTCCCATTCCAAGATTGCCTCGACTTTCTTCGGGGCCACCTGAACTCCGTCAGCTGATATTACATGCCCAAGGAATGTCACCTCTTTAAGCCAGAATTCGCATTTAGAAAGTTTCGCATAAAGCTATTCCTTTCTCAAAGTGCTCAAAACGATACGCAAATGCTCTGCATGTTCCTCTGTGTCTTTCAAATAGATCAAGATGTCATCGATGAAGACTACCACAAATTTATCTAGGTATTCTAAAAATACCCGATTCATCAATTGCATAAATACCGTAGGAGCATTGGTGAGTCCAAATGGCATCACCACGAATTCATAGTGCCCGTACCGGGATCTGAAAGTAGATTTCGGTATGTCCGATTCCTTAATTCTCAACTGATGGTATTCTGATCGCAAGTTAATCTTCGAGTATACCCTTTCCCCTTGCAGTTGATCAAACAAGTCGTCAATCCGAGGTATAGGATACTTGTTCTTGATCGTCACCTTATTTAGCTCCCTGTAATCAATACATAATCGGAGGGATCCATCTTTCTTCCTGACAAAGAGAATGGGTGCTCCCCAAGGAGAGACGCTTGGTTGAATGTAACCCTTCTGCAATAATTCCTCAAGCTGCTTCTTTAGTTCATACATCTCGGTTGGCGCCATACGGTATGGTGCTCTAGAAATAGGTGCAGCTCTAGGCTCCAATTCGATATTAAACTCTACTTCTCTCCGCGGAGGTAATCCGGGTAGTTCGTCAGGGAATACGTCTGAGAATTCGTTTACCACTAGAATAGATGTGAGCTCGACTCCTTCTTCTTTCTTCATGGCATAACACCAAAATCCATAACAACCCTGCTTTAGGAATTTAACTGCTTTCATGGCTTTGATCAATTTTCCTGAGCTTCCCGGTCTCCATCCCTTAAATAAATGTTCAGATCTGTCATCAGCAATGATAGAAATGACTCTCTTTCGGTAATTCAAAATAGCTCCATAACGGTTGAGCCAATCTTCTCCAAGAATCAAATCGTCACTATGGATGTCGACTATAATAATATTTGATGGACAATCTCTCCCTCCTATAGTCATTGGAAAATCTCTAGTTTCTAGGGTTCCCACAATTTTCTCTCCGCTCGGTAATCCCACAACATAAGGTTCACAATCATACAAGCACGAGATTTTCAAACGATTAACACAGTTCAAAGATATGAAAGAATGCGTAGCTCCTGAATCGAATAAGACACTAACTGGTTGCAAAAGGAACTGAATCGTACCTGATGCAACAGTCGTGTTCTGATCGTCTGACTTCCTCATCTCGTAAATGCACGGAGAAACGGACCCAGCACTGGACGCCTCTCTTTTCCCAAGATTCTGCTGCTGGAAACCACTCTGCTGTGTCTGGTTCACACTTGTATCCTTCGAAACCGGTGCAGGAGTGTGAGTACCAAAAGATCGAGTCGTATTTCCACAAAATGTTGCGCGATGTCCTTCATGTCCACACTCGAAGCAGGTCACAGCAGGTGCGTAACAATCATGTCGAACATGCCCTGTTTTGCCACAGTTATAACATTTCCTTGCTGCGTCTGAAGCTGTTGGTGCTGCCCGGAACTTCTGTCCACCTCGAGAAGGATGCAGAGGTCTCCTGGATGATTGAAATGAGGACTGGCCCTTACGGGGCCCACTACTCTTGTTCTCCGTGAAGTTTCCAGACACTTTCTGCTTCTTTGCTTCCGTTGATTCTCTACTGCCACCTCTTTCATATCATAGGCCAGTGGTTTGTCCTGATACTGTCGCAATGTGGTACATTCAAATCCGGACATATATTGCTGAATCTCCGGCTTCATCCGCATGTCAAAATGAAAAATCCTCTCCGCCTCGGTCCTGATCAAGTGGCGCACATAAGTCAGTTGGTGATTAAAAGTCTTAATCACGTCTGCCACAGATGCCTCTAAATTTTGTGGTGAGAAAAACTCTCGGACTCGGGCCTATCTAACTGGGCGAGGACAATATTGCGCTTCCATCATTAATTTGAATTCCGTACAGTCAGCATTATGATCCTCAGGTCGAATGGCCTTCCACCAGTCGAAAGCCTCCCTAGTCAGGAGATACTGGGCGATCGGAACCTTTCTGTCGTCGGGACAGTTAATCCCTACAAAGATCTTCTCTAACTCCTTCAGCCAGTGATCCCAAGTAAGTGTCTCAGCAGAACCGTCAAATTTTGGACGGTGCAATTTGACCACCTCAGTAAGCCATTTGTCTCCCTGATTATCCTCGTTGTGCTGTTGTCCCATCGCCGTCTACATGCGGTCAACTACCTGAGCAAACTGGTTTATCTGGGCAACCACCTGTTGAAGCACTCCCGACATATTAGGATATGCGTTATTATTTGCTGATCCCTGTTGTCCTCCACAATGGGAATCGATTCGACTAGCCGATAATTCTGGGGTAGACGCCGAATCCTCCTGTCTCGCATTACCACGTCCGCGTCCACGACCACATCCGCGTCCACGACCTCCCCTCAACATACTGTAAACACAAATACTCAATATCCAGGGCAAAATTTTCTAAAAGGAAGTCCGTTAATATTCACAAAACAGGAATTAAATAAAACGGTAGTATTTGATATTAGGAGACTTACAACCACGGTCCACACGACGATGCTGGCTCAGCAGTGATGTTACAAACGACCCTTAAATCAAATAACGTAAACAGACCCAACTAACCCGACTGCCAAGATATCCATGAACCTGGCTCCGACACCATATTCTGTAACACCCCAATATATTTGGAATAATTACAGCGCCGTAAATCCTTTGTATAAGAATTTACAAGGGTAATTTGAGAAATACGAAAAAATACTAAAGTGTCATCAATGTAAAAGAAGTTCAAACCCATTCGACAATTCAAATGAGTCCATTATTACAAAACATCCCCAAAATCATCAACAACATGTGCGTACTCGAGTACTGGAAAATAACCATAAAACAAAATAACATAATCCACATCACTGAGCCACTTCATCGTCATGTCAGGACTGTGGCTGCTTCCCCGCTCCTCGGCTACCTGAACATCAAAACAAATGTCCACCCCCAAAGGGGTTATCAAAACGATGCTAGTACAAGTATCATAATACATAAATCATCAATGCATCATAAAACATACAAAACGGACTTCCGTCACCGGAATCTAACGATGTGAATCCTCACGATTCCATCAACACAATACAGGGTAATCCAACGATCCAGCGCCCTCAGTATAGATTCCCATTATGATCCCGTCGGACCAACGCATGGTGGATAACCCGTCCAACGATCCAGCGCCCTCAGCATAGATCCCCATGATGATCCTATCGGACCAACGCATGGTGGACATTCGATCCAGCGCCCTCAGCATAGATCCTCATGACCCCCTCGGATCATTTACAATATAAACCATGCAATCATGCATACACATATGCAATTCAATATGTTCATCAACACGAACAATTAATAACGAATACCACGACAAATCAAAGAAAATAATCTCATACTCGACAACATAAACAAAACCGTATGCATGATCAAAGTTCCAATATAAACCAAACTCAATATACGATACTTGCCTCAAAGATGGAAAGGACTAAATACTCCCACGAATGTCACACGTCCGCAGGCCGCCATCGCTTGATCGATCACTATGCAAGGTTCGGACCTTGATCAAAACAGATAACAACGAACTCAACATTCTACTCAAATCTAACGCACGATCACTGAATAACTTATATTAGAATCGTGAAATAGTGACGTAAGGCCGGTTCATGGTTAGTATAGATGAAAGCTGAACCGGAAATGATGATACACTTCATGTGATTTGAATGATCATTTCGTAGGTGAAGTGCCGATGTTTATGGGTTCAAGGATATACAAGGTATTAAAGATTTCAGGTTTAAATATGGGATTCAATTCCAAATTCTCATATGTTCGGCTATTACGATTTTACCACAAATGTGACTCAAGATGGCAAGCATGCCCAAGTATTACGCAAGGAAACCGATACTACGGTGATCCGGGTTGAGTTCAATGATATGGCCGATTCATCATCCTCATGTACATGAAGAATAATGTCAAAACATATACCCCTAGCAAACATGAATTTCATCGGTGGAACATCAAAGGAATTCATAGAATCTAACTAAAATCATGCTCATGATTCCAATGAATGAAGGATACTACATCCTAAGGTTTTTATCCACCAAGGCTAGATCAACACTCTAAGTAATGAAAGAAAAATAAGGTATAATTGGGTTTCACTCTTCAAAAATATGTTGCTGGATTCATAAGATCATTAGCTAGCCTAAGCATTTCCGAAGTAAGCTCAAAATATAGCTGAGAACGTAAATTTCGGCTTGGTAAACCATAACATACCTTATTCGGAAAGAAAGGTTGAAATATCTTGATGAACTCCACGTCCAAGAGCTAGAACACCAATCCTCAAAGCTCCTTTGTTGTCAATGGTGAGGTTAGGAGGCTGGTATGCAGGATTTGGATGGAGGGAGTGACTCTCAAAGTCCCAAAAATCGAGTATGCAAAGTGGTGAAAACTGAAAAATGAAGATGGGTGATGTCCTATATATAGAAAAGGGTTATTAGCACGCGCTACTCTCCCAAATTAGCGTGCGCTAATGGGCTAGCAGTCTACTGTCTCTGACGGGTCTCGGCATAGCGTACGCTAAACAGCCTTACGTGCGCTAAAATCAATGATTAGCGTACGTTAACAACTATTTTTAGCGTGCGCTAACGACTGAACAAAAGTTCACTGACCTCGCTGTACTAGACTTAGCGTGCACTAGCCTCATAATATTAGCGTGCGCTAAGCACCATTGACTAGACTTTTCCAAAAGCCATCCAGATTTATCCCGACATGTCCCGACCAAGATCCGCGGCTGATCTCACCTACCACCCTTTCTTAATCAAGTTGACTACGTATAGCACGCGCTAAGGTTCATACACAGCATGCGCTACGAAACCCAATTAGCGTACGCTACGCCTAGTGGTTAGCGTGCGCTACAAGTGCAAAATTACAAATTTTGAATACATTCATGAAATCAAAAACTCAACAACACTGGATCCCGAAATACACTGGATAATACTCAGATCAAATACAACATATACAATGTCACAATGTTCAAAATACACATTATAATCTCGGGTATTACAATATCGACATCAAGTCGAAACAAATTCAATCACATAATCAGTCCAGAATTTCTCGGAATATCGATTAGATAAATCCCACCACAGATCATCGAAATATCAAGATCAACAAAAAGATCAATTCCGACATCAATATTATGCCAGTAATTAAATCATGGCTCACAAAGGACATGCCGAATTTGGCTCGTAGGGTCAGGCACTTTCACAGGTCACACATGACGCGAAGGTTTCTTGATACTAGTTCACTTCATAACGACTCTTAAAGAGAAACGACGCTCCGATACCATCTTCTGTAACATCCCCTAAATGGAGGCTATCACAGTGTCGTGGATCCACAGTGGGACCCACTAGGCGATACCAAAATATAGATTAATCAAGACATACTTTGTGATACCGAACCACAAAACAATAATCCTTACTCCGACCGGGAGTTTACACATAGTACGGCTATTAGCCTTAAAATACACAGGATCCAAATACGAGTATAGACCATGTGAAGATGGAATATACTTAAATAATAGTACAATCGACAACAGTTTAAGTGAAATGGAGAAGTAATATTACACGATTTAAGCATAACCGGACAACAAAAGACTTTGGACCCCCCGAACTAGTATCTTTTAAACCCTTCGACGTCACCGTGCTCTTCCCGTGCCTTGCCCTTGCCTCGACCTAAAATACAATACAAGTATTTCGCCCAAAACCACAGGGTCAAATATACATGGTAATAATTCTCAAGACATTATACAATTCATATATATTGGATCTCAAGGAGACATCCCGATTATTAAACATACCCCTCATGCGTATGAACAATCAGTCACAAACCGTCGAACATATCCAATCATACATGGACTATGAATGACCAATCAACATGGCTCAAGATGGACATCACGGTACGCCTGATCCAGAAATGTGTCCGTGCACATGTCCACCCTGTATACGTAATCCAGAATATACGTGTGACAATGTACCTAATTAGACTCATGAACTACGTCTCGTGTGCACAGTCCAATACGGAAACATCAACATATGACCATATATGCCTGGCTAACAATCCTACACAATAACCAATCGGCACGCAGATATGATTCCAGATGTGTCACGATACAACATGACAACGAATTCAATAAATTATGTATCCAAGTAAGGATCAAGAAACTCACTGAAGTGACAATAACAATCAACGAGATCAACGATTAAAGGGTGATGAACTTGGGAGTACAATCCCACAATGAAAACAGAAATATCCTCAAGGACAATATCATAATATGAATCACATATTCATAAGCATTTAATATACACGAAACGTATAACGTTCACAAGAATTCAATTATCATTATAACCAAGCAAGATAACTTGCCTCAATTCCGCAGACGAAAGATAGTCCTTCTCCAAATGATCGATCAGGCGGTATCGTCAACTAAGTACTCACTCGAAAGCAACCTTGAATGCAACATAATTCATTCAACAATACTTTCACACATTATTGATATCAAGCCGTAGGAAACGACACCCGAAACCTATCCGAAATAATTTATTCTATCCCAAGGAAGGTTCTATCGACTATTGATGTATCTCTATGCATCTGATTTGTTTTTAATAATTGGATTATCCATTAAAAATGTCCTTCTAATACTCTTGCTATCATTATGAGTAAGTTTATTTAAACAACTTCAATCAACGACTTCAATATGTTTAGTATTGCCATAACTTGTGATAAACATTTTGAAAATATCACCAACCTTCTTACATAATGATTTAAACAGCCCAATTCATCAATTTATCAAGCTCAGCATAAATGTATCAAATCATGAGTGTATTTATGTAATACCCGCAATTTCGATTTCCGATAGTTTTCTTTTTTTTGCAGAAGTCCATTTTGACGAATCTCTCATGACCGTTTCGTCATTTGGAGAATATTTATTTCTGCGCTTTTTGATGTCCGAGTTCATTTCGGTATCGTTTTGTTGAGTTCCGTGTTCTTAAGCGGGTTTTCCGTACTTGAGTTTGATTCTTGCGAATCTCATCCAAAACTATTGTTTCGAGTTTCTCGTAAGTTCATTTAATGTTATTATTCATGTTGCGAGCTTCGGCTTGGTGTTTCGATCGTGTATCGTGTATTTCGGATGTTTTGGACCATTTTCGTAATTTCCCAAAGTTTGGGGTAATTACTTTCCATTGTCGAATTTCGAGCCTTTGGGTGGTCAGAATCGTGTGTTCTCTTAGTGCTCGAATTCGTCTTTGATAGTGCTTCGTAATCGTATCTTCGATTCATATTCAGGTTTGGGTTTTGGGGTCGTCCGGGCCGTCGGAGTTGGTCCCGGCCGAGTCATGGCCGGGCACGTTGGGCCCAGGCCAGCCCTGGCCGAGTTACGGCCGGAAGGGCTCGGCAGTTACGTATATAAGGCCGGTTACGTACGTAACACTGCCGGCATTTTTGGGCAGAAGACTCGGCCATGGCCGATTAAGTACGTAAGCCGGCCGACAGGCAGCCTATTTAAGGCCCTGTAGACGGGTTTTTCATCATTTTCCTCACTCGTTTTCTTCCCTTCCATGGCTGGAGGTGTGTTGATCATGGATAGATGTTGTTGTACAATCAATCCATGAAGTCTTGGAGTTCATATCATCAATCATCCACCCTATAACATCCTTTGATCGAGCGAATCAGGTCAGATTTTCGAGAAATCTAGTTTTGGGGAATTTGGGTATTTTGGTTGATTTCGTCCGTTTAATCTGATTTAACTTAGGGTTGTGA
This sequence comes from Orobanche coerulescens, assembly GCA_033398695.1. Taxonomy (NCBI): domain Eukaryota; kingdom Viridiplantae; phylum Streptophyta; class Magnoliopsida; order Lamiales; family Orobanchaceae; genus Orobanche; species Orobanche coerulescens. Next base: position 63,217,955 of record CM065802.1, read on the forward strand.
TGGATTAATGATTATTTAGATGTATTATATCATTTCCCTTGTTATTCCATGGTTGGATCGTATCGATTTGTTGTTTTGGTCGAGTTCTTGATCGACGCCTTGAAGGTGTCCGGGAGAATGTCATAGAGGGGTTTTCGGACATTCTACGATTATTCTTCCTCCTATGATTGATGATTTATGGATTATATGATGTTAGGGTCGAGTTTCTTGCGAAGAAACCGTGTTGAACCCTTCCGTTCATCGTCGTCGGGCATTTCGAAGCTTCCCGGTTGAGCTGTGTTCGTCGGAATACTTGCGTGTCGATTTGGAGGCAAGTATCTTGCCCATACGTTTCATGTTTCGTAGGTATAATTGTTGGTAAATGATTTTATGTAAAATCTGAAGGTTTAATGAATGTTAAAAAGTATCGGTATGTTCTCGATAAATGTTGTCTTTCAACGATAACTTGGATGCTTCGTGAATAAGTGTGTTTTTGGCCTATATGTGTTAACTTCGTTGGTTGAAGGACTTATGATCACATTTAGTGAATGTAATAAACCGTAATCATTTACCGAGAATTTCGTGTTGTTATGTGTGCTTGTTCGGCGAATACGTGATGTGTGATATTAGTTGTTACTCCTTGAAAGGAGGTTGTGACGTTTAAGTGTTACTTGGCTTGATGTTCTGCTTATTGTTATGTGATCGTTGGAAGTGATGTGCCTCCGGGTAGGATTGATGAATCTCCGGGATCCATACTTGTTAGTATGGGTCGGGCGTGACAGTAGGCTTATCCAATCCGGGTATATCTTGCGGGGACTCCGAGGTTCGTGGCTTGTTAGCCCGATGCCGAGATAACTTGTGGGGTTATCATCAGGTATGTCTTGCGGGGACTCCGAGGTTCGTGGCTTGTTAGCACGATGCTGGGATAACTTATGGTTGTGATTTGGTTATGAATGTATCTGTGCTTGTGGTCACGTGACTGTTGTTACGGTGACATGTGATTTGGTATGGCTTCCTATTGGGTTATTCACTCGAGTATGTTCTATGGGAGCATCTGAGGTTCGTGGCTTGTTAGCACGGGACGCGAATAATCCTTAGGAATGTGTGTTTGATGATTTGGGTCGTGGACCCTGTGGTTTATGATTTGGGTCGTAGACCCTGTGATTTATGATTTGGTTCGTGGACCCTATGTTTCGTGATTTGGGTCTTGGACCCCGTGTTTTGCGAATTGAATTGTGAGCCCGTGTTTTATTATCGGAATTGTATTTTGAGAAAGATGATTTTTGGGCCGCGTCCCCAAGTGTTTTCGAAAGACTTGAGAATTCTTTAATCCCAAATGTTTTTAAAAACTCCCGAGATCGTAAAATGTTTTGTAAGATATATATTGGGTTTATTCCCACCTTTCTCATTTTGAACAGTTTTGATCAAGTGATTTACCCCGGGAAGTATGTTTATGATTTCTAAGTCCTTGGAGTATGATATGTACGGCTTGTTTTCGTATTTTATACTTGCACTAGCAAAACAGTGGAGTTTTTCTAATCCCCGAGTATTCGAGGGGTGGATGTCTGTATTGCGTCCAGGTACTTGTAGGTTACTGGGGAGCGAATCACAGGGTCGGCATGAAGGATGATGAAATATGATCGATACTAATCACATGTGGAACCGTACACTGTGTATTGGTTCGGTTGTACTTTATTTTCCGCTGCAATATTTTTTTTCCCGTTGTACGGGAGCTGATGTATTTCGACCCCTTCGTGGGCATGTATTGAGTTGTATGTATTTATTGAAGACCAAATCGGTCTAGTGAGTCATTTTAGCCTTAAAGGCATTGTTGAGATGTTTGATGTTGTTTACCAGCCTGGTAGATCCTTGAGGAAAGGGTCTACGGCGTGTAATATCCCTGAGCGGATTGGGGTGTTACATAAATGGTATCACAGAGATTAGGTTGTGGAAACCTAGGCTGTCGGGTTTAGTGGTGTCTGTTGAGTTTTGTCTCGTTGGATTTTGTCTGACCAAGTCATGTCGCGACGTTTCATCTGAGTTTGTTGGTCGTGATTAGTATCGTGGGGCGATCATCATCTTCGTGCGACCTGTGGACGTAAGTCTCCCTTCTTTGTGTTGTGCCTCGTGTGACATGAGCTGCTTGTATGATTACATCGTTGAGTGATTGAATCCTTTTGTGGATTTTGATTCCGTGATATGTGGGTATTCGACTCTAATATTTTATTTATATAAGGAGCGGTGTTGCTGCTAATGTATTTTTGAACTGTATTTTGTCTGCTGCGTGAGTCCTTTCAAAAATGTCTTTCAGTATTTTGCAAACTGAGTTCTAATTCGTAAAATCGATTCCCTAAATCGAGTTTTGGCACTTTGGCCTTGAATGTTTTATGACGGTTTGATAAAGGATTTTGTCAGTTTCGGGCATTCTGGCCTATTGAATTTTTGAAAACCTTGAGTATCTTAGAAAATAAATTTCGAGACGCACATTTTAAAATGAATTATTTTCTCATGGTACTTCCAAGGTGCCACAATATGTTTCAAAATTCTTCTACCTCGAGGACCAAAATGTTTTGAGATATTTTCATTGATTTAGAAACGCTTTTGCTTAGGCCCGAGGGTCGAATATTTCCGAAAATTTTTCACGAAAAGAAAGTGTCCTCATTTTTATCAAATGCGAAATGGTTTTCCAAAGTCTCGATAACAATGTTTCACGTTTTTACTTTTTTTGAAGGGTGACACTCAAGATCAATCGGTGTTTCCAAAATTATTTTCAAAAGGGTGTTTTCATTTTTTAAAACCTATCGTTCCTGTGTGCGGTCCGGTAATATTTATATGATGTTCGCACTTTCGTTAGGGTGTTAACCCCCAAGTTATGTTTGAATTAGTTATGCGAGCATTGAGTCGTTCGCCACGCATTTGTTATGCTAGCCCTCTGTGAGAGGTGTAATGTGGTATTTAATGTTGTCGCCTCGTAGTGAATTGCGTGTTGTCGCACATGTCTGAGTTGTTTAAGCATGTGTGATTGTTTCATGATGTTTGTAATTATGTGTTGGTTATCGTTCGGGCTGTTGAGGCCGCCGAACGATACCGTCGTTGCTGTAGTGTTTGTATGTGTATTACTTTACGATGGTAATCGTTGTATATGATATGTGTTATGATTCTTTATTGTGCTGGGTTGGCATCTCCGCTATGTTGTTTTGCGACGTTATATTTCCCATTGTATCTAGCATTTGTATTTTCGGTATGCCGAGTCGAGGTGTTTCAACCGTGATGTGCCGGGGCATGCACGTGTAAATTGTCCTTCTCGTTAGTAACGCATTTCAAGTGCGGACTTGAGTGACACATAATTCAGTTTTGCGAATTGGCTACCGAGACTTTCGGAGTTCGCGCTTCAGCACAGATATCAGGATCGGCTCTGAGAGGCCCATGGGAGATTTTTCTGTCGGTTGCTTTTTTGTGTTGTTACCTTGTTTCCGTTGTTGTGAGTTGCGGGGATGACATTTCTTTTATAAGAGGTCGGATGTAATACCCGTACTATTTTTGACTTCTGCAGTTTCTCCTTCTAAATTCTATCGACTTGCGCGTGTTCGTTGATACTTTTTGAACTTGTTTGATGTCTCAGTTGTCATCGTTCGAATGGGTTGTAACCTTTTTTTGGATCCCTGTGTTTATCATTTTGACTTTTCCTAGTTCCATTCGATTCTTGTGAACCTTGTTCGAAAGTAACATCTTTTACTTTCTACCAGTTCTTTTAATGTCTGGAGTTGAAGTGGAGACTTCGGAGTCATTGTTCTACTGTTGTCATTCGATAATTGTTATCTGATCGTTGTTCGATCATTGTTATTTGATCATTGTTGTTCGATCATTGTTATTCGATCGTTGTTGTTCGATCATTGTTGTTTGATCGTTGTTTTTCGATCATTGTTATTTGATCGTTGTTGTTCGATCATTGTTGTTCGGTCGTTGTTGTTCGATCGTTGCTGTTCGATCGGGGTTGTCCGACTGTTGTTGCCTGATCTCGTACCGCGAAGAATTGTCGTTCACCGTTAGTCAGCTGTTTCTAATGTGGTCGGGTGGGTCACCATGTCGTGCATTGCGAGACGGTAGCTGAGAGATTTGGGGATTGAGGTTGCGTCTCTGCTCCGAAAGGACACAGAAATACCTTGTGTAGTTTTTGAGGATTTTGGCGTAGTCCGAATTATTTGTGGTTGTCCTTGTGGATCGTTTGTGTGTTTATTTCTGTTTTCTTGATTGTGCGTGTTTTCTTGTAATGGGTGCTTTGTGTTTTGTGATTGTTCGGATAATCGACTTGCTTGTGTTATCTGTTTGATGACGCTTGACACTTGTTAGTTTTATTATGTCTCTATCGGTGGCGTTGTGTTGGTCGTCTTGGAGCGTGTGTGCACACCGTATATTCCTTTGCGTTGTTTGTAACGTTTCACCGTTGGGCGTTAGTTACGCATTCTTGTGTATCTCATTGAAATATCCCTGGTGGTATATTGCTTCTCCCTACTTGTTTTAAGTTTCGGGACGAAACTTCTTTTAAGGAGGGTAGAATGTAATACCCGCAATTTCGATTTCCGATAAATTTTTTTTTTGGCGGAAGTCCGTTTTGACGACTCTCTCATGACCGTTTTGTCATTTGGAGAATATTTAATTCTGCGCTTTTTGATGTCCGAGTTCGTTTCGGTATCGTTTTGTTGAGTTCCGTGTTCTTAAGCGGCTTTTCCGTACTTGAGTTCGATTCTTGCGAATCTCGTCCGAAACTGTTGTTTCGAGTTTCTCGTAAGTTCATTTAATGTTATTATTCATGTTGCGAGCTTCGGCTTGGTGTTTCGATCGTGTATCGTGTATTTCGGACGTTTTGGGCCATTTTCGTAATTTCCCAAAGTTTGGGGTAATTACTTTCCGTTGTCGAATTTCGAGCCTTCGGGTGGTCGGAATCATGTGTTCTCTTAGGGCTCGAATTCGTCTTTGCGAGTACTTCGTAACAGTATCTTCGATTTGTATTCATGTTCGGGTTACGGGGTCGTTCGGGCCGTCGGAGTTGGTCCCGGCCGAGTCATGGCCGGGTAGGTTGGGCCCAGGCCAGCCCTGGCCGAGTTACGGCCGGAAGGGCTCGGCAGTTACGTAAGGCCGGTTACGTACGTAAGCCTTGGCCGGTTACGTACGTAACATTGCCGGCATTTTTGGGCAGGAGACTCGGCCATGGCCGGTTACGGCCGTAAGCCATGGCCGATTACGTACGTAAGGCGGCCGGCAGGCAGCCTATTTAAGGCTATGTAGACGGGTTTTTCTTCATTTTCCTTACTCGTTTTCTTCCCTTCCGCGGCTGGAGGTGTGTTGATCATGGAGAGATGTTGCTGTACAATCAATCCATGAAGTCTTGGAGTTCATATCATCAATCATCCACCCTATAACATCCTTTGATCGAGCGAATCAGGTCAGATTTTCTAGAAATCTAGTTTTGGGGAATTTGGGTATTTTGGTTGATTTCATCCGTTTAATCCGATTTAACTTAGGGTTGTGATGGATTGATGATTATTTAGATGTATTATATCATTTCCCTTGTTATTCCATGGTTGGATCGTATCGATTCGTTGTTTCGGTCGAGTTCTTGATCGACGCCTTGAAGGTGTCTGGTAGAATGATTTATGGATTATATGATGTTACGGTCGAGTTTCTTGCGAAGAAACCGTGTTGAACCCTTCCGTTCGTCGTCGTTGGGCGTTTCGAACCTTCCCGGTTGAGCCGTGTTCGTCGGAATACTTGCGTGCCGATTTCGAGGCAAGTATCTTCCCCATACGTTTCATGTTTCGTAGGTATAATTGTTGGTAAATGATTTTATGTAAAATCCGGAGGTTTAATGAATGTTAAAAAGTATCGGTATGTTCTCGATAAATGTTGTCTTTCAACGATAACTTGGATGCTTCGTGAATAAGTGTATTTTTGGCCTATATGTGTTAACTTCGTTGGTTGAAGGACTTATGATCACATTTAGTGAATGTAATAAACCGTAATCATTTACCGAGGATTTTGTGTTGTTATGTGTGCTTGTTCGGCGAATACGTGACGTGTGATATTAGTTGTTACTCCCTGAAAGGAGGTTGTGATGTTTAAGTGTCGCTTGGCTTGATGTTCTGCTCATTGTTATGTTATCATTGGAAGTGATGTGCCTCCGGGTAGGATTGATGAATCTCCGGGATCCATACTTGTTAGTATGGGTCGGGCGTGACCGTAGGGTTATCCAATCCGGGTATGTCTTGCGGGGACTCCGAGTGTAATATTCGACTGTAATTTTTATTTTTACTTGTCGTTGTATTATTTGGATAATTTGATTATCATAAATCGTTGCATTTAGTATTATGTTGAGTTATTATAGATTTGAACTTCATATCGTTGTTATTTCATTTCATACTTGATGATTCGATGTTAATTAGAGAGTTGCATTTTTGAATTTTTTTCTGTTGATGTAGCGTACGCTACGCAGCATGATTAACGTACGCTAATCTTGTGCCTTAACGTACATAATGTTTCCTCTGTTGCGTACGCTAAGAGAGAATCTGACATCAGTTGACTTTAGCACGTGAACCTCATTATCTGTTGGCATGCATGTGTATGATGTTTGAGCTATCGTGTCGGCCAGAGTCAACTTTTATTAGCGTGTGTAGCACCCTTTTAATTAGCGTGCGCTAATGGCCTATGGATTCAAGACAGTAGCCACTGTAAGCCGCTTGCGTACGTAACATTAACCGGTTAGCGTACGTAAGAGAGTTAGCGTACGCTAAATTTCTCGATAGCGTACGCTTAGTCTGCACAGTCTATTTATAGGACCAACCTGTTTTTCATTTCTTCACAACTCTAAACCGATTTTCCCTCCATATATCGTCCCTCTGCACCCCCAAATCGATATCAACCTCCTCCAACTTGCGTTTAAGCCCTAAATCTTGGAGTGGAGCTCATTACCTTGAAGATTAGGAGGTGTTCTTGAGCTTGGAGTGTACTTTCTTGTAGTGTTGAGAGTTGTTCATCATTTCTGGAGGTATGTGTGCATCTCTTCTCTGTACTTTTCGTATGTTGGTGTTAATGATGAAGTATATTTCACCTAGAGTTAAATTAATCATGTAAAACATAGTTTTAATCCTACTTTTTAAACACTTTTGATGAATATGATAAATGAGGGTTTGAGATGGATGTATTCTTGATGATATAGTGATTTTAACCATGTTGTAACTATCACACTCATATTGCTGGACGAATTTAGCTCAGTAGAACATCTTTGAATCGGTTAACCTCACCATAGTTGGATTTAAACAATAAAATTGATATCATAAAGTGTTTAAACACCATTTTAAGTAATCGATCCGGATTCTCTTGGCTATAGCTACACATTTGGATATGGAGATTTGGCAGATGGATGTCAAGACTGTGTTCTTGAATGGGAGTCTTGATAAGGAAATCTATATGCGCCAACCTGAGGGATTCATTGCTGAAGGAGAGGAGCACTTAGTGTGCAAGCTCAAAAGAGCCATTTATGGTCTCAAGCAAGCATCAAGGTCTTGGAACATGCGATTTGATGAGGTCATTCAATCGTATGGTTTTGAACAGTGTCCTAGTGAGGTTTGTGTATACAAAAAGTGCAATGGAAACGTGCTGGTGTTTCTTGTACTGTACGTAGATGATATACATCTAATTGGAAACAAGAAAGGTTTCTTACCATACAGATATGGAATTCAGCTATCTAAGGCTATGTGCCCTAGATAGCAAGAAAAGGATGTTGTGCTTATCTCAGGCATCCTATATTGATACGAGATCGCAAGAAAAGGATGTTGTGCTTATCTCAGGCATCCTATATTGATACGGTGCTAAAGCGGTTCAGCATGGAGAATTCCAATAAAGGTTTCTTACCATACAGATATGGAATTTAGCTATCTAAGGCTATGTGCCCTAATATACAGAAGGAGATAGATGACATGAAGCTGGTCCCTTATGCTTCGGCAGTGGGAAGCTTCACGTAAGCTATACTTTGCACTAGGCCTGATATCTCTCATGTTGTAGGCATGGTGGCGAGATAACAGTCGAACCCAGGACCAGAACATTGGATTGCTGTCAAGCATATACTCAAGTACCTGAGAAGGACTAGGGAGCATATGCTTGTATATCAATCAGATACACTTTGTCCTTTGGATTACACTAACTCAGATTTCCAGTCAGACAAAGTTAAGCTTAAGTCAACCTCGATATATGTTTTTGTTGGACTTAGATGTGGTTCTTGGTTTGCATAGAAGTACCACAATTTTATTTTGGCAATACTGGTGCATTTATAAACCCGGAGGAACTACGAGCCCATAGAGCAAGGAAACATATCATTCGCAAGTAACGTTGTAAAACGAGGGAACGTACTGTTGTTCAAGATTGCATCTGGAAACAACCTAGTTGATTCTTTCATATGGAAGGAATGGGGTTGAGATGTATGACAACATTGCTTTGGGTATAAGTGGGAGATAGACATAGTCTAGATAGTATACTTCAAAAGCATGCTTTGACTATAATTGGGAGATTGTTAGGGTTGTATACGTCAAAGCATACTTTATCCTTGTATTACCTAATTTCCCGGTCTTTATCTATGAGAATATTTAATTCATTTATCACATGTTTTGCATATTTATTCACGCTATGGTTATGCAAATGTAGCCTAAATTACTTTATATTGTAGATAATGTGGTGTATCGTGTCACACAGAAGATCACATTATCGGTTCCTTATATAATAATATTTAGTTCACAACCTATATAACATCAGACCATTATGTGAAAGGTTGTACTATATACTTGAGATTGGTTGGTCTTGACCATTAGCATATATTAGCGTATTCAGTATACGTTGAACAGGATTGAGGTGAGATAGATTCTTCTGTACTGACTTTAAGAAGAACGTACATCTCGGACAAATATTATTTCTTAATTCTAGTGATTAATATTTAATTATATATATTTAATATTTATTGCTTTGATTTATCATGGGTGAGAGCCACAATGATTTACTCAATATACTTTGATATTTTGGGCAATATTATTATTTATATGATAATTAATATTATAGCTAGAAATCGTGTCCCGACCAGTCGGGTTGATCATGTCCCTTGAGGCACTCGAAAGGATTATTATATTAAACCCTGCAGGTGGAATTAATTTTCCGATATAATAATAAAGGTCGAGTGGTATACTCATGTATAATACATTAATTAATTAAAAGTTATCAGTAGCTTAAATTTATTAATGGACATGGAATATTTTAAACACGGGAAATAATTAATTCAAAAAGGAGCCCAATTTCGTAATTTGGGATTTTGGTTGGAAGTGCAATATTAACTTATTAGTGGATTAAGTTGATATTAATAGAGTCTTAATATTAGGAAGAGTCCTAATATTGGAAATAAGACATCTATTTGGAGTCCTTACCATATCCTCCTTAAGATCCCTAGAGTAGCCCAAAACACCTATAAATAAGGACATAGGGGTGGCCGATTTTTCTACCTTCATTACCCAAGAAAATCGATTGTCTGTGTGTGTGTGTTTAATTGTGGATCTTGACTTGCGTCTTGTATTCCACAATTTAGTTAACACAATATTTTTCTAAAATACTCAAAATATACAAGAAAAATAGAGAGAACAAAAATCGTAAGTTTCTTGAGAAGAGATTTCGTCCGAACTCCAGCTGTTCATATTTGATCCGGTAGATTGTTGCCCACACGACATCCGGACGTAGGCGGGATATACTCTAGAAGATCTTGAGGTAGAAATACAAGAAGATCGGAGAGGAACACGAAGAGGACATAAATCGACCAAAAAGGGATTATTATACCACTTCGCGTCAAAGGTAAAAATTACCGACTCCCATGCGTAAATATGTTTATTTAATTGTTTATTAATCTGTTTAGTTAATTAGTTGACAAGCCTAAATAGATCCGATTTTTCTGTTGGTTAGTTTATAAAATCTTTTATTAAATTATTCCCACCAACTTGCTTCCGCTGCATTTTATATTCCAACAATTACAGTGTCTTAGACCCCCAACTGAGACCCACCAGGTGAATGAAAATTAATGAATTAAATAACATAACTGTAGTACCGAACCACATTATATTACCAATTACTCTGATGAGGAGTTTCAAGTACAATACATCCAAGAATACAGAATACATATATATTTCATATGGAGATGAAATATACAACACTGAATAAAATGAACATACAAACGGAAACTGCAGCGGAAAATACACATCAAAGAAACATGAATAAATAGAAAGACTGGGGGCCCCTACTAGTATCACTGGGACTACTCGCCGTCAACGTTCTCTTCCCGTGCCTTTGCCTTGCCATGACCTGAAAACAACATACCCAACGGGGTCAGTTACACAAAACAACAATCCTCAAGAGTTGAACAAATACAATAATCACATAACTTATTTATGAAATCAAATTGAATGAGGGGCATCATAGTACGCCCGAATGGGATGGGCAAGTGCACAAATATGCCGAGTGATTTTTTGTTTTGCTCAGTTGGGAACTACATGCTGATAACGTGTTTCAGGAGAGCGTGGTAAGTAGGTTTCGGGCTAACCCAGTTAGGGAACATTAGACTGCTGTAAAAGAACGTTCTCAAGTACTTTAGAAGGACTAGAGACCTGGTTCTTAAGTACGGCGGTGGAGAACTGAATGTAATGAGATTCACTGTATTGGACTTCTAAGGACAAAAAGATGATTCTATGTCTACTTCTGGCTAAATTTACTCTTAATGGAGGAGCGGTATCTTGGCATAGTGCCAAGTATAGCGCGACTGCTGGTTTCACCTGTTAGGCTGAGTATAAAGCGGCCTCGGAGGCTTCCAAAGGAAGGATTAAGAAGTTACTGGGTAAACTTCACGTGACACCATGTGCTGCGCTGCCTATTTTCATTTTTATACTATAACAATAGAGTGGTAGTACAGGCCTAGAAGCCGAGGTTTCACAACAGTACCAAACATATTGAGAGAGAGTATCATCTCGTTAGAGAATTTGTTCGCAAAGAGATACATTATGCTGCATAGAGTAGAGTCATCCGACTACGTTGCTGATCCACTGACCAAGCCACTTTCTCAAAGACTAGCTTGGAGCGTAATCTGGAGAACATGGGTATTAGATACCATAGTGTGTGGCATTGAGTGCAAGTGGGAGATTGTTAGGAGTATGACCTCGAATGCCACTCAGAGGATGTTGAGTGAGGGCATTGTACTTGTTATTATGTAAATCATTTATATAAGTCAATGAATGTTTCTTTATTTACTAGAAGTTACTGGCATTCCTAACTCGTAAATATACATATAGAAACTAGTCCGCGTATTTGGGAGCAATACGTTCCACTCCTTATTGGATAAGGGGGTCGGCATTGGAAAGGTTTATACCTCAAATACTTAATCGTTCACAAGTCGATGAAACTTAACTTGGCGTTAAGTTTATGTGAAGACTTGTATGACGTTTTCTTTGAAAAGAAGAGTGCCTGTCGAACACTAATGGTTAGTGGTAGCACACGAATAGGTATGCTAATTGGACTAGTATACTCGAACCGACTCACCCTTGATTCGTCACACGGATTTCACTTCGGGACAGTCAATGACGGAATCGAAAGGTTGTGATAGGTATTCGTGAACCATCGACTTGAAGATTTAGTTGGGATGTGCTTGTGACGTCAAGATTTTCATTAGAGTAGTTCGACCCTGTAAACTGGAAGGCGGGGGTCAACCTCGACGTGCATCTTGATGAGCAAGTAGCAGGTCCTATTGAATACCAAGATATAATTCTTTCTCCCATTAGTGAGCGGGTTATATGTCCTATGCGGTTATTGGCAGATGAGATCATAAGTCTTTGGCAAAAGCATTGGAGCTAGTTGTATTGGATACACGAGAGCTCGATGATCTCGATCTGCATTAACGCATGCAAAGCGTCAAGTACAGATAGGGTTTGACTGACCGTGACCCTATATCTTGATCGGGACATTTGAAATAAGTGTTTATACGTATACTGGTATTCACGACAGAATGGTTCTTGAATGATCCCAATCATTCGTTCTTAGTTGGGGTACAGTGTAAGCCGCCAGACTGGCTAGGTGGTGCTACTACTATTTGGTCCCTCCCATTGCTGTCTGAGATGGACCTACCGAGTAGCGCAATAGGATTGACGACGGAATAAATCGAGATTATTCTCTCATTATGAATATTAGATATTGGATATCTAAATTTGCGACATTGGATGTCTAAATCGGTTTATTGGATAAATTGATTTACGGCCTAATGAATTAAATATATTACTGGGTGATTAATTTAATTCATGAATATAATTATTTATTGGAGAAATTAATTATGTTATTATGTATTTGATATGATTAATTAATTAGATAAATTAATCGATATAAATACATCGGAACGGAATCGGAGTTTATCTGTTTGGACTCACGGGAGTCCGAAATGAACTGAACTCGTCCAATTATTCCATGATGGTCGAACTCCTTCCACAAACATTCCTTTTGGTCATTTGTTTCCATTTTATAATGGATGACAATGACTTGAAAGGCATCTCTCATGTGAGATGAGATGTTTGGTGGGTTGTTGGTGTATAAAGAATGAATAAAGAGAGAAGACTTGATGACTCTCCAAGGACACACTCTTGTTTTCATACGTGCGTTTGAGGAAGGAGAGATAGAAAGAACTTAGAGTTCATTTCCATGGTCTTCAACTTGATCTTCATCTTCTTCATTCTTTTCTTCAATTTTCTTAGAGAGAGATTGAGACAGAAATAGAGAGAAAATAGATTAAACACTTAGAGTGTAATAATCTTTATATTCAAGCTCCTATAATCTTGTTCTAGCCGTATCCTTGGAGGATAACGAGGTTTAGTCGTTCCGGTCGTTTCTCCGGCGCGTGGCAAATAGAGACGCGGTATTTTCAGCGTTGGATCATCCAAGAGCTTGGAGCGGATTGGATCGTAGGGAAAACAATTTAAATCTTGGGGAATAGCTCAAGAGAAGAATATCATTTAATCAACGGACTACAAGGGTTTGTTTTCTCGTATCTCTTGTGTTTCGTATTATATTCGTATATACGTAGCTCGATCGATCCTCGTAGGAATTCGGATCGAATTAATTTTCATTTTACCGCTTCCATTGGGCCTTCGTTTTAGGCACCGAATCTCAATAGTGCCGTCATCGGCTAATATAGTGATGATCCTTGTGCAGTAGTTCATGATCGCACCCTGCCGCTCAAGCCAATCATCCCCGAGAATCAAATCCTCACCCTCAATACCCACGACAATGAGATTAGAGAGCCAAGCCCTCTCACAAATAACCACTGAACAATCTCGGATCTCCCGATCACCAACGATCCTATCACCGATAGGAAGTTTAACAATGAAAGGCTCGCAGACGACAAACAGTCAAGACTCAAACGGTGCACACACTCCAGAGAGATGAACGAATGCGTAGCACCAAAATCAAAAAGCACACTGACAGAATGAGAATGAATATGAACGGTACCTGTATCCACGGTAGCTGCTAGATCATCGGCCCTCCTCATCTCATATACATGCGGATGAGTGGAGCCGATGCTGGAAGCTTCCCCTCTAGCGGGCTGGTCCCGACCTCTCCCTCGGCCAACACTCTGCGGAGACTGTGGAGCAAAAGACCCCTGATTCACACTCGGCTCCTTAGGCACTAGTAAAGAAGCCTGGGTACCAAGAGTCTGCTCTGAACTGTCACAGAAGGAAGACTTGTGGCCTACCTGGCCACAAGTATGACAAGTCAATGGCGGACGAGGACACTCCCGGTTCTTATGGTCCGGCTGGCTAAAGTTAAAACATCTGGATCCGCGAGTGAGGGCACTGGCAGAATCTCGGAAGCCCCCAGAAAAATGGGCCGAACCGCCCGCAGGAACATTAGCAGACTGAGAGTCCTGCTGAACTCCGCCCTTATGAACTGAAAAGTTACCGACGGATTTCTGTTTCTTACTTTCTCGAGCCGCCTCATTGGCCATCAAGGACATATCATAAGCAAGAGCCCTACTCTGATAGTCCTTTAGGGTGGTGCAGGCGAGTCCAGACATATAATCACGGATCTTTGGTTTTATTCGCCTTGAAAAGTAGCAAATCTTGTTGCTCTCTTCCTTAACTTGAGCCTTCACGAAGCCCAATTCTCGGTTGAAATCTGAAACGGCCTGAGAAATCGGAATATCTCAAGGCTGAGCATCATAAAAAGCATGGACCTACGCCTGTAAAACTGGCCACGGACAGTATTCAGCTTCCATAAGGTCTCTGAACTCAGCACACGAAGCATCACGATCCTGAGGCTCAAGAGCCTCCCACCAATCAGCAGCGTCCCCAGTAAGAAAATACTGGGTGATTGGTACCTTGCGATCCTCAGGGCAGTTAGTGGCAGCAAAGATCTTAGACATTTCTTTGATCCACCTTTCCCAAATGATCGGGTCCGGAGCCCCAAAAAACTGAGAAGGATGCATTCTGGTGACATCTAGAAGCTAATGATCTACTCCGTCCTGAGCAGCATGAGCCGGGTTTTGAACTGTCTGGGCTATCGCAGCCATTTGGTTCACCATTTGTTGCATTACAACTGCAACACCAAAGTCGGCGCCATGACCGTTTGTGTCATCTTGAGTAGCAGTATGGTCCTGATGGCCATCATTACTGCTGGCTCCAGAAGTGTGTGACGTGGCCGCCACACTGGCTACCCCACGTCCCCGGCCACGTCCACGACCTCTACCTCGACCTCTACCAGCATGCATACTAAAGATAAGAGGTAGCAAACGCAACTTGATGGTAAGTATGGGAGAAAAAAATCATAGTTCAAGAAACAGAAGTACGGTACTAGAAAACAAAAGAATCGAATAAGGATTACGAACACTGGAAGTACCGAGATGCTGGCAGCGTGATGACAATGTGAAAAATAAAACACAACTAGACCTAGTTAACCAACAAGCCTAGGTATCCATAAACCTGGAGCTCTGATACCATTTTATGTAACACTCCCAAGATATTCAGGGTATATTACAGCGTCGTGGACCGCTACGTGGGACCCACCAGGCTAAATAATTAATATTGCTCGTCTAACCATCACGGTTAGCGAGAGAACACACATCATCAAGATGAATATCAAATAAAACACCCGATACAACCGGTAAACCAAACATCACCGAAAATCACATAGATTATTTAGAAAACAATCCATCTTCCAAATCAAAACGCCTAAGTACTCGCGAGTGTAATCTATCATTTTACAGTTTGAAAACGAACGTTTTAAAATGGAAAAATCGAAATAAAGGGACTCATGCACACGTCAACAACTCTGGCCAGCATCCTCGTACTACTCCAGTTCCCGCTCGACCGGCTGAACGCAACCTGAAATTCATAACACGAATTTCCCCAAAACAGGTCCCCAGAGGGGTTAGCAATTACGCTAGTACAAGTAATCAAGGCAAACCATTCGCTTACACATCTCATAGTAAAATGCATCAATTTGTTTCGAAAATAAATTCAAGACATGCCTTTTCCGGGAAAACAAATAGTCAATAATCACAGTTCAAACTTGCCTAGGACCGGGGCTAAACCACTGGTCCCATCCGAGGCCTCTATGGACCCTCCCGGACTGGCTAGCCAACAAGCTCATGAATCAGGAGCGAAATCACAGATTACTCCGAGACCCCGTCGGACCCTCCCGGAGTGAGCAAAGCACACACATATACACTACCATTCCATGTTAAGCATAAAAGGTTTCACGAGAATACTTGCCTTGAGAAACTAACAACGAAACAAACGGAACGGAAAACCAACCACGCTCGCTAGGAACCGACAATCCCGAACCCTATAATTCGAAGAATACAATCACAACCATTTCTACACAATTACGGAAATGCAATACACCCGAAAACCCACCTACGATTCATGTAAATTCGTACAAAAACAACAATGGGGGCGGGTCAAAACCGAACCCTCTCGATTTCACAAATACCACAAAATTTACCATGAACTCGTAGGGCAACAAGGGAATTCACAAGTATTAATCATATACAACATGAATTAATCAACAACACGAAGCAAATTGGACAAAAACTCGAAAACCACCAATTTTCCCAAAAATAGGGTTCTAAGAGATTACCTCGGATCGAAGATGAAGAACACAAGTAGATGTTGTTCCACACCAAGAACTAAAGGAAGATGATCTTTGAGATGATTGGAAGAAGAAATTACCTCAAAATAGCCTCTCTCGCGTGCCCTCGTCGGAAGAGTAAGAAAAGGGGAGAAGAATGATGCTGAAAACGCGTCTGTCCCTTTTTATACATCAAGGATGCACGACCATCACGCACGACCAAGTGCGCATGTGTTTGGACGTGCGCTAGGCCACTGCCCGACTTCCGACCAACACGCACGAGCACCGCACACGAGCAACGCGCTCGTGTGTTCCTAGAGTCCGCTGACGAGCATCGATTGTGCACGAGCAGCACGCTCGACCAAATGCTCGTGTGCTTGGTCGTGCGCTGGGCCACTGCCCAGCTTCTGACCATCACGCATGAGCACCGCGCACGAGCAGCTGCTCGTGTGCCCTGCCCGTGTATCCTTGGAGCTCACTGCCGAGCATTGGTTGCGCACAAGCACCGTGCTCGACCAAATGCTCGTGTGGCCTGCTAGTGTGCTAAAATCAAAGGCTAACATCGAGCTCGACATGACTCCGAAAGCACACAAGACATAACCAACTCGAAAGGGAGCGACAACAAGAGCTCACAACGTCCTCAAAGAGACAAAACGACAACGACAGTAATTATCCCATAATTTTTGGAAATTACAAAATGGCCCAAAACATCTGAAATACATGATACACGATCGAAACAGCAAACAAAAGCTCACAGCATCCATAATAACATAAGATGGACTTACGGAAATCCCGAAATGGCAGTGCCGAACAACGATTACGAGAATCGAACCAAATAGCGACGAAAGTGACAATATCGCGGGATTGAGTAAAACAAGTTCGAATGACAAAAAGTACAGTATTAAATATTCTCGAAATATTAATATGTTTACAAGCGAGTCACTAAAACCGAAAAGTACACCAAAATGAAAAATATCGGAAAAGGAAAAAAATATGGATAGTACAGTTCGTAAGGAAGAAGGATGGGTCATTGCAGTTATGCATCGATTACCGAGAGCTGAACAAGGTAACTATCAAAAACAAGTACCCGCTTTCGAGGATTGACGACTTATTTGTCCAGTTGCAGGGGGCTACAGTGTTCTCGAAAATCGATCTGAAGTCGGGATATTATCAGATCCGAGTGAAGGATTTAGATATTTCGAAGATGGCTTTTCGGACGAGGTACGACCATTACGAGTTTTTGGTTATGCTGTTCGAGCTAACCAATGCCCCAACCGTGTTCATGCAGTTAATGAACAAGGTCTTCATTGAATATCTTGATAAATGTGTAGCCGTTTTTATCGGCGATATCCGGGTCTATTCGAGGAATGAAGAGGAGCATGCACATCATCTACGCATAGTGTTGAACATTTTGAGAACTCAGCGACTTTTTGCGAAGTTCTCTAAGTGTGAGTTCTGGTTGAGAGAGGTTATGTTTCTCGGTCACGTAATCTCACCGAGGGTGTTCATGTGGACCCACACAAAATAAAGACAGTTTTGGGTTGGGCACCGCCCAAGAACATGAAAGAGGTTCGTAGATTTCTGGGCCTATCCGGATATTATAAAAGATTCATTGAGGGGTTCTCTAAGCTTGCTCGACCGCTTACTCAATTGTTCAGAAGTCAGAGAAGTTTGTGTGGACAGGTGAGAGGCAGAAGAGTTTCAAAGAGTTGAAGACGCGGTTGACTACCGCTCCCGTCTTAGCCTTACCGTGCGGTAATGAGAGCTTTTCAGTTTATTGTAATGCCTCAGGCTAAGGACTCGAATGTGTACTCATGCATCACGGAAATATGATTGCATATTCTTCCCTCCAGTTGAAATCGTATGAGTTGAATTACCCTGCACACGATCTAGAGTTGGCTGCGGTCGTGTTTGCGTTGAAGATTTGGCGTCACTATCTGTATGGATCTTCTTGTCAGATTTTCACCAATCACAAGAGCTTGAAGTATATATTCACTCAGAATGAGTTGACATGAGACATAGGATATGGCTAGAACTAATCAAAGATTATGACCTCAAAATCCTTTACCACCCGGGCAAGACAAATATGGTGGTAGATGCCTTGAGTCGGAAATCGGTATCGCTTCGGGCGCTTGAGTTACTCACGGCTTAGCCAGAGTTCCAACGAGAGCTCATGGAGTTGGGGATCAAGGTTGTGTTACCGGGGAGTGGGGGACAGTTGTGCGCTCTTGAGATTTCTTCATTGCTGGTCGACGACATCAAATTGAGATAGTTAGAGGATCCGATTTGCATCCAGCTTTCTGAGAATGTAGTTAAAGGGAAAGCCCCGGGATTTTTTGATTCATGAGGATGGTGTGCTGAGATTCCAAGGTCGGTTTTGTGTACCGAACGACTTGGAATTGAGGCAGGGCATAATGCAAGAGGCTCATGCGTCACCTTACTCAGTTCATCCGGGCTCGAGTAAGATGTATAAGTATTTGACGAAGAACTTTTGGTGGAATGACATGACGAATGAGGTAGTGTAGTTTGTGGCTAAGTGTTTGACTTGCCAGCAAGTCAAAATTGAACATCAGCGACCAGCCAGGTATTTGAAACCACGTCCCGTTCCGGAATGAAAGTGAGAGGACGTCTCTATAGATTTTGTCACGAATTTGCCGAGGAAGAAGATGGGAATGAACATGGTATGGGTGATTGTGGATCGACTAACTAAATCAGCATATTTTCTGAGCATCAAAGACACTTGGGTCCAGAGAAATTAGCTCGTATATTTATTACGCAGATCGTGAGACTTCATGGTATGCCGAAAACTATTATTTCGGACAGGGATGGCCAGTTTGTATCGCATTAGGAACACGTTTGCGTTTGAGCACTTCTTTTCACCCTCAGACCGATGGATAATCCGAACGTACCATTCATATATTCGAGGATATGCTGCGCGCATGTGCGTTAGATTAGACTAGCGACTGGGAAGAATATCTGGCTTTGATCGAGTTCACTTACAATAATAGCTGGCACGCCTCGATAAAAATGGCACCATATGAGGCACTTTACGATCGATGTTGTAGATCACCGATATGCTGGAATGAGCCATCCTATTTAGTTGGCACTAAGCCAGATCTTGTGATGGAGACAAAAAGAAAAGTCGAGTTGATTCGAGAAAAGTTGTTGACTGCCCAGAGTTGACAGAAGTCCTACGCGGATGTTAGGCGTCGACCCATAGAATTCGAGGTAGGAGATCATGTTTTGTTGAAGGTATCTCCGTCGAAGGGAGTTTTCCGTTTCGGAAAAAAGGGGAAGCTCAGTCAAAGATATATTGGACCTTTTAAGATATCAAAAAGAGTTGGCGAGTTGGCTTACCGTTTGGCGTTACCCCCGTCGTTGAGCCATGTTCATAGCGTATTTCACATTTCTCAGTTGCGGAAGTATGTTCCAGACCCTAGTCACATTATCGATTTTGGTGAAGTGGAAATCGAGAAGGATGTCACGTTTAAGGAGAGGCCAGTGAGAATTTTGGAACACCGGGATAAACAGCTAAGACACAAAACCATCCTTTTGGTTAAGGTGCAATGGTCGAGACATCAAATGGAGGAAGCGACATGGGAATTGGAGGAGAATATGTGTGTGAGATACCCCGAGCTTTCCAATCCTTAAGTTTCGGGATGAAACTTCTTTTTAGAGGGAGAGAATGTAATATCCGTACTTTCTATCTTTAGCCGTTTCTATTTTTGATGTATGTCTATTTTTAGTGACTCGCTTGTAATCATTTTGACATTTTGAAACTATTTTGTTCTTGGTGTTTTTCCATTTGGACGAGTTTTGGAGGTGTTTTTACGTATTTTGCTTTATGTTATGATGTTTGTCGCATGTACGTTCGATTCGCATAAAACTCGTTCGAATATATTATTTCTATGTTCCTACAAGCCCGTAAGATAGATTTATTCATGTTGTGAACTCCGGTTCAGTGTTTCGATGTCGTATCATGATTTTCGGACGTTTGGGCCATTTTGTAATTTCCTAAAAGTTTAGGAAAATTAATTTCATTGTCGTATTCCGAGCCTTCAGGTGGTCGAAATAGTGATTTCTTTTAGCGATTAGGTTCATCATCGCGAATACTTCGTATCTGTGTCTTCAGATTCCATCTTTTGTCGCTTTTCAATTTCGTGTTTTTTTGGGCAGTGGACTGCACTCAGCAGTACTGAACTGCTTCATGAATAATATATGTTATTCATGCTATGTTACATACGCTACGTACAATGTTAACGTACATTAATCCTTAGTAATAACGTACGTTAATGTCTTCAGCGATTTGGGCAGAAAGTTCTGCCGAGCCCATACGTACGCTAAATTCGGGTGTTACGTACATAAACTCCTTAACGTACGTTAACCCCACCCATTAGCATACGTTAACTGCTGTCCGGTATTTAAGAACCTGAATAGACCTTAGACGCATTATTTCTTCTTTCCTTCTCCCTTTGTCCGCGATTTGAGTTCCCTTGAGCGTTTCAGAGTGATTCTTGAAGATAAATCCATGGAGTTCGATAATATATTGATTGTTGTGCTCCAAACGAAGTTTATCATCATCTTATCCATCATTCTCCACCGAAATCCAAGGTAATTGGCTAGAACCCTAATCTTTGTGATTTTTGAGGTATTTTCGGGATTTATCCAATTGTGTATGAATTGTCCGTTGATATTGTAGTATTCTACGTTGATTAATTTTTATGGGTGTTTCCCAATTCATTTTTGTTCAAGTGTCTCGGGAACATGTGCAATTCGATAGGAAAAAATATGAAACTGGTCGGGGAAGAGTGGGCGCCAACTGAATAGTGGCGACCCTGTGTGTGTGGTTGTGAGATGTAGTTGGGGTTGTGGGAGTTTTCCACTCGATTATTGGTGTCGTTTAGGACTGATTCATGTTAAACTTTCGTCTAGGAATAGACGTTGTCATTCCGGGTCATTCCTAGTCATCGTAGATATCCTGTTTCGATCACAATTCCTCAACGGCAAGTACTGTACATTTGTTTGCGTATTCTAGCACGTAATCCCGGACGGTCACAAGAAAAAAAGTAACCATGATGAATAAGGATGAATAGAAATCCGACAAGGACCAAAAATGACTCACCGAGGTGAAATAATGGCGCAATGAGTGATAGCTCAAATGAAATGATCGGAACCGTCGTTCCTCGTGAATTGAATGATTTGTTGGTATATTTATTCCAAATATTGATTAATAGAGTTTTGGTTATTAAGTTGCTAAACAAATCAAAACAACAAAGAGGCGAAGCAAAAACAATGAAGGAGACGAAGACGCAAAAAGCTGATCAAAATGCAAAGCTAGCGCACGCTAGACACAAGGGTTAGCGAGTCCTGACTGGAGATCAAACGAGTTCAAAGCTACCTCAAGTAAACCTACCTAATGAAGGTCCTGTCTGCAGATCAGACGAGTTCAAAGCTACCTGAAGTAAACCTACCTGATGAAGATAGCTACACATGAAGACTAACGCACGCTATCGAAGGCTTATTACCGTTGTGAAGACATTCAAACACAGAATGACATATGCAGTGACGAAATCATAGCGCACGCTAATGATGAGGAATAGCGCACGCAAAAGTGTTTGAATTCAAGATAATATGAACGTTGGGAAAAGTCAGGGTCAAAGTCAGAAGAATCAAACGGTCAGTTTGACCAAATCATGCAACGGATATATGGGTTAGCGCATGCTACAAGAAATGATTAACGCACGCTAACAAAGAGAGATAGTAGCCACTGGACTGAGTATGGAAGAAGTTAACGTACGCTACCTGCAGTACATAACGTACGTAACAGGCAACAACACGCGATAGCGCATGCTAAGCAAGTAGGCTAGCGCACGCTAATAAAAGCTTGCAGTAACGGCTAGTTTGTTGGAGATGGCTATAAATACCAAACCACTTGGTATTAATCCACACAACAACATTGAGCAATTCATATACTCTTAAGATATCATTGTAAACATTATAGTTGTTGTTCTTGAGCTTAAATTGAGAGTGGTTGAGTGTTATAGACTAAATCATATAAGAGAAAAAAGAAAAGAAAAGATACGATTGGATTCGGTGTTATTAGGATCAAGGATCCGGCATTGTTAGAATTGCAATAGATATCTTTGTGAGGTTTATCTAGTACCCATAGAAAGCTAGAGTGGTTGATTCCTTGTCCAATAGAAAAGAAAAACGGTTTAACTTGGACCGACATAAAGACAAGTACAAGCAGTGATATCTCAACAGATAGAAGAGAGATTGTACGGTTTAACTTGGACCGACAGAAGACAAGCTTGTAATGGTTATCCCTCAACCGATAGAAGAGAGGTGCAGAGGTCGATCTTCATCCTATTGAAAAATATACCGAGAGAGGATGTAGGCACGTTTGGCCGAACCTCTATAAATCCTGTGTCGATTTATTTTCCGCACTTTATTTAAATCGCTTCCGCAACGCGAAAGAGTTTCACAACTCTATCTCCAACGGCGATAGTGACCAATAGTGCTCCAACAATTGGTATCGGAGCAGTACCTCCAATAAGCGGCTTAACATCCGAGGAAAAGATCCATATGGCATTCCAATTTGCTCTGGTCGAAGGTCTTGCTTTGAACCGACCTCCATTATTTGATGGATCAAATTATATGACATGGAAAAAAAAGATGTCGATCTTTATTCGTGCCTATGATATAGAGATTTGGAAGATCATTTGTCTTGGCCCGAAAGTTCCAATCAAATCCGACGGATCTCTTAAGAGTTTCGAAGAATATAATGATGAGGATTGAAAGAACGACCATCTAAATTGTAAGGCTACTCAACTTCTCTATTATGCCTTATCCAGAAGAGGTAAATCGTATCTAATCATGTGAAAGTGCTAAAGAGATATGGAAAATTCTTGAAATTACACACGAAGGGATAACTCAAGTCAAGGAGAAGAAGATCAATATGCTTCTCCATGACTACGAGTTATTCATGATGAAGAGTGACGAGTCCATCACCAACATGCTCGACCGATTTGCAGTCATCACCAATGGACTAGCTTTATTCGGTAAACCATTATCAAGTAGTGAGAAAGTCAAGAAAATCTTAAGATCACTACCTGTTGAATGGGACGACACAGTTACAGCGATAATAGAATCTAAAGATTTAAACAATCTTGATTTTAGTGCTCTCGTTGATTCACTTATAAACTACGAGATTGTCTTAAAATCTCGGAATGCCAAACCGAAGACGAAGGAAAGATTGATAGCCATGAAGGCTAAGATGTCGAGATCTAAGGAAGAAATCACGGTTGATGAAAGCGACGAAGAATCGGCATATTATGCCAAAAATATTAATAAGTTCCAACACTTATTAAACTGGAGAAAGCAGGACATCTAAAAGGGTGAATCTAAGAAATTCGACAACAATTGTCGATTATGTGGTAAACCAGGCCACTTTGCATAGAATTGCCGAGTAAAACCCAAAAAGGAGGTCCTAATTGCAACATGGAGCGATGAAGATGAAGATGATGATTTTATCAATCAAAATAATCTCGCTCTTATGGCCCGAAGTTCATTCGACGATAGCGACGTCGAAAGCCAGGTTAGTACATCGTCCCACGATGAATTATCTGATGCATTTGAATTATTGCATACCGATTTTTAAAATGCTTTATCCGAGATTAAATCCCTTAAATCTAAAAATAAATCATTAGAAATTGAAAATTTCAAAATTCTTGAAAAGGAAAAATTTGTCGAGACCGATCATTCTAAATGCATTGAAAACGAAAATATTTTAAAGGATGATCGCTTGAAAGTTCAGACCGAGCTCAAAAATTTAACAAAGAAATTCTCGTGTGGAAACGAGAAATTTGAACAAATGCTCTCAATGCAAAAGTTTACGTTGAATAAATAGGGGATAGGATTCAAATAAAATTTCAAAAATGAATCCGTAAATTTGAAAATACCCCATTGCGAAAAATGTTTAAAAATTGGGCATCACATTTCGAGTTGTAAACGCCCAGGGCGGATGATAAAAACTAAAAAGATTTGGATTCCCAAGGGAACCGTTATTCCTAATATCGTCTATGTTTCGAAACAAAAACCAACTATAGGTTGGATCCCCAAAAATTAATTTTTTAACAATTGATATTTTACTCAGGGAGAGTATTATGTATTTTAAAAGGGGGGAATTATGATTTTTATCATATCATATTTTATCATTAATTGGTATCCTCTATTCAATTGGTATATTTTGATTTACATTTTTTGCTGAATACAAAAAGGGGGAGAAATGAGTAGAATCGGATAAAAAGTGTCATGGAAGAAATGACGAGAAAAATGAAAAGTAAAAAGGAGGAGAGAATAATAAAAATCAAAGAAGTCGAAAAGGAGAAAAATAAAGCATACAAAAAGGGGGAGAAACGAAGAAGTTGAAAAGAATGACAAATGAAGAAGTCGAAAATGACAGGAAAAGGAAAGATGGGTGAAACTAACGAAACGATCAAAGCTTTGAGTAGTACAAATACATATATATTTTTATTTTTGCAGGTTTTATCCAATTCAAGTGTTGTTTTGTAATCATCAAAAAGGGGGAGATTGTTGGAATATTTATTCCAAATATTCATTAATAGAGTTTTGATGATTAAGTTGCTAAACAAAGCAAAACAACAAAGAGGCGAAGCAAAAACAATGAAGGAGACGAAGACGCAAAAAGCTGATCAAAATGCAAAGCTAGCGCACGCTAGACACAAGGGTTAACGCACGCTAACGGGTCCTGCCTACAGATCAGACAAGTTCAAAGCTACCTAAAGTAAACCTACCTGATGAAGATAGCGCACGCTACACATGAAGACTAACGCACGCAATCGAAGGCTTATTACCATTGTGAAGACATTCAAACACAGAATGACATATGCAGTGACGAAATCATAGTGCACGCTAATGATGAGGAATAGCGCATGCTAAAGTGTTTGAATTCAAGATAATCTGAACGTTGGGAAAAGTCAGGGTCAAAGTCAGAAGAATCAAACAGTCAGTTTGACAAAATCATGCAACGGATATATGGGTTAGCACACGCTAAAAGGAATGATTAACGCACGCTAACAAAGAGAGACAGTAGCCACTGGACTAAATATCGAAGAAGTTAACGTACGCTACATGTAGTACATAACGTACGTAACAGGCCACAACATGTGATAGCGCACGCTAAGCAAGTAGGCTAGCGCACGCTAATAAAAGCTGGCAGTAACGGCTCGTTTGTGGGAGATGGCTATAAATACCAAACCACTTGGTATTAATCCACACAACAACATTGAGCAATTCATATACTCTTGAGATATGATTGTAAACATTATAGTTATTTTTCTTGAGCTTAAATTGAGAGTGATTGAGTGTTATACACTAAATCATACAAGAGAGAAAAAAAAAAAGAAAAGATACGATTGGATTTGGTGTTATTAGGATCAATGATCCGTCATTGTTAGAATCGCAATTGATATCTTCGTGAGGTTTATCTAGTACCCATAGAAATCTAGAGTGGTTGATTCCTTGTCCAATAGAAAAGGAAAATGGTTTAACCTGGACCGACATAAACACAAGTACAAGTGGTAATATCTCGACCGATAGAAGAGAGATTGTACGGTTTAACTTGGACCGATAGATGACAAGTTTGTAACGGTTATCCCTCGACCAATAGAAGAGAGGTGCAGAGGTTGATCTTCATCCTATTGAAAAGATACCGAGAGAGGACGTAGGCACGTTTGGCCGAACCTCTATAAATCCTGTGTTGATTTATTTTCTGCACTTTATTTAAATCGCTTCCGCAATGCGAAATAGTTTCACAACTCTATCTCTAACGGCGATACCGACCAATAGTGCTCCAACATGATTAGTTTGATAATTATAAGTCTCAACATGATTGATATATTATGCATGAATTATACGTATGAATGGACAACAACGAAAGGAATGATTATCCTTTTTAACTAAGTAAGAATTAACTTACCTCAAATACCGGTGAAGAATGTCCTTCCTCGAACAAACGTCCTTAATGTAATTATCGGTCTCTCGAACAACCTTGAATAATACAATTACCGACAATTCACTTAAGATACGAACCAATTATGATCATAACCAACTCAAGAAGTCGATACAGCAAACCCAAACTCATTGGGGCATTTAGACAAACACGTTGCAAACATTCTTCCATTATTTACAACCAATCCCAATTATATAGAATACCAACCTCCAAATGAATGATTCAATCCAACAAAACATCATCAATGAAATTGATAATCCAATAAGAATACACAACTCGAGATTACGACAACATCTAATCGAAATCCCCAATTCCAAATCAACATTCAAAGTGTTCTTGATAATCCTCCAACAATCCAATGATAACCCATAAAAACTCATAATCATACGCACCTTCACATATCATGATTATAACATCCAAAACATCATGCTCCAACTCAAAATCGAATCTAGGGTTGAAGAAGTTACCTTGGATTTAGGATGAAGAACCCAAGTAGATGTTGTTAATCCACACCAAGAACATGAGGAGGATGATATCTCTAAGATTAAAAATGCAAAATCGCCCAAAATCGCCCGGAAATCGCCCACGGAGAGAAGGAATGAGGAAGGAGATGAAAATGAGCTTTTCTCCCAAAAATCCACTGGAAAAAGGGCGTGATCTGACTCGCATGCCACGGCGCGGACTGATTGTGCAACGGACCGCGACTGAAATTTGTGAGCAGCTCCTAGGTAGTGCCGCGGAACAGCCAGTAGAGGGCCGCGGTGCGCGGTACAGCCGCTGCCAGGCTTGAGTCTGCAAGGTATGTGCTGCAGCGCACACTGTTCAAGCCCAAAAAGTGACGAAAAATGACCCGGGAAGAGAATAAACATTTAGAACTCAATACTTGAGAATAATAACACAAAATAGAAATGCGAGAACCCCAAACAGCGGTTCCGAGTAATGATTACGAGAGTTGGTCTAAAATAGCACGATCCGAACAATAAAGAGTAAATTCGAAATGATATGAATTCCAACATCAACATCAACTTACTAAGCAATTACAATGATACACGACTCAAAGTTATGCCGAACGGTGAACACGAATGAATGAATACGAATGATGAATGATTATTAATGAGTGAGAATTATTGAGTGACAATTACAGAATGAAAATGAATGAGTTCACAATCGGGTATTACATACTCCCCCCTTAAAAGAGTTTCGTCCCCGAAACTAAGGGTCAAACAATTCAGGATAGCTCTCCCGCATACTATCCTCGGTTTCCCAAGTAGCCTCTTCAACTCCGTGTATAGACTTTTAACCAAAGGAATCGTCTTGTTCCTCAACTGTTTTATTCGTCGCTCAAGGACTCGTACAGGACGCTCCCTGTACGTATGATCATCCGTTATCTCGATTTCATCGAACTAAAGTATGTGACTAGGGTCGGCAACATACTTCCGCAACTGAGAGACGTGAAACACGTTATGAATTCGGCTTAAAGCCGGAGGTAAAGCCAATCGATAAGCGAGATTGCCTACTCGATCCAAAATCTCAAATGGTCCAATGAATCTCGGACTCAACTTTCCCCTCTTCCCGAAACGGAAGATACCTCGACTCGGGGATACCTTGACCAAAACGTGGTCGCCTTCCTTGAACTCTAATGGTCGACGACGATTATCTGCATATGATTTTTGTCGTAAATTACCAGCACATATCGTAAATTACCAACTATTATATCCACAAAACACGTAATGTATGGGCAAGATACTTGCCTAGATAATCGATACCGGACACTCCGACGAACATGGCTCAATTGGGAAACCTCGAATACCTACAATTCTCCGGCGGAAATAATAATAACACGATCGATCGGGAAGCTTGAAGAAAACGGTGAACGGAAGCGTTCCGACTCGAGTTATTCACAAGGAACCTGACCCTAATATCATATCATCAATAAATCAATGTTCGTATGAGAAAGAATAATCGTAGAATGCCCGAGTCCCCTTTGTGACATTTTACCAGACACATTCAAGGCGTCGATTAGGAACTCAACAAAACGATGAATCAAACCATGGAACAACGAGAGAATTGGTATAATACAACTTAATAATCAATAATCCATCACTAATCTCAGTTAATTCAGATTAAACGGACGAAATCAAGCAAAATCCACAATTTTCCCAAAACTATGATTTTAGAAAAACTTACCCTGATTCGGTCGATCGGAGGACGTTACGGAATGATCAGTTGATGATATGGACCCAGGAACTTCGTGGATTTATAGTTTAACAACATGTCTTCAAGTTCTCCAAGACTTGGATGCAGAAGTATCGAAGATGAAATGGGAAAAAATGAGTGAAACCCGACTGCTTGGTCATATTTATACCCGTGTAGAACACGGCGCAACAAACGGCCCAACTAGCACCGTGTTCACCGCCGTGTTTCGGGTCAGTGCGCGACTTGACCGAAAAGGTGCAACACCTGGCGTAAGACACTTGCGCGTGTGTCTCGGCTGTGTCTCGGCAAATTGCTATACTGGCCAAACGCACGAACAGCCGGTGCAGGACCCGGCGCTCGGCAACATCGTTTGGCAAACAGCGCAGGACATGGCGCTCGGTGTTGGAATATTTATTTCACATATTAATAAATAATTTTTTGATGATTAAGTTTCTAAACAA
Source organism: Orobanche coerulescens (assembly GCA_033398695.1). Taxonomy (NCBI): domain Eukaryota; kingdom Viridiplantae; phylum Streptophyta; class Magnoliopsida; order Lamiales; family Orobanchaceae; genus Orobanche; species Orobanche coerulescens. The sequence goes on from CM065802.1 coordinate 63,246,806, forward strand.
AGCAAAACAACTTCGAGGCGAAGCAAACATCGAAGCAGACAAAGACGCAAAAAGCTGGACAAAATACAATGCTAGCGCACGCTAGACATACAAGTTAGCGCATGCTAACGGGTCCCGGCTGCAGATCAGACAAGTTCGAAGTAACCTGAAGTGAAGTTACCTGATGAGGATAGCGCACGCTACACATAAGGATTAACACACGCTATCGAGCCAATATTACCGTTGTGAAGAGATTCAAACACAGAATGACGTATGCACTGAAATAAGCTTAACGCACGCAAGAGATGATATTTAGCGCACGCTAAATATCAGTTTGAATAAAGTCAATCAATCCGTTGGGGAGAATCTGCTACAAGTCGAACAGTACAAACGGATATATGACGCATGTAATGATGCATGATTAGCGCACACTACAATGGAAGTGCTAGCACATGCTAACTGTGAAGGACAGAAGCCACTGGACTGAAACTGGAAGACATTAACGTACGTAACAGTACATAATGTATGCTAAGGCATATACATACGCGATAGCACACGCTAAGAAAGTCAACCTAGCATACGCTAATAACAACTGGCAGTAACGGCTAGTTTGTGGAAGAAGGCTATAAATACCAAATGAGTTGGTATCATCCCACACAACAACATTGAGCAATTCATATACACTTGAGATATCATTGTAAATATTATAGTTGTTCTTGAGCTTAATTAAGAGTGATTGAGTGTTATACACAAAATCATACACGAGTGAGAAAAAGAAAAGATACGATTGGATTCGGTGTTATTAGGATCAAGGATCCAGAATTGTTAGAATCACAATCGCTATCTTAGTGAGGTTTATCTAGTACCAATAGAAAGCTAGAGTGGTTGATTCCTTATCCAATAGAAAGGAAAAACGGTTTTACTCGGACCGATAGAAGACGAGCTTGTAACGGTAATCCCTCGACCGATAGAAGAGATGTGCAGAGGTTTTGATCTTGAACCTATAGAAAAAGATACATCGAGAGAGGACGTTGGCACGTTTTGCCGAACCTCTATAAATCCGCATGTCATTTAATTTCTGCACTTAATTTACGCTTCTGCACAAACGGCGCAAATACCGATATTACACCAACAATTGGTATCGGAGTGGTACTCCTATAAGTGGCTTTACATCTGAGGAGAAAAGATCCAATGGCATTTCAACTTGCTCCCGTCGAAGGCCTTGCTCTCAACCGACCGCCATTTTTTGATGGCTCAAACTTCATGACGTGGAAGAAGAATATGTCTATATTCATCCGAGCATATGACATCGAGCTTTGGAAGGTGATTTGTCTTGGTCCGAAAATTCCGACGAACTCCAACGGTACGCTTAAAACTTTCGAAGAATATGACGATTCCGATTGGAAAAATGACCACTACAACTGTAAGGCAACTCAACTTCTTTATTGTGCCTTAAATCCGGAAGATCACAACCGGATATCATCGTGTGATAGTGCCAAAGAAATTTGGAAAATGGTTGAGGTAACACACGAAGGTACGTCTCAAGTCAAGGAGACGAAGATAAACATGCTTCTTCACGAGTATGAATTATTTCAAATGAAGGACGACGAATCCATCACTATAATGCTCGACCTTTTTTCGGTTATTACTAATGGATTAACATGTTTCGGTAAACCTCTTTCTAGTAGTGAGAAATTAAAGAAAATTCTCCAATCACTACCTCGAGAATGGGACGGTACGGTAACGGAAATAATGGAATCTAAAGATTTAAATATTGTTGATTTTAGTGCTCTCGTTGGTTCTCTTATCAACTACGAGATTGTTCTAAAATCTCGGAATGCCAAACCGAAACCAAAGGAGAGGTCGATAGCCATGAAGGCTAAAATGTCGAGAAAGAAAGAAGAAATCCCGGTAGACGAAAGCGACGAAGAATCGGCATATTATGCCAAGAATATTAAGAAGTTCCAACACTTATTAAACTGGAGGAAGAAGGACATTCAAGTGGGCGAATCTAAGAAATTCGACAACACCTGTCGATAATGTCGTAAACCAGGCCACTTTGCTAAGAACTGTCGAGTAAAACAAAAGGAAGTCTTAGTTGCAACATGGAGTGACGAAGATCCTGATGATGATTTCATGAATCAAAATAATCTCGCACTCATGGCCCGGAGTTCATTCGACGACAGCGACGTCGAAAGCCAAGTAAGTAATTCTTACAATGAACTTTTTGAAGCATTCGAGTTATTACATACCGATTATAAAATGCTTTAAAAGAAATTAAATCCCTTCAAACTAAATATAAATCTTTGGAAAATGAAAATTCCAAAATTCTAGAAAAGGGAAAATTTGTTGAGATCGACCATTCAAAATGCGTTGAAAACGAGAATATTTTAAAGAATGATCTTGTTAAAGTTCAAACCGATATATGATGCATGCAATGATGCATGATTAGCGCACGCTACAATGGAAGTGCTAGCGCACGCTAACTGTGAAGGACAGAAGCCACTGGACTGAAACTGGAAGACGTTAACGTACGTAACAGTACATAACGTACACTAAGGCATATACATACGCGATAGCGCACGCTAAGGAAGTCAGCCTAGCGCACGCTAATAACAACTGGCAGTAACTGCTAGTTTGTGGAAGAAGGCTATAAACACCAAATGAGTTGGTATCATCGCACACAACAACATTGAGCAACTCATATATACTTGCGATATGATTGTAAACATTATAGTTGTTGTTCTTGAGCTTAATTTAGAATGATTGAGTGTTATACACAAAATCATACACGAGTGAGAAAAAGATAAGATATGATTGGATTCGGTGTTATTAGGATCAAGGATTCGGCATTGTTAGAATCACAATCGCTATCTTAGTGAGGTTAATCTAGTACCAATAGAAAGCTAGATTGGTTGATTCCTTATCCAATAGAAAAGGAAAAACGGTTTTACTCGGACCGATAGAAGACGAGCTTGTAACAGTAATCCCTCGACCGATAGAAGAGAGGTGCAGAGGTTTTGATCTTGAACCTATAGAAAAAGATACATCGAGAGAGGACGTAGGCATGTTTGGCCGAACCTCTATAAATCTGCATGTCATTTAATTTCCGCACTTAATTTACGCTTCTGCACAAACGGCGCAAATACCGATATTACACCAACACTCGGCAGCGCCGTTTCTACTGTCGTGTCGTACAGGTTCGGCCAGCAAAACCTTCGGTTGCAAAATGATTCCGACACAGTCCGAAAATTACGATAGAACCACAACAACGATCTAGAAGAAGACGAATAATAATAAAACAGGACATACGATTAGCTCGACTTACGCAACGATAAGTCGTACCCGACGAACACCACAACATGGTACATCATGCCGTACCCAACATAGGAGAAAATCTCAAGAAATCGCCAACAGAACAAAATGACCAGGGCAACCGACAAAAATTCAAAAATAACCGGAACCGAGAATCTCGGGTATTACATTCTACCTTACTAAAAATAAGTTTCCTCATGAAACTTAAAACAAGAGCAAGGTGACTCTAGATAACACACGTTCTATGATATTGACAGCGCACAAGAGCTCCATACAGTACAGAGCTAATGCAGTCTGATTCAATACACAAGAATGTTTAAGAAAAGCAATGAATATGAACTACTACGGTTGATAAATCCAAGCAGTACAACAATCAAAACACAAGTCCAATGTTGAACAAGAATGTAATTCCAACAACCTCAAAGGTTTGAAAGATCACATACGGGAACAATTACCTGAATTTTAAGGAAACCATAAAGTGGCCCAGATGCTTAATATTCGTGGTTCGGGATCGGACAATAACAATCGGACAACAAAGATCGAACAACAATGGTCGAACAACAACGGTCGAGCAACAACGATCGAACAACAACGACTGGACCACAACGCCAAAGTTTACTACAAGATGCTCATATGCATAGGGTTTACGGGAGTCACACCAAACTCGAAAAAGTCATAACGATAAACTAATTAATTCGAAACAACATCAAAACTCGCTCGAATGACAAAGCCGAAAAAACAACACAAGGTCAAAAGTATCAGCGAACACAAACGAGTCGATAGAGTCGAACAATACAGAAGCAAAAAAAATGGTTATTACACTCTATCCCTATTAAAAGAGGTTTCGTCCCTGAAACCAAAACAACGAGAGCGAGGTGATAGCATAGCAACCTTCCCGGCAATATTCTCTTGGTCCCGCATCTGATCTCCACGACCGTCTGTACCATGGTCACGATCACGACCTCTGCCCCTTGGCATACTGAGTAAGTAAACACTCAGCACGATGAAACCCAACATCTCAAAACGATACGTTAAAATGCCAATGCAACATAACATATCGACATCATGTATTTAATATAGCAACACGATAAGAAGATCCACGAGGTATCTTTTAAATGATATCATAAAAAAAACTTTGAATTTGTATGCTTATTCGAAATATAATTTTTGAAAGTACTTTTGGTACCTCGGGCTGTTTTACCACGACCTGTAAACAAAAGACCTTAACTTTCTCATTTTGAAATCATTTGCAAAAAAATATTTCGGAATATCAATTCGCCTTGTAATCAGTATCATCATTATTGTTAATAAGAGGGTAACCACACATTGCCATCAAACTATTCGTACATGCACTAAATATTTCCACCAATCAACAATCATTTTGGAGTGATTTAAACTTTTCCAAATCCGAGTTTGAAGTTTAAATCGAGTAAGATTTTTCATCTTTTACTATATATTTTTGAAAAATAAAAATCTTATTAGACTTTGAAATATAAAAAAAATATGGTGTGAAAGATTTTTGAAAATCATGTGCTCGAATTATTTGAAAATAAAACAATACGTTAAAAAACATTTTCGAAAATCCTCTCAACACTACACAAAAATAAACGACGGTAACATTTTACAAAATATCCAAAGGCACTTTAAAACAACTCTTTCAAATACCGTCGAGGTTTTATTTGAGAATCCTAGGCCGGCTAGCCAATTCCAAATAATTTTCAAAGTCCACACGAAGCCGCCGATTAATTGAACCGTCAAAACTTTTTCGAAGTTACTTTTTCCGCAACTTGCACAAGTTTATGAAATTTTCAGGAAAGTTTTTTTTTTTTGAAAACACTCGTAACAAACATGATTTATCAATTCATTAAACACAATCAATTATCACCTAGCACTACGAAAAGTCCTAACACATATTCACACACAACAGTTGTCATCACTAGGCAACACACACATAGAATACAGTTACAGATGATTTACTGCAAAAGATAGACCTGACGGCTAAAAATGAGGTTCCATAGCCTCTGCCCAGGCTGATTAGCGCATGTTACCATAAAGATTAGCGTGCGTTACTCCTGCCACATTAGCGCACGTTAGCCTCATACTTAGCGTGCGCTAACTAATTCAGCAACATGATTGCGAACATATATACGTCATTACTAGAACCGAAGATTACAAATAGATAACAACAACATACGAATCTGAATGCCATCGATTCAGATACTAACAACACCTCACGAGCAACCATCAAAAGACACATGTCATTCAAAACCGAAATTTCACCTCTCGATAAAGAGGGCTATCTCAACGTGTACATACCGATCGACTCAGCATTCACATCACTATTTTAATCATAAAACTGGGCACTACTGCCCGAATAACGAGAACATCATCACATACTTCTTGACTAACAACCATGAAACCAAAAAGTTGAAAGCGAGAGTCACATCTTGAGTACATTTTGTAGCTTCATTTGAGTTTAAAAATCGTGTTTTGAAAACTTATAATACAAGATGAAAATGAAATATCGATAGTTTGAATTCCCAAAAAATTTCGACCTTGAGGTCATCACACGAAAATCAAACTTTTTCCTCCCTTGGAGGGTGTTTTAAATTAAAATTACGTGACTCCCAAGAAAAAAATGTTTAAAACTTTAACATACGACACTGATGAATTTTCCTTGCGTAACCACACCAAGGCCATTACTCTTGTGAAAATGATTTATGTTATGGTATGTATATGTATATATACACCGACACCACTTTTCATTCTAGCACAACACGAGAATCAAACAAGCATAGACCACATAATCATAAATCATATTTAGACTGTACCCCGAAATACTGAATCACACAACTAGCTCGTGTAGCTCGAGGTACAACATGTAGTAGGGAGACTTACGTCCACAGATCGCACGAAGATCATGGCTGCATTATGATACTAATCACGACCGACATCACAGACGACGCGTCGTGACACGACTCAGTCGGACACGATCCGATAAGACGAGCCTCAGCAATACACGACTGGACCCGACAACCTAGGTTTCCGCAACCTAACCTCCGATACCATAAATGTAACACCCCCAGAATCTGACCGGGAATATTACATGCCACAGACCCTCTCCATGAAAGGCTAGACAACGAAACACCATAATATATTACATGCCGACGTAACAAAATAACGAACCAATAGACCGATTTGGTCTTATATCATTATCATACAACTCTAATATACATAACTCTGTCTGGACTCATACCCCTGCAAGGGTAAAATACACTTACAAACAAAGTACGACAGTGGAGAAGTCCATACAACGAACTCAGACTGACTGCGCCCAAAACTGGCCCTCATGTGATTAGTATCATTCATTTTCCATCGTCCTTCGCACTGATCCTGTGTTTTGCTCCCAAAACCTGCATGTACCTGGATGCAGAACAGACATCCACCCCCCGAATACTTGGGGGTTAGCAAAACTCCACTGTTTTTCTAGTACAAGTATAAAGTGCAAATACGAGTCATACATAACACATTCCGAGAATACAATAGCTAGAATCATCTACAGTTCAGTCACAACAAAAGCTTTCCCGAGATTTCTCACTCGAAAAATAGTTCAAATAAAAAAAAAAGTATAAATGAAACAAGTGGTCATTTTGGAAATCAATTTAAATCTCGAGAGTTTTGAAAATATTTGGGATTTGAATAATCCTCAGTTTATCAAAAACCACCTAGGGTCACAGTCCAAAGTTTATTTTCCGAAATATAAATCCGTTCACAAAACACGGGGTCCACGACCCAACCATCCACATCAATTCACTTCCAGGGACAAATCACACACAACACATCACTCTTATGCCATTTTAGCCAAACACCAAGACTCGATATATAATGTATCTCGACCCCGAGCACAAAGCATTGTGATACTCCGGACATATCACAATTAATCATCAAAACATCAACATCAACATCACGAAAAACCACACTTGGTAACCCGTGGCCGTACCCATTAGTAGCGACCCCCAGAGGCCCCGTCGGGCCATCCGCGAGTGAGAAACCACTTCCGCGGCCGTACCCATTAGTATCGGCTCCCGGAGGTCCCGTCGAACCATCCCCGGGAGGAAGAACAACTCACGCACACTAGCGTTCACAAATCATAGTTTACAAAACCACAACTCTCAAAGGTCAAACACACAAAATATATAGTCGAGGTACCTTGCTAGAATGGCCATATTGTCCGACACATACTCACTACCGAGAAACAATACCATCAACTCCAGAATCCAATTATGCAACTAGCAACAAACACATAGCAACGAGATAGAATACCTTTCCAACCACGCTGAATGGCACAACCTCCTCATAAAGGAGTTACAACCTTTATCACACAACGTCACAAGATCATCGATAACCACACGTCTCCATGCACACATCTTAACAAAAGGTTAGAACTTTAAATTTACCACGACATAATCATATAAAATGGCATCACACTAAAGTAAGGGGTTCCTACACTCAACACTAACACATCTATTCAATTAAGCACATTAATTTATGGAACACACGAGTTATCTTTAAAGAAAATCGTGATCGTAAATATACCGATTCTTTTGAAAGTTATTTATAAGAATTCATTTAGCACATATCGTAAATTACCAACTATTATATCCACAAAACACGTAATGTATGGGAAAGATACTTACCTCGATAATCGATACCAAACACTCCGACGAACACGGCTCAATCAGGAAACCTCGAACACCTACAATTCTCCTGGCAAAAATAATAATAACACGACCAATCAGGAAGCTTGAAGAAAACGGCGAACATAAGGGCCAGTTTTGGATGCAGTCAGTCTGAGTTTGTTGTATGGTCTTCTCCGCTGTCGTACTTTTGTTAGTAAGTGTATTTTAACCATGCACGGGTATGAGTCCAGACAGAATTATGTATATTAGAGTTGTATGATAATGATGTAAGACCAAATCGGTCTATTGGTTCGTTATTTTGTTACATCGGCATGTAATGTATTATGTTGTTTCGGTGTCTAGCCTGGCAGATCTTCATGGAGAGGGTCTACGGCGTGTAATATTCCCAATCAGATTCTGGGGGTGTTACATCTATAGACACTCCCGGACTGGCCATAGTTAAAAATAAAAATCACACACATGCATCGCCTAGGACCGGGGCTAAACCACTGGTCCCATCTGAGGCCTCTATGGACCATCCCGGACTAGCTAGCCAACAAGCTCGTGAATCAGGAGCGAAATCATAGATTCCTTCAAGGCCCCATCGGACCCTCTCGAAGTGAACAAAGCACACACATATTATACATCACCATTTCATGTTAAGCATAAAGGTTTCACAAGAATACTTGGCTTGATATATTGACGACGAAATGAATGGAACAGAAAAATCAACCACGATCGCTAGGAACCGACAACCCCTAACCTAATGATTCGAAGAATGGAATACACCTGAAACCCCACCTACGATTCACGTAAATTCATACAAAAACAACAATGAGGGCTGGTCGCGACCGAACCCTCTTGACTTCATAAATACGATGAAATTTACCATGAACTCATAGGGAAAACATGAATACCATTAAGATTAATCACATACATCATGGATTAATCAGCAACACGGAATGAATCGGACATAAAATTAAAACCCCCCAAATTCCCCAAAATAGGGTTCTAAGAGGTTACCTCGAATCGGAGACGAAGAACAAGTGTTGGTGTTGTTAATATACACCAAGAAATCAAGGAAGAGGATAGATTGAAGTTACAAGACTTCGAATTGCCTAGAATTCGCCCAAGAATCGCCTAAGATCGGAGAAGAGGAAGAAAATGATGGAAAAGACCAAACTCGGTCAACTCATGGTTACTTATACCCGCAGCGTATTACGTACGTTAGCATGTCATGGTTAACGTACGTTAACAGGTTAACGTACGTAATACCGTTCCGATAGCATATGTAATCGATCAGTACATCTTACTGCCCGAATCCCTGAAGTATTTAACGCACACCACTGGCTAACATACATAATACTCCACACTAACGTACGTAACATCATGCTCATAGCGTAAGTAAGGGGCCGGCAGAGCCTACTGCTCGATTTCCTAAACACCATGATGTACGTAACAACAATGAAGTTACGTACGCTAAGCACAACATATAACATACGTTAAGCATCGACCGTAACATACGTTATGTCCTCCCAGAACAGTACTGACAAGCTGCCTTAAACAGGCAAGAAGTGAACCGAAGATCAAAACGCGACGATTAACAAAACATGAAGATACGAACACATAGAGTTTTAGATGACGAATCTAAGTGCCAAAATAAAACATATTTCCGACTACCCAAAGGTTCAGAAAATAACAACAAACGTAATTACCCTATAACTTTGGGAAATTACAAAATAGCCCAAAACCTCTGAAATACATGATACATGATCGAAACACTAAGCAAACGCTCACAACAAGTACAATAACATAAGATGGATTTATAGCAACCCCGAAACAGTGGTTCCGAACAACGATTGCGGGAATCGAACAAAATAGCGATGAAAATGACATTAAGCGCGGAATTGAGTAAAACAAGTCCGAAACAAGCTCGGATGACAAAAAGTCCAGTATTAAATATTCTCGAAATATTAATACGGTTGCAAGGGAGTCACTGAAAATAAAAAATACACCAAAATAAAAATTACGGAAAAAGTAAAAATGCGGATATTACATTCTACCCCTCTAAAAATAAGTTTCGTCTCGAAACTTAAGAAACAAACAACTCGGGGTACCTAGCACGCATGCTATCCTCGGTTTCCCAAGTTGCCTCCTCGACACCATGTCTAGACCACTGCAGCTTGACCAATGGAATGGTCTTATGCCTCAGTCGCTTCTCATGGTGCTCCAAAATCTTCAAGGGACGCTCCACGAAGGTAATATCCTCAACGATATCGATCTCACCATAGTCGATGACATGACTAGGATCCGGAACATATTTCCTCAGCTGGGAAACATGGAAAATGCTACGGACGTGACTCAATGCTGGAGGCAACGCCAAATGATACGCCAACTCGCCGACCCTCTCTAGAATCTCAAAGGGCCCAATAAATCTCGGACTCAACTTTCCCTTCTTCCCTAAGCGGAAAACTCCCCTTGTCGGCGACACCTTTAGTAAAACGTGGTCTCCCGCCTCGAATTCCAAAGGTCGATGATGAACATCAGCATAGGGTTTCTGACGACTCTGAGCAGTCAACATCCTTTCCCAAATAAATTCCACCTTCTTCCTCGTCTCTAAGGCGATATCCGGTCCGGTCCCGACCAAATCGGATGCCTCGTTCCAACAAATCGGCAATCGACATAGCCGCCCATAAAGCGCCTCATATGGTGCCATCCTGTCGACGCGTGGCAATTATTGTTTTACGTGAACTCGATCAACGACAAATGCTCCTCCCAATCACTACTCTAATCGAGAGCACAAGCACGCAACATATCCTCAAATGTCTGGATAGTGTGCTCCGACTGCCCATCCGTCTGAGGATGAAAAGAAGTACTCAGACGCAAACGAGTACTCAATGCCTTATGTACTGCCTGCCAAAAGTGTAATACAAAACGGCCATCACGATCCGAAACAATAGACTTCGAAGTACCGTGAAGCCTCACAATCTGCGCAATAAATACACGAGCCAACTTTTCCGAACCCCAAGTATTCTTGATGCCCAGAAAGTGTGCCAACTTGGTCAGATGATCCACAATCACCCAAACCATATTCATACTAGACTTCGATATCGGCAAGCTCGTGATGAAGTCCATCGAAATATCTTCCCATTTCCATTCCGGAATGGGAAGCGACTGCAACAACCCGGCTGGTCACTGATACTCGATTTTGGCCTGTTGACAAGTCAAACATCTCACTACAAATTATGCGACCTACTCCTTCATGTCGTTCCACCAAAAGTTCCTCCTCGGGTCCTTGTACATCTTACTCGAACCAGGATGAACTGAGTAAGGCGTAGCATGGGCCTCCCGCAAAATACTCTGCCTCAATTCCAGGTCGTTCGGTACAAAAAGCCGACTCTGGAATCTCAACACACCATCCTTGTGAACCCCAAATCCAGGAAACTTCCCCTTAAGAATATTCTCTCGAATTTAAGTAATCATCGGATCCTCTAACTTCTTTAGTTTAATTTCATCGATCAGCGACAACGAAATCTCCAAAGCACAAAGTTGCCCGACAGCTCCTGGCAACAAACTCTCAACACCCAACTCGATCAAATCACGCTGAAGCTTAGATTGAGACGTAAGTATCTCGAGCATACTTAACGTAACCGGTTTCCGACTCAAGGCATCTTCCACGAGGTTCGCCTTGCCCGGATGATAAAGGATTTCGAGGTCATAGTCCTTAATCAATTCTAACCACCTCCTCTACCTCATATTCAACTCCCGTTGAGTGAATATGTACTTCAGACTTTTATGATTGGTAAAAATCTGCCATGCAGAGCCAAAGAGATAATGACGCCAAATCTTGAGCGTAAAAGCAACTTCCGCTAACTCCAAATCGTGAGTAGGGTAGTTGAGCTCATACGGCCTCAATTGCCTGGACGCATATGCAATAGTCTTGTCATGCTGCATCAACACGCACCCAAGACCCTGACCTAAAGCATCGCTATAAACAGCAAAACCCTCGTTGCCACACGACAACGGTAGAATCGGGGCTGAAGTCAAATGCCTCTTCAGCTCCTCAAAACTCAACTGTCTTTCATCATTCCATATGAACTTCTCAGATTTCTGAAGCAACTGTGTAAGTGGCTGAGCCAATTTCAAGAATCCCTCGATGAACCTATGATAGTATCCAGCCAAACCCAAGAAACTACGGACCTCCTTCACATTCTTAGGCGGTGCCCAATCCAGCACTGCTTCAATCTTCTGTGGATCCACACGGACCCCCTCGGTTGAAACCACGTGACCCAGAAACATCACTTTCTTCAGCCAGAACTCACATTTTGAGAACTTCACATAGAGTCGCTCGGTCCTCAAAATGTCTATCACCACACGCAGATGATGCGCATGCTCCTCCTCATTCTTCGAATAGATAAGGATATCGCCAATGAAGACGACGACACAGTTATCCAAATACTCGATGAAAATCTTATTCATCAACTGCATGAACACTTCTGGCGCATTAGTTAGCCCGAAGGGCATAACCAGAAACTCGTAATGTCCGTATCTCATCCGAAAAGCTATTTTTGGGACATCGGACTCCTTCACCGAAGCTGATAGTACCCCGATCTGAAGTCGATCTTCGAGAATACCGCAGCTCCCTGCAACTGATCAAACAAGTCATCAATACTCGACAAGGGATACTTGTTCTTTATGGTCACTTTGTTTAGCTCGCGATAGTCGATATATAAACGCAGTGAACCATCATTCTTCCGCACAAACGAGACCGGTGCGCCCCAAGGCGAAGCGCTCGATCTAATATACACTGACTCAAGAAGCTCAATCAACCGCTTCTTCAACTCACCCATCTCTGAAGGTGCCATGCGATACGGTGGTAACCCCAGCAACTCGTCAGGAAAGAAATCTGGGAACTCACTAACGACTGGAATCGATGAAAACTCGACCCCACCATCCTCCGCTTTCAAGGCGTAACACCAATAACCAGTGCACCCATTCCACAGGAGTCTCATCTCCTTCAAGGCGTTAATTCCAAACTTCTGGTTTCCCCTCTTTCGCCCCGCGAAAGAGTGCTCGGTGTCGTCCTCGACTAACATGGTGATCATTCTCATACGGTAGTTTATGATGGCACCATGCTCGATCCAATCATCCCCGAGAATCAAATCCTCACCCTCAATATTCACAATAATAAGGTTAGAGAGCCAAGCCCTCTCACAAATAACCACAGAACAATATCGGATCTCCCGATCACCAACGATCCTATCACCTCTAGGAAGTTTAACGATGAAAGGCTCACAAGGCGACAAACAGTCAATACCCAAATGGCGCACACATTCCAGAGAGATTAATGAATGCGTAGCACCAGAATCGAAAAGAGCATGCGCAATGTCAGGTCTCGTACACAATAAAGTATATATAAGGCTACCTAATTTCCGAAGCATATGGTATATTACTCATTTCCTTTCATTGTTCCTCACTATGAGGACACATCTTCAAGGTGAGTTTTATTCCATGTCGCATCGATAGGAACCCTCTTTTAGAATAATCCATCTTAGATCGCTTTAAGATTTTATCTATATAGAGGGCTTGGGAAAAACTTATCATTCTCTTCGATCTATCCCAGTAGAGTCGAATCCCAAGAATATAGGTTTCTTCTCCCAAGTCTTTTATGGAGAAATTACTCGAAAGCCATGCTTTCACAGAACTGAGCATTCCCACATCATTTCCTATCAGTAGAATGTCATCTACATATAGTACTTAGAATGTGATCTTACTCCCACTAACCCTCTTGTATACACAAGGTTCCTCTTCATTTTGCACGAAGTCAAACTCTTTGACCATCTCGTCAAAACGAAGGTCCCGGCTACATGAAGACTGCTGCAGTCTATTTCATGGAGTCTACATCCACCATTGCTAGGTCATTGGTCATAGGTCGGTCTCTTGTTTATCACCTGGAACCTTGTGGAAACCCAGTTCCTCCAAGTGCATAAAACTATACCTCTCAGGTAATTGAGAGACCCTACTATACCTACGAGGTGGTTGTACTTGTGGTTCAGAAGGTTCGGTTCCAATTTCATACACAGGTGTCTCCTGAGGAGTTTCATTGTATTCTTCCAAAGAAATATTTCTAACTGCTCCGCCTTCCGGAATGAACTCATCTTCCAGGAAGTGTGCATGCAAAGCAACAATGATCTTTCGATCTTTGGGAATGTAAAATAGATAACCCATCGCCTCATATGGGAATCCAATGAAACATCTCCTCACGGACCTCGCTTCCATTTTGTCCACCTTAGTCTTCTTGACATAGGCGGGACATCCTCAAATCCTAATGTGATTAAGACTTTGGTTTCCTACCCTCCCACATATCATGTGGAGTTTTAGGAACGGATTTGGAAGGACATTTGTTCAAGATGTAAGCAGCAGTCAAGAGTGCATACCCCCACAGGTAAATCGGTAAGTTAGTGTAGCCCAGCATGGAACGGACCATGTTCAGCAAGGTCCGGTTCCTTCTTTCTGACGCACCATTTAACTGAGGAGTACCTGGAGGTGTTAGTTGTGAAACTATTCCATGTTCCTTAAGGAACTCGTCAAACTCCGTACTCATATACTCGCCACCTCGGTCCGATCGAAGTGCTTTGATATGATTACCAGTTTGTTTCTCGACTAGGGCCTTGAATTCCTGGAATTTCTCAAAGGCCTCGGATTTAGTTTCATTAAGTATACATAACCATACCTAGTATGATCATCTATAAACGTAATGAAATATTGATATCCGTCACGTGCTGCTTCCAAAACACCACATACGTCAGTATGGATTAATTCCAGTTTATCAGCGGCACTTTCAAAAGTCCCTGTGAAGGGGAACTTGGTCATTTTGCCTTTAAGGCAAGATTCACAAGTAGGAAAGGGATCCAATCCCAATGGACCCATAAGTCCATCTTTTTCCATCTTGTAAACCTTGGTCTGACCAACATGATCAAGTCTTAGATTCCATTTTAAAACTTGATTGGTTTCATCCCTACCACGTTTTCTAGTCATAGTATTCACAACTACTTTGTTCCTGAGATTTAGATGATACAATCCATTTAACAATGTAGCAGTGCCCACTAGTTTATTTCTGAAATAAATTTTGCAGGAACCATCACCAATGAAAAATGAAAAGCCTTTTAGGTCCATGACCGGAATGGATACAATGTTTTTGTGCCCCTTGGGTAAAACAAGTACATCTTGTAAAGTCAAAACAAAGCCGGATTCTAAACCCAAAAGAAGTGATCCTATGTCGGTCGCCTCGACACTATTCCCGCTTCTGACTGTGATCATAACTTCTCCAGCTCCAAGCTTCCTACTTTGTTCCAGATCCTGATTCACAGTACAAATATGAGAACTAGCACCAGAATCTAGTATCCAGGAAGTAGAAAATATAGTAGCAGAACAATTTGTTTCCAAAATTAAAAGTTCTGTACCTGAAGTGCCATGAAGAATAGGACAGTCTCTAACCCAGTGGCCCAGCTCACCGCACTTGAGACAAGCATCCTTCTTCTTGTTGTTCTTCGGAACCGTTGGGGCCTTGCCCTTGCCCTTGAAGTCCTTGACATGTGGTCCAGTCTGCTTCTTGGTCTTTTTCTTTTTGTTCTTAGACCTCCAAGGTCCAGAAGAAATCGCAAGAGCAGACTCCTTCATCCGCGGAGTCTTCATCTGAGACTGAGCGGTCACAAGTTTGTTCATTAGCCCAGCTAAATTACATGCATCTCATTGTAGTTGAAGTTCATAACAAACTGTGAGAAGGAATCAGGAAGAGACTGTAGGATAAGGTCGGTTTGGAGAGAAGTATCCATTTTAAAATCAAGAGCCTCCAATCTCTCGAACATGGATATCATTTTGAGGACGTGTTCCCCAACCTTCTCACCTTCCTTCATTCTTACACTGAACAGTTGCTTGGATATCTCATATCTAGCAGTTCTGTTGTGTTCACCATAAAGCTCGGTTAAGTGAGATAGAATCTGCCTAGCAGAAGTCATTTTCTCATGAGCTCTCTGAATCTCATTAGACATAGAAGCCATCATGTAAGCATGGACTTTTACGTCATCCTTAACCCACTTTTCGTGGTTTTCAATCTCTTCCTGATTGGCTCTGGTCTGCACTGGAGGCACCGGAATGTCCGTCTCCAAGACGTATCCCAGTGCCTCTATACTGAGGACAATCATCAGATTATGGAGCCAATCCAGGAAGTTGGCTCCGATTAAGGTGTTCTTTTCGAGTAGAATTGCGACTGGATTCATTGTCATATTGAGAGTTATGTCTGCATTAAGTACGACAGATTAATTAGTGACTCGTTCAATTATGATCTGAGTATAGAATTAAGGTCTTTTCTATTCTTGTTACCCAGCTCCCACTATTTTTATCGGAATAACACACTCCCATGTGAAATCTGGAAGTATCGTCGCTTTACTTCATAGTGGTGATCGAGATCTTTATAAATCTTAATAGAGGGCAACCGAACAGGTTTCTAGTCTATTAATTTTCATAAAGTGGTGTCCAACACCAATCCATCTAATGGATGATTCGATCTTCTTTTTCCCCTTGTTCACTCCCCTCAACCTATACGGTTTCTATGGTTCGTGAACAAGTTAAGTTTATACCATCGACACAAATCAGTTTCACAATTGAATCTTATCCGACAACCTATCAGGTTTCTAGGGATAAAATTTGCTCCAACCGAAGGCATCTAATGCGCTCCCGATAACTTATCCGTCCTCCCCGAATGACTACCCCGATAACTCGGAAGCATAGCACATCCGGTTTGGATTTCAATTTCCCGAAAGCTCGATGGAGGGAAGGAAAAACTTGAAACCTTATAAACTTAATAATTTGTCGTGGGAGAATTTTCGCGATTAATGTTACACTTTGCACATTAATTCAATTAAGCGCATTTGTGCATTCATACAATATGAATAAGCATTCACAACCTAGTTGCTACCAACAAGTGGTTCATGGACCATTCCTAGAAAACAAAAACTCCGTAATCTAATTACAAGTCTTCATCTTGAATCTTCGTCTTCTCGAAACGGATCTTCCTCCGGTCTTCGTCATTACATATAAATTTTACATTGAAAAATTGCATCCTAGATACAAATAATTCTAGTAAAATAAATAGGCTCAAAACGACCTTTACAACCCAATCGAATAAAACGAACGATTCAAAACTAAGTCCACGAACCACATTCCCATTCAAAAGCATTCATCCAATAAATACTATATAAACGGAAAGCGTAGAGATACATTGATCCAATCAACAATACGAACTGATCCAATCGATTCACACAACCGGTAATATGAAAAACATTCGAATAATTCGGTCACCCATAAATATTCCGATTAATCAAATTTTTCTTATAAAATGAAATACCATAAATCATTTTAATCATATTAAATCCAATTTAACATGCGGGAGATTAATTTTCAAGAATACACGAAAAAATTGAGTTGGGGCGAAACTGGCCTGCCACGGCCGGGACACTGCCGGCTAGACACGGACCATCTCGCCTGACAAGGTCGGGTCGTGCCGGCAGTGTCCTAGACTATCCTGCCAGACTCAGCCGTGTCCAAATGACACGGTCGGGTCGTCCCGACAGCCTACCGGCCAGACACGGTCGGGTCAGCCCGACAGCTTCCTGCCCGTTGTCCGAAAAATCATCCGACAACGATTCGGAGCTCGATTTTTGACCGGATTTCAATATTTTTCAACATTCATATCTTCAATATAAATCATATTTCCCAGAAATTAAAGATTTATATTTATTCATAAACTTACGAAAAATACAACTATTATGAACGAAAAACATATACTACGATTATGACTATAAATGATTCCAAATCATTCACCATCTAATCAAGCATTCCAAATGCCAATATCGTATATACAATCGCAAGACCTACACTCCGATACCACTGTTGAGATTCGGTGCCTAAAACGAAGGCCCAGCGGAAGCGGTAAAACGAAAATTAATTCGATCCTAATTCCTATGAGGATCGATCGAGCTACGTATATACGAATATAATACGAAACACAAGAGATACGAGAAAACATACCCTTGTAGTCTGTTGATTAAATGGTATCCTTTTCTTGAGCTATTCCCCAAGCTTTAAATTGCTTTCTCTACGATCCAATCCGCTCCAAGCTCTTGGATGATCCAACACTGAAAATACCGCGTCTATACTTGCCACGCGCCGGAGAAACGACTGGAATGACTAAACCTCGTTATCCTCCAAGAATACGGCTAGAACAAGACTATAGGAGCTTGAATATAAAGATTATTACACTCTAAGTGTTTAATCTATTTTCTCTCTATTTTTCTCTCAATCTTTCTCTAAGAAAATTGAAGAAAAGAATGAAGAAGATGAAGATCAAGTTGAAGACCATGGAAATGAACTCTAAGTTCTTTCTCTCTCCTTCCTCAAACGCACGTATGCAAACAAGAGTGTGTCCTTGGAGAGTCATTAAGTCTTCTCCCTTTATTCATTCTTTATACACCAACAATCCACCAAACATCTCATCTCACATGAGAGATGCCTTTCAAGTCATTGTCATCCATTATAAAATGGAAACAAAAGACCAAAAGGAATGTAGGTGGAAGGAGGTCGGCCATCATGGAATAATTGGACGAGTTCGGTTCGTTTCGGACTCTCGTGAGTCCAAACAGATAAACTCTGATTCCATTCTGATGTATTTATATCGATTAATTAATCCAATTAATTAATCATATCAAATACATAATAACATAATTAATTTCTCCAAGAAATAATTATATTCATGAATTAAATTAATCACCCAGTAATATATTTAATTCATTAGGCCGTAAATCAATTTATCCAATAAATCGATTTAGACATCCAATGTCCCAAAATTTAGATATCCAATATCTAATATTCATAATGAGAGAATAAGCTCGATTCATTCTGTCGTCAATCCTACTGCGCAACTCGGTAGGTCCGTCTCAGTCAGCAATGGGATGGACCAAAGAGTAGTAGCACCACCTAGCCAGCCTGGCGGCCTACACTGTACCCCAACTGAGAACGAATGATTGGGATCATTCAAGATCCATTCTGTCGTGAATACCAGTATACGTATAAACCCTTCTTTCAAATGTCCCGATCAAGATATAAGGTCACCGTCAGTCAAACCCTATCTGTACTTGACGCTATGCATGCGTTAATGCAAATCGAGATCATCGAGCTCTCGTGTATTCAATACAACTAGCTCCAATACTTTGGCCAAAGACTTATGATCTCATCTGGCAATAACCGCATAGGACATATAACCTGCTCACTAACGGGAGAAAGAATTCTATCTTGGTATTCAGTAGGACCTTCTACTTGCCCGTCAAGATGCACGTCGAGGTTGACCCCCACCTTCTGGTTTACAGGGTCGAACTACTCTAATGAAAATCTTGACGTCACAAGCACATCCCTACTAAATCCTTAAGTCGAAAGTTCACGAATACCTATCACAACCTTTCGATTCCGTCATTGACTGTCCCGGAGTGAAATCCGTGTGACGAATCGAGGGTGAGTCAGTTTGAGTATACTAATCCAATTAGTATACCTATAACGTGTGCTCCCGCTGACCATTAGTGTTCGATAGGCACTCTTCTTGTCAAAGAACACATCATACAAGTCTTCACATAAACTTAACGCCCAGTCAAGTTTCATCGACTTGCGAACGGTTAAGTATTTGAGCTATAAACATCTCCAGTGCCGACCCCCTTATCCAATAAGGAGTGGAACGTATTGCTCTCAAATACACGGACTAGTTTCTATATGTATATTTACGAGTTAGGAATGCCAGTAACTTCCAGTAAATAAAGAAACACCCATTGCCTTATATAAATGATTTACATAATAACAAGTACAATGCCCTCACTCAACATCCTCTGAGTAGCATTCGAGGGCATACTCATAACAGGCACCGAGTACTCTTTCACGGGGCGAAATAGGGGAAACCAGAAGTTTGTAATTAACGCCTTGAGGGCGATGAGACTCCTACGGAAGGGGTGTACTGGTTATTGGTGTTACGCCTTAAAGGAGGAGGATGGTAGGGTCGAGTTTTCATCGATCCCAGTCGTTAGTGAGTTCCCAGATTTCTTTTCTGATGACATGCCGGGGTTACCATCGGACCATGAGGTTGAGTTCTCTATCAAGTTAGAGCGGGGTGCGGCTCCGATTTCGAAGGCGATGTATCGCGTGGCACTTTCCAAGATGGCTGAGTTGAAGAATCAGTTGAGTGAGCTTCTTGAGTCGGGGTATATTCGACCGAGCATTTTGTCTTGGGATGCATGGTCTTGTTTGTGCAGAAGAATGATGGTTCACTACGTTTATGTATCGACTATCGCGAGCTAAACAAAGTGACCATCAAGAACAAGTATCCCTTGCTGAGGATTGATGACTTGTTTGATCAGTTGCAGGGAGCTACGATATTCTCGAAGATCGATTTGAGATTGGGGAACTATCAGCTTCGGGTGAGGGAGTCCGATATCCCGAAAATAGCTTTTCGGATGAGATACGGATATTATGAGTTTGTGGTTATGCCCTTTGGGCTAACCAACGCGCCAGCAGTGTTCATGTAGTTGATGAACAAGGTTTTCATTGAGTATTTGGATAAGTGTGTCGTCGTCTTCATTGATGACATGCTTATCTACTCAAAAAATTAGGAGGAGCATACGCATCATCTGCGTATGGTGTTGGACATTTTGAGGACCGAGTGACTCTATGCAAAGTTCTCAAAATGTGAGTTCGGCTAAAGGAAGTGATGTTTATGGATCATGTGATTTCATCCGAGGGGGTCCGTGTGGATCCACAAAAGCTTGAAGCAGTGCTGGATTGGGTGCCGCCTAAGAATGTGAAGGAGGTCCGTAGTTTCTTGGGTTTGGCTGGATACTATCGTAGGTTCGTCGAGGGGTTTTCGATACTAGCTCGGACACTTACACCGTTGCTTCAGAAATCTGAGAAGTTCGTCTGGAATGACAAATGGCAGTCGAGTTTTTAGGAGCTTAAGAGACGTTTGACTTCAGCCCCGATTCTAGCATTGCCGTGTGGGAACGAGGGTTTGCTGTTTATAGTGATGCTTCGGGTTAGGGTCTTGGGGTGCGTGTTGATGCAGCACGACAAGACTATTGCATTTTCATCGAGGCAGTTGAGGCCATATGAGCTCAACTACACTACTCATGATTTAGAGTTAGCGGCAGTTGTGTTTGCGCTCAAGATTTGGCGTCATTATCTTTTTGGCTCTTCATGTCAGATTTTTACCGATCATAAAAGTCTGAAGTACATATTCACTCAGGGGAGTTGAATATGAGGCAGATGAGGTGGTTGGAATTGATTAAGTATTATGACCTCGAAATCCTTTATCATCCGGGCAAGGCGAACGTCGTGGCCAACACCATGAGTCGGAAATAGGTTACATTACGTATGCTTGAGTGACTTACGTCTGGAACTAAGCTTCAACATGATTTGATCGAGTTGGGTGTTGAGATTTTGTTGCCAGGAGTTGTCGGGCAACTATGTGCTTTGGAAATTTCGTCGTTGCTAATCGATGAGATTAAGCTGAAGCAATTGGAGGATCCGATGATTACTCAAATCCGAGAGAATGCTCTTAAGGGGAATTCTCCTGGGTTTGTGATTCACGAGGATAGTGTGTTGAGGTTCCAGAGTCGGCTTTGCGTACTGAACGACTTGGAATTGAGACAGAGTATTTTACGTGAGGCCCATGTTACGCCTTACTCAGTTCATCCTGGTTCGAGTGAGATGTACAAGGACCTACGGAGGAACTTTTGGTGGAACGATATGAAGGATGAGGTCGCACAATTTGTAGCGAGATGTTTGACTTGCCAGCAGGTCAAAATCGAGCATCAGCGACCAGCCGGATTGTTGCAGTCACTTCCCGTTTCGGAATAGAAATGAGAAGATATTTCGATGGCCTTCGTCACGAACTTGCCGAGGTCGAAGTCTGGGATGAATATGGTTTGGGTGATTGTGGATCGTCTGACCAATTCGGCACACTTTCTGGGCATCAAGGATACTTGGGGTCCGGAAAAGTTGGCTCGTGTATTTATTGCACAGATTGTGAGGCTTCACAGTACTCTGAAGTCTATTGTTTTGGATCGTGATGACCGTTTTGTATCTCATTTTTGGCAGGCGGTACATAAAGCGTTGGGTACCCGTTTGCGTCTGAGTACTTCTTTTCATCCTCACACGGATGGGCAGTCAGAGCGCACTATCCAGACATTTGAGGATATGTTGCGTGCTTGTGCTCTCTGTTGTGTCAAGATTTATACATCTCAACAGGCGATCGGCACAGAGACCAGGCGACCGAGCCAGAGCCTAACAGCCGAGGCAGATCGGCCGATCGAAGGTCCCAGGCCAAGTCCCAGTGCCGAGTGATTGACATATAAGGCGATCGTCTCTCAGTACTTGGCGATCGACCCCTGGTGACCGGCCAATGACGACCGCCTCATGCCACGTGAAGCCATCGCCCGCCTAGTCGGCGAAGGCTGAAGCTCGGACAGAGACCCACATGCAGATCCAGAAAAGGCGCCGCAGAACATGGATCATTGACCACATCCTGTCAGCATCTTTTCACCTACCGACAGACCCGCAGAAAGGTGCACAGTGGGACCCCCCGGGACAGTGACTCAGGACACGTGCAGGCTCCTCATTGGACCGCACAGCTGACTGCCAGCAGCAGCCGCGGACTTCAAAGCAGACAGCCCATGTGCTGAAAAGACGATCGCCCCTTATTATATTATCAAGAAAGGCGATCGCCTAGCAGTGGCCAGTCCTATAAATAGGAAGCCTCCAGCAGCGGAAAAGCTCTCTGGATTCAGTTCAAAATCTTATCTCATAACTCAGGCATTTCTTACGATTTGGCTTTCACTCTCTTGGCAAAGCTATACACTTCGGACATACTTCTCTCTCAGCACCTCTTAACCGAAAGACGGTCGGCA
Source organism: Orobanche coerulescens (assembly GCA_033398695.1). Lineage (NCBI taxonomy): Eukaryota > Viridiplantae > Streptophyta > Magnoliopsida > Lamiales > Orobanchaceae > Orobanche > Orobanche coerulescens. The sequence continues at coordinate 63,269,778 of CM065802.1, forward strand.
GAGATGAAAACCAGAACTCCCAGCAGTTCAAGAACTCAGAGCAACTCTAGTTCTTCCGGCAAGCACTCAATAGCTAGATATATAGAATCTTTTACACTCATTGTAATCGCATTCTTACATTAATATTTGTACTCAAACATATTCTTATTAATAACATCTCTCGAGAGCATTCAAGCCCGGGACTAACAACCCCGGAAAATCTTGTGTTATTTCCATTCCCTCGGACGTGCTCTCGCAATTTGCTGTTGCTCGACCGTTCCAGCAATATCTATCTCCAAATAATATTTTGGGCAACAAAAATTGGCACTAGAGGAAGGGCAATCTAAACCTTCATTTTTATTCCTACCATCTCGAAGAACACTCACTGTTCTCCGGGGCATATACTTGAAGAGACACTCACTGCTCTTCAAAGAAAGTCTTCAGAATCATGACTTCTGCCTCCGCATCGAAGAAAGCTGTTGGCCGATCCGCCGGACGCCTCTTTCCTTTCCAATCTGAGTCCTAGTCTATGGCGGAGGGTAGCTGCCGCGGTCCTAGACTCTCGATCCTGCCCCCAAAAGACGGCCCATGCCTCTCACTCGATCAGTTCCAAACTGCCGAACAGATCGAAGGGGCCCTGGCCATCCTACGGGAGCGACGAAGAGCTTTCGACGCGCCGCCCGCGATAACCCATTGGCCATCCGCCGCGTGAGAAAACGGAAGTTCAAGGGGCTACTGAGCGAGCGATCGCCAGGAGGCCCCGATTCGCAAGAAGAGGCACTCGCAAGGCGAGACACCTCTGTTTTCACCCGCCTAGGCAGCGACCCATCATGGCGACCGGGGCAGTCCGGCCCTAGCCACGAGACGACGGAGCCAGAATCCGTCACCAGGAGTTCGGCATACCCAACTCCCAGAAGGCAGGCCAACCATATGGCTCCTCGGCAAAGAACCGAGATTGGCGGCGATGACCTCATTGCCTACCGCGGAGTCAGGAGATCGGTGCACGATCGCCTCGGCTCCCGCTCCGAAAGCCGAACTGCGAGCGACCAAGCTACAGCGATGGCCGCGATGCAACACCAGCTCGACGACATGAAGGCGCTTCTAGAAACTGGGGCAGGCGCCAATAGCAAGATCACTAGGCCGAGCGAGCCACTCGCGGTCCACATCGAGCTCGCCCCCTTGCAGCATAAGATCGCTCCTCCGCAAACACCTTTATACGAGGGAAGGTTGGATCCCAAGACTCACCTGAGCAAGTTCTGGATCTACATGACCGGGTGTGGGGCATCCAATGCGACCAGGTGCCGAATGTTCTCGCTAACGCTGGGCGACCTAGCCCATAGGTGGTACACCTCGTTACCGCCGCGTTCCATCAATTCCTTTGACCAACTGGCGAACGACTTCATAGCGTACTTCGCCACCAAGGTCGCTCGACCAGAAGGTCCCCATCGCATGATGCAAATCAGGCAAGGGGAAGAAGAGTCCAACGCAGACTACATCGACCGGGTAGATGAGATCATCCTCAACGGCGAGCCCATAAGCGACGAGATCGTCCTATACTCGGTCCTAGGGGGATTCCATGGTCTTTCGCCTATGTTCAGGCATATTACGAAGGACCTACCCCCGACCTACGCGATCTTCCGCGCTAAAGCCGCAGACTTCCTGGCCAGGCAAAGGTTACTTTTTAACCTATGAGCAATGCGATCGGCAGTCGAACGACGATCACCAGTCTTCCAACCCGATCGCCATTATCAAGCAACATCTCTGAAACAGGAGGACTCGCTCGCCATTTACAGTTCATCATCTAACATGTTGGATTAAGGCACGAGATCGCCTCACCCGCACAACGTACACCGTCGAAGGTCGGCGTTTAACATGACGATCCGAGGTGGAAGAGTGCAGCCATGGTTCTGGTGGTCGATGGAACTGACTGCTTCGGCCATGCAAGGTTCCTTTGGGCTGAGATCGCTCGCCCTTCGTTTAAATACGAGGCGGACGTAGCCGAAGGACCCTCCAAGCTAATCAGTGGACACGCTCGCCCGCCCTCAAAGGTTCATCATCTAACTTGGTGAACCCAGATAATGTGACGCGTCCCTACCCCCATCTCAACGTATAGCATCGAGGATTTCCATCTAACATGATGATCCGAGGTAGAAAAGAGCTAACAAGCCGCGGACGTGAAGTCGATTAATCTGACGACGCCCCGCGCAAGGACTCCTCCAGACCAAGACTGCACGCCCTTCGTTTAAATACGAGGCGAGGCGCAGCCTAACGAAGGACCCTCACAATAAAATGAGTCACGAGACAGACAATGTCGCTCGCAACAAGACACGGTCATGGAGGTCGGTCCATCGAACTCCGCGACTGTGCACGATTCCTCAACGACGAAGCAATCAAGCTCTCTACGAGGGATCCGCAAATTTGAAAATTGCAGGTACAAGACCGAAGATAGCTCGCCAATCGACCAGATCACCCAAGTTCGAAACCAAAGTCCGCTCAAAGGATCGCCCGTCTTTATCCTCAACAATCGCCAGAACCACCTCGCCCCATGTCTTCAACATCGGAGCAAGCTGGGGGGCAATTGTTGTGTCAAGATTTACATCTCAACAGGCGATCGGCACAAAGACCGGGCGACCGATCCAGAGCCTAACAGCCGAGGTAGATTGGCCGATCGAAGGTCCCAGGTCAAGTCCCGGTGCCGAGCGATCGACATCTAAGGCGATCGTCTCTCGGTACTTGGCGATCGACCCCTGGTGACCGGCCAATGACGACCGCCTCATGCCACATGAAGCCATCGCCCGCCTAGTCGGCGAAGGCCGAAGCTCGGACAGAGACCCACATGCAGATCCGGAAAAGGCTCCACAGAACATGGATCGTTGACCACAGCCTGTCAGCATCTTTTCACCTACCGACAGACCCGACGAAAGGTGCACAGTGGGACCCCCCAGGACAGCAACTCGGGACGCGTGCAGGCTCCTCATTGGACCGCACAGCCTTGCCGCAAGAGCGGACTTCAAAGCAGCCCCATGTGAAAAGACGATCGCCCCTTATTATATTATCAAGAAAGGCGATCGCCCAGCAGTGGCCAGTCCTATAAATAGGAAGCTTCCAGCAGCGGAAAAGCTCTCTGAATTCAGTTCAGAATCTTAGATCATAACTCAGGCATTTCTTACGGTTTGTCTTTCACTCTCTTGGCAAAGCTATACACTTCGGACATACTTCTCTCTCAGCACCTCTTAACCGAAAGACGGTCGGCAGAGACGAAAACCAGAACTCCCAGCAGTTCAAGAACTCAGAGCAACTCTAGTTCTTCCGGCAATCACTCAATAGCTAGATATATAGAATCTTTTACACTCATTGTAATCGCATTCTTACATTAATATTTGTACTCAAACGTATTCTTATTAATAACATCTCGCTAGAGCATTCAAGCATGGGACTAACAACCCTGGCAAATCTTGTGTTATTTCCATTCCCTCGGACGTGCTCTCGCAATTTGCTGTTGTTCGACCGTTCCAGCAATATCTCTCTCCGGATAATATTTCGGGCAACAACACTCTCGATTGGAGCAATGATTGGGAGGAGCATTTGTCGTTGATCGAGTTCACGTACAATAATAGTTGGCACGCGTCGATCAGGATGGCACCGTATGAGGCGCTTTGTGGGCGGCGATGTTGATCGCCGATTTGTTGGATCGAGGCGTTCGATTTAGTCGAGACAAAACCGGATATCGCTATGGAGATGAGGAAGAATGTGGAATTGATTCGGGAGAGGATGTTGACTGCTCAGAGTCGACATAAATTCTATGTTGATGTTCATTTTCGACCTTTGGAATTCGAGGTGGGATACCACGTTTTGCTAAAGGTGTCGCCGATGGGGGGAGTTTTCCACTTTGTGAAGAACTGGAAATTGAGTCCAAGATGTATTGATCCATTTGAGATTCTAGAGAGGGTCGGCGGGTTGGCGTATCGATTGTCTTTGCCTCCGGATTTGAGTCACGTCCACAGCATTTTCCATGTTTCCCAGCTGAGGAAGTATGTCCCGGATCCTAGTCATGTTATCGATTATGGTGAGATTGATACCGCTGAGGATATTACCTTCGAGGAGCGTCCCTTAAAGATTTTGGAGCACCGTGAGAAGCGAATGAGTCATAAGACCATTTCTTTGGTCAAGGTGCAGTGGTCGAGACATGGTGTCGAAGAGGCAACTTGGGAAACTGAGGATAGCATGCGTGCTAGGTACCCCGAGTTGTTTGTTTCTTAAGTTTTGGGACGAAACTTGTTTTTAGAGGGGGAGAATGTAATATCCGCATTTTTTCCCTTTTCCGGTTTTTCATTTTGGTGTACTTTTCATTTTAGTGACTCGCTTGTAACCATATTAATATTTCGAAAATATTTAATACTAGACTTTTTGTCATTCGAACTTGTTTCGGACTTGTTTTACTCAATTCCAAGATATTGTCACTTTCGTTGCTATTCGGTTTGATTCTCGTAATCATTGATCGCCGTTTCGGGGTTACTGTAAATCCATCTTATGTTATTATGGATGTTGTGAGCTTTTATTTGGTATTTCAATCGTGTATCGTGTATTTCGGATGTCTTGGGTCGTTTTATAATTTTCCAAAATTATGGGGTAATTACTATCGTTGTCGTTTTGTCTCTTTGAGGACGTTGTGAGATCTTGTTGTCGCTCCCTTTTGAGTTGGTTATGTCCTGGGTGCTTTTAGAGTTGTGTCGGGCTCGATGTTAGCCTTTGGTTTTAGCACACGAGCAGGCCACACGAGTATTTGGTCGAGCGTGGTGCTCGTGTGCAACCAATGCTCGGAAGTGAGCTCCAGGGATGCATGAGCAGGGCACACGAGCAGCTGCTTGTGCGCAGTGCTCATGCGTGATGGTGAGAAGATGGGCAGAGGCCCAGCGCACGACCAAGCCCACGAGCATTTGGTCGAGCGTGCTGCTCGTGCGCAATCGATGCTCGGCAGCGGACTCCGGGGACGTACGAGCAGGACACACGAGCGCGTTGCTCGTGCGCGGTGCTCGCGCGTGTTTGTCAAAAGTAGGGTAGTGGCCTAGCGCACGACCAAACACACGAGCACTTGGTCGTGCGTGATGGTCGTGCGTCCTTGATGTATAAAAAGGGACAGACGCGTTTTCAGCGTCATTCTTCTCCCCTTTTCTTACTCTTCCGACGAGGGCACGCAGGAGAGGCGATTTTGAGGCGATTTCTTCTTCCAATCATCTCAACTATCATCTTCCTTGAGTTCTTGGTGTGTATTAACAACATCTACTTGTGTTCTTCGTCTTCGATCCGAGGTAATCTCTTATAACCCTATTTTTTGGAGAAATTGGGGGTTTTCGAGTTTTTGTCCGATTTGCTTCGTGTTGTTGATTAATTCATGTTGTATATGATTAATCCTTGTGAATTCCCTTGTTGCCCTACGAGTTCATTGGTAATTTCATGGTATTTGTGAAATCGAGAGGGTTCGGTTGCGACCCGCCCTCGTTGTTGTTTTGTATGAATTTACATTAGTCGTATGTGGGTTTTCGGGTGTATTCCATTTCCTTATTTGTGTAGAAATGGTTGTGATTGTATTCTTCGAATCACAGGGTTCGGGGTTGTCGGTTCCTAGCGAGCATGGTTGGTTTTCCGTTCCGTTTGTTTCATCGTTAGTTTCTCAAGGCAAGTATTCTAGTGAAACCTTTATGCTTAACATGGAATGGTAGTGTATATGTGTGTGCTTTGCTCACTCCGGGAGGGTCCGACAGGGCCTCGGAGGAATCTGTGATTTCGCTCCTGGTTCATGAGCTTGTTGGCTAGCCAGTCCGGGAGGGTCCATAGAGGCCTCGGATGGGACCAGTGGTTTAGCCCCGATCCTAGGTGATGCATGTGCGTGATTTTGATTTTTAACTATGTCCAATACGGGAGGGTCCATATAGGCCTCGGATGGGACCAGTGGTTTAGCTCTGGTCCTAGGCAAGTTTGAATTGTGATTATTGACTATTTGTTTTTCGGGAAAAGACATGTGTTGAATTTATTTTCGAAACAACTTGATGCATTTTACTATGAGATGAGTAAGCGAATGGTTTGCCTTGTTTACTTGTACTAGCGTAATTGCTAACCCCTCTGGGGACCCGTTTTGGGGAAATTCGTGTTATGAATTTCAGGTTGCGTTTAGCTAGTCGAGCGGGCACTGGAGTAGTACGACGATGCTGGCCAGAGTTGTTGACGTATGCATAAGTCCCTTAATTTTAGTTGTTCCATTTTAAAACGTTGATTTTCAAACTGTGAACTGATAGATTGTACTCGCGAGTACTTGGGCGTTTTGATTTGGAACATGTATTGTTTTCTAAATATTCTATGTGATTTTTGGTGATGTTTGGTTTACTGGTTGTACGGGTGTTTTATTTGATTTTCGTCTTGATGATGTGTGTTCTCTCGCTAACCGTGATCGTTAGACGAGCAGTATTAATTATTTAGCCTGGTGGGTCCCACGTAGGGGTCCACGGCGCTGTAATATACCCTGAATATCTTGGGGGTGTTACACAAACAAGACTGGTGCACCCTAAGGCGAAGCACTCGATCGAATGTAGCCCCTGTCTAGCAGTTCCCCCAGCTGTTTCTTCAACTCTCGCATCTTTGCAGGTGCCATGCGGTACGGTGCTTTAGAAATCGGGGCCGGCTCTAAATCAACGGTGAACTCAACTTCATGGTCCGGTGGAAAACCCATCAACTCATATGGAAAAATGTCAGGATACTCATTTACTACCAAAATATACGAAAGCTCGATTTCCCCTTCTTCCGACCTCATGGCGTAGAATCAATAACTAGTGCACCCTCCTCGAAGAAGTTTTACCACCCTCAATGCGCTGATCAAGAATTTATAACTGCTCCATTTGCATCCCATAAAGGAGTTTTCGGTACCATCATAGGATAACATCGAAATGGTCCTCGCTCTATAGTTCATGATCGCCCCATGCTTGTCTAACCAATCCTAACCAAGGATCAAATCCTCGCCCTTAATATCTGCCACAATCAGATTAAAAGGCCAAGCCCTCCATACGATACTCACCGTAAAATCTCTAACCCCATGATCCATCATGATAATATCTCCGCTAGGCAGTTTAACGATAAATGGTTCACATGAAACCAAACAATCAACACGCAGACGATGCACGCAATCCAAAGAGATGAAAGAATGTGTAGCACCAGAATCGAAAAGTACAGAAACAGGATGGTCAAGGATGTGGACGGTACCTGTAGCCACTGTTGCGTCAGGATCTTCAGCTCGTCTCATCTCATATATAGGGGGCGTAACAAACCCCACACTAGACGCTCCCCCTCTAGAAGGCTATCTACGTCCCCGACCCCTGCTGAAACTCTGTTGAGGCTGATTAGCTGCCGGAGCCTAATTCAAGCTTGGTTCCCTCGTAGCCGGGTCTGACACCTGAGTAACTGGTACCCGACTCGCATCTCCACAATACATAGCACGATGCCTTGTACGACCACAATTATGCCACTGTAGCGGCGGCTTGTCACACTCACTCATTATATGACCTGGACGACCACAGTTAAAACAAGTATGACCACGAGCAGGAACAGTCGGAGCAGACTTAGAGTCGTGGCCTCCCCTAAATGATCGGGGCTGAATACCCTCTGTTGCCACCTCCATCGCAGAAAGAGACATCTCGGAGGCCATCGCCTTATTCTGGTAATCCTTCAGATTCGTACACCAGAGACCTACCATATGGTGGCGAATGCTTGGTTTCATCTGCATGTCGAAGTGTCGGATCTTATCCTGTTCATCTTGGACCTGATTCCTCACGTAATGTAGCTGTTGATTATAATCCTTAATTGCCTGAGAGATGGGGATATCCTGGGGATTTGCCTCAAAGAAGGCTCGAATCCTTCCCTCTTTCACCGGCCATGGGCAATACTCGGCCTCCATCAGTTCCAGGAACTCATCCCATGTAGCTGCCCGGTCACGCGGTTTCACCGCCTGCCACCAAGTCGCCGCCTCCTTGGCGAGAAAGTATTGAGCAATCGGTACTTTCCTCTCCTCGGAGCAGTTTGCTGCCTCGGATACCTTATTCATATCCATAGCCAACTCTCCCTGCCAGAAGGGTCGGAAGTACCATCGAACTGCAGAGAATGCATACGGATCACATCCTGAAGCAACATGTCGGTACCAGGACCAGTAGGCGAAACTGGAGTAGCGTTAGCTTGATTAACTAGGACTGCCTCAGTTAGTAGCGCCGTCTGATTCGCTACTTGTTGCAGAATATTAGCTACCCCAATGTTATTATTAGCATTACCGAGGCTAGCATACTAGTCCTGATGAATTTCAACACTAGGCTGAACACTGCGCGACAAAAACAGCGCTGCCGAACCAGCCTCAGAGCTATTGGACATGGCCGCCCCGCCGGCTGCGCCATGTCCCCTACCGCATCCATGACCGCATTCGCGTCCTCTACCAACAGGCACTCTGAAGAAGCAACAAGTGAGTATAGTTCAAACAAAAAACACATCACGATACTAAGAATGAACAACACAGGATAATGCAATGAGTCAAGTTAGGAAAAACTTATGAGCACCGGCGTACTGAGATGATGGCGTAGCAGTGATATCGTTCAGAAAAGACACTCAACTAGACCTAGATAACCGACATCCTAGGTATTAAACCTAGCTCCGATACAATTTTCTGTAAAAACCCCCAAGACGTTCAGTACACCGTGGACCCAACCCTTTGAGTCCACAAGGCTAACACATATCTCGACCCCTCGAGACCGACAACAAACACTACACAATAAATACACCATCACTTAATAAAGACAAACGATAGAAAACAGACGATCCCCAAACAACATTAACTCAACAATCAAACGTCTTCCAAACTGGATTCAAAAAACAATACAAATAGAATGAAGAAAGTACTCGAGTACTGAAGAAAATGATATAATTAATAAAACTCAAACGATAGGACATGACTCAGTCGACCAACTGAACAGTGTCACTCTTGCCCATTATCCTCATACTGACGTGTTCTCACTCGTCCCTTAGACTGTACCTAAAATACAAAATTATTTCCCCCATTTAAGGGGTTAGCGTCAACTGCTAGTGCAAGTACAATAACATTTGAATTACCATTCTATACACACGATATATGTGCCAAAAACATTTTCTAAAACTTTTATATTCCGGAATATTAAGGTGCACATACACAAAATATAGTTCTCCAACAAAATATTTCAAAGGTTAACCGTTGGTACGAGACTCACGGCCACCGCACCCCGCAGAGGCACCGTCAGACCATCCTTGGGTGGTTAACCCCAGTTCATGATACGCACACGCGGTACTACGTATCCCCAGAGGCCCCGTCAGACCAATCCCTGGGTGAACATACGCATTCACATCCACACATACACGCAAAGCCATAAATCAATGCTAGAATACGTAAACAAATGTAAAGTACTTGCTTTTGAGACATTGTGATCGAAACGGGAGATCTACGATATCTCTAACCTCATATTTACTAAATTATATAATTAGTGATTTTATGAATTTTCAAAGAGATATTTCTAAATACATAAGCAACAAAATTTAATAATAATATACTAATCCGTAGACTCATCTTTGTACAAAGAGAATTTTAGAAAATAAAAATTGATCGAAGTACTAATCAATTAAATAAATTAAAATAATCTTAATAAAAAAATATTATTGAAAATATAGAAATAATTGTTTTAATTATTATTTATAAATAAATCAAAGAAACTTTGGAATAAATCAATTAGTCTATCTTAGTTTTGAATTTGATTTAATTATATAAAATAACAAAATAAATGAAAAAACTCATAGTTACTAAACTATATAATTACTGATTTTAAGAATTTTCATAGAGATATTTTAAAATACATAAGCAATAAATTTAATAGTAATATACTAATTTGTAGATTCGTATTTGTACAAAGAGAATTTTAAAAAATAAAAATTAATGGTTTTAAATGATTTTCAAGTGATTTTTTATTTTTTTAGTTTTAAAATATTTATTAATTTATTTACTTTTGAAATCAACTATATATTTTTGAAAGTTTTGGATTTTCTTTTGTATTTTAAATTATATCCAAATAATTTATGTATTTTTTTTCAAATATAAGAATTAAATTATCTCCTTTTTAGCCACTTAACAAAAACTGTTAGATACTTAACGATTTGGGCCATTTTGTCAAAAAAATAACGTGAAACCAAATCTATTTTTCAAAAATTTTTATGGGACCAGAGTATAATTTTTCCTCCTAAAATATGTAAGCAAATTTTTTTTATAACAACATATTTATCAATAGAATGATCTATAAATAAAAGAGGGTTATAGAGAATAAAAATTGATTATAAATCCTTTTAAAATATATCTCGATAAGTATTTAATTATTATTAATTTTCAGTCACTCAAAAATAGAAAATTCGTGTGAGAAAAGAAGGAATTATTATGCTATTGCAAGAATAATTGATTATTTGAGAAACTTTAGTTTTCTTAATATGCTTTGGATGATGCATATCTGCAATATTTTGGTATAATAGCTTCCATAATAATTATTATGTTATACTACGCATTTAGGAGTAAAATATTTATTCCATAATGATATTAAACTCATCAGATAGTCGGCATTTAAATTTCAAAGACAACAAAATCCACTAATTGTGCTTTTCCATAGTTATGCACTCTCTCATGTTGGCGTACATATTCCAAGATTCATATTCAATCGTGGTAAATTTTATGTAATTGTATCAAAGTGAAGAGCACGAAAGCCTTCAATTTTTTTATTGCGATAAGAATGGTGTAATCGTAAATACGACAACTAATGTAACTTACAAAGAAGTGCTATATAATTTATTGGGAACGGTTAGGTATTATGTGTTTCTACGTGAATTTTTTCTTATGTTCCCTATTTTATAGGGAGGTATACTAGTGTGTGTGTGTGTGTGTATATATATATATATATAATGTTTGATATGAATCATCAAGTGTAAGCCAAAGGGAATTATAATCCTTAGCCTTTGGGTTTGGTTAATTAAGTTTGTGTGGTTGAATATCAAAAAAAAAAGTATACAAAAACAAAAAAAACTTATATATAATAAATATACCTACATATTACAAAGGTCGGTTCTACCACCACAGTGAATATATATACATATCTATCACGAATGTCGGTTCTACCACCACAGTGAACTATAAAAATAAATATAAAGCTGGAGTGCGGATTACCGCCTCTGTAAAATTAAAACTTGTCACGGTACTCGTCTATATAATCGCCTTGTGAGTTTTTGGACATTTATATAAAGTCGAGTGATAAAAGACAAGAACCGTGCAAAAAAATCTAAAAGAGTGATACACGAGCGTTGAGTGATCGAGTGATAGGCGTGAGGATCTTGTGCGGATTAATTTGTGTGTATGTGCCAAAAGAAAAAAAAAGGGTCAAAAAAAAAGGCAAAAAAGAGCCAAAAAAAATGAACAAAAGAAAAGGAAAAAAAAAGCCAGAAAAAAGGAGCAAAAAAATGTCGAAATCCAATATTGAGAAAAATGAAGGAAATGAAGCCCTTGAAAACATACAAGGAATGCTCACCTAATTAATTACAAGACAAGATCGACAAGAAGAAGCGATCAAGAATTTACAAAAAAAATAAAGAAGACGAGCACCACCGTAGAAGAAGGAATCCGAGTCCCATCTCATATAGAGGGTACGAGGATGAAATATTCTCTGAGGATGAAACTTACCAAAATCGAGGAGGACGTGGTCGAGGAGGTCAGAGAGAACAAGGTAGACGGTATGAAAGGAAAGGACAAAACGGGAAAGACTAAAGTATGGGAAATATAAAAATAAAATTCCCAGCCTTCGACGGGCGAAGCGATCCAGACACATACCTTGACTGGGAGAGAAAGTTGGAAACTATATTTGACTACCACAACTATGCGAGTACTAAGAAAATAAGGTTAGCAATAACTGAATTTTCCGAATATGCTAGCATTTGGACGAAGAGAGGCCAATTAATAGTTGGGAGGAATTAAAGATTGTAATGCGTAGAAGATTTGTTCCTAAATATTATCATAAGGAACTATTTTCTCGTCTTCAATCCTTAAGAGCATCGAAGATTTTAAAAAGGAAATAGAGATGTTAATGATTGGGGCCAATGTGAGGGAGTCGAGGGAGGCCATAATAGCGAGATTTATACATGGCGTGAGGAAGGAAATCTCTAAAGAAGTTGATAAACAACATTATGTTGAGTTTGAGGACATGGTATATGCAGCGATCAAAATTGAGAGGAACTTGCGAAGGGGGGGGGGGCAACAATACTTACTCCACGGGGTACACAACTCCTTGGAAGCCTCAAATAGGAAATCGAGACGTATCCAAGGGCAGGTTTGATAGAAGCACCTTGAAGGGGAAGTTTGAGGTTGGGAGTGCTAGTCGAACAAAAACCGAAGTCAAATCTACATCCGTAGAAAATACAAACACGAGAAACAGGGACATCAAGTGTTTCCGATGCCACGGGCGAGGACACATTGCATCCCAATGCACTAATAAATGAGCAATGATACTTAGGGAGGACAGAGAATATGAAACAGACGATGAAGATGAGGAAGAAAGGAAAGAAGAAAGTGATCAAGGAGAGCTAGAATTCGCACCCGCGCTTGTCATTAGGAGGGTGTTGAATGTTAAGGCAAAGGAGGAAGAGAGCAATGAACAACTAGAAAATATTTTTCACATTAGATGTTTTCCGAAAAATAAAAATTATAGTGTGGTCATTCATAACGGAAGTTGCACCAATGTGGCTAGCTTGATGCTAGTTGAGGGGTTAGAATTGCCAACAAGACGACATCTTAATCCTTATAGAATTCATTGGCTAAATGATTGCGGAGAGATTCGGGTGAATAAACAGGTACTTATAACTATCACAACTGAAAAATACCATGATGATATCCTATGCGACGTTGTACCAATGCACGCTTGTCATATTTTGTTGGGTAGACCATGGCATTACGATTGAGATGCCCAACTTATCCGGAAGAAGAATCGTTACTCATTTTAGAAAGATGGGAGGAAAATCACATTAGTTCCCATGACGAAAATACAAGTCCATCAAGATAAAATTCGACTCCAAAAAGAAGCTGAAGAAAAATGAAAAAGGAAAAGAAAAGAAAAAGAAAAGGTAAAGGAAAAAGAAAAACAAAAAGAAAAAGAAAAAGAAAAAGAAAAAGGAAATGAAAATGAAAAAGAAAAATAAAAAGAGAAAAAGAAAAAAAATGAAAAATCAAAAAGATGTTTATTTATAAGTGCAAAAAAAAATCGTTAAAGAAGTTGAGGAGGGGCAACCCGCATACTTACTTCTTACCAAACGGATTTTCACTCTTGATGATGATAAAAACCAGAATGTTCCGAGTACTATAAAAATTCTATTGTAGGACCTCAATGATGTTTTTCCGAATGACCTACCACCCGGTTTACTGTAACACCCCCAAGACATTCGGGGCATATTACAGCGCCATGGACCCAACCCTTTGAGTCCACAAGACTAAAACATATCTAGACCACCCGAGACCGACAAAAAACACTATGCAATAAATACACCATCACTAAAAAAGACAAACGATAATAAACAGACGATCCCCAAACAACTTTAACTCAACAATCAAACGTCTTCCCGAATTGAGTTCAAAAATTAATACAAATAGAATGAAGAAAGTACTCGAGTACTGAAGCAAATGATACAATTAATAAAACTCAAACTCAGGACATGACTCAATCGACCAACTGAACAGTGTCACTCTTGCCCATCATCCTCATACCGACCGCGTGCTCGCTCGTCCTTTAGACCTGTACTTGAAATACAAAAGTATTTCCCCCACTTAAAGGGTTAGCGCCAACTGCTAGTGCATGTACAATAACATTTGAATTACCATTTTGTACACACGATATATGCGCCAAAAATATTTTCTAAAAGTTTTATATTCCGGAATATTAAGGTGCACATGCACAAAACATAGTTCTCCAACAAAACATTTCAAAGGTTAACTATTGGTACGAGACTCACGGCCACGCACCAGAGGCCCTGCCGGACCATCCCTGGGTGGTTAACCCCAGTTTATGATAAGCACACACACGGCACTACGTATCCCCAGAGGCCCCGTCAGACCAATCCCTGGGTGAACATACGCATTCACATTCACACATACACGCAAAGCCATAAATCAATACTAGAATACGTAAATAAATGTAAAGTACTTGCCTTTGAGATATTGTGATCGAAATGGGATATCTACGATGACTAGGAATGACCCGAAATGACAACGTCTGTTCCTAGACGAAAGGTTAACACGAATCAGTCCTAAAAGACACCAATAATCGAGCGAAGAGAAAATTGTTTTTTAAGGACCGTAACTTTAGGGGGTGGCAAAGTAGGACTGTAACTTTTCGGGCTGGCAAAAGTAGGACTGTAACTTTTCGGGCTGGCAAAAGTAGAACCGTAACTTTTTAAAAGTAGCAAAAAAAGGCCTGTAACTTTTTAAAATAGCAATTTAAGGCCAAATCAAGCCCAGATTGCCCTCTTGCGGGCTCAAATTGCACATGTGGGAATTTTTATTAATATAAACATACTTTTAAATTCTATGTCATTTTTTATTAATTTCATTTTCTTAAAGTTAAATTGCATGTCATTTTTTTTAAAGATTTTTTTGACATGATAATGAAAAATGTGTTTCTGGACAACTAATCTTGTCGTTTTTTTTAAATTGTACATATTTTGTTCTCTTTTGGATATTCCACCTGTTTAATTACTGTGCATAAAAGTAATCTTTTGCAACAATTAAAATATAAAATACAATATAAAAAGCTAAATAAAGTCGTTTTAGTCATTCCGTTAAGTATATTTATTTTATTTTTTTAAAATAATATATATATACATATATATTATCATTATATTATATTATATTATATTGATTAATTATATTTTTAAATTGTATTTAATAGAAGAAAATTATTTTCCAACTTGCATAATTTCGTTTCAATTTTTGTACAAACTTCTCCGTATTAATTATAATTTTTTTATGTTCTAAAAATAAAAAAACAAATTTCAATGGTTAAATTTAAAATTTTGCCCCTCATGGGCCTGTTCTAAGGAAAAAAAATATTTTTAATGGTTAAATTTAAAAATTATAACCATTAAATTTAAAAATAAACTTTTTTAATTAATATAACTAGGCTATATTGGTCTCCCTTTAAATTAAAAACTGATAATAAGATATATAATTATGATATTATTATAATGGGATATATTTATAAATTACCCATTAATTTGTGATATATTATACAAATTCCCTTTTAATTTTGTTTTTTTGTTTTTTCTGAAATATTATTTTTCTGAATTTTTTTCTGAAAAATTCCCATGAAAGTATTATTTTTCTGAATTTTTTTATTTTTAGAACATAAAACATAAAAAATTATAATAAGAATTTAACTTTAAAAAAATGAAATTAGTAAAAAATGACTTAGAATTTAAAAGGATGTTTATATTAATAAGAATTCCCACATGTGCAATTTGAGCCCGCAAGAGGGCAATCTGGGCTTGATTTGGCCTTAAATTGCTATTTTAAAAAGTTACAGGCTTATTTTTGCTACTTTTAAAAAGTTACGGTCCTACTTTTGCCAGCCCGAAAAGTTACAGTCCTACTTTTGCCAGCCCGAAAAGTTACAGTCCTACTTTTGCCACCCCCTAAACTTACAGTCCTTAAAAAAAATTCCCATCGAGTGAAAAACTCCCACAACCCCAACTACACTTCACAACCACACACACGGGTAGAATCTTGACGAAAACGAATTGGGAAACACCCATAAACATTAATCGACGTAGAATACTACAATATGAACAGACAATTCGTAAAAAAAACCCCCAAAAATCACAAAGATTAGGGTTCTAGCCAATTACCTTGGATTTGGGCGGAGAAGGATGGATAAGATGATGACAAACTTCATTTGGAGCACAACAATCGATATATTATGGAACTCCATGGATTTATCTTCAAGAATCGCTCTGAAACGCTCAAAGAAACTCAAATCGCGGACAAAGAGAGAAGGAAAGAAGAAATAACGCGTATGAGGTCTGTTCAGGTTTTTAAATACCTGACAGCAGTTAACGTACGCTAACGGGTGGGGTTAATGTACATTAAGGAGTTTACGTATGTAACACCCAAATTTAGCGTACGTAAGGACTCGGCAGAACTTTCTGCCCAAATCGTTGAAGACGTTAACATACGTTATTACTAAGGATTAACGTGCGTTAACACTATACGTAACTTACGTAACATAGCATGAATAACGTATGTTATTCATGCAACAGTTCAGTATTGCTGAGGGCAGTCCACTGCCCAAAAAAAACACGAAATTAAAAAGCGACAAAAGATGGAATCCGAAGACATAGTTACAAAGTATTCGCGACGACGAACCTAATCGCTAAAAGAAAGCACTATTTCGACCACCCAAAGGCTCGGAATACGACAATGAAAGTAATTATCCTAAACTTTTAGAAAATTACAAAATGTCTCAAACGTCCGAAAATCACGATACGACATCGAAATGCTGAACCGAAGTTCACAACATGAATAAATCTACCTTACGGACTTGTAGGAGCAAAGAAACAATATATTCGAACGAGTTTTATGTGAATCGAACGTGCATGCGACGAACATCATAACATAAAGCAAAATACGTAAAAATACCTCCAAACCTCATCCAAATTGAAAAACAGTGAGAACAAAATAGTTTCAAAACGTCGAAATGATTACAAGCGAGTCACTAAAAATAGACATACATCAAAAATAGAAACTGCTAAAGATAGAAAGTACGGATATTACATTTACCACCAGAAAGAGGGATGGAGCACCAAATTAATTATGTGTCAGGAGCCGCCATTCCAAATCGATCGGCATACCAAAATAATCCTGAAGAAACTAAGAAGATTCAGTGGCAAGTTGAGGAGTTACTAAGTATTTGGTACATCCGGGAAAGTTTGAGTCCTTGTGCCGTTCTAATAATTGTAGTACCAAAGAGAGATAGGACTTGGAGAATGTGCACCGATTGTCGAGCGGTGAACAAACATCAAATTCCAAGGTTAGATGATATGTTGGACGAGTTACATGGTTCGCATGTGTTTAGTAAAACCGATTTAATGAAAGGTTATCACCAAATTCTTATGAAAGAAGGGGATGAATGGAAAATGACCTTTAAAACTAAATATAGATTATATGAATGGTTGGTAATGCCTTTGGTCTTACAAATGCACCGAACAATTTTATGAGGCTAATGAATAATGTTTTGCTTGTTTATATTGAAAAATTTGTTGTCGTATACTTTGATGATATTCTCATTTATAGCAAGAGTATAGACGAACACGTTGAACATTTAAGATTGGTTTTAATTACCTTAAGAAAGAAACAATTATATGCTAGTCTTAAGAAATGTACTTTTTGCATGAGTGAGGTTATATTCCTTGGCTATGCCATTAGTATTGACGGCATAAAAGTTGATGAAGAAAAGATAAGGTCCACACGAGAATGGCCTAGACCGACTAATGCATTTGAGGTAAGAAGCTTTCATGGTTTATCAGGTTTTTATCGATGCTTTGTTAAAGATTTTAGCACGATTGCAGCCCGTTTAAATAAACTTGTAAAGAAACATGCTAAATTTTATTGGGGTAATGATCAAGAAAATGGCTTTAACACATTAAAAGACAAATTATGCATTGCACCTGTTTTAGCATTACCAGATTTTTTTAACACTTGAAATTGAGTGTGATGCTTCAGGAGTAGGAATTGGAGCGGCATTAATGCAGGGAAAGAGGCTGGTTGCTTACTTTAGCGAGAAACTTGGAGGAGCGGTGTTGAACTACCCTACATATGATAGAGAATTGTATGCTTTGATTAGAGCTTTACGTACGTGGCAACATTACTTATGGCCTATGGAGTTCGTGATTCACACAGATCATGAATCATTGAAGCATCTCAAAAAAAACAAAATAAGTTGAGTAAAAGACATGACAAATGGTTAGAGAAGATCGAATAATTTCCTTACATTATCAAGTATAAACAATGTAAGGAGAATGTCGTTGTCGATGCGTTGTCAAGAAGGTATGTATTACTTAATACGCTTTCTTATAAATTGTTGGGATTTGAACTCTTGAAAGGATCTTATGTGTGAGATAAAGATTTTAGCGAAACATGTGTTGCTTGCGAAACAAAAAGTGTGGATAAATTTTATCGGATGATGGATTTTTATTCTGTGAAAATAAACTTTTCATTCCTTTTTGTTCAACACGGGAGTTGTTAGTAAGAGAAACACATAGTGGGGATTAATGGGATATTTCGGAATTGCCAAAACTTTTGAAATATTGCATGAACACTTCTTTTGGTCTAAAATAAAGCATGATTGTCAATTCATGAATTATTTGTCGAAGGGCAAAATAACAAGTTTTACCACATGGTTTGTGTAATATCCGCCTGAATTCTCGTCCTTACTGTTGTATTCTTCGGATAATTCGAGTATTATCGTACCATATCTATATATATTATTATTATGAGTATATTGTTGAGATATGTTAAATCGAATTGTTTATTTTTATTGTTCACACTATAGTCGATCGTTAGTTATTACTTGGAGAATTTCATTTTTTTTCTATGCATTGCACTTAACGTACGCTACCATGGTATTGTTACATACCCTATGCATGTAATAGTATGTACGTAACGCTACTACGTTAACTTACGTACATTAATTATGGAAACGTACGTAAGAACATGTGTATTTTGAGTCAGTAGCATCTGGGAATCCATTACGTACGTAATGTTCATAAGGATTACGTATGTAATGTTTGTAACGTACGTTAATCTTTAGCTATAGCGTATGTAATGCTGAATTCGGGTTATAAAGGCATGGCTTGCCTTTCATTTTTCTGCTTAAACCAACTCAACGCTCCCTCTGAGAAACCGATTCCCCACCTTGTCAAATCGATTTCTACCCCTTTTATCTTGTGTTGGAGCTTCGTCGCTTGGATTGTGGCTTGGAGATTAGGAGATTGAAGTGTGTTCTTGGAAGTGTTGGTGTTGTTCTTCATTTTGAGGTTGGATTTTATTTAACTCGTATTGAATCCATGCTTGTGATGATATTAGTATTAAACACTTCGTATAATGTTAGATTAATCTAGTATAAACATGAAAGTTATTAGAATCATGTTCAAACTAAGTGAAGAACAATATAAGGAATGCTAGTATCACTTCTTAATGTATGATAACTATATAGCATAGTTGTGTTGATTATGTTGGATAAAACCTGATTAATAACATGAAATTAGGAAGTTAATTTTGATCTTGATACTTATAACTTGTAAGTAAGGAATCCTTGATGACTAGAGGTGTTAGATTCTAATCTTGTCTTGAATGTTTAGTTAATCCTTGAGAGATAACATGAAACTATGTTTTGGCCTTACGAAATTGATACATTCGTGATGAATTTGATAAGTCGATGAAATGGATTGTTTAAATGTTATGTTAACCCCCTGAAAATGATTATTACAAGATTGAATGATGTTATGTTTAGAGTTTCAAACATCCTAAATGATATAACTAGGTTTTGAGCAACTTCTTCAAGGGAGAGTAATGGATTTTGGTAGAACACAAACATAACCTTCATATATTCAAGTTAATCGAATGTGTTGATAACTTAAGAAGGTGTTGACCACTACATTAGTATGTTGATAGTGTTCTTAGGATGATTATAACGATTGTGGGTGATAATGATGCAGTAGAATTAATGGCCGAATTCAATTACGTTGATCCTTGTGTATTAGGAGACATAAATTAGGATGATGTTCTTATTATGCTTAAAACTTAAAGTTATAATTTCATTTATGGATTGGCTTAATATAATCATTGGAAAAATGATGAAGAATGTAAATAAACACAAACTTTTAACATGTTCAACATTAAAGTGTTGATGGATTGAGAGTATGTTTAATCATCATAGTATTACATTGATAATGTTTTTGACTTCAAATGCTTGGCATTAATGTTAGAATATGTGGGCGAATCTAATAAACTTGAGAAATGATAATTCGTAATTGGAGCGTTAGAATGTTCGATAGGATAGTTGAACTATTCGAGTAAAGTTACGAATATTGTTTCTATGAATTAATACCATTATCATACGGATGTGTTGTTGAATGAATTACGTTTCATTCAAGGTTGCTTGTTCAAGTGAGTATTGTTAGACGAAGATATCGTTCGTTTGTTCGTTCAAAGAAGGATTATTCATCTACGGAATTGAGGCAAGTTATCTTGCTTGGTTATCATGATGCTTGAATTCTTGTGATTATTATGCGTTTCGTGTATATGAAATGTTCTGTGAATCTATGATTCATGATGTGGCGATGTCTTTGATTGTGTTCCCGTTTGTGGCGGGATTCTATTCCCAAGCTTATCGCCCTTGTTACCGTTGGTCTCGTTGAGCTTTGTTGTCACTTCGGTGAGTTGTTCGATTCTTTGATAAAAGTGTAATTCGTCGAGTTTTGTTGTCATGTTGCACCGTGACATCTCTGGAGTCATATCTGCGTGCCGATTGGTTATGTGTAGGATTTTTAGCCGATCACTTGATGGTCATGCGTGGATGTTTCCGCATTAGATCGTGCACACGAGACGTAGTTCGTGAGGCTAATTAGGTACATCGTCCCACGTATATTCTGGATTCCATATACGGGGTGGATATGTGCACGGACACATTTCCTGATCGGGCGTACTATGACATCCGTCTTGAGCCATATTATTTGGTTGTTCGTATGTTTGGATATGTTCGGCAGTTGGTACTGACTGTTTATACGCCTGCGGGGTATATTCAGTAGTTGGTTGTTTCTTTGAGATTCGTATGTATATGAATTGTATAATGCCATGAGAATTATTATCATGTATAGCTGACCCTGTGGTTTGGGCGAAATACTTGTATTTCAGTGCGAGGAAAGGGCAAGGCACAGGAAGAGCACGATGGCATCGGAGGGTTTTGAAGGATGCTAATTCAGGGGCCCCGAGTCTTTTTGATGTTCAGTTATGTCTTACTGTGATTTTTCATTTTATTTTTCGGGTGAATTTATTATTATTTGTAAGGTATTTTCCATCTCCATGTGGTCTATATCAAAGTTGGATCCTGTGAACGGTTGTGTGAGTTGACATATATGATTCATACTCTATATCGGGGTTTTTACTATGGTTCGGTACCATGTTTATGGATTTTAATGTTTATGATGTGATCTCGCTGGTGGGTCCCAGTGGGGGTCCACGGCACTGTAATAGCCGCTGTTTTTGGGGTGTTTCAGAAGATGGTATCAGAGAGATTTTTCTTTTGAGTCATTGTAGATCGAACTAGCATCAAGAAACCTTCGTGCCACGTGTGACCTGTGCAAACGCCTGACCCATTGAATACGGTATGTTTCTCATGAGCCATGATTTAATTACTAGCATAATGTTGATGACGAATTGATCTCTTTACTGATATTGACATCTTGAGAATGTATGGTAAGATTCATCTCTCTGATTTTCTGAGAAAATTCTAAATTGATTGTGTGATCGGAACTGGTTTGACTTGTTGTCGATATGATATTGAGTGAGTGGCGCCCGCGGTTCCGATGATTCATTACGAACTGTTTTCTTGAATATGTAATTCCTTGTTGCTATTAACTTAGCATGAATTTTGATTGATATCTTGAACTGTACATATGGTCATCATTATGATTTGATTCTTTCAGTATGGAAATAAATCTGAGAGGCAGTGGCGGAGGGGGATGAGGCTGCGGAAGGGGCCGAATCCCGATACCACAAGCCAACAGGCGTACGAATGTGGAGCAGAGTTCCACAGGCAGTGATTCGCCTTCTAGGGACCAATCGCACCACACTGGACGCGAGGATGCGCGTGTTGATCCTTACGTTGTGATGTAGGGTGTGATGGCCCAGATGACCCAAATGGGTTAGCTGATGGAAGATATGCAGAGGAATACAACTGGCCAATAGCAGGGGCAGCAGCCTCCGCCTCCGGTGCACGGCGGGATCGTGGGCCGGATTATTAGCGACATATCGCATCAGTGAACTCCAATCTTTGAAGGCTCTTCTGAGCCTGCTGATATTGTATATTGGTTAGAGCATTTCGAGAAACTGTTCGAGATGGTGGAGTGCCCAGAAGAGAACCGAGTTGCTATGGCGGCTTATTACCTTAGTAAAAGCGCCCATACTTGGTGGCTTTCTGTAAGACCTGCTGACGGCGTGAATACCTGGGAGGACTTCAAGAATCTCATGTTGGATCGCTACTATCCTGCACCACTCTGCAAATCCAAATTGTCAGAATTGTTGAACCCCGATTCATCTGAGGACGAGGATGTGTTAGCTATTGCCGAGAAATTCCAGACACTTCTTCCTTTTGCTACGTCAGTTGTTCGTACGGAAGCTGATAAGATCGAATATTTCCTCAAGAGGCTTAAACCCTGGATGAGGATGCAGTTGCTTAATCACCATTGTACGACCCTACCAGAGTTTATCGAGAAGGATCTGGAATACGAACTTACTGCGAAGGAGATTTCCAAGAAGCAGCCTCAGTCTTCCAATAAGAGATCCAGGAACCAGACCCAGGCATATAGTAACCGGGGGACGTTCAGGAAGCCCCAGTCTGTACCAAATCCTTCTGAGCGGCCACCTATGGTGCAGAAGCCGACCGGATCGCACTCTCGAGCAATCAGTTCATCAATCATTTGTTATAACTGTGGGGACCAGGGACACATCAGCTCCAAATACCCGAAACTATCCGTCGCCTGTCACACCTGTGGGAAGAATGGACGTCGTGCTCGCTATTGCAGGGGTGGACCCAAGCGTGCTCCAGTAGCATCTCTTGCTACATTAGAGTCTTCTTTCCAGGACCATGTACCTCCGTCCGCTTCTTATCAGACTATTGGAGCAAACAAAGGAATGGGCCGAGAAAATCAAGCTGGTACACCTGGTACCAGAGTTGCAAAACCCAGAGTCTACGAGATGAAAAAGGCCGACGATCCCAAATCCAGCATGATTGCAGGTACTCTCGAGATCCACTCTCAGCCTGTTTGTGTCCTTTTTGATACTGGTGCTTCGCACTCCTTTTTATCTGCCTCTTGTTTGAGTTGTTTGCAATTAGATCATGTTACCGATTGTGAACTTTATGTCATTAGTAGACCCGATGGTAGAAGAATTGTTGGGAATCATGAAGTACAGAACTGTCCGATTAGCATGAACGACCGTGAGTGGTTGTCGGACTTGATTGTGGTCGATTTACCTAAAGATGATGTGATCTTGGGCATCGACTGGATGGATCGTCATGATGCTGTGCTTAGCGTCGTAAGCGAATAGTGACTGTCACATCTGATGATGGCGTCGAGTATATTTTTCAGGGTGATAATCCCAGTCATTCCGGGAGAATCATCAGCGCAATGAAAGCGGTAAGACTGCTTAATCAAGGGTGTGTTGGTTATTGGTGCTACATGACCAAGACAATCGATCGACCAGTTGAGTTGGCCGATATTCTAGTAGTTTGAGATTACCCATATGTATTTACGGATGAGTTACCAGGCTTACCTACACATCGCGATGTAGAGTTTACTATTGAGTCAGATCCAGGTATGTCCCCGCTTTCGAAAGCACCATATCGTATGGCACCAACCGAGATGCAGGAGTTGAAGAGCTAGCTTGAGGAGTTGACTGAGAAAGGCTATATTCGACCTAGTGCATCCCCTTGGGGAGCGCCAGTATTATTTGTATGGAAGAAATATGGATCACTGCGTTTGTGTATTGATTACCGTGAGCTGAACAAAGTAACAATCAAGAACAAATATCCATTACCTCGTATCGATGATTTGTTGGATCAGCTCCAAGGAGCCACTGTATTTTCCAACATCGACTTGAGATCCGGGTACCACCAATTGCGGATTCGAGAGTCTGAAATTCCAAAGACAACTTTTCACACTCATTATGGGCATTATGAGTTTGTTGTCATGCCATTTGGACTGACTAACGCACTGGCAGTGTTCATGGAGTTGATGGATCAGGTTTTTATTAATTATCTGGATCGTTTTGTAGTCGTTTTTATTGACTACATTTTGATTTACTCTCGTGACCATGAAGAGCGTGAGTATGACCTCCGTCAGGTTCTCGATGCGTTAAGGCGAGAACAACTCTATGGAAAATTTTCTAAGTGTGAATCCTGGTTACCTGAAGTTATTTTTCTTGGACATATGATATTAGCTGATGGAGTGAGAGTAGACCCACAAAAGACAAGCCATCCGAGACTGGTTACCTCCGAAGAAAATGAAGGAAGTTCGTAGTTTCTTAGGTCTAGCAGGCTATTACCGATGGTTTGTGCAAGGTTTTTCCAAAATTGCTCAACTGATGACTAATCTGTTGAGGAAAGATAAGAAATATTTGTGGACGGAAGCATGTCAGCAAAATTTTGATGAACTCAAGAGTCGATTGATTTCAGCACCTATTTTGGTTCTACCAAAAGGAACGGAAGAATTCGTGGTATATAGTGATGCATCGAGACGGGGCCTTGGCTGCGTACTAATGCAGAATGGGAAAGTGATCGAATATGCATCTAGACAGTTGCGACCTTACGAGGTCAACTACCCGACCCATGATTTGGAGTTAGCAGCCGTAGTGTATGCTTTAAAAATCTGGCGCCACTATCTGTATGGAGTTACCTATTAGATTTTTACGGACCACAAGAGCCTGAAGTACATTTTTACTCAGAAGGAGTTGAATATGAGGCAGAGAAGGTGGCTAAAGATAATCAAAGACTATGATATCGAGATCCTTTATCATCCGGGCAAGGCAAATGTGGTTGCCGATGCCTTGAGTCGTAAAACCATACAGGAGAAGATACTTGCCCGCTTGACTGCCCAAAGAGAATTGCAGTTAGAGTTCATGAGGTCGGAGATTGAGGTCTGGTTATAGCGCATTCAGGTACAACTTTGCATGCTTGAGATTTCATCGTCCCTTGATGAGATAGTCAGGACGAAACAGATGACGGACCCGTTCTTATCTAGAATTCGGGGAGAAATAGATCAGAGTAAGGCCCCTGGATTTGTGGTTCACGAGGACGGACTGATACGTTTCAAAAATCTAGTATGTGTACCGGCGGATGAAGAGTTGAGGAACACTATTCTGAAGAAGGATCATGCTACCTTGTACTCCATACACCCGGGATCGAACAAAATGTATAAGGACTTGAAGCCATATTATTGGTGGGGTAACATGAAATGAGAAGTTGCAAAATTCATTTCGAGGTGTTTGACCTATCAGCAGGTCAACATTGAGCATCAGCGACCAGCGGGCGTGTTGAAACCACTCCCGATTCCCGAGTGGAAGTGGGAAGACATATCAATGGATTTTATTACTAGCTTGCCGATGAGCCGCCGAGGCATGAATATGATTTGGGTGATTGTGGATCGACTGACCAAATCATCCCACTTCTTGGAGATTAAGGATACGTGGGGTCCTGAGAGGTTGGCCCAGTTGTTCATTAAAGAGATTGTGAGGCTGCATGGTACCCCCAAGAGTATTGTATCATATCATGATGGGCGGTTCGTGTCACATTTCTGGAAGGCGGTTCATCGTAGGATGGGTACACAGTTGAACTTCAATACGCCATTTCATCTTCAGACCGACGGTCAGTCTGAGAGGACTATTCAAACTTTGGAGGATATGTTGAGGGCGTGTGCTCTCGATTGGAAGTACGATTGGGAAGCCCAACTACCGTTGGTGGAATTCACATATAATAATAGTTGGCATGCCTCGATCAAGATGGCACCTTATGAGGCATTGTATGGCCGTCGTTGTAGGTCCCCTCTGTATTGGGACGACTTGTCTGAGTCCATTGTTACGGAGCCTGATATGTTGTTAACAGCCCGAGAGAATATCGCTCTGATTAAGAGTCGCCTATTAACGGCTCAGAGCCGCCAGAAATCATATGCAGATAATCATCGACGACCACTCGGTTTTGAGGTTGATCATGTACTAGTAAAAGTGTCCCCTACTCGAGGTGTTTTCCATTTTGGGAAGAGAGGCAAGCTGAGCCCGAGGTATATTAGTCCATTTGAGATTTTGGATCGTGTAGGCGACCTAGCCTATCGTTTGGCGTTACCACCAGTTTTGAATCGAATTCACAACGTACTCCATGTATCCCAATTGAGGAAGTATGTTGCTGACCCGAGCCACGTTATTCGATTCGAAG
Organism: Orobanche coerulescens; assembly: GCA_033398695.1. Lineage (NCBI taxonomy): Eukaryota > Viridiplantae > Streptophyta > Magnoliopsida > Lamiales > Orobanchaceae > Orobanche > Orobanche coerulescens. The sequence continues at coordinate 63,296,084 of CM065802.1, forward strand.
AGGTCGAGATAGCCGATGATCATTCATATGAAGAGCGTCCTGTGCAGATACTCGAAAGAAGGGTCAAATAGTTGAGGAACAAGGCGAATTCCCTTATTGAAGATTCAATGGTCAAGACACGGAATCGAGGAGGCTACGTGGGAGACTGAGGATAGTATGCGAGAGAGATACCCCGAGTTGTTTACCCCTTAGTTTCGGGGACAAAACTCCTTTTAAGGGGGGAGTATGTAATATCCGCCTGAACTCTCGTCCTTACTGTTGTATTCTTAGGATAATTCGAGTATTATCGTACCATATCCGTATATATTATTATTATGAGTATATTGTTGAGATATGTTAAATCGAATTATTTATCTTTGTTGTTCACACTATAGTCGATCGTTAGTTATTGCTAGGAGAATTTCATTTTTTTCTATGCATTGCACTTAACCATGGTATTGTTACGTACCCTATGCATGTAATAGTACGTACGTAATGCTGCTACGTTAACGTACGTAACGGGCTATATCAGACAGCATCTCGCCTTTCGGTGGGTTGGACCGAGCATGTAGGCAGTGGTCGGGAGTCGATCGTGACAGCCTAGTCAACGGCCATTACGTAAGTAAAGGCTATGCCTTGGCGTACGTAATGTACTAGAGCCTTACGACATTCATTATAGCCGTACGTAAGAACATGTGTATTTTGAGTCAGTAACATCTGGGAATCTGTTACGTACGTAATGTTCATAAGGATTACGTACGTAATGTTTGTAATGTACATTAATCTTTAGCTATAGCGTATGTAATGCTGAATTCGGGTTATAAAGGCATGACTTGCCTTCCATTTTTCTGCTCAAACCAACTCAACCCTCCCTCTGAGAAACCGATTCCCCACCTTGTCAAATCGATTTCTACCCCTTCCATCTTGTGTTGGAGCTTCGTGACTTGGATTGTGGCTTGGAGATTAGGAGATTGTAGTGTGTTCTTGGAAGTGTTGGTGTTGTTCTTCATTTTGAGGTTGGTTTTTCTTTAACTCGTATTGAATCCATGCTTGTGATGATATTAGTATTAAACACTTCGTATAATGTTAGATTAATCTAGTATAAACATGATAGTTATTATAATCATGTTCAAACTAAGTGAAGAACAATATAAGGAATGTTAGTATCACTTCTTAATGTATGATAACTTCATAGCATAGTTGTGTTGATTATGTTGGATAAAACCTGATTAATAACATGACAATAGGAAGTTGATTTTGATCTTGATACTTAGAACTTGTAAGTAAGGAATCCTTGATGACTAGAGGTGTTAGATTCTAATATTGTCTTGAATGTTTAGTTAATCCTTGAGATAACATGGAACTATGTTTTGGCCTTACGAAATTGATACATTCGTGATGAATTTGATAAGTCGGTGAAATGGATTGTTTAAATGTTATGCAAGATTGAATGATGTTATATTTAGAGTTTCAAACATCCTAAATGATATAACTAGGTTTTGAGCAACTTCTTCAAGGGAGAGTAATGGATTTTGGTAGAACACAAACATAACCTTCATATATTCAAGTTAATCGAATGTGTTGATAACTTAAGAAGGTGTTGACCACTACATTAATATGTTGATAGTGTTCTTAGGATGATTATAACGATTATGGGTGATAATGATGTGGTGGAATTAATGGCCGAATCAATTATGTTGATCCCTGTGTATTAGGAGATGTAAATTAGGATGATGTTCTTATTATGCTTAAAACTTAAATTTATGATTTCATTTCTGGATTGGCTTAACGTAATCATTGGAAAAATGATGAAGAATGTAAATAAACACAAACTTTTAACATGTTCAACGTTAATCGGAAGTTTTTATGGATTGAGTATGTTTAATCATCATAGTATTACATTGATAATGTTCTTGACTTCAAATGCTTGGCATTAATGTTAGAATATGCGGGCGAATCTAATAAACTTGAGAAATGATAATTCGTAATTGGAGCGTTAGAATGTTCGATAGGATAGTTGAACTATTCGAGTAAAGTTACGAATATTGTTTCTATGAATTAATACCATTATCATACGAATGTGTTGTTGAATGAATTACGTTTCATTCAAGGTTGCTTGTTCAAGTGAGTATTGTTAGACGAAGATATCGTTCGTTTGTTCGTTCAAAGAAGGATTATTCATCTATGGAATTGAGGCAAGTTATCTTGCTTGGTTATAATGATGGTTGAATTCTTGTGATTATTATGCGTTTCGTGTATATAAAATGTTCTGTGAATCTATGATTCATGATGTGATGATGTCTTTGATTGTGTCCCCATTTGTGGCGGGATTGTATTCCCAAGCTTATAGCCCTTGTTACTGTTGGTCTCGTTGAGCTTTGTTGTCACTTCAATGAGTTGTTCGATTCTTTGATAAAAGTGTAATTCGTCGAGTTTTGTTGTCATGTTGCACCGTGACATCTCTGGAGTCATATTTGCGTGCCGATTGGTTATGTGTAGGATTTTTAGCCGATCACTTGATGGTCATGCGTGGATGTTTCCGCATTAGATCGTGCACACGAGATGTAGTTCGTGAGGCTAATTAGGTACATCGTCCCACGTATTTTCTAGATTCCGTATACGGGGTGGACATGTGCACAGACACATTTCCTGATCGGGCGTACTATGACGTCCGTCTTGAGCCATATTATTTGGTTGTTCGTATGTTTGGATATGTTCGGTAGTTGGGACTGATTGTTTATACGCCTGCGGGGTATATTCAGTAGTCGGTTGTTTCTTTGAGATTCGTATGTATATGAATTGTATAATGCCATGAGAATTATTATCATGTATAGCTGACCCTGTGGTTTGGGCGAAATACTTGTATTTCAGGGCGAGGAAGGGAAAGCACAGGAAGAGCACGATGGCGGTGGAGGGTTTTGAAGGATGCTAATTCAGGGGGGCCGAGTCTTTTTGATGTTCGGTTATTTCTTACTGTGATTTTTAATTTTATTTTTCGGATGAATGTATTATTATTTGTAAGGTATTTTCCATCTCCATATGGTTTATACCAAAGTTGGATCCGGTGAAAGGTTATGTGAGTTGACATATATGATTTATACTCCATATCGGGGGTTTTACTGTGGTTCGGTACCACGTTTATGATTGTTAAAGTTTATGATATGATATCGCCTGGTGGGTCCTAGTGGGGACCACGGCACTGTAATAGCCACCGTTTTCGGGGTGTTACAGTTTTTACCTACCACTTCCGGTTCCTAACGAGCCTTGAGTTGATCTTTCTATGGACTTTGTGTTAGGGTTACCAAATGTAAAATCTGGTTGTAATTTGATATTTTTCGTCATTGATAGATTTAGCAAAATAGTACATTTCATTGCATGTCACAAAACCGATGATTCCACTCATATTGCAAATTTATTTTCTAAGAAATTATTCGTTTATATGGAATGCCAAAAATCATAGTGTCCGATCGGGATATTAAATTTCTTAGCTATTTTTGAAAAGTTTTGTGGGTGAAAGTGGGAACAAAATTGCTTTATTCGATAACTTGTCATCCCCAAACTGATGGCTAAACTGAGGTAGTCAATCGGACACTTGGTCAATTGTTACGAAATGTTGTTAACAAGAACTTAAAAATTTGAGAAACATCTTTACCATTCATTGAATTTGCTTATAACAGAACCGTTCGTTCTACCACTACCTTTTCGTCTTTTGAAATTATATATGGTTTTAATCTGATAACTCCTTTAGACCTATTGCTTATTCCTATAAATGACATGAACAGTATCGATGACAAGAAAAAGGCTGAAATGATCAAGCAACTGCATGCAAAGGCTCGAGAACAGATTAAAAAACGCAGAACATAATGTACGAATAAAGACTAAGGGACGGAAGAAAGTATTCCTTGAATAAGGTGACTGGGTTTGGATTCACTTGAGGAAATAGAGGTTTCCCGCACAAAGGAAGTCGAACTTGATGCCAAGGGGAGATGGACCATTCCAAAATTTAGAGCGCATCAATGATAATGCCTACAAAGTGGATTTACTTGGTGAATATAATGTTTCTGATGCCTTCAATGTTGCTGACTTAAGCCCTTTTGAAATTTCATATTCGAGGACGAATTTTCTTGAGGACGGGGGGAATGATGTGAATCAAGAAGCAGTCAGTCAGACGGAAGAAGAACTATACATTGTGGGACTAATAACAAGATCACGAGCAAAAGCGATAAAGAATTCATTTACTATGCTCGTGCAAAATTATTTCAATCAGGTCGATGACCATAAATATAATAACATCTTTATTTGTGTCACTGAAGTCGTCACATATTAGATCAAAAGTGTTGATGTTATCATTTGAAGCGATAAGCCTAACTAAAACAGCTTTCGTAATTAAGATGTATCTCCTACATATAATGTCCAATTAAGGTCATATTTATACCATTGGAAATCTAAGAGAAAGTCCTAAAATTTTTATGTTCATCATGACATCAAAATTGGATATTTGCAGTGATAAAAATGTGGTATAAATGAAAGCAGGAGTTGGAACTTTCAAATACAATACACCTTCATATTTTTGTCATAACTTTCACGTCCAATATCGATTCAAGTGGATTTGAAAAGTTAAGAGGCAGTACTACAATCATCCAAAGACACCAAGATCGAGATTGTAAGTTTAGGAGTCCTTATGCCACTAAAACAACAACATCATATTTTTTTAACTTTGATTTCTTATTTTCAAAACTTAAGTCTTGGTCTTTGACTTTTGTCCCCCTAAAAATGTGTTGACTCCTTAACTTATGAGTTGATTAGTTATTGATCAGATTTTTGGAGCTTTGAATGTTAAAATTATAATTTCTTAGTCTTTATAAGTTTTATTTTATATTTTTATATCGTAATAGTTGTAGAAATTTTGGCTATAAATAGCCCTCATTTTCATTTGCAAGGACACCTTGAAATTTATCAAAATTGTGAGTGTTTGTGTTAACAAACTTTCTTCTTGTTTTGTTGAGTGAGTCTCCAAAATATAAATCGTGATTTCAGTTCACTTATCAAGGCATTAAAAGCCTCGTAGTGTATTTGAATCCCACCTTCCGGTTTGCTACGGCACCTTACGTAGGGGCTTGAAGTAAAACAACCATTTGCTTAATACTGAAACGATCTTGGGAACTAAAATTATACTAGCGATAGCAATTACCACAGCACATCGTGTGGGGGTCGCATCAGACGATTCATGTAGGCATATGCTTCTGCAAGCCTAAAAACAAGCTAGTTTTTTCCATCATACTCATTTCAAAGAGAACTTCCTGCACAGATCTTTAATATCTGTTGTTGCCCCGAAATATTTACCCGAAGATTAATACTGCTGGAAGATGGACAACAAACAACAATTGCGGGAGCACTTCCGAGAGTAGATAAATAATACAAGATTTGTCGGGTTTGTTAGGCCCGGGCTTGAATGCTCTCGCGAGATGTTATTAATACGAATATTCGTGGATACAAGTATTAATGAGAGAAATCTAAATACAATGAGTGTAAAAAGACTCTGTTAATCCGGCTCTTGAGCGAAGCTCGGTGTTCTTCGTCCCCGCCGATAATCTGCTGGATGAGATAGGCCGGGAGAAGTAAGACCGAAAGATAACTGTTGCCAAGAGTTGGATGTTAGCCAAGTGTAAGTATTTTGCTTCTGTATGGTGTGAAATGCGGGAATGCAGACCCTTTTTCCAAGTGCAGGCTGCCCTCTTTATATAGGGGTTGAGGTGCCCTGTTTCCTAGTGGGCGATCGCCTTTCGGCCATTAATGTAATGGGGCGATCGTCCTAAAGGTCACGTGGCCGCCCGCCAAAAGTCGAGAGATCCAGTGGCGGCCACCGAGTGACCCAACGAGGAGCCGCACGCGTCGGAAATGCATCACGGGAGGTCCCACTTTGTTACTTTCGGCGGACTTTGTCAGGGTAGGTGACAGGCTGTGGTCACCAGTCTTGTCCGTCAGCTCCTTTCGCAGGTCTGGGCCCGGTTGGTAGGTGAGGTATGTGACAAGTTTGTCAGCGCCTTTTGTGGATCTGCACGCGGGCCGCTTTGAGACTTGGCCTCGCCGACTGGATGGCCATCAGCCCAGATCGTCATGATGCGGTCGCCTCTAGCTGGACACCGAGGATCGTTCTCGGCCCGTCACTGAAGGTCGGCAATGGTCGGTCGCCAAGGGTCGGTCGGCAAAGCGCTGAGAGATGATCGTCCATAAGTCGGTCGCCAGAAGTCGGTCGCCAGGCGCCGAGCGATGATCGTATTGGATGTCGATCGCTCGACACCGGGACTTGTCCTGGGACCTTCGGCTTGGGCGATTCATGCTTGTCTTTCGGGCTAAAGCTAGGTCGCCTGGTCGCTGGTCGGCAGATCTGCCTTGTCTCCTCGGCGGTAAGTCGGTCGCTCGGCCTCGGAGGCGTTCGCCAGTCGGAAGGTGTTAAATCTTGACACAACAATTGCCCCCCAGCTTGCTCCTATGTTGAAGACATGGGGCGAGGTGGCTCTTGCTGGCGACCTTCTTTGGTGACTTACGATTCCGGACTTGGGCTACCATGATCGATTGGCTAGCTATCTTTCGGTCTTGTACCTGCAAAAACAACATTGGCCGATCCCCCACGGAAACTTGGTGGTTTCGCTTTGTTTGAGGAATCGTGCACAGTCGCGGAGATCGATGGACCGACTCCATGACCGTGTCTTGGTGCGCGAAGACATTGAGTGTCTCGTGACTCACTTTATTATGAGGGTCCTCCGTTAGGCTGCGCCTCGCCTCGTATTTAAACGAAGGGCGTGCGGTCTCGGTCTAGAGGAGTCCTTGCGCGGGGCAGCGTCGGATGAATCAACTCCACGCCCGCGGCTTGTTAGCTCTGCTTCCACCTCGGCCAGCCATGGAGATGGCCGACCTCGACGGTGTACGTTGAGACGGGGATTGTGGCATGTGTCCACTGATTAATGTTGGAGAGCCCTCAGACTACGCCGGCCTCGTATTTAAACGAAGGGCGGGCGATCTTGGCCGAAAGGGACCTTGCATGGCCGAAGCAGCCGGTTCCATCGACTGCCAGGACCATGGCTTTATGATGTGCGGTGGAGGCGATCTTATGCCTTAGTCCGTCATGTTATATCTTTGGATCAGTAGATGGCGATCGTGTCCTCCGGACTGCGGATGATGTAGCGTGATGATCGGCGATCGGGCCGGAAGACTGGCGATCGTCGCTCGGCTGCCGATCGCTTATTCGTAGGTCGATATTGGCGATCGGGCTAGAGATCGTCGTCCGGGTGCCGATCGCGCTGCTTCACAGGCTAAGAAGAAACCTTTGCCTGGCCAGAAAATCTGCGGCTCTTGCCCGGAAGGCTGCGTAGGTCGTAGGTTGGGTCTTCGTGAGATGCCTGAACATAGGCGAAAAACCCTGAAATCCTCCTAGGACCGCGTAGAGGGCAATCTCATCGCTTATGGGCTCGCCATTGAGGATGATTACGTCCACCCGGTCGATGTAGTCCGAGTCGGACTCTTCTTCTCCCTGCTTGATTTGCATCATGCGAAGGGGACCTTCTGGTCGGACGACCCGGGTGGCGAAGTACTCAGTGAAGCCGTGCGCCAGCTCGTTAAAGGAGCCAATGGACCGAGGTGGCAATGAAGTGTACCACCGGTGGGCGAGGTCGTCCAGCGTCAGAGGGAACATTCGGCATCTGGTCGCGTCAGATGCCCCACACCCAGTCATGTAGATGTTGAACTTCCTCAGGTGCACTTGGGGGTCCGATCGCCCCTCGTACACGGGCGTTTGCGGGGGAGCGATCTTATGCTGCACGGGGGCGAGCTCGATGTCGATCGTGAGCGGCTCGCTTGGCCCGGCGATCGTCTTCTTGGCGCCTGCCCTGGATTCCAGGAGCGCCTTCATGTCGTCGAGTTGACGTTGCATCGCAGCCATCGCCGTGGCTTGGTCGCTTGCCGATCGGCTTTGGGAGCAGGAGCCGAGGCGATCGTGTACCGATCTCCGGGCTCCGCTGCCGCCGACCTCGGCAATTCGGCGAGGGGGAGCCAGACGGCTAGGCTGCCTTCTGGGAGTCGGGTAGGCCGAGCTCCTGGTGACGGACTCAAACTCCGTCGTCTCGTAGATGGGGCCGGACCGGCCCGGTAGCCAGGTCGGGTCACTGCCCAGGCGATCGAAGACAGAGGTGCCCCGGCTGGCGAGCGCCTCTTCCTGCGGACGGGAGCCTCCTGGCGATCGCTCGGCCAGTGACGCCTTGAGCTTTCGCTTGGACTTCCGGCGGACGGCCGAGGGGGCGATAGCAGGAGGCGCGTTGAGAGCACTCCGTCGCTCCTGTAGGACGGCCAGGGCCCCTTCGATCTGTTCCTTGGTTTGGAACCGATCGAGCGAGAGGCTTGGGCCGCCGTCCGTGGCGGGATCGAGCGTCTCGATCACGGCGGCTACCTTCCACCATCGGCTGCGGCTCGGGCCCAGGGACGGAACAGGGGTTTGGCCGGTGTCGGCTTTCTTCGACGCGGAGGCGGAAGACATGATTTCTGAAGGATTTCTTTGAAGTGCAGTAAGTGTCACTTCAAGTATCTGTCCCGAGAACAGTGAGTGTTCTTCGGAACGGTAAGTATAAAAAATCGAGGGTTGGATTCCCCCTTCCTCTAGCGCCAATTGTTGTTAATACGAAATATTTACCCGAAGATTAATACTGCTGGAAGACGGACAACAAACAACAATTGCGGGAGCACTTCCGAGAGTAGATAAATAATACAAGATTTGCTGGGTTTGTTAGGCCCGGGCTTGAATGCTCTCGCGAGATGTTATTAATACGAATATTCGTGGATACAAGTATTAATGAGAGAAATCTAAATACAATGAGTGTAAAAAGACTCTGTTAATCCGGCTCTTGAGCGAAGCTCGGTGTTCTTCGTCCCCGCCGATAATCTGCTGGATGAGATAGGCCGGGAGAAGTAAGACCGAAAGATAACTGTTGCCAAGAGTTGGATGTTAGCCAAGTGTAAGTATTTTGCTTCTGTATGGTGTGAAATGCGGGAATGCAGACCCTTTTTCCAAGTGCAGGCTGCCCTCTTTATATAGGGGTTGAGGTGCCCTGTTTCCTAGTGGGCGATCGCCTTTCGGCCATTAATGTAATGGGGCGATCGTCCTAAAGGTCACGTGGGCTGCCTGCCAAAAGTCCAGAGATCCAGCCGGCAGCCAGCTGAGTGACCCAACGAGGAGCCGGCACGCGTCCGGAAGTACTGTCACAGGAGGTCCCACTTTGTTACTTTCGGCGGACTTTGTCAGGGTAGGTGACAGGCTGTGGTCACCAGTCTTGTCCGTCAGCTCCTTTCGCAGGTCTGGGCCCTGTTGGTAGGTGAGGTAGGTGACAAGTTTGTCAGCGCCTTTTGTGGATCTGCACGCGGGGTCAGTTTTGAGACTTGGCCTTGGCCGACTGGATGGCCATCAGCCCAGATCGTCATGATGCGGTCGCCTCTAGCTGGACACCGAGGATCGTTCTCGGCCCGTCACTGAAGGTCGGCAATGGTCGGTCGCCAAGGGTCGGTCGGCAAAGCGCTGAGAGATGATCGTCCATAAGTCGGTCGCCAGAAGTCGGTCGCCAGGCGCCGAGCGATGATCGTATTGGATGTCGATCGCTCGACACCGGGACTTGTCCTGGGACCTTCGGCTTGGGCGATTCATGTTTGTCTTTCGGGCTAAAGCTAGGTCGCCTGGTCGCTGGTCGGCAGATCTGCCTTGTCTCCTCGACGGTAAGTCGGTCGCTCGGCCTCGGAGGCGTTCGCCAGTCGGAAGGTGTTAAATCTTGACACAACAATATCATCAACATATACATCAGTAAATCATTAGCTTCATGTATCATGAAGGGTGTTTTGTTTAGTGCATCATTTTGGAATCAGATATCGATAAGGTACAGTGACAACATCTCATACCATGCATGCGGTGCTTGTTTGAGTTTATACATTATTTTCCTTATCTTGTAGACTCGATCACCAACTTGGGTCTTGACGATCCCGAGCGTTATTCAACATATGATTCTTCAGGCAAATCTTCATTTAGAAAAGTGCTTTTGACACCATTCGATAAACTATGAAGTTCAAGTGGGTTACAAATGCAAGAAACATTCTACTGGCTTCCAAGCTAGCCACAAGAGCAAATATCTCATCATAGTCGATCCCTTTTTCTTGCATGTAGCATTTGGCGACGAGCCTTGCTTTGTTTCTAATTACCAAACCTTTCTGATCCTTTTTGTTCCTCAAGACTCAATTTGTCCCAATGACGGCTTGATGGGGATGGTATGGGACCAAATATCGAAGAGTGTTCCTCTCGAATCAATTAAGATCCTTTTGCATAGCCATTATCCAGTGTGAATCAGTAAGAACTTCTCGATTGAGCTTGATTCCAGACACGCCAGGAATAAAATAACTGTGCATATAGCCATTTTTTAAGTTCGATGATTGAATTCCGTACAGGGACATTGTCGGTTATTTGTGATTGTCATGTTGCTTGTTCGATCTTGCAAGTCGACGTATGCCTCAAATATCTTAGGGGCGTTACAGCGATGAGCGGAAGAGGCATGCATAGTCTCCAGTAATCAATCCATATGTGTTTTCCGGGCCATCATTCTCTGCATAAATAAGGGTCGATTGGCACACCCTCATTTCGTTTGATTCCTCAAGTACGGCTTCCCGAACGTGAATCACAGGCCACCGGTGAAATGGTAATAGTCTTAGTCGAGCAAGTGGCGTCTCCCGTGTTTGCACACGTCCGTGCTCGAGGTCCTGGTTTTTGAGCTGTTTGGCGGAATTCTCCCCCGATGGAAAAACAAGCAAATGAGATCTCTAGTGCATCCTCTTGCTCCTCTTTCCATACTAAAAGCGTGAAATCAAAATCACGAACACAACTCAAACATGTCTCACAATCAAACTTTATATTACATCATACTAAATGTAATAACAAGCTCACTGGCTCCAACATAATACATCAATAAATCAGTTGCGCAATCAATGCCAAACAAGTTCTGGATCATCGATGCAAATGGCCAGAATCTCAACCGTAGAGTGAGGAAACTTCCATGTACGACATTTGATCACACATCCCTCTAGTGCCTAGATTTGTTCACAACCCTCCAACACTTGACATCAACATCTGCCCCAACTCCGTTTACCTCCGCTGGCCAGTATCTCAATTCCAGCATACTAAATTTGATCACACAACCCTTCAACACCTAACAACTTCCACTGTGTTAGCATCTTAGTTCCGACCAACTAACAACTTTTGCTACATGCCCGTCACTCGCTCCAATGCTCTCCAATGCTCAAACAGCCCCCACCATAGCATACTTCAATTGAATTCATACTTGTGATCTGCTCTTAAACCAATAGTTGATCCCCCCAAAAAAAGAAGATTGTCACTTCTATACCAACAAGATTTTTTTTGGGAAACTTTTCAGTGGCTCAATCATCTCAACCAATTCAAGCCAAGCATAACTTTAAAATTTCTATAAAATGACTACAAGAAAAAAGATGCATTTTATTGGTGTGAATAATCTAAATCAATTCATTTAATCACTTCCTAGTACAAATGTCACAGATCATATCGCTAGCCACACCTCCCCTATTTTTAAGCTCATGCAAGCAACATGGAGTGAACCCAACAAAGATTATCAAATTTCAGAGAATTCAAATATTTTTTAAAGAAAAAAAGGAAATAAAAGAAATAGAAAAAGATAACCAACATAATGCATAGCTTTCCCAGTGTACCACACAACCACTATGGCATTACTACATGTAGATAGAACTAAGGAAACAAAAGGCAAAATAACAAACGAATACTGCAGCGACATCCTTTGTAATTTGTACAGGACATTTAGGAATACCTTGAAAATAATTGAACTATATATAATATAAGAAAGCATAACACGTAAAAAGTCTTCATGAGGCGGCGAGATTTTCCCAACAGTCGGTGAGAGTTTGGGATATAACCAAATCTCACAAATGCATCGGGCAGTCCATTAAGAAGAGCAGCAACCACTCTTCTGGGCAACAGGCTGACCACGGATCTGCATGGTAGGTGGCCTCACATTGCTAGATGCAGGCTGGCTTGCCATCCTGAAATTGATCAAGCAAAGATGAGATCTTTCAAAAACATTTAATGTCGAGTCATTAGACCACAATAAATAAATAAACATAAACAAATGATAATAACAAAAATAGATCTTTAAAAATTACAAATATACCCCATATTTGCAAATATCTTACATAATGACCCCTCAAAAAGTTGCAATCTGTAAATTAGAAGCATGCACCAAAGGGATATATGTACTTTTAAAAGACAACTCAAGTTCTCTTGTTAATTACCCCCAAACCCCGGCGCGCATGAAAAATAAAAAATAAATGAACAGAGAAAAGCACAGCAGCATAAAACCTGCTCTTAATATTGGCAGACATAGCCATGAAAGCCTGTTCAACATTAGTGGCATCTTTTGCACTTGTCTCCATGAATGGAATGCCAATTTCATCCGCAAATGCCTTTTACATCAGCAGAAAATAAATTTAAACTACAAGCCATTACATTGGAAAAAATACACATCCAAACAAAAAGAAGAAGTACGAAAAAAAAATCTACCTTGGCTGTATCGTATGATACAACTCTGTTGACAAGGTCGCACTTGTTTCCTACCAGAAGCTTGTTTACACTCTCACTAGCATATCGGTCAATTTCACTCAACCATTGCTTCACGTTGTTAAAGCTCTCTTGATCAGTCACATCATAGACTATCTGCACAAGGATTACAAGCGAATTGAGGATTTTTTTAAGGGAAAAGGGTCAAATACACCCATAATGTTTACTCCAATGTACAAATAGGCCCTTAATGTATTTTTAGGTACAAATTGACCCTTAATGTTATAATTAATGACATGCATGCCCCTTATTCAATATTTTCACTCCAAAATAGTTTTGTACTAAATTTTCTTGTAATAATTTATTCTTTAAGCATGTTTTGTCTATCTTCTCCATTTTTGTTTGTAAATATATTAAATCTATTTAATATATTACAATTTATTAATATTATTGATAAAATTCTACATATTCTAATGTCTTAAAAATAATTTTAATAATATAATTATCTTAAACAGTACTATGATCACCATTATAGTATTTTTATTTTACTAGATTATGTTATAATCTAAATTACTTTCCAAAATTCTATAATAATATCCAAAATTCTATTAATGGCTAAATAAATTTTAGCATAATTCACAAACAATATTTTACATTAACAAAAAGTACACTTTCTGAGACCATTTATGTAATTATATGTAATATATAATTATATAAATATTTCGCTTATTCTTGAAAGTAATAATAGATAAATATTATTCTAAATTTTATTATTTTTAGTTAGATGCATTTGAATAATCCAAATAATCCACGTTACCCTTGAGATTTATAAATGTAAATTTAGTTGGTCTAAGCTACAATATCGAGGTAGAGTTTTCGATCATATATTAAAATAAGATTTAATCTATTGAAAATAATATTAATTAACTAATAAATAAGTATATAAAATATAATAGGTATATTTTACAAATTGATGATAATAATAATAATAAACAATTAATGCTTTTGAAATTTTAACAAAATAAAAACAGATTATTGAATAAAGTATAAGTAAAATTAATGAAAAGAAATAGTTGATTCTTACATTATTAATGCTTCAAAATTAAGATAAAACTAATTTATATAGTCGTAAAACAAATTTAGAATGGTAATAGTAAGAAGGGGCATGTTTGTTAATAATTACAAACATTAAGGGCTTATTTGTACCTAAAAATACATTAAGGGCTTAGTTGTACCTTAAAGTAAACATTACGGGTGCATTTAACCCTTTTCCCTTTTTTTAAATAGATTCCGCGCTAAATTTAGTATTGAAGGTTAAAACAACACGAACAAAACCTACTATAATGCCATGAGCCCCACGGTAGTAGCTACTAGTTATCGTTCTGAATCGTTCTTGTCCAGCCGTATCCCACTACAAATCAGAAAATAAGGTAACTGTTCGTGAAGTAATCTCCATACAGGTCCATCACATTTACATTCTTTCTTTCTATCTTCCAATTTTTTTCTTATTTTCTATTTTTTTTTTTTTTGTTCGGGGGATGATCATATTCAAGAACCCACATTATTCAGAATGTACAAGATTTAAAAGATAAGTTACAAAATCAGGTCATGTTGATAAAGGCAAACAAACATATAACACAAAAACCATAAGTTGTTGCGATTAAATTTCAACATCGAGAAACATTACCATGTCAAAGCTGAAAGCACAGAATAACAGATCTTATGACAGGTCATTTGCTAACTCCATACCAGTCTCCGGAAATCAAATTGCTTGTCCGAGAATGTGTTTTTCTAGCAATTACAGGTTCTTTCTACTATCCACTATCCTACAACCAACCAAGTTAATGACTCTGGATGGGTGGATGACAGCAGTTGCGATGTCGTGTGGCCGGACGGAATTTGAATTATCTGCGGGCAATCTGAGGAGCGAGAAAGAGACTGGTCCATAAGGATATAAGATCTGATCATTTGAGCACTATCGAATCCACTACGAATAATTTTACTACTTTTGGTACAGCTAATTATGGGATAGACATGGAAACTTAGGCCCCGCGGGATATCTTTTCGATTTATCCGGATGACAGCACAATAAAGGTTAATTTTGACACTTCAGTAAATCAAAATGGATTTACGTTGGAATAGTGGCCCGCGATTGGCAGGCTGTAGTCGTGAGGCTTCTGTACTTATGGATAGTTGGGAGGGTCGAACCCATTGTAACTGAAGCTAAGGCGGCTTATTTTGCAATGACGGTGGTTTGCAATGAGGGCTGCAATAAGGTGATTGTGGAAGGAGATGACTCTGAATTTATTAAACCGGTAATGGACAGATCAAGTTACGGGTGTCCGGTAATTTGACTGAGGATAATGTACAGATGGTGGCTTGTTTTCTTGGTGAGGTTCGATTTCAGTGGGTGAGGAGAGAAGCTAATTCGGAGTCATACTGCCACTAGGGGTGTTGCCTGAGGCTGATTTTTATTTTCCAACTGTCAGGGTGGGGTGTGTTTCATTTGGGCGTGATTTGTTTTGTCTGATGTTCTGTGACGCATGGCTGGTACCGAGCTCCCCCACCCCCCCACCACCCCCACCCCCACCACCAGAAAAAGGTTAAAAAGTGCATTGGATAACTATTCAATGTTGTATCAGAAATGTGTTTGAGAAACATTTTACACCTCGATCCCACACCCCAACCAAAAATAAAAGCAAAAGTGCTTATGATAACTGTTCAGTGTTCTATCAGAAATATGTTTAAAAAACATTTTACCAAGCCATCTATGCTATAAACAAGCTCAAAGACTTAATTTCATCAATCCTACTGAATTAAGGAAACAGTTTTTAACCACCAGTTTTCCAATGACAGCAAAATAAATTATCACAATAATTTGACATAGGGATAAGGATGAGTAATCTCAACACAAATTACCAGGTAAAAGACCAATTGCCAATCACTAGAAATAACAAAGTCTTACGTAATTTAATCATTGTCCAAACATAAACCATTTTTTAAAGCCATTAACCGAAAAAATGCAGAATCAAGACAAAAGAACCTTACAATCTGAAGTTTAATAGTCTTTCCATCTTGCTCCACGGTTCGAATTTTCTGTTAAAAGAATATAGAGAAAAAATGGTCAAACTCAGAACATGGTTGTGCTATGCCATGTAAAACTCAATATACTATATCCCAAGTCTTACAAAGTCGACACCAATTGTGCTGATGTAACTATCAAGGTATGAATCATCCTGCAAGAAAAAGAATAATCCGTCACCGCCCCCACATTTCAACAAAAAGCATCAAGACTTCGGGAGATAAGCTGATAAATCCACCACGCAAGGGAACAGTTCCCATAATAAAGACTTGAATGTGATTAGTTACATATAGTATATAGTTTACAAACCAGTCAACCTAGAGCCCTCTCAGTAATACATCCTCACTAGGATAACAAATTCATTAAATCCTCATTAATGTTGCTCACATGAGAAAACTCTAATGGTTCTACAGCTTAGTCACCATTCTAACTCATAAAAAAGTATATATATATATATATATATATATATATATATATATATAGATTGACTATGGTGGAAACACCTTTAATAGTGAAATCTAGAAACCAATTGCATTATTAAGTAATTTCATTGCATATTTGTTATTATTTATTGCATCAAGCTGGTCGCTAGTGTATATGCAACAAATAATGCAATAAAAAAAATACATAAATGCATATAATTCTACTCATCTACAATGTTTTAAAAAACGCGAGAGGCGTACGCCTCGAGGCGCGCCTCAAGGCGAGGCGCGGCAAAAACGCCTCGGGGCGTTGTAATTCAGACTAAATCTGAGGCGACCGCCTCAGTCGATCGAGGCGGCGGAAGAAACGCACGCTTCGAAGCGTGCGTTTGAGGCGCAAGAGGCGCGGCCTTTTTCTTCTTTTTTTTTTCTTTTGCTTGAACCAGGAGAAAAAAGAATTACTTGTTGATCCTTGAAGGAGTTTCAGTAAAGTTCGCTAATTGAAAAATGTGCATACGAAGAAAATATGAAACGCGAGGAGTAGGTGAATAAATAGGGTATAGCCAATGTTTTAAAAAGTAATAAAAAAGAATAAATGATAAATTTTATGTAAAATTTGGGAGTTTTATATAAAAATTTATTTTATATTTTTATGATTTTATTAGAGAAAAACAAAATACAACCGAAAAATTAAATTTATGACCTAATTAAATTTTATGAGTAAATTTTACATTATAATATTGAATTTATGAGTTGTTGCTCTTTTTTATTTAAAAAATACATAAGATTGTTATTTTATTAAATGGTATCAAATATTTGAAAATTAACAAAATTAAATATCGAATTTTGATAGAGAATGAAATTAAATTATATTAAAAAAAGATCCTAATTATCCTTTTTTTTAATTTTATTAGAGAAAAATAAAATAAAATTTAGGCTTATGCATCTATAATATTTTACTTTAGTACCCTAATTCTTGTTTGTTTTGTCAGATTACTAATTTATATCAATAATATGATATTTTTATGAGATTCTTAGAGTTTTTTATTTCAAACGAGGCTTACGCCTCAATGCGCCTCGAGGCTTACGCCTCGCCTCGTCCGGCCAAAACGCCTCAAACTCGCCTCGCGCCTTTTAAAACATTGCTCATCTACAGCCGTCAGATTACTAATATCAATGGCCTACAAAAGTTTCTAGATTTCACAAGGTAATTAGTTTTCATATGATCTATTTTCTATATATATATATATATATATATATATATATATGTGGGGGGTTCAGGTGAGAATGCAATTTAAGTTAAGAAATAAGAATGAAGTTCATCCATAGATGGATGGCCTAGATTTATTCTCACAAAAATTTGATGCATATAATGCAATATTTTAATGCATCTTTTGACGCATATAATGCATATTTTAATGCATTGCAATTTTGATGCACGAAATGCATATATTTTATGCATAATTAGTACAAAACTCATGCATATTCGCAATTCGCAGGATAAGAATCATTCTCATTTGACCCTAAATCTATATATATATATATATATATATATATATATATTCCCCAGTCACAGAAAGAAAATATCAAACCGAGTAATGCTGTAAGGTACAAGGTATTGGCTCTAAAAGAGTCACCAAGTATGATTTCAGTGCAATAGCTACATGACATAAATTCGTTTGAGATGATGTTTCACCATTTTAATTAAGCAAAAACTAACTTTTCACATATTTTGCATAAACGGTTGCTATCAGACTCACCCTTATGTTATATACACATACTATACTATACTTTCCTTCTAAATTGTTTACACGCTTTCTAAATGTGTGAGGTCATGCGGGCACAGAGTGGTGGAGGAGTGGGGGGTGGAAGAACCAACTAGGCAAAATTGAAAATTTAGTGTCTTACAGCAAATCGCAGGAGAAGACATGACTTGCCAACGCCGGAATCTCCAATTAAGAGAAGTTTGAACAAGTAGTCACTGAAAGACACAACATCACACGTCAAATGAAATGAGAATACGATGTACCAAAAAAACACTACAATAAGGCATCACAATACCACCACTAACTATAAGAAGTTTCTAACTGTTCAGAGCCTTCATGGATATACCAAGTAAACAACAGAAAGTTGACGGTAACACCACCTTGTTACTTCTGCCAGGTGATTTAATTGTGAATACAATATTTCAGTCCATAAAACAAGAGGTTTATAATGTTAGATAACCCGCAGCCCATGTGTTTACGATAAATGTTGTCCCAACTAACCTAATTAATGTTGGCGGCATACTTATTAACACAACGAGTTTCCCTATCAAAAGAGGAGTTCAGGAGCCGCAAAGATACACCATCCGGGAGAGAAGAGAAAGAGAGTGCAAGAGAAGGGCGGACAATATATATATACACACACACATAGGCAGAGTTCCGAGTGAATATTGTATAAATAGTGTAGGTATTACAACTGTGAGGTATGTGGTTATCTTTCTAAAGTTGAGAAACACTTGAGAGGTAACAACTGTGAGGTGTGTGATTATCCTTCTCTAAGGCGTTGTTTAAAATTAGGGAATATAGTATCTAATTGTTGCAACCATGTTATATTTATAGCGAAATTGCTTCAGGGACTAGCCCGTGAATGCAGGCATGTTCATGGCAGAACCAAGTAAATCTTGTGTTCTTCTCCTGTGTTTATTTTATATTATTCTCTTTATACTTTATCTTTCCTACATAGAAAAAGACACTGTTCTAAAAATCAGCCTAGGCGCCGCCTAGGCGCTAGAAAGTCGACCTCCGCCCCGACTACCCCATAGTCGGTTCTGCCAGGCGGCTCTAGGCGGGCTGTGACTTGTGCTTTTTGAATGTTGTTTTTTTCTCAAGACTATTGCATTAATGTTAATGTGCTTTGTTTTGTTTTGTTTTTATTGATAGAGTTGAATGCTTTGTTTTTTACTTGGTATTTTCAATAATAAAAAATGAGAATTTTTTATTATGCATAATAAAAAAATTCCTCTCCAAAAGAATTTTTTAAAAGAATATTATTATGCATTTTGTATGCATATATAAAAATAAATAAAATATAAAATATAAAAAAAACTAGCGCCTAGCCGCCTAGGCGCCGCCTCCAAGGCCTAGGCGCTCGAAGGTCCCCGTCCGCCCCCCTACCGCCTACCGCCTAGCGCCTTTTAGAACATTGGAAAAAGATCCTGCTGGAAATTCAAACCATGTGCTTGGTTGGATTCCCAACATATGACTTCTAGTAGAACTGAAAGTTCAGAAAATAATAATTATGGCATATTAGTTTAGATGAACAACCTCAGCACAAAGTAAATCATGATTCATTAAATAAGCGATAATTAACTGAAGATTAATTTAATGAGCTACAAGTCTTGTCTAAACCAAATTCTGTAGGGCGCAACTCCCTCAGCGGAAGCAATCATTCGGACCTACCCATTTTTTAAGAAAAGCTTAGGAGTCACGTAATCACGTAATTGACATAAATGTAACTAAAACTCAATGGACAACCCAGAATTACTACCTTTTCCAACTTACCCTCTTCAAGTGGGACGGAAGTAGTATACAGTTTACAGACCAGTCAGGGTAGAGTACTTTAAGTAATACCTCCTCACTAGAATAATTAATTCATTCATCATCATTAATGTTACTCACATATGAAAAAAAATCTAATGGTCTACTGGTTAGTCACAATGCTAACTTAGAATAAAAATAGTACTAAGAACAAGAAAGCAAATGCAACATATTGGATTTCGCCAGTCGCAGAAAGGAAAGTCTAACTAGGTAATGTTGTAAGGTACAAGGTATTGGCTCTACAACAGTCATCAAATTACGGAGTTAAACGAGGAACCTCAGCAACCTCGGCAAGAAAACAAATTATGTCATAGTATTAATTTAGACGAGCAACCTCACTGAAAGTAAATTGCGCATAGGAGTCGCCAAATCACACAATTCACACCAATGTAACTAAAATTCAATAGATGATCCAGAATTACTGACTCTGTCCGATACCAGCAACCAAAAACAATCAATCTAGAATTAGTTTCACATCATCATCATCATTCATCATCATCATACAGATCAAGAAATCAAAATGAAAGCACTACAACATATGGATACAAGCTATCGCGACCGGATTTAATAAATTACAATTAGTTACACCCAAAAAGAAAGATACTGTCAACAAAATAATGAAAATTTAAGGATCCCAAGAGAGCAAGGTCATGGATCTAGTACCATCACATCTCAAAAAACAAATCAAACACAATTCATATACAGTCCCAACCAAGACGGACATGGATCTACTAAATCCGATCGTAAAACAACAATAAATTTCAATTCCCATAACAAAACCTAGAACACTATTTCGATTATTCAGGATTAAAAAATAGAGATGGGAGATTTACTATTCGGGTCCCATGATTGATTCAGATGTTTCGACGAACGTTTAGCAACCCCAATATACTCTCCTTCCGACAAACGGATATCCTTCGGTGCACGGAAACGACGTCGGAGGAGTTGACCTGGTGACGCGGACAGCGCTAACTGATTCAATTTTTTCGCAGATGATGAAAATTGGGCATGAAAGCAAATATATAATATTCACCACTCCCGTATTTAAATAAATGCTGAACAAACGAGTGGTCAGTGAGGGCGGAGAGGTCTAATCTACTTCATTATTAAAAGAAAGTCGTACAAGAAACATGTTTTTATGTAGATTTTTTGAATTAATTATTTTTTTAAATATACTAACTCTTACCACTTGAATGAGAGTTGATGGAATCAATTTTTTTTTTCTTTTTATTTTTCTCTCAATGTTTAGAAGTTAATAGTTTTATCGTCCCAACTCTATTTTTTATTATTAATATTTTAAATTAATCTTCTTTTTACGATATTTTAGTTTAACATTCATTAGGCATATATATAATTAAAATATTCCTTTTTAAATATAAGTTGTTTTTGAATAATTATTGTATTATATCTTGATTTTAGATTATTTGTATATAAAATATAAAAATCAGATAATTTCCAAATAATTTCATTGAAGTAAATCTATATTTTTACAAGATCAATATTTTAACTTGATTTTAAATCTTCTTATAACAATTTTAGATTACAGTTATTTTATTTTAAAAATATTTGGGAAAAGAATTAGAGACATGTTAGATTTACATCCAGTAGAAAGATATATTATTCGTTAAAATAATTTTTGATTGATTTTTCTTTTTATGAAAAGAAAAATTATATAAACAAATATAATAAGTGATTATATTTTTATTTAAGACATCACAATAATATACTTTATCACCCTATCTAATGAATTACTATCATTGTGGATCTCATGGTATATTATTAAGTATAAATGTGTGACTTTAATCAAAATATTTATCAAAAATATATGACGTTCTTTCACATGTATACCGATATGTAATTATATTAGTATATTAATATAAATATTACAAATATACAATGATCATATAGATTCTGTCATGTTTATATATTTTATATCGAACTTTACTGAAATGGATTTTTACCCAAGAACCGAATTTTAATAAGAACCGAATCAAAAATTCGGTTCCGTTCCGATTTTTTATTATTAACTTCGGTTCTTAATTCGGTTCCTTTTTAATAATTCGGTTCCGGTTCCTGTTTTGTGATGTTAGAAAAAACCGGTTTGAAACCGGTTCTATATATATTATATATAATAATAAAAATGATATTATATATAAATTTTTACATAATGTAGGTATTAAATAAAGCAAATCAAATGTACTTTGTTCAAAATATTACACATTAAATTCGGTTTATACTCAAAATTCATTTTTTTTTTTTACAAAATTCAGTTTTTTTGCACAATTCGGTTCCTAAAAGAACCGAAAAACTCGATTTTTACACATTAAATTTGGTTCCAGTTCCTGATTCGGTTCCTGAAGAAAAAACCGGTTTTTTCGGTTTCGGTTCCTAATTCGGTTCCTGAAAAAAAGTGGTCAAAAACCGAACCGGTTTATGTATTTAGAAACCGGTTCCGGTTCTTTAAATTTTTACCAAGAAACGAACCGGTCTCAGTCCTAACTTTTACACATCTATACCTAATATTAAAAGAGAGTCGCAAGAAAATATAAGGAAACATGTGTCATCTCCACGTTAATCCTCTTTTTAAAAATCTTAAAAAAAATAGACGTTTAAATTGAGAGGGGTTGGATGATTATTCCATTATATACTATCTACCAATTAAAAACTTCCTCTCATTTTATTCCTTTTATTTTTAACCTAATAGTTTAAACAATTATAACTTTTACGTATCAATTTTATTTTTGAAAAAAATATATTAAATTAGTGCTCTTTAATTTGACATCCATATAGTATATATAAAATAATATGATTATAATATATTTAGATGATTAAAATATTTCAATATAAAAATATAAGACTATTGAAGAAAGATATATTTTTAGTTTATTTTCATAGCTTTTTAACAATTATTTGATTTTTAAGAATTATTTTGTTCTTATTATAAAATAGTAAAATATATTACATTAATGTCAAATCATATAAAATTATATTAGTAAAAATATCGGTTGTATACTTTTAATGAAAGTTGATAATACATCACCACCAACAACATCATCAGAGCCTTAGTTCCAAAATACTTTAGGATCGGCTATAATAAAAGTTGATAATAATAAAAATAATTTAATTTCTTATTTATAAAATTAGATATAAGTCTCATATTTTCCTATATGAAAAATAAATGCCGGTGCTTAATTAATTTATGGTTTTTCTATTATGTGCCTTTACATCACATGATAAGAGTTTATAAATAAAATTAAATCAAATAATAGTATATGTATGTGTATACTGACTCATGGATATTTTATAATAATTTTATAATATTATTGAAATTCGATTACATATTTTTAATATAATAAAATATTTAACATTTTATACCGTGCATCGCACGGGAGGACATCTAGTCTATGGAAAAAGAGCCCCCACTGTAATAAATTTTAATTTGTTAAAGTAATAATGCTCGATGTGTGTCTTAGTCGGTTAGTTTACGGGCTTTCCTAGTTAGGGTAAGATTATGTCTGCTTGTATGTATTTCTTCTTATTTAAAGGGATGTCATCAATGGAATAATACACAGTCTTTGCTCTACTTTTCTGTTCAGTTATTTCCCTTCAACACGTTATCAGCACGTAATTCCCAACTAGCAAAGAAAAAATCTCTCCCGATTTTCTGCAAAATCCCGAAAAAAAAAAATCGGGTGCCAAAACCCTCGCCGCCACCTTCCCTGACCGACGACCGGTCATCTTCTTCCCCAACCGTCTGCTAACCCTCCTTCGACCGAGAACCTAATTATTGCTCGCCTTCGTTTTCAGTCGACCCCCAGAACCACCGCGACCAACTCTGGTCAGTCGCTCTGATCCCGTATCTGCACCAAACCGCGAACCACCGCGGCGCCGCTGCTCAGTGGCCCCTAATCGCGAACGACCGTCTCCTGCTCCGACCACAGTCAACCCGACCCTCGCTCTGATTTTCAGCCCGCATCCGTCTACTGCATAGGAACCCGCCACCGGTCATCTTCGACCCGATTGTCCAGTCGTCCTCTCCGACCGTCCGCTGTAATTTTCTGGCCCACTCGTCCAGCCTTCAACCCGATCGCCCAGCCCATCGCTGCAGTCCAGAACTTGGCCCGCGATCCAGACCCAGAAGGACCTGACTCAACCCGGTTGCTGACCCAGACCCGACCCGGTTGTTGAACCCGATCCGACCAGACCCGTTCGATAGTCTCGTTTTTTCCAAAGCCCCTCTTCACGAAGTAAAGTACACAATATGAACCCTACTATCTGCAATGTGCAAATTTTAGATTTTTTTATATATCTTTGATTACATACTTATACCCCGTAATTTATTTATGCTTAATTAAACCAACTAAAAGCATGATGCATTAATAATTTTAATTAAATTAAAGCAAATCGCCTATAACAACTTGGATTAAAATAAATTCACGTTGAATTAATAATTATTGCGGCATAAGAAACCTACTTGACTGCATATATCCGTGTATAGAGATATTCATATGGTTATGTGATTATATCTATAATTATACATATATTTTGCATACATATATAGATATGGCATGCAAATTAGGCTTCATCATCAGTAGATTTTTAGAGGACTTATATCTATTGCCTACATTAACTCGAACCATGATAAAGTAATTCCATTGGTCACCTTCAATAGCATTGAAAGTAATTAATTAACCATATCTTGGTTCTGGAAAATAATAACCCTCCACATTATTGAAAATTTTATCATGGAAAGTACTTATGATATACTGTGAAAACTCATTTTCCTTTTTTTCTTGTCTCAAGATGGCTGATCCAACTCGTCCTGAATTTGACATCTTGGACTCAGAAGGAATTGAGTACCATAGATGGGTTTCTAACGTAGAGACCACTTTTGTCGCTAAGGACTATAGTGCTACTATCTTTGAAAAAACAGGCGAAGTACCGTCTGACAAAACCAAAGCTAGTGCATTAATGTTCCTTAGACGACATATCGAACCCAGCCTAAGATGGGAATATCTGCAGTTGAAATCCCCGAAAAAATTGTGGTATGCCCTTAAGGGCCGTTTTGGGAACATCCATAATACTTTACTCCCTGAGTTGACCGTACAGTGGAATGAAATCTGCTTGCTTGATTATAAACGGATCAACAATTTTAACAAAGATATGCTTCGTCTCAAGGCACGCCTTAATTCCTATGGGAAGGACATCACAGAAGATGATATGATTCAGAAAACCCTTTCCACTTTTCCTACTTCTGCTCTTTGTTCGCTATAATTTTAAACAATCCGCAAGTGTACGGAGTAAGTGTAGAAAGCGGAGAGTAAGGTCGTATTCCACAGAGACTAAATATTCCTATTGTGTTGAGTACTAGATTATAATGATTCCGGTTTTATCTAGACGATCGAAAGTTGAATGGATGGTAAACGAAATAAAATAAAATGATGACAATAAAATAAA
Source organism: Orobanche coerulescens (assembly GCA_033398695.1). Lineage (NCBI taxonomy): Eukaryota > Viridiplantae > Streptophyta > Magnoliopsida > Lamiales > Orobanchaceae > Orobanche > Orobanche coerulescens. The sequence goes on from CM065802.1 coordinate 63,321,233, forward strand.
ATATCCGAATTAAGGAGAATTGTAAGAGTTTAGAAAGAAAGATTCCAAGGCTCGGCTTCTGTTGATCACTAAGTTTAGTCGGGATTGGTTCCAAAAGTTCTAAGTGCGTTTCCAAAATGATAATCACAATAATATTCTAAAGTTCCTCTCGAGATGCATTAAAACGTAGATTAAACAACCTATAACAACGTCTCCGTTTACTATAAATTATCTAACTCCAAAATGTTCATAAGATTTAAACATCATCATAGCTTATCACCGATTTCTCAATCTCGTAATTTACTACGTCAAATACTTGAAACCTATTAATGCCCTCTTCTCTCGAATTATGAGCAATTAAGTTAAACATGTAAAAACATTGATCAAGTGTCTAAACATGAATTAAAACCAAGTATTTGATAAAGAAATCACACTAGATATATATAATCATCAATTCCTCAAAACCATAGCAAATCAACGTACTCCCATGCCCGGAATCTAACGAGTTTAGCCAGACATGGTAATGAAAGAAAGATTAATAATCATCATGTTCATCATGTTCATGCTAAATAAAACAACAAAATGAATAAAAGATGGGAAGAAGATAAAACTCGGATGGTGTCTTGAATGATCCCGGTTGAAGCCTTCAAATGTTCTTGAAGTGTTCTTCAAGGATTCCCTTCAAATCTCCTTTTTTTAGATGAAAATCTCTCAATCTTGTGTTTTTCTCTCTCTAATCTCTCCAATATTCAAAATATGGCTTCAAAAGTCTGGTCCAAGGCCTTTTATCAAGCCAAAAATGCCAAGAAATTCCATTCAAACCGTGTAAAATGTCAAAAAAATGGATTTCCACCGAAAAGTGACACGGCCCGTGTCATACTGTCCCTTAAAATGCAAAAACTTTCTGGACAGCAGACCCGGCCGTGTCATGTGACACGGCCCGTGTGTAGTCTAGACTGTGAATCCGTGGTCTAGAAGCCATATCTTCCTCAATACACCTCAGAATTTAGCGTATGATATACCGTTGCGAAGCTGATTTCATGAGGAATCCATATATAGAACACGTCGTGATTCAAAGTAATGAATCTGGAAATTAGAAAATACGACAGGTAGTGCTTCAATCTTTATCGTTTTAGGCCTCATTCTCGCCCTTGATCGTCATAAACTCCAATATTGGCCATAAAAGCGCATATTTCACCACAATCTTCATCCGGATACTCATCAGTGACATGGCGTTTTGACTCCATTTTCGGCTCGATATCTCGTTTCCGCATTGCTTGATGTGTATTGGGGATTGAGACTTCGTTCTTGCTTGATAATGTCCTTAAAACACCTATAAAATCAAATAAAATGTACCCAAGCGTGATCGAGTCCAACAAACACAATATGAGTACAAACGACACAATTCTACATATTTTAGAATCTTAAAATCCGGAAAAACCTTATAAAAATATGTGTAAAAATGAGTGTTATCACTCTTATACTAGCGAACCAGTATAGACTGGAGTATGACAACAAACACATCACTACCTTCAATAAGCTCATCAACCTACTGCATGTGGCTGAGAGGCATAATGAAGTGTCAGTGAGCAACAATGCCAGACCCGTTGGGACAAAGAAAATTCTCGAGGCCAATTATGTGAAAGGTGGAAAGAACCCCAATGTACAGTGGACTGGTCATGGCAACCCCAAACCACAACGTGGCAAATGGCGTAGTGGTCGAGGACGTGGGGTTTCTTCCAATGTAATGAGAAGACTTGGTGCTCTTGACTCTAGGGGTATTAAAAAATATCCGATATCCGATATCCAATCTGAAATATCCGAAAATCCGAAGTTCCGGATATCCGAAAATTCGGATGTCCGAAGTTCGGATATCTGGAACTTCGGATTCGGATATCGGATAGTACTTTTCAGAAAAATTGGATATTCGGATATTCGAAATATCCGAAAAATCTTAAAATTTTTATTTTTTTTATATTTTAAATAATAGAAGGTATTCGTATATTCGGATATCTGATATCCATATCCGAAGTTTTTTTCGAATATTCGGATATCCGATATCCAAATTCGAATATTTTTTTCGAATATATGGATATCCGAATATAATTCATATTTTTTTTCCGGATATCAAAATCTATTATCCGACTTTTCAGATATCCAAAATTTCGGATATCCAAAATTCTGGATATCCGGTTTTGAACACCCCTACCTATCTCTACTAGCCAAGAAAATTATAAAGCACCTACCCCTCTTGTCGCTCTCAAAGTCAGATTTGGCGATGAACCGTGCTATCTGTTGTTGCCCGAAATATTTATCCGAAGATTAAATACTGCTGGAATGGACGGACAACAAACAAAATTTGCGGGAGCACTTCCGAGAGAATATGAATAAACACAAGATTTGCCGGGTTTGTTAGGCCCAGGCTTGAATGCTCTCGCGAGATGTTATTAATACAAATATTCGTGGATACAAGTATTAATGTGAGAATCTAAGTACAATGAGTGTAAAAAGACTCTGTTAATCCAGCTATTGAGCGAAGCTTGGTGTTCTTCGTCCCTGCCGGTCGTCTTCAGTATGAGAGAGGCTGAGAGAAGAAAAACCGAGAGATAGCTGTTGCCAAGAGTAGGAGAAAGCCAAGTGTGTATGTTGTTTGTGGGAGTTGAAGTTCTTAAGCAGAAATTCGGTCCTTTGACAAGTGCATGCTGCCTTGTATTTATAGAGGCTGAGGAGCCTTGTTTCCTAGCGGGCGATCGTCTTCCGGCCAATATAATAATGGGGCGATCGTCCTAAAGGTCACATGAGCAGTCTGCCTAAAGTCCAAGGTTACAGCCGACAGCCAGCTATGCGGTCCAATGAGGAGCCAGCACGCGTCCTGAGTCACTGTCACATGCGGTCCTTCTGACAACTTTCGGTGGGCCTGTCGGCTAGTGGACGGATGCTGACAGGCTGTGGTCAATGATCCGTGATATGCGGATCTTGTCTCGGCTCTGCACGTGGGGTCTGTCCTGAGGCTCGGCCTTTGCCGACTGGATGACCATCGGCTTTGAGCGGCATGAGGCGGTCGTCAATGATCAGTCACCAAGGGTCGGCATCGGTTGGTCACCAAGGGTCGGTCGGCAGGTGCCGAGAGATGATCGTCTGGTCGTCGGCCACCAGGAGTCGATCGCCAAGTGCCGAGAGACGATCGTCTTAGATGTCGATCGCTCGGCACCGGGACTTGTCCTGGGACCTTCGGTCGGCCGATACATCTTGGCTGCCGGGCTAAGGCTAGGCCGCCTGGTCGCTGGTCGGCAGTTCTGCCTCGGCTGATCGGCATTGGCTAGGTCGCCTGCTCGGATGCCTGCCTCGTCTGCTCGGCTGTGGCTAGGTATCGCCGGTCGGAGAGTATAATTCTCGACACAACAATTGCCCCCCAGCTTGCTCCGATGTTGAAGACATGGGGCGAGGTGGTTCTTGCTGGCGATCGTGTAGGATGAGGACGGGTGATCCGTTGAGCTGACCTTGGATTCGGACTTGGGCGATCATGGTCGATTGGCTAGCTATCTTTCGGTCTTGTACCTGTAAAAAACAACATTGGCCGATCCCTCGTAGAAACTTGATTGTTTCGTCGCTGAGGAACCGTGCACAGTCGTGGAGTTCGATGGACCGACTCCATGACCGTGTCTTGTGCGCGAAGACAGTGAGTGTCTCATGACTCATTTTATTGTGAGGGTCCTCTGTTAGGCTGCGCCTCGCCTCGTATTTAAACGAAGGGCGTGCGGTCTTGGTCTAGAGGAGTCCTTGCGCGGGGCAGCGTCGGATGATTCAACTCCACGCCCGCGGCTTGTTAGCTCTGCTTCCACCTCGGCCCGCCATGGAGATGGCGAACCTCGACGATGTACGTTGAGACGGGGGTAGTGGCACGTGTCGCATTGTCCGGGTTCGCCATGTTAGATGATGAACCTTGAGGGCGGGCGATCGTGTCCACTGATTAGTTTTGGAGGGCCCTTAGACTACGCCGGCCTCGTATTTAAACGAAGGGCGGGCGATCTTGGCCCAAAGGGACCTTGCATGGCTGAAGCAGCCGGTTCCATCGACTACCAGGACCACGGCTTGTATGATGTGCGGTGGAGGCGATCTCGTGCCGTAGTCCACCATGTTTAGATAGTGAACTTTCGATGGCGATCATGTCCTCCGGCTTTGGTGATGTTGCTTGATAATGGCGATCGGCCTGGGAGACTGGTGGTCGTCGCTCGGCTGCCGATCGTGTTGCTCATAGGCTAAGAAGGAACCTTTGCCTAGCCAGAAAGTCTGCGGCCTTAGCTCGGGAGATCGCGTAGGTCGAGGGCTGATCCTTCGTAAGATGCCTGAACATAGGTGAAAGACCATGGAATCCTCCCAGGACCGAGTATAGGGCGATCTCATCGCTTACGGGTTCGCCATTGAGGATGATCTCGTCTACTCGGTCGATGTAGTCCAAGTTGGACTCTTCTTCTCCCTGCCTGATTTACATCATGCGAAGGGGACCTTCCGGTCGAGCGACCTTGGCGGCGAAGTAAGCTGTGAAGACGTTCGCCAGTTGATTAAAGGAGCCGATGGACCCAGGCGGTAATGAGACATACCACCTGTGGGCGAGGTCGTCCAGCGTCAGAGGGAACATTCGGCACCTGGTCGCGTCTGATGCCCCACACCCGGCCATGTAGATGTTGAACTTGCTCAGGTGTATTTTGGGGTCCGATCTCCCCTCGTACAGAGGTGTTTGCGGGGGAGCGATCTTGTGCTGCACAGGGGCGAGCTCGATGTGGACTGCGAGCAGCTCGCCCGGCTCGGCGATCTTGCTCTTGGCGCCTGCCCTGGATTCCAGGAACGCCTTCATGTCATCGAGCTGGTGCTGCATCGCGGCCATCGCCGTGGCTCGGTCGCTAGCGGATCGGCTTTGGGAGCGGGGGCCGAGGCGATCGTGTACCGATCTCCGGACTCCGCTGGTTCCGACCTCGGCTATTTGGCGAGGAGGAGCCAGACGGCTGGGCTGCCCTCTGGGAGTCGGATAGGCCGAGCTCCTGGTGACGGACTCGAACTCCATCGTCTCGTGGCTGGGGCCGGACTGCCCCGGTCGCCAGGTCGGGTCGCTGCCTAGGCGATCGAAAACAGAGCTGCCCCGGCTGGCGAGCGCCTCTTCCTGTGGATGGGAGCCTCCTGGCGATCGCTCGGCCAGCAATGCCTTGTGCTTCCATTTGGTCCTTCGGCGGATGGCCGATGGGGTGACAGCGGGAGGCGCGCCGAGAGCACTCCGTCGCTCCTGTAGGACGGCCATGGCCTCCTCGATCTGTTCCGCGGTTCGGAACTGATCGAGTGAGAGACTCGGGCCGGTCCCCGGGGCGGGATCGAGCATCTCGAACCGCGGCGGCTGCCTTCCACCATCGGTTATGGCTCGGACTGAGACGTAACTAGGCGTCTGGCGGGCTGGCCAGCGGCTTTCTTTGACGCGGAGGCGGAAGACATGATTTCTGAAAGATTTCTTTGAAGCGCAGTGAGTGTCACTTCAAGTGTATGCCCCGAGAACAGTGAGTGTTCTTCGAGACGGTAGGAATGAAAATTTGAGGGTTATATCCCCTTCCTCTAGCGCCAATTGTTGTTGCCCGAAAAATATTTATCCGATGATTAAATACTGCTGGAATGGACGGACAACAAACAAAATTTGCGGGAGCACTTCCGAGAGAATATGAATAAACACAAGATTTGCCAGGTTTGTTAGGCCCGGGCTTGAATGCTCTCGCGAGATATTATTAATACAAATATTCATGGATACAAGTATTAATGTGAGAATCTAAGTACAATGAGTGTAAAAAGACTCTGTTAATCCAGCTCTTGAGCGAAGCTTGGTGTTCTTCGTCCCTGCCGGTCGTCTTCAGTATGAGAGAGGCCGAGAGAAGAAAAATCGAGAGATAGTTGTTGCCAAGAGTAGGAGAAATCCAAGTGTGTATGTTGTTTGTGGGAGTTGAAGTTCTTAAGCAGAAATTCGGTCCTTTGACAAGTGCATGCTGCCTTGTATTTATAGAGGCTGAGTAGCCTTGTTTCCTAGCGGGCGATCGTCTTCCGGCCAATATAATAATGGGACGATCGTCCTAAAGGTCACATGGGCAGTCTGCCTAAAGTCCAAGGTTACAATGGCAGCAAGTCATGCGGTCCAATGAGGAGCCAAAGACGCGTCCGAGTCACTGTCACATGCGGTCCCACCGACAACTTTCGACGGGCCTGCTTACCGGTGGACGGATGCCGACAGTCAGGGTCAATGATCCGTGATATGCGGATCTTGTCTCGGCTCGCACGTGGGGTCTGCCCCGAGGCTCGCCTTTTGCCGACTGGATGACCATCGGCTTGAGCGGCATGAGGCGGTCGTCAATGATCGGTCACCAAGGGTCGGCATCGGTTGGTCACCAGGGTCGGTCAGTGCCGAGAGATGATCGTCTGGTCGTCGGCCACCAGGAGTCGATCGCCAAGTGCCGAGAGACGATCGTCTTAGATGTCGATCGCTCGGCACCGGGACTTGTCCTGGGACCTTCGGTCGGCCGATACATCTTGGCTGCCGGGCTAAGGCTAGGCCGCCTGGTCTCTGGTCGGCAGTTCTGCCTCGGCTGATCGGCAATGGCTAGGTCGCCTGCTCGGCTGCCTGCCTCGTCTGCTCGGTTGTGTCTAGGTCGCCCGATCTCCGAGGCGATCGCCAGTCGGAGAGTATAATTCTCGACACAACAATTGCCCCCAGCTTGCTCCGATGTTGAAGACATGGGGCGAGGTGGTTCTTGCTGGCGATCGTGTAGGATGAGGACGGGTGATCCGTTGAGCTGACCTTGGATTCGGACTTGGGCGATCATGGTCGATTGGCTAGCTATCTTTCGGTCTTGTACCTGCAAAAAACAACATTGGCCGATCCCTCGTAGAAACTTGATTGTTTCGTCGCTGAGGAACCGTGCACAGTCGCGGGGTTCGATGGACCGACTCCATGACCGTGTCTTGTATGCGAAGACAGTGAGTGTCTCGTGACTCATTTTATTGTGAGGGTCCTCTGTTAGGCTGCGCCTCGCCTCGTATTTAAATGAAGGGCGTGCGGTCTTGGTCTAGAGGAGTCCTTGCGCGGGGCAGCGTCGGATGATTCAACTCCACGCCTGCGGCTTGTTATCTCTGCTTCCACCTCGGCCCGCCATGGCGAACCTCGACGGTGTACGCTGAGACGGGGGTAGTGGCACGTGTCGCATTGTCCGGGTTCACTATGTTAGATGATGAACCTTGAGGGTGGGCGATCGTGTCCACTGATTAGTTTTGGAGGGCCCTCAGACTACGCCGGCCTCGTATTTAAACGAAGGGCGGGCGATCTTGGCCCAAAGCGACCTTGCATGGCCGAAGCAGCCGGTTCCATCGACTACCAGGACCACGGCTTGTATGATGTGCGGCGGAGGCGATCTCGTGCCGTAGTCTACCATGTTTAGATAGTGAACTGTCGATGGCGATCATGTCCTCCGGCTTTGGTGATGTTGCTTGGTAATGGCGATCGGCCTGGGAGACTGGTGGTCGTCGCTCGGCTGCCGATCGTGTTGCTCATAGGCTAAGAAGGAACCTTTGCCTAGCCAGAAAGTCTGCGGCCTTAGCTCGGAAGATCGCGTAGGTCGAGGGCTTCGTAAGATGCCTGAACATAGGCGAAAGACCATGGAATCCTCCCACGACCGAGTATAGGGCGATCTCATCGCTTACGGGTTCGCCGTTGAGGATGATCTCGTCTACTCGGTCGATGTAGTCCGAGTCGGACTCTTCTTCTCCCTGCCTGATTTGCATCATGCGAAGGGGACCTTCCGGTCGAGCGACCTTGGCGGCAAAGTAAGCTGTGAAGATGTTCGCCAGTTGATTAAAGGAGCCGATGGACCTAGGCGGTAATGAGGCATACCACCTGTGGGCGAGGTCGTCCAGCATCAGAAGGAACATTCGGCACCTGGTCGCGTCTGATGCCCCACACCCGGCCATGTAGATGTTGAACTTGCTCAGGTGTATTTCGGGGTCCGATCTCCCCTCGTACAGAGGTGTTTGCGGGGGAGCGATCTTGTGCTGCACGAGGGCGAGCTCGATGTGGACCGCGAGCGGCTCGCCCGGCTCGGCGATCTTGCTCTTGGCGCCTGCCCCGGATTCCAAGAGCGCCTTCATGTCGTCGAGCTGGTGCTGCATCGCGGCCATCGCCGTGGCTCGGTTGCTAGCGGATCGGCTTTGGGAGCGGGGGCCGAGGCGATCGTGTACCGATCTCCGAACTCCGCTGCTGCCGACCTCGGCTATTCGGCGAGGAGGAGCCAGACGGCTGGGCTGCCCTCTGGGAGTCGGATAGGCCGAGCTCCTAGTGACGGACTCGAACTCCGTCGTCTCGTGGATGGGGCCGGACTGCCCCGGTCGCCAGGTCGGGTCGCTGCCTAGGCGATCGAAAACAGAGCTGCCCCGGCTGGCGAGCGCCTCTTCCTGCGGATGGGAGCCTCCTGGCGATCGCTCGGCCAGCAATGCCTTGTGCTTCCGTTTGGTCCTTCGGCGGATGGTCGATGGGGTGACAGCGGGAGGCGCGCCGAGAGCACTCCGTCGCTCCTGTAGGACGGCCATGGCCTCCTCGATCTGTTCCGCGGTTCGGAACTGATCGAGTGAGAGACTCGGGTCGGTCCCCGGGGGCGGGATCGAGCATCTCGGACCGCGGCGGCTGCCTTCCACCATCGGCTATGACTCGGACTGAGATGGAACGAGGCGTCTGGCGAGCTGGCCAGCGGCTTTCTTTGACGCGGAGGCGGAAGACATAATTTCTGAAAGATTTCTTTGAAGCGCAGTGAGTGTCACTTCAAGTGTATGCCCCGAGAACAGTGAGTGTTCTTCGAGACGGTAGGAATGAAAATTTGAGGGTTAGATCCCCTTCCTCTAGCGCCAATTGTTGTTGCCCGAAATATTTATCCGATGATTAAATACTGCGGGAATGGACGGAAAACAAACAAAATTTGCGGGAGCACTTCCGAGAGAATATGAATAAACACAAGATTTGCCGGGTTTGTTAGGCCCGGACTTGAATGCTCTCGCGAGATGTTATTAATACAAATATTCGTGGATACAAGTATTAATGTGAGAATCTAAGTACAATGAGTGTAAAAAGACCCTGTTAATCCAGCTCTTGAGCGAAGCTTGGTGTTCTTCGTCCCTGCCGGTCGTCTTCAGTATGAGAGAGGCCGAGAGAAGAAAAACCAAGAGATAGTTGTTGCCAAGAGTAGGAGAAAGCAAGTGTGTATGTTGTTTGTGGGAGTTGAAGTTCTTAAGCAGAAATTCGGTCCTTTGACAAGTGCATGCTGCCTTGTATTTATAGAGGCTGAGGAGCCTTGTTTCCTAGCGGGCGATCGTCTTCCGGCCAATATAATAATGGGGCGATCGTCCTAAAGGTCACATGGGCAGTCTGCCTAAAGTCCAAGGTTACAGCCGGCAGCCAGCTGTGCGGTCCAATGAGGAGCCAGCACGCGTCCGGAGTCACTGTCACATGCGGTCCTACTGACAACTTTCGGCGGGCCTGTCGGCTGGTGGACGGATGCTGACAGGCTGTGGTCAATGATCCGTGATATGCGGATCTTGTCTCGGCTCTGCACGTGGGGTCTGTCCTGAGGCTCGGCCTTTGCCGACTGGATGACCATCGACTTTGAGCGGCATGAGGCGGTCGTCAATGATCGGTCACCAAGGGTCGGCATCGGTTGGTCACCAAGGGTCGGTCGGCAGGTGCCGAGAGATGATCGTCTGGTCGTCGGCCACCAGGAGTCGATCGCCAAGTGCCGAGAGACGATCGTCTTAGATGTCGATCGCTCGGCACCGGGACTTGTCCTGGGACCTTCGGTCTGCCGATACATCTTGGCTGCCGGGCTATGGCTAGGCCGCCTGGTCGCTGGTCGGCAGTTCTGCCTCGGCTGATCGGCAATGACTAGGTCACCTGCTCGGCTGCCTGCCTCGTCTGCTCGGCTGTGGCTAGGTCGCCTGATCTCCGAGGCGATCGCCGGTCGGAGAGTATAATTCTCGACACAACACTATCGATGTGAAGATGCTGGACATTGGTACAAGAACTGTCATGCAAGCAACCAAGTCGCAACACATTACAAGAAATATAGAGAGTCCAAAGAACGAGAAGCTCACTATATGGAGGAAGATGCTCTGGATGAGTCCCCCGGCATCAATTTCACAGTCACAAATAATCACACTGAGCCATGCGTGCTACAATCATTAGAGGCACCCCTTTATGACTGAATGTCATCATTATGTTTATTTTCTCATTTACATTTAGCATTGTTACCTCAGGACAATTTTATCGATGTTTTATTTCCAGTAATGGTGTGATGAAACTTTGTTTTTCTAGAACAAGATATTATTATTGCTTATGTTATATTCTTAGCTTTACTTCAAAGAAATGAATATTGCTTGCGTGTTTATGGTTCGAAATTTCACTCTCTTCTAAGGAATGAATCAAATAGAACTTGAATGTTCTTAATATAAGGCTTCTATTCATCGAATAAGTCGCCTGCCAAACCTCGTAACTACGATGATTGGGTCCTCCCAACTCATCAAAGGGCGAGGTAATGCCCAATTCATGATGCCTAAACGGTATTCTTATAAGTTACCGATACTCTGTATGCATCTAGAGCCCTTCGAACCTTACTTATCTTCAACAATATATGTAGCAATGGTTTCCAGATTGAAACCCACTGTGAGAATGGAATAGAGTTTCTTTTATTAGTTCTAATGAATGTGGGCGTAAACGCATTTTAGAATAACTGATGAGTCGATCTAGTGGATGTATCTCACTATTATTAGGTTTGTAAAATCCCATGTTGTCACCAAAAATGTACTTTGGGACATAGACTCATATAGGCTTTGGCACGATAGACTAGGTCATCCTGGTCGAAGTATGATGATCTGTATACTAAAGAACTTATACGAACATCATTACTTTTCGAGCGAAAATGTGGCAAAAACTCAACATAAAGAACAATGTTGATGTTAATCGTATTATATCATCCAACCAGATGCATATCAAATGCCCACCACTTAGTGCTGCAAAGCCAGCTCTTTAGCCAAAGTAAGAGCGAGACCTTACTACGCTAAAAAAACAAAAGCAAGCATTCTATTCTTATGCTTAATATAAGGAGATATTTATGGATCCATCCACCTAATATGTGGACCATTTATATATTTATGGTTTTGATGGATTCTCCGACATATTGGTCACATGTCGCTCTCCTGTCCACTCAAACTACTGCAGAACTTCCAAAATAATTTATAAGGACTCACCTCCCTTATCACATCTAAAGGACTCTATGATGTTGGAGAGTTCACATCAAAAGTACTTGATTCTTATTGCATGATAGAGATTAATGAATAGTATCTTGTTCCATGTGCATATACAAACGGTCTCACATAAACCACCATCGAAAGAATATGTATGGTGCTTAAGTCATTGGTTATGCGCACCAATCAGCATATTTTTGCCTGGGATTATGCAATATTGCACGCAACTTTACTTAAATCGTTCATTCTTAGACCCTCTGCTAACCAATTAGTTTATGCGTACCAGTTGGTAACTGGATAGCCTGATTTTTGTAGTTTGGACCCAGACGGACTTGAGTGCCAATTGCGCATATTTGGTTACGCATTATATATGCCTTCTGCAGCCCACATCGCATTGGTCTTTAGAAACGATTAAGTATTCACGTTAGATAAGAATCTCCAGACGTTTATCCACTATCTAGAACCTTCACAGTGATCCTTTTTCGAGGCTAAACCACAAGAAATTCCCGTTTCACAGGCAATCGTGGAGTACAACCAACAATTGATCCATGTGAAGGATCAAGTGCGTAACGAGCGTGATAAGATCGTTATTTTGATATGCGGATGAATTTGGACTTACGGCGATACATGGCCGGATTTGCTTGTACCACACTGAAAGAGTATCAGGACAGAGCTTTAGCCCATGATATGTTGAGCCCCGACAATGATACCGTTGAAGAATCGAAGAAGCAGAAAGTCGCGGGAAATTTTTCTGGCTCTAAGGGTGGCAATTTTCAGAAGTCACAGACGACTAACCGTTTTGCCGGACAGTCGTCACGTTCTAATAAAGGGAAGAGGGGTTACCGTCCCACTCCGGGTACCTCAAATCGCACAGTGACTTGCTATAATTGTGGTCGTCCAGGCCACTTTAATTCGGAATGCCACTTTCCACCATTAAAGTGTCACACGTGTGGACAGATGGGGCATAGAGCGGTTTATTATTCCGAGCCGAACCAGACTTTGGACACTCGGGCTTCTGCCCCAACACCACTTGATCAAGGTATTAATCAGCGACAATCTTTTGGTCAACCTCAAAGAATTTTGGCGAGGGGACGGGGTCAGAACGCTGGAGGGGGAAACTCTAACGTCGGTTCGGTGCAACCACGGGTTTATGAGATGCGTCGAACAGACGAACCCGACGCGGCGGTGGCTTCAGGTACCATCCATATTTTATCTTATCCAGTCCGTGTACTCTTTGATACGGGTGCTACACATTCTTTTATTTCTTTGGAGTGTGTACGCCGTTTGAATATAACTTGTTTGACTGCTTGCGATCCCTTTATCGTGAAACTGCCTAGCGGGGATAGGATTGTGGGGAATCGGGAGATTAGAGATTTTCCGGTGGTTATATCCGGTATGGAATGGTTATCGAATCTAATTGTAGTTGATATGGAAGGCGAGGATGTAATCCTCGGCGAGGATTGGCTTAATAATCACCAAGCGATTATGAATTACCGTACCAAGGTTATCACTATGATGACTAGAGACGGATCTGAGTACTCATTTTTGGGACGTAAGTCGGGCCAATCCAAGTTACTTATCAGTGCCATGAAGGCCGTAAAACTTTTGAATAAAGGTTGTACGGGTTATTGGTGTTATGCTTTGAAAACGGAAGGAAACGAAGTCGATTTCTCTTCGATTCCGGTTGTTAATGAGTATCCCAATGTTTTTCCGGATGATCTCCCAGGACTACCGCCAGATCGAGAGATAGAATTTACCGTAGACTTAGAGCCAGATGCGGCTCCGATTTCTAAAGCACCTTATCGGATGGCACCTTCCGAGATGCATGAATTGAAGACTCAGTTGGGGGAACTTTTGGAAAAAGGGTACATCAGACCGAGCGCTTCGCCTTGGGGCGCGCCTGTTCTCTTCGTGAAGAAGAAAGATGGTTCACTACGTTTGTGCATCGACTACCATGAGCTGAATAAAGTAACCATCAAGAATAAATATCCTTTGCCTCGTATAGACGATTTATTTGATCAATTGCAAGGAGCTGCGGTTTTCTCGAAGATTGATTTAAGATCCGGGTATTATCAACTCAGGGTGAGGGAGTCCGACGTTCCGAAGACGGCGTTTCGGACGAGATATGGGCATTATGAATTTGTAGTTATGCCTTTTGGGTTGACGAATGCGCCGGCAGTATTCATGCAGTTGATGAATAAAATATTCATCGAGTACCTCGACAGGTGTGTAGTCGTCTTTATTGACGACATCTTGATCTATTCTCGAGATAAGGAGGAACATGCCCGACACTTGCGTTTAGTTTTAGACATTTTGAGAACCGAGCATCTCTATGCAAAATTCTCGAAATGTGAGTTTTGGTTGGAAGAAGTTATGTTTCTCGGCCATGTGATTTCGGCCGAAGGGGTTCGTGTAGACCTGCAGAAGATCGAGGCAGTGCTAGATTGGGCACCGCCTAAAAATATTAAGGAAGTTCGTAGCTTTTTGGGCCTTGCTGGGTATTACCGTCGGTTTGTCGAGGGATTCTCGAAACTCGCTCGACCGCTTACGAAATTACTCCAGAAGACCGAAAAGTTTATTTGGACGGATGAGAGACAACAGTGTTTCGATGAACTGAAGAGACGATTGACTTCAGCGCCGATTCTAACTTTACCACATGGTAGCGAAGGCTTTGCAGTTTACAGTGACGCTTCGGGTCAAGGCCTGGGCTGTGTCCTTATGCAGCATGATAAGACAATAGCTTTTGCGTCACGACAATTAAAGCCTTATGAGATGAATTATCCTACTCACGATTTAGAGTTGGCCGCAATTGTCTTCGCACTCAAGATTTGGCGGCATTATTTGTATGGTTCACCGTGCCGGATTTATACCGATCACAAGAGCCTGAAGTATATTTTCAGTCAGAAAGAGCTGAATATGAGACAGAGACGTTGGCTAGAGTTGATAAAGGATTATGATTTGGAAATTCTTTACCACCCCGGAAAAGCCAATGTCGTTGCAGATGCTTTGAGCCGCAAATCTGCATCTCTTCAAATGCTCGAGGTTCTTACATCCCAGACGAAAATTCTTCAGGATTTAATTGAACAAGGGATAGAAGTTTGGCTTCGACGAGTACAAGGACAGTTGTATGCTCTCGAAATTACTTCTTCCTTAATTGATGACATCAAAGGGAAGCAGTGGAGTGACCCAATGATTTCTCAACTGAAGGAAGATGTAATTAAAGGAAAAGCCCCTGGCTTTATGGTTCACGAGGATAGTATTCTGAGATTTCAGGGCAGGCTTTGTGTTCCGAACGATTTGGAGTTGAGACAGAGGATTCTCCGAGAAGCTCATGCTACGCCTTACTCAATCCACCCCGGAACGAGTAAGATGTACAAAGATTTGAAGCGCAATTTTTGGTGGAATAACATGAAGAAGGATGTTACGGAGTTTGTACTACGATGCTTGACGTATCAACAAGTCAAGATCGAACATCAACGACCGACGGGGTTGTTGAAACCACTTCCCATTCCCGAGTGGAAGTGGGAAGACATCTCAATGGATTTCATCACTAGCATGCCGAGAACTCGGGCCAGAATGAATATGATTTGGGTGATTGTCGATCGGTTGACCAAGTCTGCACACTTCTTGGGTATTAAGGATACTTGGGGACCGGACAGACTGGCTCGAACCTTTATTGTTGAGATCGTGAGGTTACACGGTGCCCCCAAGACCATTGTTTCTGATCGAGACGGCCGTTTCGTATCGCATTTTTGGCAGGCCGTTCACCAGGCTCTGGGTGCGGAGTTGAGATTGAGCACTTCCTTTCATCCTCAGTCGGACGGTCAGACAGAGAGGACGATTCAGACGTTGGAAGATATGTTACGGGCTTGTGCCTTGGATTGGAGTAATGATTGGGAGCTTCACTTACCGTTGATCGAATTTGCTTACAATAATAGTTGGCATGCGTCGATCAAAATGACACCCTTCGAGGCACTCTATGGTAGGCGATGTAGGTCGCCATTATGTTGGGATGAGGCTTCTGAACTAGTTGGACGGAGCCGGATATGCTGATGGAGACTAAGGAAAAGATTTCTATTATCCGAGATCGATTGCTGGCTGCCCTGAGTCGTCAGAAATCTTACGTTGATACTCGTCGTCGACCCTTGGAGTTTGAAGTGGGGGATCATGTCTTGCTCAAAGTGTCGCCGACCAGAGGAGTTTTCCGCTTCGGGAAAAAGGGGAAACTTAGTCCGAGGTACATCGGACCCTTCGAGATTTTGGACAGAGTTGGAGATTTAGCATATCGTTTGGCTTTGCCTCCAGCGTTAAGTCACGTCCACAGTGTTTTTCATGTGTCTCAGTTGAGAAAGTACGTACCGGATCAGAGCCACATTATCGACTACAGTGAGATTGACGTAGCCGAGGATATTACCTTTCCGGAGAAACCCGTGAAGATTCTTGAGCGCCGCGAGAAACAACTTCGGCATAAGACCATTCCACTAGTTAAAGTGCAATGGTCGAGGCATGGGGTCGAGGAGGCGACTTGGGAGATGGAAGAGAAGATGCGGGTGGAATACCCCGAACTATTTATTTCTTAAGTTTCGGGACGAAACTCCTTTTTAGAGGGGGAGAATGTAATACCCGGTTGAAATTCATGTCATTTCAAATCCCTTCATTTTGCGAATCGTGTTTTTGTTGGGCGAACCTTTGAAATCGTTGCTTGGAACCACCGTTTTGGGGTTTCCGTACTTCCATTTCGTGTTATTGTTTCCCCGATATTGAGTCCTATTGCTTTTATTCTCTTCCCGGGTCATTTTTCATCATTTTAGGACCTGAGGAGGGTGTGGGCCGCGGCACAAGGAATGTGCGCCGCGGCACACACATTTTCTAGGCACAGACGAGCAGTATCGGGTGCCGCGGCACATGCAGCGGGGCCGCGGCACCTGCTGCCAGTCACCGCGGCACACTTGTGTTGCATCCTCGGCCCAAAACCGATTGTGCCGGTGCAGCGCACACACTGGCCGAGCCGCGGCACCGCCGAGCCCTAGGAGCAATTTTGGACTGTCTTGCGGCACACACAGGCAGTCGCACACACAATGCGGTCAACTGCATTATTTGTGCTTTTTGAGCGAGATGCAGCTCATTTCCCCATTTCCTTCTTCTACCTGCGAGAGAGAGAGCTTGAGGGGAGGAGCTTTTCACCATCTATCACTTGTGTGTTGGATTTTTACCATTTTCTTTCAGTTGGGAAGCCCGGATAATCGATCTAACGCGTATTCCTCGGATCATAGAGCTTGGATATTCAAGAGGTAATTTCTTCAACATATTGGTTCTCGATTTTGTATCGGGTATTGACGTTTTGGATGTTAAAATCATGGTGTATGAAGTGATATATGCATTATTATGGACATGTTTGAGTATTCATCGGATTATTGAAAAATTATTCAAGAACACTTTGAATTTTGTGTTGGATTTTGGGGGTTTTCGTAGATTCGTCCGATTTATCCGATTGAAGCTTGAGAACCTTGAGATTATGATATATCTATACCGTATGCGTGTTTTCTTACGATTTTACGGGTTGGATTGTGCCGTTTTCGGACTTGTGGGAGTTTGGGCGATTTCCCAACCTTTAGTTGTTCACCCGTGTATTTTCTTGAATCGTAGACGAGTTTCGAGAGTCTCTTCATGTAATTTGAGTATGGATAATTGATTGTCATATTCCTTGCGAATCGTTTAGGTGCCGGAAGTGCGTTCTTGGACCTACCGAACTCATACCTTTCCTCCGTTCGATTTCTCGATGTCTCAAAGGCAAGTATATATTATGATTGTACGTTATCGACTTTGAAAGTAAGAAATATTGATGGTACGATATGAACGAACCCTTTTTATGGCATTCATAGATATATTGATGGCATATCATGAACGAACCATTTTTACGGCATTCATAGATATATTGATGGCATAATATGAACGAACCGTTTTTACGGCATTCATATATGCATTGTTGGCATGATATGAACGAACCGTTTCTACGGCATTCATACATGTATCGGCGTATGATATGAACGAACTGTTTCTACGGCATTCACATACATCTTGATGTGATGATATGAGATTTAGTTATTCCGGAATACTAGTCTTGAATTGATGAATTGACGGCTACATTTACTTTATTGTCGAGGAGTATTGTGTTTCATATTGATATACTTGCACTAGCTATTCGACGGCTAACCCCTTTATGGGGGAAATACGTTTCATGTATTTCAGGTTCCAGGAGGACGGACGAGGGTGTATCGGGTCGGCATGAAGATGGTGGGCAAGTGTGATACTGTGTCTTTCTTCCAGTTATGTTATGAGTTTTCCGTTCAGTGTTGTTGTACTGGATTGGCTATTGAATACTCGAGTATTGTTTTCTATTTTCTTTGATGTTCCGGCCTGTGTTTGCCGAAGTATCGATTCGTGTTGTGATGTCTGTGAATACATTGGTTATGTTTTTGAATACCTTTGTATTGTTTTCATTCCATTGTGTGTAGACCTTCTCGGTCAAAGTTTACAGTTCCGTGTATATTTAGCCTTGTGGGCCCCATGGTGGGGCTTACGACGCTGTAATATTCCCTGAATAACTTGGGGGTGTTACAATCTTCAGATTCATACTTTGTTCAATCGGACCGACAACCATACGTACTGTTTCAGTCTTTCCTTATCTTGCTCTTGTCCCTTTCATCAATTGGATGTCAGAAATGCCTTTTTATCCTTCTCATTGCCTCGCACATAACCTCTCTTTTATCCTTCGAATTTTCCATGACTGGTCTAGGCCACCTCTACTGCTTGCTCGGTATCTGTGTCGTCATCTAGACTAGTTCTCTCTGTTGACAAGCCCAATCGAGAAATCATCGACCGAACCACTATGCCCATTTGCAACCCCATCTCCACTCCAACCAACAATCATGCAAATTTATCTTCCATTCTCCACAGAAGTCTTGGTAGCGCTCTTCAATATCTTATCTTCACTTGCCCCGACATTGCTTATGCAGTTCATCAAATCTGCCTATTCATGCACGACCTTCGCGATCATCATATGGTTGCTCTTAAACGCATTAATTACTTGTTATCTTCATGGCACCACCTCTCATGGTGTTTTCCTTAGTCCCTCTCCCTCTCATTGTAACACCCCCCAATTCCTATTGGGTTATTACAGTGCCGTGGACCCCACGCCAGGAGATCCACTAGGCGAACATGATTAAGAATAGGGGTGTTCAAAACTGGATATCCGGACTTTCGGATATCCAAAATTTCGGATATCCGAAAGTTCGGATAGTAGATTTCGATATCTGATATCCGTATATCCGGAAAAAATATGAATTTTATTCGGATATCCATATATTCGAAAAAAATATTTGAATTTGGATATCGGATATCCGAATATCCGAAAAAAACTTCAGATATGGATATCGGATATCCGAATATCCGAATATTTTCTATTATTTAAAATATAAAAAAATAAAAAATTTAGGATTTTTCGGATATCCGAATATCCAATTTTTCTAAAAAGTACTATCCGATATCTGAATCCGAAGTTTCGGATATCCGAACTTCGGATATCCGGAACTTCGGATTTTCGGATATTTCGGATCGGATATCGGATATCGGATATTTTTGAACACCACTAATTAAGAATACATTAAATTAAACAATAAGGGAAAATCATAGTCCCTACCATGATATCCGACACAATATTCCGATAAGGAATTTCAACGACAACGAGGGGCCTATATGGCCAAAAGTAAAAATACAACAACATCCACGAGCATCTGCTCGGGTAATACATAATGACAATGACTGACAAACTGGAGAACACTCCAACTGACTGACCAACATGAACAACTCGGACTAATATCGCTCGAATGCCTCGTCGCCATCATCATGCCCCTGTGTCTCAACTCTCTCCTCGCAAGCACTTAAAACATGAAAACATGTTCTGCCCCCACGGGGTCAATCATCCAGATAATGAACATCAAATACACGTATGACATGATATGCATCCAAAAGCAGAATGAAATGGTACAATGATAATAATAATACGAGATGCTCACAAACCAAGGTAAGGACCGAGCATTCGTGAAATACTATGCCCATGGCATACTATTAATACCCGTTCAACATGTTAGAACATAAGTGCCCAACGGCGAATCATAATCATAGAGTACCATAATGAATTACACGACATGAACCAAACCAGAACTGAATTAATTATGAATCACAATGCCCGAAAGCTCCAATGAAATTACCAAGACAATCACAAAGGCCTGAAAGCCGCTCAGCCAAAGCTGTCAATATCACAATCACATGAACCCAAAACAGCCCGCAGCTGTATCGATTAGGGCCGAAGCCACGGCACGAAGCCGTATCACAATTAGGGCCGAAGCCACGGCACGAAGCCGTATCACAATTAGGGCCAAAACCATGGCACGAAGCAGTATCACAATTAGGGCCGAAGCCACGGCATGAAGCCATATCACAATTAGGGCCGAAGCCATGGCACGAAGCCGTATCACAATTAGGGCCGAAGCCACCGCACGAAGCCGTATCACAATTAGGGCCGAAGCCACGGCACGAAGCCGTATCACAACTAGGCCATCCAATGGCCGTGACCTACTGAATTGTAGGTGTTGGAAACCCAACCGTGAAGGTTCAAGCCCCAAACTTACCCATAATGAGCACTAGCCGAGACTAGCCTCCAAAATATAATTAATCACAAACGGCAACGATCCGAAGGTTATCGAATTCACGAGAATGATAGTGTGCTGCCTTGAGTCGGCCAACACGATAATGATGACTCACGGATGGACACCGTCCTCGGCCGTCCCAATTCAATACCTCGATTACCTTAGAATGGTCAATCGATAACAACGACACAATGGATGAGAACTATCCTCTACAGCCCCAATTCAATACCCCGATTGCCTTAGAATGGCCAACTGATAACAATGATGCAGCGGATGATTCAATACCTAGATTGCCTTAAAACGGCCAATCGATAACAATGATACAATGAATGATTGTGCACCTCGATTGCCTTAGAACGACTAATCGATGACAATGATACAATGAATGATTGAGCACCTCGATTGCCTTAGAACGGCTAATCGATGACAATGATACAATGAATGATTGAACTCCTCGATTGCCTTAGAACGGTAAATCGATAATAATGATACGATGAATGATTGAACACTTCGATTTGCCTGAGAACTGCCAACCGATAACAATGATATAACGAATGAGTGAATACCTTGATTGCCTTAGAACGGCCAATCGATGACAATGATACGAAGGATGCCTCGACACCTTTAATCGGTTACCGACGACGAAGAAGAGAAATGAATACGTCAATACCTTCAATCGGCCAAAACAACATCAAGGACAAAACTCCAACATTAATAGCAATGATTACAACGACGTCTTAAATCGACATTAATATCAACAACAACAATCGATACATCGATACCGCAAACCGGCGATCGACAATAACATTAACAACGAGTATCCCAATGCCTTGAACCGGCCATTTATGATTGATAATAAATATTTGGCATAATTGCCGAAGAGTATCGTATCGAACGATCCCCTAATATTAATTAACTTATGGAGAGACTAAGTCTCGGAATGATACAACACATTCATACACATATATGATAACATTAATCTCATTGACTAGTACAAGTATAAAACTTGCCTCAACCGAAGGCGATGAAATCCTTCCCCGAACAACAAACGGCATTCTCCGATAAATACAAGCGCTCGAACAACCTTGAATGAAATACAATTCATTCAATAACACAATATCGAACGAAAACAACATAACGATCGAAGGAAACCCTTTGAGACATTTAATCGAACACTAAATGTTCAAAGTTCCTCAAGAACCTAAGAATCATCAATCGGGTTGAACGAATCGAAGATATGGATATACAATCCATAGAACACGATTAATAATGTTTACGAACATCAACCGATTCATCAAATTCGGATGAACAATGGAAATCAAGAAGAAATCTCGAAAAATCAAATTTTAGGAGATTTCAAGAAATTACCTCAATCCGACGAAGAACAATGATTAGATGTTGATATGATCACTAGAGCCTCCTCAAACCATGATTGGATGGAGTAGAATCGATCATAATCACAAACCCTAGTCGGATCGCCCGACTACCGCGAGAAGAAGGAGAGAAAGGGAGAAATGAGGTGAAAACCCGTCTGACCCCCTTTATATACTCCAGTGACGCACGACCAAAACGCACGACCAAATGTCCGTGTGTTTGGTCGCTTGAGCTGCTGCCGACCATCGATCTCACGCACGCGGCGGCATGCACGAGCACTGCTCGTGTGTCTTGCTCGTGTGTCACGATGGTCGCCAAAGTGCACCGCCCGGTCGATGCCACGCACGCGGCGGTGCTCGTGTGTCATGCTCGTGTGTCCCTGTTGAGTGCCAAAATGACAAGGGAACACAAAAATGACAGGACACGCATGCCTACACACGTCTTACACGATAATAAGTCACGTCTTATCGGTGAAACAATCATGGAACTCCCAACACAAAGCGGCCAATCATGATGATGATGGAAATATTCTCGTATCGATCCCCGAACAGAGATGAGTAATGAATAAAAACTGATACACGACTCCAAGATAAGCTGAATGATGAACACGAAATGAATGAATACGAATGACGAATGATTATTACTGAGTGAAAAAATTCTGAGTGGCAATTACTGAATGATAATTAATGAATTCACAACCGGGTATTACATACTCCCCCCCTTAAAAAGAGTTTCGTCCTCGAAACTAAGGGTAAACAACTCAGGATATGAACTATCCATCAGGATCTGCAAACAACATCTCGAGGAATGCTCCTCAACGCGAAACACTTCGCGTGAACAACTGGGCCAACCCCCCATAAGCAAATTCACGCCTCAAAAAAAATGCGACAATGCACATATAGTCCTCGGGACCATATCGATCGCACGCCCAAGTCCTCATGACTTGACGTCTCGAATCACAATGAACAATTACCCAGATCATCACAAAATCTCGGGTACAGCACAAAAAGAATGCATCAAATGACCCAAATCTGAACTCACTATTCAATATGATCCTAGAAGGTCACAAGAATAGGAACGATCGCAATGAATGATAATGAATCGAAATCCAACAAGGATCAATAATGACTCACCGGGGTGAAATGATATCGTAATGAATGATAGCTCAAATGAAATGATTGGAACCGACGTTCCCCGTGAAGTGAATGATTAGTTTGATAATTATAAGTCTCAACGTGATTGACATATGATGAATGAATTATACGAATGAATGAACGACGATGAAATGAATGATTATACTATTACCGAGCAAGAATTAACTTACTCAAAATCGGTGATGAATGTCCTTACCTCGGGCTCTCGAAGCCTTATAGGACCCCTTGAATGAAGCACGAGCTAGAGTAACAAAGTACCCTGAGGCCCTTGAGCTCTCTCGAGATCTACCGACACTAGAACTCCTACAGTATTTCTGAAGGTGTCCCTGCCGCCCACACAGAAAACAAACAACGGCTGGCACCGTACACCGAGTATTAACATGCCCTGCTGAATCACAGTTAAAGAAAACAACAGTCGAACTCATGGTCTGAGAGGAAGATGCTTTCCCAGCACGAAGACGACTAGAAAACGATCTCTTGGACGTCGGAGTCCGATGTCCCTCTGACAGCTCTTTCCATATCGAGGCAGGAAAGTCACGTGATAATTACAGATCCCGTATGAATATCACAATATGATTACGAGACGGAATGATAACAATGAACATGCACGCTCTAACACAATGAATGCATTAATAATGCAATAAAATGATCGTCGACATGACTCCGTAATATGATAAGATCGCATGAAAGATCAAGTGAGGTGACATGATTATCTGATGAAATTCGTGAAATGATTACCTTGAACAAGTTAACAAGGTTGAAAATTCGATCCATAAGATCAACAACTGAACCGTGAGATGGACTGGATGATTAATGAATTAACTGAACAATGAGATTGACTGAGTGATGAATGAATTAACTGAGCGATGAGATTGACTGAGTGATGAATGAATTAACTGGCCAATGAGATTGACTGAGTGATGAATGAATTAACTGAGCGATGAAATTGACTGAGTGATTAATGAATTAATTGAACAATGAGATTGACTGAGTGATGAATGAATTAACTGAGCAATGATATTGACTGAGTGATGAATGAATTAACTGAGGAATGATATTGTCTGAGTGGTGAATGAATTAACTGAGTGATTAATAAATTAACTGAGTAATGATATTGACTGGGTGATGAATGAATTAACTGAGTGATGAATGAATTAACATGATCGACAAGATCAAAATGATGATTGAGGATTATCAACTGATGAATGAGTTGATCCTTAATGCTTACACAAGTCACAAGTACTCCAAAACAATTAGTCAAGAATCAATCATAACACTAATATCACATATAGGTTTCAACAAAGCATGAATAATTAATGACATGATGAATGTATGAACATAAAGAGAATCGAGTCCTTACACAGGTCATACGAAGATTCGAGGTCTCGTGATACTAGTCTCAACTAACGACGACTCGATGAATGATTGACTCGTGCAGTCGTACAAATTTCACGACTCACAAAACCCGATTGTCCAAATTGTCATAACCTGACAGTACCACTACTACCGTATCAGTAGAGCCACATAACTCACATATCAGGGTATCTCACAACCCAAAATCTCTGATACCATCTTCTGTAACACCCCCAAATCCTATTGGGTTATTACAGTGCCGTAGACCCCACGCCAGGAGATCCACCAGGCGAACATGATTAAGAATACATTAAATTAAACAATAAGGGAAAATCATAGTCCCTACCATGATATCCGACACAATATTCTGATAAGGAATTTCAACGACAACGAGGGGCCTACATGGCCAAAAGTAAAAATACGACAACATCCACGAGCATCTGCTCGGGTAATACATAATGACAATGACAAACTGGAGAACACTCCAACTGACTGACCAACACGAACAACTCGGACTAATATCGCTCGAATGCCTCGTCGCCATCATCATGCCCCTGTGTCTCAACTCTCTCCTCGCAAGCACCTAAAATATGAAAACATGTTCTGCCCCCACGGGGTCAGTCATCCAGATAATGAACATCAAATACACGTATGACATGATATGCATCCAAAAGCAGAATGAAACGGTACAATGATAATAATAATACGAGATGCTCACAAACCAAGGTAAGGACCGAGCATTCGTGAAATACTATGCCCATGGCATACTATTAATACTTGTTCAACAGGTTAGAACATAAGTGCCCAACGACGAATCATAATCATAGAGTACCATAATGATTTACACGACATGAACCAAACCAGAACTGAATTAATTATGAATCACAATGCCCGAAAGCTCCAATGAAATTACTAAGACAATCACAAAGGCCTGAAAGCCGCTCAGCCAAAGCTGTCAATATCACAATCACATGAAGCCAAAATAGCCCGCAGCTGTATCGATTAGGGCCGAAGCCACGGCACGAAGCCGTATCACAATTAGGTCCGGAGCTACGGCACGAAGCCGTATCACAATTAAGGCCGAAACCACGGCACGAAGCCGTATCACAATTAGGGCCGAAGCCACCGCACGAAGCCGTATCACAATTAGGGCCGAAGCCACGGCACAAAGCCGTATCACAACTAGGCCTTCCAATGGCCGTGACCTACTGAATTGTTGGTGTTGGAAACCCAACCGTGAAGGTTCAAGCCCCAAACTTACCCATAATGAGCACTAGCCGAGACTAGCCTCCAAAATATAATTAATCACAAACGGCAACGATCCGAAGGTTACCGAATTCACGAGAATGATAGTTTGCTGCCTTGAGTCGGCCAACACGATATTGATGACTCACGGATGGACACCGTCCTCGGCGGTCCCAATTCAATACCTC
Organism: Orobanche coerulescens; assembly: GCA_033398695.1. Lineage (NCBI taxonomy): Eukaryota > Viridiplantae > Streptophyta > Magnoliopsida > Lamiales > Orobanchaceae > Orobanche > Orobanche coerulescens. The sequence continues at coordinate 63,346,541 of CM065802.1, forward strand.
GATTACCTTAGAATGGTCAATTGATAACAACGACACAACAGATGGGAACTATCCTCGACAGCCCCAATTCAATACCCTGATTGCCTTAGAATGGCCAACCGATAACAATGATGCAGCGGATGATTCAATACCTCAATTGCCATAAAACGGCCAATCGATAACAATGATACAACGAATGATTGTGCACCTCAATTGCCTTAGAACGACTAATCGATGACAATGATATAATGAATGATTGAGCACCTCGATTGCCTTAGAACGGCCAATCGATAATAATGATACGATGAATGATTGAACACTTCGATTTGCCTCAGAACGGCCAACCGATAACAATGATACAACGAATGAGTGAATACCTCGATTGCCTTAGAACGGACAATCGATAACAATGATACGAAGGATGCCTCGGCACCTTTAATCGGTTACCAACGACGAAGAAGAGAAATGAATACGTCAATGCCTTCAATCGGCCAAAACAACATCAAGGACAAAACTCCAACATTAATAGCAATGATTACAACGACGTCTTAAATCGACATTAATATCAACAACAACAATCGATACATCGATACCGCGAACCGGCGATCGACAATAACATTAACAACGAGTATCCCAATGCCTTGAACCGGCTATTTATGATTGATAATAAATATTTGGCATAATTGCCGAAGAGTATCGTATCGAACGATCCCCTAATATTAATGAACTTATGGAGAGACTAAGTCTCGGAATGATACAACACATTCATACACATATATGATAACATTAATCTCATTGACTAGTACAAGTATAAAACTTGCCTCAACCGAAGGCTATGAAATCCTTCCACGAACAACGAACGGCATTCTCCAATAAATACAAGCGCTCGAATAACCTTGAATGAAATACAATTCATTCAATAACACAATATCGAACGAAAACAACACAACGATCGAAGGAAACCCTTTGAGACATTTAATCGAACCCTAAATGTTCAAAGTTCCTCAAGAACCTAAGAATCATCAATCGGGTTGAACGAATCGAAGATATGGATATACAATCCATAGAACACGATTAATAATGTTTATTAACATCAACCGATTCATCAAATTCGGATGAACAATGGAAATCAAGAAGAAATCTCGAAAAATCAAATTTTAGGAGATTTCAAGAAATTACCTCAATCCGACGAAGAACAATGATTAGATGTTGATATGATCACCTAGAGCCTCCTCAAACCATGATTGGATGGAGTAGAATCGATCATAATCACAAACCCTAGTCGGATCGCCCGACTACCGCGAGAAGAAGGAGAGAAAGAGAGGAATGAGGTGAAAACCCATCTGACCCCCATTATATACTCCAGTGACGCACGACCAAGACGCACGACCAAATGTCCGTGTGTTTGGTCGTGCGCCAGGCCACTGCCCGGCCATTGATCTCACGCACGAGCAGCACGCACGAGCACCTGCTCGTGTGTCTTGCTCGTGTGTCCCTGATGGTCGCCAAAGTGCACTGCCCAATTCTGATGCCACGCACGAGCAGCTGCTCGTGTGTCATGCTCGTGTGTCCCTGTTGAGTGCCAAAATGACAAGGGAACACAAAAATGACAGGACACGCATGCCTACACACGACTTACATGATAATAAGTCACGTCTTATCGGTGAAACAATCATGGAACTCCCAACACAAAGCGGCCAATCATGATGATGATGGAAATATTCTCGTATCGATCCCCGAACAGAGATGAGTAATGAATAAAAACTGATACACGACTCCAAGATAAGCCGAATGATCAACACGAAATGAATGAATACGAATGACGAATGATTATTACTGAGTGCAAAAATTCTGAGTGGCAATTACTGAATGATAATTAATGAATTCACAACCGGGTATTACACTCATACTCTTGTTGCCTTTTCTAATGTCGTCTGGCCGGTTGCCTTGACACTCGTCATTCCACCTTTGGCTACTATGTTTTTCTTGGAGATAATCTTATTCAGGGGCGGATCCATGGGGTCCGAGAGGGTCCACGACCCTGCTGGCCGGCCGGAACTGCAAGGGAAGGGGGTCCGGGAGGTGCGATTGGTTTTTTTTGGGAATTGCCGGAGTGGGGGGGGGGGGGGGGGGGTAAAGAAGGGGGGTTCCGGGGATATAGGGTTGGGGGAAGAAGACTATGGTAAGGGGCGGGTCCTCTCATTTTTCTTTTTCTCCTTATATGAAATGACGTTGTTTCAGTAAGTAAACTTACTGAACCTAAACAACGTCGTTTTGGACCCAAAAAACAAAAAAAATATAAGAACACAAAACAGAGGGCATAAGCAGAATCGGGCAGAACATAAATGTTAGGAGTATGCACTCGAATGCCACTTAGAGGATGTTGAGTGAGGGAATTGTACTTGTTATTATGTAAATCATCAATATAAGGCAATGGATGTTTCTTTATTTACTGGTAGTTACTGGTATTCCTAACTCATAAATATACATATAAAAACTAGTCCATGTATTTGAGAGCAAAACGTTCCACTCCTTATTGTATAAGAGGGTCGGCACTGGAAAGGTTTATAGTCAAATACTTAATCGTTCGCAAGTCGATGAAACTTGACTGGGCGTTAAGTTTATGTGAAGACTTGTATGACGTGTTCTTTGACAAGGAGAGTGCCTGTCGAACATTAATGGTTAGTGGGAGCACACGTTATAGGTATGCTAATTGGATTAGTATACTCGAACCGACTCACCCTCGATTCGTCACACAGATTTCACTCCGGGACAGTCAATGATGGAATCGAAAGGTTGTGATAGGTATTCGTGAACCTTAGACTTGAGGATTTAGTAGGGATGTGTTTGTGACGTCAAGATTTTCATTAGAGTAGTTCGACCCTATAAACCGGAAGGCGGGGGTCAACCTTGACGTGCATCTTGATGGGCAAGTAGCAGGTCCTACTGAATACCAAGATAGAATTCTTTCTCCCATTAGTGAGCGGGTTATATGTCCTATGCGGTTATTGGCAGATGAGATCATAAGTCTTTGGCCAAAGCATTGGAGCTAGTTGTATTGGATACACGAGAGCTCGATGATCTCGATTTGCATTAACGCATGCATACCGTCAAGTACAGATAGGGTTTGACTGACCGTGACCCTATAACTTGAACGGGACATTTGAAAGAAGGGTTTATACGTATACTGGTATTCACGACAGAATGGTTCTTGAATGATCTCAATCATTCGTTCTCAGTTGGGGTACAGTGTAGGCCGTCAGGCTGGCTAGGTGGTGCTACTACTCTTTGGTTCCTCCCATTGCTGACTGAGACGAACCTACCGAGTCGCGCAATAGGATTGATGATGGAATGTATCAAGCTTATTATCTCATTATGAATATTAGATATTGGATATCTAATTTGGGACATTAGATGTTTGAATCGATTTATTGGATAAATTGATTTACGACCTAATGAATTAAATAAATTACTGGGTGATTAATTTAATTCATAGATATAGTTATTTCTTGGAGAAATTAATTATGTTGTTATGTATTTAATGTGATTAATTGATTGGATTAATTAATCAACAAAAATACATCGGAACGGAATAGGAGTTTATCTGTTTGGACTCACGGGAATCCGAAACGAACCGAACTCATCTCGGCTCCTTCTAGATGGCCGCCCCATTTTCCCTCCTCTTTCCTTTGGTCATAGTTTCCACCTTAATTGGTGGATGACTTGAAGTATCAAGGGAACAAGATCTTTTAATTAATTTATTTTAATTATTTTGGTCTTGATTTGGGAGGATTTTATGGAGAATAAAATGAAGACTCTCATCACTTGTTTTGGGAAGCCTTTTCCAACGTGAGTTAAGAGAAGTGAGAGAGAAAATATTTTTCTAAGTCTTCATCATCTTCTTCATCTTGTTCTTGATTTTTTCTTGGAGAAAATTCAAGATACATTGAGAGATAAATATTATACACTTAGAGTGCAATAATAAAAGGCTTCATCACTTGATTCTAGCTGTAACCTTAGAGGTTAATCGAGTGTTGTTATTACGGTTGTTTTTCCGTCGCGTGGCAAGTCGAGACGCGGTGCTTTCGGTGTTGGATCGTTCAAGAGCTTGGAGCGGATTGGATTCGTAGAGATCAATCAAAGCTTGGGGAATAGCTCAAGAGAAGGTTACCATTTAATCAACGGACTTCAAGGGTGAGTTTCTTATAACTCTTGTTTTTCATTTATTTATTCGTATATACGTAGCTCGATCGATCCTCGTAGGGATTCGGATCGAATTAATTTTCGTTTTACCGCTTCTGCTGGGCCTTCGTTTTAGGCACCGAATCCCAACAGTGGTATCGGAGCGTAGGTCTTGCGATCGTATATACGATATTGGCATTTAGAATGCTTGATTAGATGCTGTCTGATTTGGAATCATAATCGTATTAATCGTTGATTTTCTATTGTTCATCCAAAAATTTATTTTTCATGATTTTATGTTACAATATAAATCTATTTTTCTTTTAAAAAACTGATTTAAAGTATAATATAAAGATTAAAAAAATGTTATTTTTGGAATCGGGGCAAAAAATGAGCCGAAAACATGATCGGACCCGGCAGCCTGGGGCCGGCCGGGCGCTGCCTCGCGGTCTGAGGCAGCAGATCGCGATCTGGACCCGTGATCGGCCATGGTTGGCAGCCTGTGCCGGTCATGAGTGGCAGACTCTCGGCCCCTGCCTGACAATGGTCTCGGTCCCTGCCGGTCCTGCTCGGCAGCCTGCTGGGCAGCTTGCTAGGCAGTGCTACGGCCGTGTTTTTCGACTCCATTTTTATATTTCGTTCGATAATTAATTTCCCACAAATTAAATTGGATTTAATTTGACTAAGATTTAATTATGGTGTTGTGTCGAGAATTATTCGTCTCGACAGGCGATCGCCTCAGAGACCGGGCGACCAAGCCGAAGTCCAGCAGCCAAGGCAGATCGGCCGACTGAAGGTCCCAGGACGAGTCCCAGTGCCGAGCGATCGACATCTAAAGGTGATCGTCTCTCGGTACTTGGCGATCGACTCCTGGTGGCCGACTAGTTGACGACCGAAGGTCCCAGGACAAGTCCCGGTGCCGAGCGATCGACATCTAAGACGATCGTCTCTCAGTACTTGGCGATCGACTCCTAGTGGCCGACCAGCTGACGACCGCCTTATGCCACACGAAGCCGATGACCGTCCAGTCGGCAAAGGCCGAGGCTCGAAATAGCACCCACGTGCAATTCCGAGACAAGATCCGCATTTCATGGATCATTGACCACAGCGTGTCAGCATCTTTCCACCAGCCGACAAACCCGCCGAAAGGTGTCAGTGGGACCGCCCGTGACAGCAACTCAGGACGTGTGCTGGCTCCTCATTGCACCGCACAGCTGGCTGCCAGCAGTAGCCGCAAGCTTTATGCAGACAGCCCATGTTACATAAAGACGATCGCCCTTTTATTATATTGCATAAAAGTAGATCGCCCGCCAGGAAACAGGGCATCTCAGCCCCTATAAATAGAAGGCTGCCTGCACTTGGACAGCCCCCCGGATTTTTCCCCGCTGAACAGTCCAGTCTCTCCAACTCTCGGGCTTCTTCTGGATTTTCTCACAACTTGGCACTCTTACTCTTGCAACAGCTATCTCTCGGTTCTTCCTTCTCTCTCAGCACCTCTTATACAGAAGACGGTCGGCAGAGACGAACCAAGCAAAGCTTCGCTCAAGAGCTAGATAAATAGGATCTTTTACGCTCATTGTATTTAGATTCCTACGTTAATACTTGTATCCACAAATATTTGTATTAATAACATCTCGCGAGAGCATTCAAGTTCGGGCCTAACAAACCCGGCAAATCTTGTGTTTTTTCCATTCCCTCGGACGTGCTCTCGCAATTTGCTGTTGCTCGACCATTCCAGCAATATCTATCTTCGGATAATATTTCGGGCAACAACATATGGTAATTTTAATCTTAGGGGAATTAATTTAATGAAATATTTTCTCGTCCGGAACAAGTTAAAATTGACGGTTGTTTGAATTAATTGGAATAATTCGTTTTGAATCGATTGGATCGGTTCGTATTGTTGATTGGATCAATGTATCTCTAAACTTTCTATTTATATAATATTTATTGGATGAATGCTTTTGAATGGGGATGTGGTTCGTGGACTTAGTTTTGAATCGTTCGTTTTATTCGATTGGGTTGTAAAGGCCGTTTTGAGCCTATTTATTATACTAGAAATATTTGTGTTGTGTCGAGATTTATTCATCTCAACAGGCGATCGCCTCAGAGACCGGGCGACCGAGTTAGAGCCCAGCAGCCAAGGCAGATCTGCCGACCAAAGGTCCCAGGACAAGTCCCGGTGCCGAGCGATCGACATCTAAAGCGATCGTCTCTCGGTACTTGGCGATCGACTCCTGGCGACCGACCAAATGCCGACCGCCTCATGCCACACGAAGCCAAGGATCGCCAGGTCGGCAAAGGCCGAAGCTCGAAGCCAACGATCATCCAGTCGGCAAGAGCCGAAGCTCGAAGCGAGAACCCACATGCGGATCCGGAAAAGGCGCTGCTGCACATGGTTCGTTGACCACAGCCTGTCAGCATCCTTCCACCAACCGACAGGCCCGCCGAAAGGTGTACCGTGGGACCGCCCGTGATAGCAACTCAGGATGCGTGCCGGCTCCTCATTAGACCGCACAGCTGGCTGCCAGCAGCAACCGCAAGCTTTATGCAGATAGCCTATGTGACATAAAGACGATCGCCCCTTTATTATATTGTATAAAAGGCGATCGCCCGCCAGCAAACAGGAAATCCCAGCTCCTATAAATGAAAGGCTGCCTGCACTTGGACAAGGATCTGATTTTTTCCTCTCTGAACTCAGATTCTCGGCTTCTGAACAAGTTCAACTCACAACTTGGCTTTCTCACTCTTGGCAGCAGCCATCTCTCGGTTCTTTCTTCTCTCTCAGCATCTCCTACACAGAAGACGATCGGCAGAGAGCAAGAACACCAAAGCTTCGCTCAAGAGTTAGATGAATAGGATCTTTTACACTCATTGTAATTAGATTCTTACATTAATACTTGTATCCACGAATATTTGTATTAATAACATCTCGCGAGAGCATTCAAGCCTGGGCCTAAAAAACACGGCAAATCTTGTGTTTTTCCATTCCCTCGGACGTGCTCTTGCAATTTGCTGCTGCTAGACCATTCCAGCAATATCTATCTTCGGATAATATTTTGGGCAACAACAATTGGCGCTAGAGGAAGGGCATCTAACCCTCATTTTCAGACCTACCGTCTCGAAGAACACTCACTGTTCTCTGGGGCATATACCTGAAGAAATACTCACTGTTCTTCAGAGAAAGCTTTCAGAATCATGTATTCTGCCTCTGCATCGAAGAAATCCGCCGGCCAATCCACCAGACACCTCATTCCGTCTCAGTCCGAGCCACAACCTATGGCGGAGGGTAGCCGCCACGGTCCGAGACTCTCGATCCCGCCCCTGAGGGACGGCCCAAGCCTCTCGCTCGATCAGTTCCAAACCGCGGAACAGATCAAAAAGGCCTTGGCCATCCTACAGGAGCGACGGAGTGCTCTCGACGCGCCTCCCGCTATAACCCCATCGGCTATCCGCCGCATAACCAAACGGAAGTTCAAGGCGTTACTGATCGAGCGATTGCCAGGAGGCTCCCATTCGAAAGAAGAGGCGTTCGCTAGCCGGGGCACCTCTATTTTTGATCGCCTAAGCAGCGACCTGTCATGGCGACCGGGGCAGTCCGGCCCCAGCTACGAGACGACGGAGCTCGAGTCCGTCACCAGGAGTTCGGCATATCCAACTCCCAGAAGGCCGACCAGCCATCTGGCTCCTCCTCACCGAAGAGTCGAGGTCGGCAACAGCGGAGTCAGGAGATCGGTACACGATCGCCTCGGCTCCCACTCTGAAAGCCGACCCACGAGCGACCAAGCTACAGCGATGGCCGCGATGCAGCGCCAGCTCGACGACATGAAGGCGCTCCTGGAATCTGGGGCAGGCGCCAAGAGCAAGATCGCCGGGCCGAGCGAGCCACTCGCGGTCCACATCGAGCTCACCCCCGTGCAGCGTAAGATCGCTCCTCCGCAAACACCTTTGTACGAGGGGAGATCGGACCCCGAAACTCACCTGAGCAAGTTCCGCATCTACATGACCGGGTGTGGGGCATCCGGCGCGACCAGATGCTGAATGTTCCCACTGACGCTGGACGACCTTGCCCACAGGTGGTACACATCATTGCCGCCGCGATCCATAGATTCCTTTGACCAACTGGCGAACAGCTTCACAGCTTACTTCGCCGCCAAGGTCGCTCGGCCGGACGGTCCCCACCGCATGATGCAAATCAGGCAGGGAGAAGAAGAGTCCGATGCAGATTACATCGACCGGGTAGACGAGATCATCCTCAACAGCGCGCCCGTAAGCGATGAGATCGCCTTCTACTCGGCCTTAGGGGGATTCCATGGTCATTCGCCTATGTTCAGGCACCTTATGAAGGACCATCCCCCCACCTACGCGATCTTCCGCGCCAAAGACGCAGACTTTCTGGCCAGGCAAAAGTTTCTTCTTAGCCTATGAGTAGCGCGATCGGCAGCAGAACGACGATCTCCAGTCTTCCAGCCCGATCGCCGATATCAAGCTACATCACCAAAACCGGAGGACTCGTTCGCCACCTACAGTTAATCATCTAACATGGTGGACTACGGCACGAGATCGCCTCCACCGCACAACGTACGCCGTCGAAGGTCGACATCTACATGACGATCTGAGATGGAAGAGTGCAGCCATGGTCCTGGTGGTCGATGGAACCGACTGCTTAGGCCATGCAAGGTTACTTTGGGCTGAGATCGCTCGCCCTTCGTTTAAATACGAGGCGGGCGTAGTTGAAGGACCCTCCAAACAAATCAGTGGACACGATCGCCCGCCCTCAAAGGTTCATCATCTAACATGGTGAATCCAGACAATGCGACGTGCCACTACCCCCGTCTAAACGTATACCATCGAGGATTGCCATCTAACATGACAATCCGAGGTAGAAAAGAGCTAACTAGCCGCTGACGTGGAGTTGATTAATCCGACGATGCCCCGTGCAAGGACTTCTCCAGACCCCTTCGTTTAAATATGAGGCGAGGCGCAGCCTAACGGAGGACCCGCACAATAAAATGAGTCACGAGAAAGACAATGTCGCTCGCGCACAAGACATGGTCATGGAGTCGGTCCATCAAACTCCGCGACTGTGCACGGTTCCTCAACGACGAAACTATCAAGTTTCTAAGGGGGATCGGCCAAAATTGTTTATTGCAGGTACAAGACCGAAGATATCTAGCCAATCGACCAGATCGCCCAAGTCCGGAAACCAAAGTCATCTCAACGGTTCACCCGTCTTCATCCAACACAATCGCCAGCAAGAACCACCTTACCCCATGTCTTCAACATCGGAGCAAGCTGGTGGGCAATTGTTGTGTCGAGATTTATTCATCTCAACAGGCGATCGCCTCAGAGACCGGGCGACCGAGTTAGAGCCCAGCAGCCAAGGCAGATCTGCTGACCAAAGGTCCCAGGACAAGTCCTGGTGCCGAGCGATCGACATCTAAAGCGATCGTCTCTCGGTACTTGGCGATCGACTCCTGGCGACCGACCAAATGCCGACCGCCTCATGCCATACGAAGCCAACGATCATCAGGTCGACAAAGGCCGAAGCTCGAAGCCAACGATCATCCAGTCGGCAAGAGCCAAAGCTCGAAGCGAGAACCTACATCCAGATCCAGAAAAGGCGCTGCTGCACATGGTTCATTGACCACAGCCTGTCACCATCCTTCCACCAACCGATAGGCCCGCCCAAAGGTGTACCGTGGGACCGCCCGTGACAGCAACTCAGGACGCATGCCGGCTCCTCATTGGACCACACAGCTGGCTGCCAGCAGTAGTCGCAAGCTTTATGCAGACAGCCCATGTGACATAAAGACGATTGCCCCTTTATTATATTGTATAAAAGGTGATCGCCCGCCAGCAAACAGAAGATCCCAACTCCTATAAATAGAAGGCTGCCTGCACTTGGACAAGGATCTGATTTTTTCCTCTCTGAACTCAGATTCTCGGCTTCTGAACAAGTTCAACTCACAACTTGGCTTTCTCACTCTTGGCAGTAGTTATCTCTCGGTTCTTTCTTCTCTCTCAGCATCTTCTACACAGAAGACGATCGGCAGAGAGCAAGAACACCAAAGCTTCGCTTAAGAGTTAGATGAATAGGATCTTTTACACTCATTGTAATTAGATTCTTACATTAATACTTGTATCCACGAATATTTGTATTAAAAACATCTCGCTAGAGCATTCAAGCCCGGGCCTAACAAACCCGGCAAATCTTGTGTTTTTCCATTCCCTCGGACGTGCTCTCGCAATTTTCTGTTGCTCGACCATTCCAGCAATATCTATCTTCGGATAATATTTCAGGCAACAACAATTTGTATCTAAGATGCAATTTTCAATGTAAAATTTATATGCAATGACAAAGACCGGAGGAAGATCCGTTTCGAGAAGATGAAGATTCAAGACGAAGACTTGTAATTAGATTACGGAGTTTTTGTTTTCTAGGAATGGTCCATGAACCACATGTTGGTAGCAACTAGGTTGTGAATGGTTGTTCATATGGTATGAATGCTACAAACGCGCTTAAATGAATTAATGTGCAAAGTGTAACATTAATCGCGATAATTCTCCCACAACAAATTATTAAGTTTATAAGGTTTCAAGGTTTTCCTTCCCTCCATCGAGCTTTCGGGAAATTGAAATCCAAACTGGATGTGCTATGCTTCTGAGTTATCGGGGTAGTCATTCGGGGAGGACGGTTAAATTACCGGAAGCGCATTGGATGCCTTCGGTTGGAGCAAATTTTATCCCTAGAAACCTGATAGGTTGCCGGATAAGATTCAATTGTGAAACTGATTTGCGTTGATGGTATAAACTTAACTTGTACACGAACCATAGAAACCGTATAGGTTGAGGGGAGTGAACAAGGGGAAAAAGAAGATCGAATCATCCATTAGATGGGTTGGTGTTGGACACCACTTTATGAAAATTAATAGACTAGAAACCTGTTCGGTTGCCCTCTATTAAGATTTATAAAGAACTCGATCACCACTATGAAGTAGAGCGATGATACTTCCGGATTTCACATGGGAGTGTGTTATTCCGATAAAAATAGTGGGAGTTGGGTAACAAGAATAGAAAAGACCTTAATTCTATACTCAGATCATAATTGAACGAGTCACTAATTAATCTGTCATACTTAATGCAGACATAAATCTCAATATGACAATGAATCCACTCGCAATTCTACTCGAAAAGAACACCTTTATGGGACCTAACTTTGTGGATTGGCTCCGCAATCTGATAATAGTCCTCAGTATAGAGGCACTGGGATACGTCTTGGAGACGGACATTCCGGTGCCTCCAGTACGGACAAGAGCCAATCAAGAAGAGATTGAAAACCACGAAAAGTGGGTTAAGGATGACGTGAAAGTCCGTGCTTATATGATGGCTTGCATGTCTAATGAGCTTCAAAGAGCTCATGAGAAAATGACTTCTGCTAGGCAGATTCTATCTCACTTAACCGAGCTTTATGGTGAGCACAGCAGAACTACTAGATATGAGATATCCAAGCAACTGTTTGGTGCAAGGATGAAGGAAGGTGAGAAGGTTGGGGAACACGTCCTCAAAATGATATCCATGATCGAGAGATTGGAGGCTCTTGATTTTAAAATGGATACTTCTCTCCAAACCGACCTTATCCTACAGTCTCTCCCTGATTCCTTCTCATAGTTTGTTATGAACTTCAACTGCAATGAGATTGCATGTAACATAGATGGGCTAATGAACAAACTGGTGACCGCTCAGTCTCAGATGAAGACTCTGCGGATGAAGGAGTCTGCCCTTGTGATTTCTTCTGGACTTCGGAAGTCTAAGAATAAGAAGAAAAAGACCAAGAAGCAGACTGGACCACAAGTTAAGGACCTTAATGGAAAGGGCAATGCCCCGATAGTTCCAAAAGGCAAGAAGAAGAAGGATGCTTGTCTCAAGTGCGGTGAGCTGGGCCACTGGGCTAGAGACTGTCCGATTCTTCATGGCACTTCAGGGACAGAACTTTTAGTTTTGGAAACAAATTGTTCTGCTACTGTATTTTCTACTTTCTGGATACTAGATTCTTGTGATAGTTCTCATATTTGTACCGTGAATCAGGATCTGGAACAAAGTAGGAAGCTTGGAGCTGGTGAAGTTATGATCATAGTCGGAAGCGGGCATAGTGTCGAGGCGACTGACATAGGATCACTTCTTTTGGTTTTAGAATCCGACTTTGTTTTGACTTTAGAAGATGTACTTGTTTTGCCCAAAGGGCACAAAAACATTGTATCCATTCCGGTCATGGACCGAAAAGGCTTTTCATTTTTCATTGGTGATGGTTCCTGTAAAATTTATTTCAGAAATAAACTAGTGGGTACTGCTACATTGTTAAATGGATTGTATCATCTAAATCTCAACAACAAAGTAGTTGTGAATACTATGACTAGAAAATGTGGTAGGGATGAAACTAATCAAGTTTTGAAATGGCATTTTAGACTTGGTCATGTTGGTGAGACCAAGGTTTACGAAATGGAAAAAGATGGACTTATGGGTCCATTGGGATCGGATCCCTTTCCTACTTATGAATCTTGCCTTAAAGGCAAAATGACTAAGTCCCCCTTCATAGGGACTTTTGAAAGAGCCGCTGATAAATTGGGATTAATCCATACCGACGTATGTGGTGCTTTGGAAGCAGCGCGTGACGGATATCAATATTTCATTACATTTACAGATGATCATACTAGGTATGGTTATGTATACTTAATGAAACATAAATCCGAGGCCTTTGAGAAATTCCAAGAATTCAAGGCCCTAGTCGAGAAACAAACTGGTAATCATATCAAAGCACTTCAGTCGGACTGAGGTGGTGAGTATATGAGTACAGAGTTTGACGAGTTCCTTAAGGAACATGGAATAGTTTCACAACTAACACCTCCAGGTACTCCTCAGTTAAATGGTGTGTCAGAAAGAAGAAACCGGACCTTGTTGAACATGGTCCGCTACATGCTGGGCTATACTGACTTACCGATTTACCTGTGGGGGTATGCACTCCTGACTGCCGCTTATATCTTGAACAGATGTCCTTCCAAATCCGTTCCTAAAACTCCACATGAGATGTGGGAGGGCAGGAAACCAAGTCTTAATCATATTAGGATTTGGGGATGTCCCGCCTATGTCAAGAAGACTAAGGTGGAAAAGTTGGAAGCTAGGTCCGCGAAGGGACATTTCATTGGATTCCCGTCTGGGATGATGGGTTATCTATTCTACATGCGCGAAGATCTAAAGATCGTTGTTGCTTTACATGCACACTTCTTGGAAGATGAGTTCATCCAGGAAGGCGGAGCAAGTAGAAGTATTTCTTTGGAAGAATACAATGAAACTCCTAAGGAGACACCTGTGCAAGAAACTGGAACCGAACCTTCTGAAACACAAGTACAACCACCTCGTAAGTCTCGTAGGGTGTCTCATTTACCTGAGAGGTATGGGCTTGTGCACTTGGAGGAGCTGGATCTCCATGAGGTTCCAAGCGATAGCCAAGACACCGACCCAACGACCTATGACCAAGCGATGGTGGATGTAGACTCCGCGAAATGGCGTGAAGCTATGGAAGCTGAGATAGATTCGATGCATGTCAATCAGGTCTGGACTCTAGTAGACCGCCCCAAGGGCATAGTGCCTATTGGGAACAAGTAGGTCTACAAGAGAAAGACTGATGGTGATGGGAAGGTTGACGCCTATAAGGACAGGCTTGTGGCAAAGGGTTATACCCAAAAGGAAGGGATCGATTACCACGATACCTTATCGCCCGTAGCCATGATCAAGTCTATTTGCAGGATGCTTGCTATAGCTGCCTACCACGATTATGAGATATGGCAAATGGATGTAAAGACGGATTTCCTTAATGGATTCCTCGAGGAGGAAATCTATATGGAGTAGCCTAAAGGTTTTGTGTCCGAAGTCGATATTCAGAAAGTGTGCAAGCTTCAGCGTTCCATTTATAGACTGAAGCAAGCGTCGCGTAGTTGGAACCTTCGTTTTGACGAGGCGGTCAAAGAGTTTGACTTCATGCAAAATGAAGAGGAACCTTGTGTATACAAGAGGGTTAGTGGGAGAAAGATCACATTCTTAGTACTATATGTGGATGATATTCTACTAATAGGAAATGATGTGGGAATGCTCAGTTCTGTAAAAGCTTGGCTTTCGAGTAATTTCTCTATGAAAGACTTGGGAGAAGCAACCTATATTCTTGGAATTCGACTCTACCGGGATAGAGTGAAGAGAACAATAGGTCTTTCCTAAGCCCTATATATAGATAAGATCTTAAAGCAATTTAAGATGGATAATTCAAAAAGAGGGTTCCTACCGATGCGACATGGAATAAAACTCTCCTTGAAGATGTGTCATCAAAGTGAGGAACAACGAAAGGAAATGAGTAATATACCATATGCTTCGGTCATGGGTAGCCTTATGCATGCTATATTGTGTACAAGACCTGACATCGCGCATGCTGTAAGCGTGGTGAGTAGGTTTCAGGCAAACCCAGGTAGGGAATATTGGACTGTCGTAAAGAACGTTCTCAAGTACTTGAGAAGGACTAGAGATATAGTTCTGATGTATGGCGGTGGAGAATTGGATGTGGTGGGATTCGCTGATTCGGACTTCCAAGGACTGAAGGACGACTCGATGTCTACTTCTGCCTACATATTTACTCTTAATGGAGGAGTAGTATCTTGGCGTAGCGCCAAGCAAAGCGCGACTGCTGATTCCACCTGTAAGGCTGAGTATCAAGCAGCCTCGGAGGCTTCCAAGGAAGGGTTTTGGATTAAGAAGTTTCTGGGAGAACTTCAAGTGATACCATGTCTTTGAAATTGCTGTTCATCTTTGCGACAACGGCAGTATGGCGTAGGCCAAGGAGCCAATGTTTCACAACAGCACCAAACATATTGAGAGGAAGTATCATCTCGTAAGAGAATTTGTTCGCAAGGAATACATTGTGCTGCACAGAGTAGACTCGACCGACAACGTCTCCGATCCACTGACCAAGCCACTTTCTCAGACTAGCTTGGAGCGTCATCTGGAGAACATGGGTATTAGATACCATAGTGTGTGGCATTGAGTGCAAGTGGGAGATTGTTAGGAGTATGCCCTCGAATTCCACTCAGAGGACGTTGAGTGAGGGCATTGTACTTGTTATTATGTGAATCATCAATATAAGGCAATGGATGTTTCTTTATTTTCTGGTAGTTACTGGCATTCCTAACTCGTAAATATACATAGAAACCAGTCCGTGTATTTGAGAGCAAAACGTTCCACTCGGTAATGGATAAGGGGGTCGGCACTGGAAAGGTTTATAGCTCAAATACTTAATCATTCGTAAGTCGATGAAACTTGACTGGGCGTTAAGTTTATGTGAAGACTTGTATGACGTGTTCTTTGACAAGGAGAGTGTCTGTCGAACATTAATGGTTAGTGGGAGCACACGTTATAGGTATGCTAATTGGATTAGTATACTCGAACCGACTCACTCTCGATTCGTCACACGGATTTCACTCTGGGACAGTCAATGATGGAATCGAAAGGTTGTGATAGGTATTCGTGAACCTTCGACTTGAGGATTTAGTAGGGATGTGCTTGTGACGTCAAGATTTTCATTAGAGTAGTTCGACCCTATAAACCGGAAGGCGGGTGTCAACCTCAACGTGCATCTTGATGGGCAAGTAGCAGGTCCTACTGAATACCAAGATATAATTCTTTCTCCCGTTAGTGAGCGGGTTATATGTCCTATGCGGTTATTGGCAGATGAGATCATAAGTCTTTGGTCAAAGCATTGGAGCTAGTTGTATTGGATACACGAGAGCTCGATGATCTCGATTTGCATTAACGCATGCATAGCGTCAAGTACAGATAGGGTTTGATTGACCGTGACCCTATAACTTGAACGGGACATTTGAAAGAAGAGTTTATACATATACTGGTATTCACGACAAAATGGTTCTTGAATGATCCCAATCATTCATTCTCAGTTGGGGTACAGTATAGACCGCCAGGCTGGCTAGGTGGTGCTACTACTCTTTGGTTCCTCCCATTGCTGACTGAGACGGACCTACCGAGTCGCGCAATAGGATTGACGATGGAATGTATCAAGCTTATTATCTCATTATGAATATTAGATATTGGATATCTAATTTGGGACATTAGATGTTTAAATCGATTTATTGGATAAATTGATTTACGGCCTAATGAATTAAATAAATTACTGGGTGATTAATTTAATTCATAGATATAATTATTTCTTGGAGAAATTAATTATGTTGTTATGTATTTAATGTGATTAATTGATTGGATTAATTAATCGACACAAATACATCAGAACGGAATAGGAGTTTATCTGTTTGGACTCACGGGAGTCCGAAACGAACTGAACTCATCCCGGCTCCTTCTAGATGGCCGCCCCATTTTCCCTCCTCTTTCCTTTGGTCATAGTCTCCACCTTAATTGGTGGATGACTTGAAGTATCAAGGGAACAAGATCTTTTAATTAATTCATTTTAATTATTTGGTCTTGATTTGGGAGGATTTTATGGAGATTAAAATGAAGACTCTCATCACTTATTTTGGGAAGCCTTTTCCAACGTGAGTTAAGAGAAGTGAGAGAGAAAATATTTTTCTAAGTCTTCATCATCTTCTTCATCTTGTTCTTGATTTTTTCTTAGAGAAAATTCAAGATACATTGAGAGATAAATATTATACACTTAGAGTGCAATAATAAAAGGCTTCATCACTTGATTCTAGCCGTAACCTTAGAGGTTAATCGAGTGTTGTCATTACGGTCGTTTTTCCGGCGCGTGGCAAGTAGAGACGCGGTGCTTTCGGCGTTGGATCGTTCAAGAGCTTGGAGCGGATTAGATTCGTAGAGATCAATCAAAGCTTGGGGAATAGCTCAAGAGAAGGTTACCATTTAATCAACGGACTTCAAGGGTGAGTTTTTTATAACTCTTGTTTTTTGTTTATTTATTCATATATACGTAGCTCGATCGATCCTCGTAGGGATTCGGATCGAATTAATTTTCGTTTTACCGCTTCCGCTGGGCCTTCGTTTTAGGCACCGAATCCCAACAATAAACAGAGCAACAGAAGGGGCGAGACCGCGAGAGAAACAAACAAGTTCTCTATGAGAGAAAATTCCATCAGAGGATAAATTACACCACAAAATTTTGCATCCCGCTTCCTGCTCATTTGTTGGAGTATTCATCTAGCTCAAGATTCAAGAAAACAAGGTTCTATTTAAATTTTAGGATTTTAATTATGATTTTTTATTAATTTAGATTTATAATTTAGGATTTATTTATTGAAATTGGGATTTGTGAATATCTTCAAAAGCACAATTTATGCATAGTAATTGATATTTATTGAGTCACTTGAGTCTTGAATATATCTTGAAAATATGAATTTTTTTTGTTATTTTCGATTGTGGGATATTTGTTGAATTGGATGTACTTTGAGATATTTGTTGATTGATTGATTGATTGTGATATAGGAATATGGAAAAATATTTTTCACGAACTAAGAGCCCATCAACAACGAGTACTCCCCAACAACAACTTGTTATGTCTTCAAGTACACCGAGTGAGGATTTTATTGTTAAATCAACTGGAAAAAGGGCTAGAACGGAATTGGAGACTTACCCTATTTGCGAGGGGGTGATATTATTAGTGATCCTGGACTTTGCAAATGCATAAACTATTGGAATATAAAACGCAGCGGAAGCTATTTAGTGAAAATATTTTATGAAAGGTTTTACACTACAAAAAAAAACAGTTTTTACCGACGCCAAACGCCGTTGGTAAAATAGAAAATGGCGTCGGTAAAAAATTTATCGACGCCATTACCGACGGCAATCCGCCGTTGCAAAAACGCTCGACGGTAATTTTTACCGACGCCGCTATTTACCAACGCCATTTTTGGCGTTGTTAAATTAAAAATAAAAAAATCTAAAAAAGTCAGGTCAGGACTCAGGCGGGTCACGTCCGGGCTCAGTTGGGGCTCAGGCGGGTTAGGTCCGGGATCAGGTGGGTCAGGTTCGGTCAGGTCCAGGCCCGGGCGGGTCGGGTCTGGGTCAGGGCGGGTCAGGTTCGGGCTCCATTTAATTTCAAATGGTTGAGAAAGATTTTGGTTTATAAACCACATAAAACACTACTGTTTTTTCGATGTGGGATAGTGTAAAAAATTTACCGACGCTATTTCGGCGTCGGTAATGGCGTCGGTAATTTAAAAAAAATAAAAAAAAATTACCAATGCCAAAATGGCGTCGGTAAAAAGCGTCGGTAAATGGCATCGGTAAACGGCGTCGTTAATTGTGAAAAAAGAAAAAAAAAGATAATAATAAAAATTTACCAACGCCGAAGTGGCGTCGGTAAGGGCGTCGGTAAATGGCGTCGGTAAACGGCGTCGTTAATTGTGAAAAAAAAGAAAAAAATAAGTCTGCGAACCGGTCGTCGGCAATGGCGTCGGTAAATCAATTAAATAACGGGCGTCAGTAATGGCGTCAGTAAATTATAAGTTTAACAACGGCGGGTACGAGCATCGGTAAATAGCGTTGGTAAAAACTGTTTTTTCTGTAGTGTTATAAATTAACCAACATAAAAACCGGATCTATTTAGGCTGGTCAATTAATTAACTAAACGGATTAATAAACAATCAAATAAATATATTTACTCATAGGAGTTGGTAATTCATACATTTGACGCGAAGTGGTAGAAAATTCTTTCCTTGGATCGATCGAACACCTCCTTGTATTCTTCCTTGATCTACTTGTATTTCTACCTCAAAGTCTTCTAGAGTATATCCCGCCTATTATCCGGATATCGTGTGGGCAATAATCTACCGGACTACTTGGACAGCAACAGGGATCGGCCGAAATATTCTTCCAAAATTCCTTTCGATTTTCTCTCTATTTTTCTTGAATGTTTGTGGTATTTTAGAAAAATTTTGTGTTAACTAAATTACGGAATCCAAGACACAAGTCAAGATCCACAATTAAACACATACAAAAAAAATCGAAATTTTGGCTCAAATTTTGTTAAGAAAATCGGCCACCCCATGCCTCTTATTTATAGGTGTTTTGGGCTACTCTAGGGACCTTAAGGAGGATATGGTAAGGACTCTTAATAGATGTCATCTTCCTATATTAGAACTCTTACTAATATAATGACTCTATTAAATATCAACTTAGTCCACTAAAAAGTTGATATTGTACTTCCTACCAAAATTCCAAATTACGAAATTGGGCTCCTTTTTGAATTAATTATTTCCCGTGTTTAAGATATTCCATGTCCATTAATTAATTTAAGCTACTGACAGCTTTTAATTAATTAATGTGTTATACGTGAGTATACCACTCGATCTTTATTATTATATTAGAAAATTAATTCCACCTGCAGTGTTTAATATAATAATCCTTTCGAGTTCCTCAAGTGACATGATCAACCCGACTGGTCGGGACACGATTTCTAGCTATAATATTAATTATCATATAAATAATAATATTTCCCAATATATCGAGCATATTGAGTCAATCACTGTGGCTCTCACCCATGATAAATCAAAACAATAAATATTAAATATATATAATTAAATATTAATCACTAGAATTAAGAAATAATAATTGTCCGAGATGTACGTTCTTCTTATAGTCAGTACAGAAGAATCTATCTCACCTCGATCCTGTTCAACGTATAGCGAATATGCTAATATATGCTAATGGTCAAGACCAACCAATCTCAAGCATATACCACAACCTCTCACATAACGGTCTATTGTTATATAGATTGTGAACTAAATATTACTATATAAGGAACCTATAAAGTAATTTAGACTACATTTGCATAACCATAGCGTGAATAAATATGCAAAACACATGATAAATGAATTAAATATTCTCATAGATAAAGACCGGGAAATTAAGTAATACAAGCATAAAGTATGTTTTGATGTATGCAACCCTAACATAAACGAGTATGAGCCGCGAACTAGAGGTGAAGTTATAATTAGTTTAGTTATACTTGTTTCTCAAACATGTTCCCATTATTTTATATGTAATAGGTTGTTGATCGTATTAGTCAAGAGATGGAGAATCGTTTCACTGAGACTAACACATAATTGCTTATGTGCATAGCATGCCTTGATCCTAAGAATTCGTTCTCCAATTATAGTTCTTCAGAGTTAGTTCGACTTGTAGAACTATATCCGCAAGATTTTTCAGTGGATGATCGAATGGAGCTCAAAGAACAACTAAAGATGTGGATTTCTGAAATGAGAGGAAATGCAATATTTTCTAAATTAAAAAATGTTAGAGAACTTGCGACTAATATGGTGAAAGTGGGAGTTCACACGACTTTTCACTTGGTGTATCTTCTTATCAAGTTGGCTTTAGTTTTGCCTCTTGCAACTGCTAGTGTAGAACGAGCCTTCTCTGCAATGAATATTGTCAAGACAGGTTTGCGCAACAAGATGGAAGATGAATTTTTGACCGACTGTATGGTGTGTTATGTCGAGAAAGATATTTTTTTGGCATTGACAATGAAGCGATTATTCAACATTTCGAAGCCATGGGATCTCGCAGACTGCACTTACCGCCTTTACCGCGTGTTTGAGGGGTGACTCGACCGTTAGCGGTGTAGTTATTGAATATTAATTGTATTTGGTGTTATTATTTTAAATTTAAACTTAATGTTTTTTTAAAATTTTAAATATATTTATTATTATATACTAGAGAGTCTGGACCCCATATATTTTCTCTGCTTCGGCCACTGATCTTATTTCATGGTCTTCCAAACGCCAAGGTGTCTCTCTCGTTCTAGTGGAGAGGCGAATATCGTGATGTGGTCTTCTAAACGCCAAGGTGTCTCTCTTCCAAACACAGAGAAATGGACTTACACTTTGTATGTGTACGTGTTGCTCTGGTTGAGGTGCGTGTATTACATGTCCCTTCCTCACACCAATTTGCTGATTTGCGTATATAATTTTATATATGTACTTCCTTTTATTCTTAATATTATTACTAGAGTTAGTTTTTACCTTACTTAGAGTTTTGTATGTATAAATAACTCTTGTAGTCAATGGAGATCTCTTAAAGCGAATCCTTTCTCTAACATGTAACATTAAAAAATGGTTTTCTTTTGTCCTTCGCAAAAAAATAAATTATATCAACATCAAAGATAATTATGCAAGCAAATCGAGTAGAACCAAATGTAGTATTCAAACTTATTTCATTTTTTTTTTTATCGAACAACCAAAACTGTGTTTGAACTTGGCTCGATACTAAAGACTTGAGCTTAAACGGGAATTGATTGAGCTGAGCATGAATCAGTCCCAAAGTACTTCAATTCTTTTACACTTACTATGTAATTTTTTATTAGTCGAGTCGAGTTCGAGCCAAGATCATATCAGAAAAACTGTGTCCAAGCTAAATGATCTTTTAAACATGGTTCAAAATATCAAGTACTGTTGTCAAGTTCTCAGCCCTATTTGCCAAGGATGACACGTCTTCATCCAAAAACAAGAAAAGGTAAACTCTTAGACAAATATCACCATAGACGATTATGATAACCTAACAGAAATCAAGGATAGTGGCTGTTCATGCATTTTTACAACACTAAATGGTAATTTTCCTCAAACACAAGTTAAAATCAATCATCTCTATCACTGTCCTATGCAAAATGTCCCAATCAAACCTATTGCTGCAAAATATGATATTCCGAATCAAACTTCATTACGATCTATCGTCTGACGATCATAATCACAAGTTAGCTCATGCAAAGGAGGTACGTTCTTGGCAGCAAAAAACATAATATGAGGCATTCTTTCGTCGTCATGATCATAAAGCACACGCTGCACGAGAAGAGAAGGCGAGCTGCTGTGTCTGATAAATCTCCCCACATTTCCAACCATGGACGCATCAAGGATGAAACCCGTCTCAGTTTCATTATCTGGTTGACAATGTACAGAATTTACTGCCGAGATAGCATTATGATTCTCGGATTTTGAGATCACAAAGCTCGGCCCGCGATCGACTTCCTTTTGTTGCAATTTTCCAACAAATTCGCATACGAAACTTCCCGATGATATGTAGCTTCGAGATCTCACACCCCACCCTCTGGATTCCGTCTTGTAAAGCTCCAATTGGTATCGTGGACCACGCTGTTAAGAGGCCGGAGAAGCAAAAAGAAAACATACACACAAGTTATGCCAGTCAAAGATTTAATATTGCATAAATGATATATGCTCCAGGATTTAGAACTTCATGATCTTCACAATATCATAAGTACGATTAATTACCAAAAGTATCCTCAATGTTTAATGTAATTACACATAACTCTACTGTCGTTCAAAATTACAAATGCCCACTTGAAATTTATTATTTCTAATTGGCAAATTATGGTTATTTAAGTAATATGAAAGACATTATCAGACAAAGCATAGTTTCAAAGAAGAAAATTACCGCGCGGTGTTAAAACAGAAAATTACCTGACCGACTCTATTCGGACAAGAAGGAGGGCATTTACAAGACGGACCGCACTCATAAACGACATCCTTTTGCCCGATAAGACCACCCTTTCCACTGTATGCAATCTCACCTCCATTCTTCAACACACAAACACATTGTCCTGAATTTGAGCAGCCATTGGTGCAATCACAGCCAGCACCCTCAGTTTTCTTGCACCATTGAGGATACGTAGTTTCAGTTATATAACCAAACTTTCCAGGCTTCTCACTGTCAACACCATTCATTGCGCGTATGGTAGTTTTTTCCTTCCCTTGAGAAACGTCACAAACCACGCAACATTCCTTGGGTCTTGATTTTCTCGACCCTCCACCATTTGCATGAAACATCTTTTCTTGATCCAACATTCTGTGTAGTTCAAATTTGAAGACCAATCTACGGTCAAAGTCCCTTTCTTGCCAAAATCTCTTCACGACATACAACCCATCGTATACGTATGCAAAAAACCCATTGGCACTATTAATCTTTTGAATGACTCTAACCGGATTTTCAGCTTCCTTGCTGTTCACCAGAGCAAGATTACCAAGTTTCAACTCCTGATCGGCTTTCGTTCCACCTTGACCGGAGTATATCAAGACATCAGATGTTTTAGCTTCGTTTTCATAACGACCGGAGTTGACAACACTAGTGGCGATTTTTTTACCATTAAGCACTGTGTAGTCTATACCGGAAATATACTGACGGTGTAGACCAACAACAACAAGTTCTGCTCTAAAATGGAATTTATCACCGATATTAACACCCGGAATATGTCCAAAACAGGTAGCGGGATATATCCATTTTCCTTTCTCCTTTAGGCGGTTGGCTACTTCCATGTCGAACCTTTGTGTACATTTCCCTACTCGTTTTGGCTCTCCTTTACCCAAAAGCTCATTATAAAATTCCTGAAACAACTTCAGAGTCTCCTTCACTTTAGTACTACTATTACTACTATCAATTAGAGTCATATCATGTGGAGTAGCACTTAAGTTTGCCACTTCATTTGAGCGCTTTACACCACGGAGAAAATTGCCACTGAGCTCCGATTTCCCGAGTATTTGCTTTCCAGTCATAGATTTGTGCTGGAAGTGTAGGAAGATTATACTCTAAAATACTCAAAAGAGATACTACGGAGAGAGAGAGAGAGAGAGAGAGAGAGAGAGAGATTACATATGAATATTTATTTGTGTTCTTGATTACCAAAACAAATATCGGAAATACAAGAAATTCAATATCGACATCATATCATATGGTATTATCCAGAAACGCAAGAAAGGTACAATTTCGTCAATACCCTTTGGAATAATCAGATTAATTCTAAAACTTAGTCGGTTACTTGTAAGCAAGCATCATTTTCACTGGAAAACAGCAGGGTACTCTGCAACTCTGGAAATATATAAGAAAACGCGCACACGCACGCACGCGCACTCACACACATACACACACTGACACGCGCGCGCACACCCCAAAAGAACGTCCTCCTCATCGAAGTGTTTTCAATTGCAGTGAAACAACAAAATATTCGTCATCTGGCAAACGGTACCCATGGTTTGTTTGTTAAAGACTCCTACATCACCACCATACCGACCTGCAATGACCATGCACAACAGGAAGAAGAAAAAAGGGGGGGGGGGGGGGAACACAAACACGCACTCACACAGACACACACAAACACGCACTAAAATGGGGTAAATCTCTGTAGTCATTCAACATTCAACCTTTCAGAAAAAATTATACCACACTTACTCGACCAATTTCTTCCAACCGAGAGTTTACGAAAGTCTTCGGACTCCACGGAGATGAGGGAAAATGTCGTTTAACTGAACCAGAGAACCGACGTAAGAAATCGAAACACAATATGCGGGAAAAGAAGAAGCACGGCGGTTATAGCACATTAACTATTCGATCAAATTACCGAACAGTGTTCAAAGTCTCAAAACAGATACTGGATATCGTGGTGGTTGTGGAAATTTACATGAGATCTCATGTTGGATTTGTTCCTTTGCTGTGTGACTGAGCCTTCCTGAAACATTTTGGCTCTTCAGAAATTCAGATAACCGAAATGGAAAGTTGAAAAAACGAGGAAATTCTACAGAGAAGAAGGAACCATGTGCGCAGTGGCACTCTAACTGCCAAGTATGTTGCCGTTGGATCGTATTAGTATGTTTGGATGATCCGATGGTGATGCAAGGTTCATGTAAATTATATGAAAAACATATCTGTTTCCTATATATATATATATATGCAAACACCCTTAATGGTGAAATCTAGAATCCAATTGCATTATTAAGTAATTTCATTGCATATTTGTTATTATTTGTTGCATCAAGTTGGTCGCTAGTATATACAACAAATAATGCAATAAAAAATACATAAATGCATATAATCTACTCATCTACAGCCGTTAGATCACTAATATCAATGGGCTACAAAAGTTTCTAGATTTCACAAGGTAATTAGTTTTCATATGATATATATATATATATATTAACAGATTTAGGATCATATGAGAATGGTTTTTATGTTGTGAATTGAAAATAAATTTGAATCATTGATCTATATGTGATGTACGGTCCAGATTGGCTTATGCATGCAATACATGCATTTCGTGTATCAAACTTGGAATGCATAAAAACTATGCATTATATGCATCAAAATATTGATGCACTAGAATATATTACATTCTATGCATACGTTTTTGTGAGAATAAATCTAGGTCATCTATTTAATCAAGATATATGTATCAAATTCATTCTTATTTCTTAACTTAATTAGTATCATTCTCACCAGAACCCACCCCTTATATATATATAAGTAAACCACATAAGTATTTGTTTTTATCCATTTTAAGTGTATAATATATCAAGTTAAATAGATTTTAATGATATATGATTTGACATCTAAATACAAAGTAAGAATATATAGATGTATACATAAAAAATACGGATTTATACTTATTTATCTCATATTAAAAGTTTCACGTCACTTAAAATAAAATATAAATATACAACGCATAAGCAGGACTGGCCCTGATACCAGGCGAGGTGGGCGACGGCTTGGGGGCATCAAATTTTAAGTTCATGTATATTGGGTAAAAACAAAATACGAAAGAGTAGATCTCAAGTTGTTTTCTGATAAGAGTGGAGGAAAAAGATATAATAATGAAGGAAGAAGATGATACATTGAAGAAAGAGAAAGACAAAATAAAAAATTCTTAAGGTGTTGTGTAGGATTAACTACGTGGGTAAGGGGGTTAACATGTAATGTAACCAATATGAAGAAAGTTTTTTTAAAGATTATTGTAATCAAACTTCACTATACCATATATGGCCTATTGCAAGCCTGAAACACATTTGTGTTGCATAAAGTGTTGCTATAAACTAGAAATTTGTCAATCTATTGCAATATTTTGGAAAGTGTTGTATAAAATAAGAAAATGTTGAAAGCGACTGAAACATTTTGACATAATGTACAAATAATTGAACAATTGCAATATACTTTTAAAAAAGTGTTACAATACATTTAACACTTTTGGTCAACTTAACTGAAGGTTTTAGGCGGACTTCCAATGTTTCCACGGACGGACATATGAAATTTTCATACCAAAATAAAAACCCTCTCTCACACAAAAACAAAACCAAAACAAAATTAACACAAAAACAAAATTCAATTACACAAAAACAAAATCTCACTCCTCTCTCGCTCACCTCTCTCTTACTGATCTATCTCACACTCGTCACTCACCCTTCCATCGATTAAAACAAAGATTTAAGAGGTGGATAATAATAGTATTTACGTACTTATGATTGTCATTAATTTTTTATATATATATATATATATATTAATAGTAAAGTAGGTGAGTATATTTTTGGAACGTGTAAGAAGGGATAAACCAAATGGTCCATCTAATTTAGCTCACTGTTAGACGGTTCGAGTTGGCTGTAAACAGTAACAAAAATGTCTATCGTAACTCTCCAACACAAAAAAGTCGACGGCCTAAAATCATTTCCCCTTTCCTTCTTTCACTCATAACATAACACACACACACACACACAATTATGCAGTAGTACATGGTATCGTTGAATCCGAACGCACCTGAGGGCTTCTACTTGGATCCAATGGGAATGGCCCTCCCCAATCTCGGCTCCTTCTCTACCTCCACCGCTGTCGCTACTCCCTCCGCCGATGACCCTTCCCAGAAAATCCGTAAACCCTACACCATTAGCAAGTCCAGGGAGAGCTGGACTGAGCCTGAGCATGATAAATTTCTTGAAGCTCTTCAGCTGTGAGATTTTTTTTCTACTTTTCCCTGTTCGATTGAATTGAAGTTTTCAATTAGGGTTTTGGCAGTCTAATTTAGCGTTTTTTTGGTTGAATGGGTGTTGATATTGTGTTAATTCGATGAATTGGGATTGATTAGTTTTTTTTTTCAGGTTCTATGAGTTGTTAATTTTGATTTACGGGAGTCCATCTGATTTGAGGCAATAATGATTTTTGTACTAGGTTACTGAACTTTAAAGTTGTTTATGTGATTAAAATGTGAGATTTTAGTATTTGAGTTACGAGCTTTTATGTACTTAAGTCTTATCTTAAAGCTAGGGTTTTGAATACTTCTGAGAGGGTGTTGACAGATTTCTTTTGAATTGTCTGATTGAGTAATTATATTAAACTATATGGTTCTTGATCAATGCTGCAGGATATTAAATTGTTTAGAAAAAATAAGGGTGGAAATTTCATAAATCTTAATTTTCTGTAAGATAAGATCTAGTAGATGGCATCTATAATGTCCTCATGTTGATTTGAATAAACAGTTAATCGGATTGGGTACCGAGTATCTTTATTTACTAACTCTATAGTTGTTTCGTGACATTATGTTCTAATAGGTTCTTACTTCTCTTTTCTCATGTTGATATAGATATCCCTTGGTTATTTTTTATCAGACTTGGCAATGATTATTTGGAGTTTTCCAGCTTTAGGTGGTTTGGAGTATGTAAGTATACAAAATCATGTTGGATAGAGTGATAATGGACTATATGTGTAATTTTTTTCCTTATTTCCTTTCTTTATCTTTCTGGGTTTTGTTTTCCAAACCTCTGAAGTCTGGCAGTCTAGTAGATCTATTCATGTTTTGCTCATATCAGTTATTATATTTTTAACAGGTTTTGCATCATGGACTCTCTCTGTTTTCAATTATTCAGTCCATTGCAAGTGGTCAATCGCAATTTTACATACTAATGGTTCTCTTTACTGAGATCATAACTCCCTCCGTGAATCTAAGATGGTAAAGGCAACATACAAAAAAATCCTCTCTCAATATTATTGTACCAAAGATTCAACTCCATTTAAATTCTCTTTTAATCATGTGCAGGTATCTGGATGTCTGTTGAATCTTTTGAAACTGATGTCTGTTGAGAGACATCAGAGTTTGGTTTCAGTGTTTGGGAAGATGGAGGTTGTGAGCTTGGATTATGACCAGAGGGGGTGCCCTGTAAACTCTGATCATTAGCTCTTGGAGTGGAAGTGAGGTACACAGTAGGCATTCTCAACTCTAAGAGTTGCCTGACATATGGTGGATAGAACAAGGCAGGTAGTGAATTACCTTTCTTGACATCCTTTGATACCAAATCCTGAAAACATCTTTTGTTAAGTTGATCATTAGCAAATGTTACATTGGGTAAAAGATCAGAGAATATTAATTGCAAGAATCTAGATAAATACACTACATTACTATCCTCCTTAATCTTACTACCAATATGTTTAATTAATGCATGGCCAAAGTTAAAATTATGACCAGAGAACAGAGAGTACCCAATTTGCTGTGTGACTTGATTAAGAGCATCAAAATTTGAACACTTAGCTGTGAATGCTCTCCCAATGCAATCAAAGTAGAAACTCCATTCCTTCCTCAGGTTTGGGCGTTTCAGCTGTCCCAATTTGCTCAGACTCCCCACATAGCCAATAGAGGTGAAAAACTGTTCGATTTCATCATCAACGAAGCTCTCAACATGAGAGGTGACTATGCACGAACTACTACCTCAGGAGTAATGAGGTGTGTACTATCACCATATGTAAACTCAATAACAGGAGGAGTACTCTTATCATTGTACTCTTTTAAATTCTCTTGTCATTGTACTATCACCATACGAACATTCAGAATGCGGTTAAATAATCTTTTATTTAGAGTAGTTTGAACTGTGTTGAATAATCTGAATTTTACTTGTGGTTTGAATTGTGTTAAACAGTCAAGAAACAATCTAACCACTAAATAACTGCAGGAATGCTCCGTTTTCGGTTTTGACCTTATTCTAAGCTCCAGAGAATTAAACACCTGTTACGCAATCCTCATGTGACAATTCTACAGTGAGCAACTTGTTTCGCAGGGCCAACCACAGGTTAGCAATTACTATTTTATTTTCGATGATTTTGAGGGCGAGACTAACATGAACACTACCACCAGATCTCAATATGGGCATATTTATATTACCGGAATTCAGAAATATTGATACCTGTATCGAGTTAATCCACTCATTTTAATGAATTGGTCGTCTTATTTAGTCACTTTCTATACTTTGACATGTTTCTTGTAATATACATCCCCTCTAAGTCAGTAAAAAAAATGACATATGTTTCTTTACTAATATCTTAATTTACTATTCACTTTTTTATTCAGATGCATAACTTGAAGTGCGATTAGATCAAGCGAAAAGAGAGATAAAAGCTATGGAGCAAGAAAGAATAGACAAGGAAGATTATGCTCACAAGTCCTAGCATATGAAAATAGCATCATGGAAATGGTGGTTCATGACAATGAGCGCGAGGACGACGATCGCGAGGCTGAGGAAAATGAACTTCATGATGATTGATGGTCACTACTTTTATTTTGTATGTGCGTAATTGATTGGTTCGATATTTTGACTTGAAAGACAGCTTCATGTAGAATTGTGGTGTAGGTCGATTATATGTTTCGATTTTAGGCTTAAGTACTAGATGTAAGATGATGTAGTAGTATACGTCGATTTTGTTTCAGCTTTATTGACATGTTTTGTTGGATTTGCCATTTGGGAAATTTGAAATGTGATTTCTGGTTTGATATGCTTTTGTGAATGATATATTGAAATTTCAAATAGGACATTGCAATCCGGACTAATAAAAAGTGTTGCACATTAGTGTTGCCAATAAAATTTAAAAGTATTACAATAGTGATATAAATGTTGCTAAAAAACCAAAAAGCATTGGAACAGGAGAAAAAATTGTGCAATAAATTGTCTTTGTAACATTTTAACTCAATAAATGTTGCAAAAAAATGTTGATTGCAACACTTTAAAAGTGTTATTGAAATAGACAAAAATATTGCAATAAAGATGCTATTGTAATACTTAAAATATGTTGCAATAAGTACGTAAAACGTTGCTATAGGGGTCATCGGCAACGGCGGCAGATGCAACGCCGAATTTTGGCTAAAATGTTACATAAAACTCTAAGTGGAAATCAATTTTTTAATACCAAAGCATAAAATTGATAAGTTCTATATCCTCATTCATAAAACTATAAGTTTTTGGTACCATTTTGATTGAAAAGACTAAAATGTCCTCTCTTTTTTGTGTTAAAAGTTGACTTCTCTCTTTTTTTTATTTATTTAATTTAAACTACTTTTTTTTTTTTTTTTTTTTTACTTTCCTCCTCCGATCGATATTAATGTCCAGGAACCAAAATTTAACTACAAACATATACATCAAAACAACACAGCCATTTTATTTTTGACAAAGGGTCTCTCAAAAAATCTTATAGAAATCACAAGATTGTTCGAAAATAAAAGTTGACGTTGAAATAGACTTCATTTATCGTCTTCGAGTTCATAAAGAAGGTATGTATCATTATTTGAACGATGAAAAAAATTCCAGATCTGTTCTTACGGACACGATCGCCGCACACGATGGGAAGCCACCGTGTGCAGCGATCGTCTTGCGCAACCTTAACATCGTGCGCGCAGCGATGCGTGTACACGATCGCTTAACACGATCGTATAAAATCGTGTGCGGCGATCGTGTTCATGGACGAAACTTGCACACGATCACCGCGGTAGTATACGGCCGTGTGCATCGGTCGTGTCCAAGCGGCAAGTAATATTGTTCGCTCATTTTTACGAATAGTTATTCATCTTTTTGTAATCAAATGTCGTGGCGGCGTATTTTGATACATCACGGTGGTCATTGGGAGCGATCGACATATGTAGACGGGGACTCCTTTTTTTCTATATCGACACGAGCAAAGTTAGTCGTGCAAACCTCGTGGGGGTTATCAGAGAGGGTTTGGGTGGTCCAAATGAGTCCGATTACAAATTATGGTACTTGACACACATGGCCAAAGGAAACAAAGTAAAAGTCCTATTAAGGGGCGATACTGAGATACTTCGATTACTAGTAGAATACAAGGAGGATCCTGAGGTCTATGTTGAGAACAACAGCTCCTCCACTCCCGAGGTTAATATGGGATGTAGCAGCTCGAGAGTAGAGCCCGGCAACATAAATTATGACATGCCTTCCAAAGAGTATCAATACGAGGAAGATGAGGAAGACGAGGAAGATGAGGAAGATGAAGAGGTGCATACATCCGAAGATGAAGATTGTTGTAAAGACTTGCTTGAGTCACTATCTGCGGAATTTCTTGCTTGGGTTCGCCAACCGCCCAAATGGATAGGATTATGAGTCGTCGGAACTTCTCATCCGACCATTAATCTGCGGCGAGCATGAGCATCTACAATCAATGCGTAATCGATCATTCCATTTCGGACCCGGTAGTGCGGGACTTTGGGTTGGGTCGAGCGGCCTCCCTTTGCAGTCGGCTAGAGGTGGGGTCAACATTTCGTTCGAAGACAGTGTTGAGTATAACTGTAGGAATGTATAATTTGGAAAACATGCTACAGTGTATCACCGATCGTTAACCGATAAACGTATAGTGTTTATGCTGTAAGAGTGGGCGAAGAAATTGTCGGTTTAGGTTGTGTGCTATTGAGGTGCAACTATTTGGAGAATTACTAAGTTGACATTGGAGCACAAGCATTACCTGATTTGAACCGTCTTTGCACGATCGGTCACTCTGAGGTTGCCGCCCATTATTTTGCTAAAAGATTGGCCGATGAGGGGGTCACTTTGAGGCCAAAGGAGATGATTGCGAGATGTGTAGGGAGTATGGCATTGACATGCTATACGATTTTGCTCTCGGACGAGGAATATAGCGATAGAGAATACATATGGCGGCTTCGATGAGTCGTATCGAGGCTCCCATCTTATCTGTATTTGTTAAAACAAGCGTAATCCAGGGACAATTTATGATTTGCGAGCGACTCGTGAGGAGTGTTTCGCCACATGTTCGTTGCACTCGGACAGTATTAGGGCATTTGATACGTGCCTTCGGCCATTGATTATAGTTGATGGGACCCACCTAAAGGGAAGGAATAAAGGAACTCTATTTGCGGCCGTCACATTTGATGGGAACGAGCAAGTTTTCCTCTTCTTTGTTGGTCTCGGTCCGATAGAGAACGACGAGTCATGGACTTATTTTACGTATAACTGCGCGAGATGCTACAATCCGACGGAAGATTTACGGATTGTGAGTGACCAACATAAGAGCATTCGAATCTTTGTTCGAGCCGTCTATCCGAATGCATTCCACGGGTTTTGCTATCACCATCTTGCAAAAATCGACCTCATGGTGCGCATGCTATAGGACTCTTTAGAACTACGCCTACACGCATCGAGAAGAAGTTTTTGAAAACTACTTTTCGAAACTACATATCGAAAGCCCTAATGGGGCGCACAGCGCCTTTCTCAAATTGGGCGAGAGAGGTGGGCTAGGTCGAAGTGTCCGATGCAGCCTATAACTTCTTGACATCCAATCTTTGTTGAATGCTTTAATAATCGTATGTTGTGGGCTAGACGTTTACTGTTTGCTCGTTACTTGAGATATTTCGCCTAATTTTAGAGAATTGGTTTGATGAGAAGCGGGAGAAGCTACGTCAAGAGACCATGAGTTGACAATGCACACTTTTGAAAAGCTTTCTAACTCTGTGCAAGCCGGTCGACTCTTACCGCTCGAGCTACCACCCCACTTGTTTATAAAGTCGAAGAAAACAAAGTTTCTTATGAGGTCGACCTTGAACATGGACATGTTGTTGTCGTGAGTTTGATTTGGATCGATTCCATGTCGTCATGCCGCCGCTATAAGGTACATGTCTTTCTTTGTTGTGTGCACGATCGTTACCCACGATGGGCACGATCGTTACCCACGATGGGCACGATCGTTACCCACGATGGGCACGATCGTAACCCACGATGGGCACGATCGTAACCACGATCGCCCTTATCGTAACCACGATCGCCCTTATCGTAACCACGATCGCCCTTATCGTAACCCACGATGGGACACACGATGTGCACGATCGTAACACAATGGGCACGATCGTAACACACGATCCCCGTGATCGTAACACACGATCGTAACCCCACGATCCCCGTGATCGTAACACACGATCGTGACCCCATGATCCCCGTGATCGTAACACACGATCGACGCGATCGTGTTTTCCCATCGTTTGCAAAACAGGGATGGTCTGGATTTATCACCTCATCAATATAAAAAATACATTATCCTATACAACATCCTTGACATAATTGCTTATTGTAACAGGCGTGCCGGCAATGGTTTGTCCGTGTATGATTTTGTTAGTCGTTATTTCAAGCAACAAGGCCTTAGAGACTTATAAGGAGCATATTAGTCCCATCCCACATCCCGATGAGTGGAATGTCCCACCGAGATCTCATCCATCGTTTGCGTACCTCCGGAGGAGGTACGACAAGCCGGCCGACCAAGGATGAGTCGCGCACGGTCCATTGTTGAAAATTTGCACGCAGTGGGACGGCCTCGGGTGTGCGGTAGGTGTAAAGGAACCGCCACAATAGAAAATCTTGCAAAGCATTCATTCCCATAGGGGGTGTGGATTTGAATATCCTGAAGAAACTCAAGAAATCGATGCACAACCGAGGCAAAGGCGCCGTGAAGAAGAGGTGTAGCATTTGCCGTAATGATGACCATGACATAAGGGGATGTCCATACCGTGAAACTTAAATTGCTTATGTATTTTTATATTTTGTGACTTACTAGCAACAATAATGTGTTGATATTTTGATCGACCATGTATTGATTCGATTCGATTATTAGTTGAAATGCATAATTTTGTGTATATTTTCTTTACCTTTGAATTGAAATTTAAGTGTTCAAGAATGTAAAGCAAATAAAGGTGACTATGGAGCCAAACATTAACCATAACAAAGTAGCTCACTTCAAAGAGCAATAGTTTACGATTCAAAGCATATAACTTTACAAAACAAAATTTAATCACCATCACACAAAATATCTAATAATAACATAACAAAAACAATCAATTGGATCCCTTTTCCCCAATCTGCTTTGTATCTTTAGTCTTGTATCACCGTCTTCATGAACTTCCTCTTCCAAAATAAATTTTTTTCATTTATTCTCAGAAATCTCCAAATCATTATCATCATCACCATCTAGTATGACCGGAGTGCTCGCAGTGTTTTTAAATAGGCCCTGTTTCATGGAACACATTAATTTGCAATGATAGTCACTACACATACAACAAAATCAAAAAACTTACTCTGAGCATTGAGTATCTTCCTCTCGGCCTAGTTCTGTATGGTGGGTTGGGAGTAGGTATCCTCCTTCTTCTTTTTGGTGGTGGTGCTTCGCTTCCTCCTAAATCGGTTTCTCGTAATCGGCCGCTCATTTCGCGTATTTGATTTTAATGAATTTTAACTGATGTTAATTGATTAGGGTTTGAAGTGAAAAAGGGGTGGAGACCGACCGACGATGGGATTTTAAAGTAAAGGGGGGGGGACCTGGGATTTTATAATAAAGGGGGGGGACCGACTTATAATAAAGGGGGGGGGACCGACGGGATTTTATAATAAAATAATTTGACCTACGATGGGAACACGATCGTGTACACGATCGCCGCGATCGCGTGTTCCAATCGTGTGACACGTTGGCAAGCAGGTGTCAAATTGGCGCTGTATCCACGTATGCACACGACCGTGTACACGATCGCCGCGATCGTGTGTTCCAATCGTGTGACACGTTGGCAACCAGGTGTCAAATTGGCGCTGTATCCACGTATGCACACGATCGTGTACACGATTGAACACGCGATCGTGTGCACAAGAACGTCAAGAATTTTCACCAATTTCTCAAATTACTCGTCAATTTAGGTGTTGTTACTTATATATTAACAATTATTTGTTAATGATACACTTATATAAAAAGTTATTGATTGAATTACCATAATATATTGCATATCATGTGTCGTCGATTGTTCTATTAGTGCGTACGGATAAGTTCAATCATCTGGATGAATGACCTCATATACTAATGAATTACAACGAAATGACAAATAGGAGTTCGTATAAGAAGCCATATTGTAATTAATGTTTGAACAAGCGATGTTTGAATCACAAAACATCATTCTAGATAACACAATACTTCAAATTTGCAAAAATACCAAAAGTTCATATGCACACGATCGTGTACACGGTCGTGGTCACGATTGAACACGCGATCGTGTGCACAAGAACGTCAAGAATTTTCACCAATTTCTCAAATTACTCGTCAATTTAGGTGTTGTTACTTATATATTAACAATTATTTGTTAATGATACACTTATATAAAAAGTTATTGATTGAATTACCATAATATATTGCATATCATGTGTCGTCCAATTGTTCTATTAGTACGCACGGATAAGTTCAATCATCCGGATGAATGACCTCATATACTAATGAATTACAACGAAATGACAAATAGGAGTTCGTATAAGAAGCCATATTGTAATTAATGTTTGAACAAGCGATGTTTGAATCACAAAACATCATTCTAGATAACACAATACTTCAAATTTGCAAAAATACCAAAAGTTCATATGCACACGATCGTGTACACGGTCGTGGTCACGATTGAACACGCGATCGTGTGCACAAGAACGTCAAGAATTTTCACCAATTTCTCAAATTACTCGTCAATTTAGGTGTTGTTACTTATATATTAACAATTATTTGTTAATGATACACTTATATAAAAAGTTATTGATTGAATTACCATAATATATTGCATATCATGTGTCGTCCAATTGTTCTATTAGTACGTACGGATAAGTTCAATCATCTGGATGAATGACCTCATATACTAATGAATTACAACGAAATGACAAATAGGAGTTCGTATAAGTAGCCATATTGTAATTAATGTTTGAACAAGCGATGTTTGAATTACAAAACATCATTCTAGATAACACAATACTTCAAATTTGCAAAAATACCAAAAGTTCATATGCACACGATCGTGTACACGGTCGTGGTCACGATTGAACACGCGATCGTGTGCACAAGAACGTCATGCACACGATCGTGTACACGGTCGTGGTCACGATTGAACACGCGATCGTGTGTTCAATCGTGGCCACGATTGAACACACGATCGTGTGCACGGCTGTTCCCACGATGGTACTCACGGTCGTGTGCACACGGTCATGCCAGCCATCGTGCGCACACGACAGCATCAGACGCATGACCGTGGGTAGGTTGCACACGATCGTAACACACGATGGCCACGATCGTGTGCATCCATCGTGTGTAACACAGAGCCAACACATTCAGATTTAACAACACTCACACATTCATAAATACAACATAAATATTGTACAACACAACATAAACCATTCTACATGTCTAAAGACAACATAAAGATTTTAGCAGCTAGGCCATATCGATATTTCTTAATATATTTTTCATTAAGTTCCTTGATTTGGTGCCTTGCTCCTGGGTTTGCAGAGACGAGTCGATCCAAGTACATGCACGCGAAGGGGCCACAACTGGGATTGTCGTTCTGTATGAACTGTAGCTCTCGTGGCATAATTTTGAAACTCATCTCCGTGTCATACTTCGTTTTCGATTAGTTGTTCATCCAATACCCGGATTGAGCTAGCACACGAGGCATCAGACGCATAATCGGTCGCAGTTGGTTGAATCGGTAACGACCATCTTCGTGGTGGTGTGACAAGGAATCGCATAACCTCCGGTCCATGCTATGATGTCAATCTTGATAGTCACCCGGTGGCTTTGGTCGAGGCAACAAATGGCAATGATCTGCTCAAACACAATATGTAATCATATAAGATCATCACATCAAACATAGCGAATCATTTATAAATATAAATTTCAAATGGCAACAAATCGTCAATTATTTATAAATATAAATTTCAAACTTACTTCGTTGCAATTTAACCATGGAACCGCATGTGGTGTATCAAGACCTGTCATGTAGTCCTCGATGCATTTAGGAATTTTCCACTCCTTGTAAACCGGCTTCCCGTCACCTTGATGCCAAGTGGATCATCCGATGGAGTCTTGCAAACTCGTTGGCCAAAACTAACTACAAAAAGCCAAACCACAAAATTAAAAATATCGATATCAAACCAATGATATACAAGTGAGTAGGTTATAGAACTTACGTAAAATAGGAGCCGGCAAGTACAAAGGCCAACTCTACCGACACCAACACTACGGACTCCTCCGAAGCCTCGCCGAGTCGCAAGCACATACGCCTATCACCTCGGCATCAAAGTCTTCACGGCTAGACTCTATCCGGTCAAATAACGCCTGGTGAGAGCATGCCCGTCTCCAAACACGGACAATAGCATCACGTGGTTGCTCCTCCTAAACCGTAGGTACAACTTCTTCGTGAGTCTCGCTATCTCCGGGAGGCGCAACCACAAAAGGCTTTCGAAGAGCAAGAGATGGTCGACTCACTCGCGGTGGAAGACTACGCTCACCCAAATGCGTTCCGGCACTCTCACCATCTTCGTCACCCTCAGCATCCCTCTCACAACTATAACGATCAGAGAGCTGTACAGTCGGCTGCTCGATCTCAAAAACTGGCTGCTCGATCTCAAAAACTGGCTGCTCAGGACCACCACCCTCACTGCGAAACATCGCACTGTAATGATGCTCGCCCCAAACCACCGAACATCGTCCCATACTGCTGAAACGGCGCCTCAAATGGCTCATACTGATGCTCGTAATCAAGGGGCTGCTGAGTCCGCTCAACAGAATGATGAATCTGAGAATGGTGACTGTGCTGGACCTCAGGGGTAGGCGGATGCTGAGAATGGTGACTCGGCTGACGCTGAGAATGGTGACTCGAATGATGACTAGGCTGACGATGAGAATGGTGACTGTGTGCTGCGCCAGAGACTGAGTGACGTGGAGGGTCAGGAATCCTCCGCCGGGCGCTGCTATCAGATGCAGAATGACAAGGCCTATCATGGCTCCCAGCTGAGTAGTGTACCGGGCTCCTAGAATGCCTATGCATAGGTCCGAAGAAATCCACGATCCCAGAAAGCACCCGGCGAGAAACTCGAGCAATAAATCCGGACTCAGAATCGTCGTACAAGATCGCCTTCAAACGGCAATCGAAGTACTCATCCCTGCTCGTGTCCTGGGTGTGGTCCGGACAAGGAAGTCCGTGGACACAACACACCCTCTCTAGATGCCTCTCCCGGTCCGATGTCTCTGCACCATGTACTGGTGGGGTACTCTGCCACGGCCGCTCGACACTTTATGTGCCGACTCATATGTAATCAATTTTCCTACACCTTCTTCAACCTATCCATAACTTTCTTCCTCGGGATCGGCGCAGGCTCATCCTCCTTATTCCTCACAGCTATTCTTACAGGCTTAATGAACTTAACGTCATAAGGCGAGCCATTCTCAAAGCTCAGGTAGTAGTACTCCGCCTCATCCTCCTCCAGATGCGGTAAAGAGGGAAGTACTTTGTGCTGCAATAATAGTCATTGAAGCATACCATTAGATGGGCAATCACATAATGTTGAAGAGATGAGTGAAGTTAGGAGAAAATACGTTTACAAATTTATGTACCTTATCGTCGAAGAAATGAGTGAAATCACAAAACATCTTCCTCGTAGTCCACATCAAACACCGGGGGACTTGGACAGTTTTATCTCGACTACCACACAATGCTCCCAATGCAGGAATCATCTCATACGACCATATTTGTAAAGCCCAAACAGGACCATAGAAGTGATAGTCCTTGTGCTCTTGTCCCTCCTTCATGGCAACGTTGCCTATGTAGTAAGATAAAACCCCAAAGGCATAAGAACCCCAAGGAAACATATCCCACTGCTCGAAATCCTCCACTAATTCCCATGCCCATGTCTCGACCATCATGTCGTCACGGCATAGGATAAAGTAGTAGTATATAAGCAAATTGGCAACCTTGAGATAATCTCTTATGTCTCTACCAAAATCTCGAGCATTGAACCTCTTCCGCAACACTAACCTTAATGTTTTTGCCATGGAGTATTCGTGGAAAATACCGTCGGACGGAAGGAGATGGTCGTCTCCGGGATGGAAGGTAGAGTTTCCAAATGGAGTCCCGTGATCAAGGCGAAATCACGGCCGTAAACGAATGGTCCTCCCGCAAACCGGAACCACGACTCATCCGGGGATTTGATCACCCTCCAATTGACGAGCAATCAAGTGATGTAGGGCGATTTGAACTCCCATTCCTCCTAACTTTAATCAAGCGCCCCAGACCCCCTGGCCAAGCTCTCGATAGCTCGATCAAGAATAAATAATTGCGGCCCATACTCCTTAATGTCTCAATGATCTCTTTAAATACCGCCTCCCGTATGTAAAGATTCACTTGACGTGTAACAAAACGCAATGTAGGTCTCTTCCATACGCAACTACCGCAATATGGACATACAACTCATAAGAATATGATAAAATGCTTAAGAGAACGAAAAAAATTACGCCTTGCACACGATCGCATGCACACGATC
Source organism: Orobanche coerulescens (assembly GCA_033398695.1). Classification (NCBI taxonomy): domain Eukaryota; kingdom Viridiplantae; phylum Streptophyta; class Magnoliopsida; order Lamiales; family Orobanchaceae; genus Orobanche; species Orobanche coerulescens. The sequence goes on from CM065802.1 coordinate 63,386,146, forward strand.
GATGCCCGTCGGTGAAGACCATCGTGCCACACGACGGTTCACACGACGGAAACGATCGTGCTCGCGATCGTGTGCAAGGCAGAGCTTTTGCACTTCTAGCACACGACGGCACACACGATCGACGGCCGTCGGTGTAGCCATCGTGCCCATTTAAAGACCATCGTGTACACGATGGTCTCATCTTCTTCAGCACGATCGTGGGAAGATGAACAACCGTCGTGGCACGATCGTGTGTGAATGAAATACACTAACCGGCGGGTCATTGACGAATTGCTCTTCAGATGGAGTGTCACTAGCGGAACTTCTGGCGTCTTCAGATTCATTGTGGTAGTCGAAGGTCGACATTTTCTGGCCGGCGAAGGGTTTCACGACGGGAGACTTTTTTTGCAGAGAGGAGGAGAGTTTTTTGGAATATTGAGTTGTGGGACCTTTTTTTATTGTTGTTTAGTTTTAATAATCTTCCTTTTTTTTTTTTAGTTTTTTTTTTTCTCTTATTGGTAGACTTTAAGGGTAATAAAGTCTTTTAACACATTTTGGTATCAAAAACTTATAGTTTTATGAATGGGGATATATAACTTGTTACTTTTATGGTTTGGTACTAAAAAAGAGAGATCCCAAACTCTAATGTAACATATATGGGATTTAACAATACATTTTTTTGGGCTTGCAATAGGCCATATATGGTGCAGTGCTTATTTCTTTGTACTTTATTTTTTCCCAAAATTTCATTTGTCTGCTTCTTGAATTGTGTGCTTCTTTACTTGTACAAAAAATCCAATTTTTTGCAAAGTACTCGTAGAATATATAAGTTTACCATTATTCTCATGTATAATATGGATTAAAGATGTAGAAAAACTCAATTGTATTATTTTATTACATTACATATTAATATCTTAGAGTATGTGCTGACTATGTTATTAATTTTATGGTGTTAGAATTCATAAGATTTATTTTTATTTACGGTTGATTATGATATTTGTTTTTCATGCTATGGTGATATTATTTTAGCGAATGTTAATTATCGATGGTTTTTTCTCAAGATACAAGCGACAACATCGTTTTAAGTTTTGTATTTTGAAATTTTAATTCAAAGTTTTTATCTTATACCGTAACATCTATTTACTAATAAAAAATTGGTGTGAGGATGAGCGGCGTAACTTGCCGAGGTTACAAATTTCCAAAAAATAGCGTGTTATTCGCTTACGAGGGGCATTTTCCTATCGCCTCGCCCAGGGCATCCGAAAACTCAGGACCGGCCCTGCGCATAGGTATCATTGAACATAAATGCCTTGAAATAATTTATTAAAAAATCTAAAAAAGTTAAATTTATTTAATGAGCATTATATTTATTTTATCAACTTCTGTATTGTAGTTAGATATTATAATTATATAAAATATGTGTGTGTATATGTGTGCATGTGTATCTCTGTATGTGATTTATTTAATTGCATTATGTATTATGTATTGAATACTTTTTTAGAATAGGTATTTTAAGAAATAAAATCTGAAATTATCTATGAATCACTCTAATAGATCTTGTGATAAGAGTAACTAATTAAAAATAATAAATTAACATATATAAATATTGAAAAAATTACAAATCTATGAATATATCATTTAATTAGTATACCACTCGTATAAAATACGGGAATATAAGAAAAAATTCACGTAGAAACGTATAATACCCCATCATTCACCATAAATAGCACTTCTCTATAAATTATATTAGTTGTTTTATTTACGATTACACCATTCTTGTCGCAATAAAAAAATTGAAGTCTTTCGTGCTCTTCACTTTGACACGGCTACAAAAAACTGACCAGGATTAAGTACGGGTCTTGGCAGATGCACGCCAACATGAGAGAGTGCATACAACAACAACAACAACATCTAAGCCTTAGTCCCAAAATGATTTGGGATCGGCTAACATGAATCAAACTTTGAAACCGTCAATAATCGTTACATAAATAACATAAAAGGAAAAAAGAGGGAAAAAGTAGAGAAAAAAGCAAATAAAAAAAGAGAATGAATGTAAAAAAAAAACTGAAAAATAAATTAAAAGATAACATGAAATAAAAGAAAATGGGAATTAAAAAAAAAAAGAATCAGACTCCATCCACCATCCGTATTCTTTCCCGCCACATTTGTCTCTCCATCGCCATACTTTCTCCAATTCCAAGAAACCGCATATCCTTTTCAATCATCTTTATCCAAGTTTTCTTGGGTCTTCCTCTACCTTTCACAACATTACTTGTTCGGTTGTTCCCCAACTTTCTAGCCTCCTCACTGGGGCATCAATAGGTCTTCTTCTCACATGACTAAACCATCATAATCGATTCTCCATCATCTTGTCTTCTATTGACGCAACTCTTACCTTCTCTCTAATCACCTCATTTCTGAGCCGATCCTTTTTTGTATGACCACACATCCATCGTAGCATACGCATCTCTGCCACATTCATGAAAAAACATTATTAGTAGAAATTGTTGTCTTTGAAATTTAATACATTTTTTAAAGATTTATAGTCAATTTTTATTCTCTATAATTTTCTTTTATATAGAGATCATTCTATTGAAAAATATGTTGTTACAAAAAAATTACTTACATATTTTAGGGGGAAAAATTACACTCTGGCCATATGAGAAATTTTTAAAAATAGATTTGGTTCCACATCTTTTTGTCTTTTTTGCCAAAATGGTCCAAATCGTTAAGTATTTAACGGTTTCTGTTAAATAGCCAAAAAGGAGATAATTTAATTCTTATATTTGAAAAAAATAGCATAAATTATTTGGATATAATGTAAAATACAAAAGCAAATCCAAAATTTTCAAAAATATATAGTTGATTTTAAAAGTAAACAAATTAACAAATCTTTTAAAACTAAAAAAAAAAATCACTTGGAATTCACTTAAAACGATCAATTTTTATTTTCTGAAATTCTCTCTGTACAAAGATGAATCTATGGATTTGTATATTATTACTAAATTTAATTGCTTATGTATTTAGAAATATCTCTTTGAAAATTTATAAAATCAGTAATTTTATAATTTAGTAAATATGATTTTTTTTCATTTATTTTGTCATTTTATATTAATTAAATAAGATTTAAAACTAATATAAATATAATTAAAATTATTGTTTCTACACTTTCAATAGTATTTTTAGGCTAAAATGCTTCTGGGGTCCCTTAACTCAATTCCAGATAACGATTTAGTCCTTTATCTTTTTTTTTGTCCCAACTAAGCCCTTTATCTTTCACATTTTAAGCAAAGTTAGCCTTTTCCGTTGGTCTCCGTTATAATAATTAATTAGGCGCTGATTTTATACTTACGTGGCTATAAACATTCCTACGTGTCAAATCTCTAACCTATGTGTCCATTTCCTAACCTAGGTGGATTATAAAAAAAAAAAAAGCAAAAAAAAAGTGCCTCCCGCCGCTGCTGACTACAGCTTCCCGTCCACAAATCTCTTCACTCATCCCTCTCTCTCCTCTGCTTCCCTCCTCCGCCGCGACTACAGCCTCCCACCGCCGTCCTTCTCAACCACCGCACCTCTCCTCACAAAACATGCCAAGGTACACACTAATACTCACAAATCATAAGAGCAGTCACCTCAGCATAGTGGAAAACATATTCCCAATGGATCCAAAGTGTTCTACTTTCGGTGACCACTCTCCCTCAAAACCACTTTGATTGCATCTCCCAATAGATAAAAAAAAAAATGGACTCATCTTCAGTCGCACAAGCCAATAAGTCTTCGGAATCATAAACAATTGCGTGCTCTGTGTCAAACCCTGGGGTATCCATCTCAAACATAAAAAGAATCAAACACCATGAGAGATGGCGATGGAAGAGAGAGATACATGGAGATATGACGAAAGGAGCTACAGGCACATATTCGCATACTCCATTTTTTTTTATCTTCTTTCTTTTTAATCGTTTTAAATGGTTAAAGATGACCAGTTTCTCCACCTACCAGTTTCTTCACAGCCTCACCTTTCTTCTCGCCGCCGTTTTTTTTTATATTCTTTCTTTTTAATGGTGAAAGATGAGATCTGGGGTATAAAGTAAGAAGATGATAGTCAGCATCTGATTTGGCATTATTGTGACCGACTTAACAGCCACATGGACAACAGTTAACGGCGTTAACAAAAAAGCATAATCAAGGCTAACTTTGCTTAAAATGTGAAAGATAAAGGACTTAATTGGGACAAAAAAAAGATAAAGGACTAAATCTTTATCTGAAATTAAGTTAAGGTACCTCAAGAGCATTTTAGCCTATTTTTTAATAAGATTATTTCGATTGATTTAATTGATTAGGACTTCGAGTACTTTTTAATTATATATATTCAACACTTCTTTTGCAATACTCCCAAACATCTTTCATTTCAGTTGATATTTCTTTTATTGATATACCTAATTATAGTGACTAACCTATAAACTAATTTATTAGTGAAAATATATAACATTTCTGCGAGATTTTAGGCTTAAGTTTCTAATATATAGTGCACACTATTATATCAAATTTCTCTTTATTTGGGATTTATATTTTTTAATTAATGAAAACATGAATATTTCTATAAATATAATCAATTCCTATTTATTAGCAATTCATATTTTTTAATTCGTAAAAATTAATAAAGTAGGTAGGAATTATTTGAGGTATAATTATAATGTAATTAATGCAATGATGATTAGGTCAGTAGATGATTATGTGTCAGCTGAAGCATGAGAGGCTGACACATAAGCACACAAAGCACCAACATAAGACATGTGCGTTCGAAGCATAAGAAGCTGCCACTAAGGCTCAGCATATTCTGCATTAATATTGTAATATCCGCAATTTCGGATTTCTGGTAATTTTCTTTTTTCGGCAGAGGTACGTTTAGACGACTTTCTTGAGACCGTCTCGTCATTCTGAGAATGATTAATTCTACACTTTTTGTCATCCGAGTTTGTTTCGGTATTGTTTTGTTGAGTTACGTGTTTATTAACGACTTTTCCGCACTCGAGTTCGATTCTCGTGAATCTCGTTCGAAATTACTGTTTCGAGTTTCCCGTAAGTCCGTTTAACTTTTTTAGACGTGTTGTGAACTTCGGTTTGGTTATTCGATCACGTATCGTGATTTTCGGACGTTTTGGGCCATTTTCGTAATTTCCCAAAGTTTGGGGTAATTACCTTCCGTTGTCGAATTTCGAGCCTTCGGGTGGTCAGAATCATGTGTTCTATTAGCTCTTAGATTCGTATTTTCGAGTACTTCGTAACCGTATCTTCGGTTCATATTCAGGTTTGGGTTTCTGTGTCGTTTTCTTGAGTTCGGTGTTATTAAACGACTTTTCCAAGTATGAGTTTGACTTTGTAAAATCGCCATAAATTCTTGGAAACTCCAAAGATTCTGAATCTTTGCAATATTATAAAGCATCGAGTTAGCTTTCCAATGGTTCAAACGGTGAGTCAATCGGAGTCCGGACGAGGGAGTTATGGTCGAAATAGCTAAGTCACTCACATGTTCCAGTTATGGCCGAGCAGCCTGCCGGAAGGGCCGCGACACACTTGGCCGAGCCGCGGCACGCACACATTGCAATTTTTGGCCGACCCATCTGTACCTTGTGCCGCGGTACATGCGGGAAGGGCCACGGCACACTGCCGAGTCACTGCCGGCAGATTTGGCCCTATGCCGCGACACACTTCGGCTGGGCCGCGGCACACTGTGTCAGCCTATTTAAGGCCCAGCAGTCGTTTTTTTCGCCATTTTTCTCCTTCTTCTCTTTCTCTTCCGCGGCTGGGGTTGTTCCTATAATGGAGAGATGTTGTTGGTCAATAAATCCATGAAGTCTTGGAGTTCATATCATCAATCATCCATCCTATAACATCCTTTGATCGAGCGAATCAGGTCAGATTTTCTAGAAATCTAATTTTGGGGATTTTGGGTATTTTGTTCGATTTCGTCCGTTTAATCCGATTTAACTTAGGATTGTGATGGATTGATGATTATTTAGATGTATTGTATCATTTCCCTTGTTATCCCATGGTTGGATCGTATCGATTCGTTGTTTTGGTCGAGTTCTTGACCGACGCCTTGAAGGTGTTCGGTAAAATGTCATAGAGGGGTTTTCGGGCGTTCTACGGTTATTCTTCCTCGTATGATCGATGATTTATTGATTATATGTTGTTAGGGTCGAATTCTTGTGAAGAACTCGAGTCGGAACCCTTCCGTTCATTGTCTTCTTCGGGGTCCGAGCTTCCCGGTCGAACCGTGTTCTTCAGAGCGTTTGGTAGCGGTTATTAAGGCAAGTATCTTACTATACGACTTGTATCTTGCGACTAGTAATTACGTATGAGATGTTTGATGATTTTGCTTGCCTTCGTAATTATGTTCCGTTTGAGTTGGTTGTGTTTTCCGTAATTTGAAGGCTGTGCGATAATATTGTTATATTAGTAGTGTTAGGCGTTGTGCCATTTGTGCAGGATTGCGCCGTACATATGGGATGGTTGTACACTTGGTTGTGCAATGTATTGTGTACCGAACGTGGGTTATGTTGGATATGTGTCGTTGATTGACGATAGTTGTTGCGAGTGTTGAGATTGTGTTATGTGCGGGTGATGTACGATTTTGTGGTGATCAATGTGATTGATCAATTTTGATCATTGTTGTATGTAATGTGAATGTGAATATGAATATGTGTGTGACCGCTAAGTTCACTTGTGTTGGTTCGACGGGACCTACGAGGATTCGTGGCAGTGGACTACGGGGTCAGAACTTAGTGAGGTACTGAGGTCCAATCGTGCTGGTCTGACGAGGCCTACGATAACGCATGGCAGTGGACCATGAGTTTCGGACACAGTACGTCCAACCGGGTGAGCTCGACGGGGCTTACGGTGATACGTGGCAGTGGACTACGGTGTCAGGACTGTGTATGTGATTGTTGAGATTGATATAGTCCGTGCGGGTTGTTAAGCCTACGGAGACACGTGACAGTGGATCACGGTGTCGGAATTGGTTATGTCTGGTTAATAGTCCGTGCGGGTTGTTGAACCTACGGAGACACGTGACGGCGGATCACGGTGTCGGAATTGATTATGTTTGTTTAATTGTGCGTGGTGTAGTCCGTGCGGGTTGTTGAACCTACGGAGACACGTGACAGTGGATCACGGCGTCATGAGCATGATTATTTTCAAATCAAAGTTTTGAAAAGAAGGTTTTAAGAAAGGAATGTTGGGCCGAGCCCCACGAGATTTATGAAATATTTTCGTACTGTAAATTGTTGAAATACAATTTGAGATTTGGGTTAAGACCCTAAGATTTTCGAAAGGTTTTGAAATTCAAAAAAATTCCCGAGATGATAATCTTATTTTCGAATGCTTCATAGCTTATCTTTCCTTGTGAAAACCTCTCGGGGATATTTGTTACTTGATTATTATATTTGATTCATGATTATTAATTGCTTGTTACATTTCGTATGATTTGATACTTGCACTAGTAAAACAGTGGAGTTTTACTAACCCCCGAGTAATCGGGGGGTGGATGTCTGTTTTGCGTCCAAGTACATGTAGATTCAGGGGAGCAGTCACAGGATTGGCACAAGAGGATGACGAGCTGCGATATTAATCATGAGTCGAGAGTTGTTCTGATTTTTGTTGTGTAGTGAGAGTTGATTTCAGTCTTCCGCTGTATTGTATTTCGACCCCTGTGTGGGTAATGTCGTTTAAGTAAGTTTTGTTGATTGGGTTGTGTGACCTCATCGGTCTGTGTATTCACGTGTAAGTGACCATAACGGTCTGTATTATTATATTGTTTGACCCTGGCCGGGCAAGCATTTGGTTGTTTATGGATGTTTAGCCTGGTAGATCCTTGAGGAAAGGGTTTACATTTATGGTATCAGAGCTTAGGTTGCGGAAACCTAGGCTGTCGGGTCGAGTCGAGTCGTGATTTGTCGAGTAATGTGTTGTCTTGTCGTTCGAGTCGTCAGGTGACAAGTTGAGTTGTGCGTAGTCACAACGCATTGGATATGTTGTCGGATGAGATTAGTATCGTGGGCGACCGTCATCTCCGTGCGGCCTATGGACGTAAATCTCCTCTTTTATGCATAATATGTGTGTTCATGATTTCAATTATGTGTGATATTTGTAGTGCATAATTTTGTTTATGCGGTGTTGTGCAATGAAGTTGTATTCAACACTTGGATACGCCGTATGTGTATAGAACTGGATGTATTGATGTTTGGGTCTTGAACCACCATGTGGGTTGGTATGGTGTGAAAGTTGTGAACGTTGATGGGTTTTACGGTAAAGTTTGTGAGAAACCCCGATGAATGATTTTGCTGTATGTTTAAACTTGATACCACGAGATGCATTTGATTGAATTGGCGACCCTGGTTGCCATTTGAGTATGTGGTTTTAAATTTGACTGTTTTTGGAAGATTGTAATTTTTGTCCGCTATGGGTAAGTTTGAGAGTGTTCTCTGAAGGACTTTACAGTTTGAGAATTTTTGTAATAATCGATTTTTGGAAAATATTTTGGTGGTGCGGTCAAACCACGATTTATATGGATTTTTAAAATTTGTTAAACTTTGACAAATGGGTCGTGTATTTTCAAATGACACAATCAAAGCGTACTTGAAAATGTGTTTTGAAGTACTTGACACAGTGTAAAATATTACCGTCGTTTTGATTATGAACTAAAGGATTTTGGAAAATTTTTATTTTGCAGAACGATTTTTGGTTTTCGGAATTTCGAACTTCATATGTCCACATGTTGGGGCAAGTGGTTGTGATAAGTTTGTGGTGTTGTTGTGCTCGCCAGAGAATGTTTCAGTGTTTTGTAAATATTGAGATACATGGTTTTGATTGGACGATCGGGGTATTAAAAGTGTTTTCAAGAATTTCATTTCACCAAATTTTTCAAACTTGAGAATTTTAAAATTTTATCATTTGAATAATACCCCAGAAATATTTTATTTTGCTGTGAGTGTTTGATCCCTACGATACGTGTGTGGTTTTGACTGTGTTTGATTTGGTAAAATCCAAACACCTCTATCGATGTGACTATGTAGATTATTTTTGAATGAAGTTCTTAAATTACAGTGTTAGTTCGTGCACTTGTGTGATAACTTGGAGTTGATGCTTTATCGTGCTGCTATTATCGTCCTATGTTGACGTTGTGATGTTTGATTGGTTGCGTTATTCTGTTTGGTCGTCCGTTCAGTATGCCGAGAGGTCGTGGCCGAGGACGTGGTCGTAGTCGTGGTCGCGATCAGGAGCGTGGGAGGGCGACTCCCTCCTTGCCGAGTACCGATCAGCTCAGTATAGATCAGGGACATTCGACTAGCGTTAATGTTGACGTTGGCGCTGCCACCATCCTTCGTCAGGTGGTTGACCAGTTAGTGCAGATGAATCAGGCCGTACGTCGGGATGAGAACCCAAATAGGGATAACGGAACTAGTAAGTGGTTACGAGATGTGATGAAGATGCAGCCGCCCCGTTTTGTGGGTTCGTCTGACATGTTAGGTTGGGAAAACTGGCTCTTCCAGTTGGACAGAATATTTGATGCTGTAGCTTGTCCGGATGATAGGAGGGTACCCATTGCTCAGTACCTGCTCGACAAAGAAGCTTTAGACTGGTGGCACGCTGTAGTGCCTGCAGATCGTACGCCTACATGGGCTGAGTTTAAGACTGCCATGGAGGCAGAGTATTGCCCGTTGCCTGTTCGTGAATGTAGAATCGTTGAGTTTTTCTCGGCTACGCCCCAGGATGCGTCAATATCCCAGGCGATAGTCGATTATAATCGACAGTTGGCTTATGTTCGGGATCAAGTGAGAAGTGAAGCGGACAAGGTCCGATACTTCAATATGCGCATGAAACCCCATATCCGTGAGAATATGGCTCCGCTTATGTGTACCACCCTGAAAGAATATCAGGACCGAGCTTTAGCCATTGAGATGGCTGTTTCTGTGTCGGAATCTAGTTCAGAGAGTAAGAGACAGAAGACCTCGAGAAATTTTTCAAGAGGCCAGAGAAGTGAGATCCGTGAACCTGTTGCTTCGCATTTTCCTTCTGGAAGCACTCCTCGTTCGGTTGACCAGTCTAAGAACCGTACTCCAGAGGCGAGTAAGACGATCGGTGTGAAGACCTGCTTTAACTACAGTCGTGTAGGCCATGCGAGACAGAATTGTCGTTCGCCACCGGTTAATTGTTTTAAGTGCGGTCGACTGGGGCACCAAGCGGTGCATTGTGAGACCGTTGCCAAGATGTTCGGGAGTCGGGTTTTCGTTCCTACTCGGGGAGGGCCCGGCGGTGTCCAGTGACGTAGTTGTGTATCGTACTTTGTGCTGTAATTCGTGTAGAGATTGATATTTGTTGCGTGAACTTTTTGGTTTTGTTTGTATTCTACCATGATGTTTTATTTTAAGTTTCGGGACGAAACTTATTTTTAATAGGATAGAATGTAATGTCCGGTATTCTCGTTTTCTGTTATCTTGAATTGTTTGTGTCTTGACGTCGGACATTTTCTTGTCGACGAGAATCGGAGTGGATTCTATCATAATACTATATTTGTTTCTACCACATAGTCGTTGTGGTCAGGTGCGACTTGTTGTCGCGTGCGTTTCTTTGATTAAATGTGTGCATGTTATGCGTCGTTAATTACTCATTATTATTTTGAATCATTGCCGGTGACGTTGTTATGGTCGTCGTGGGGCGTGTTTTCATGCTGTATGTTCTTTCGCATTGCTTGTAACGTTTCGCCGTTGGGCGCGATTTTTTTCGGTTCTTGTGTATCTCGTTGAGTTTTCCTGGCAGGATATTGCTTCTCCCTACTTGATTTAAGTTTCGGGACGAAACTTCTTTTAAGGAGGGTGGAATGTAATATCCGCAATTTCGGATTTCCGGTAATTTTCTTTTTTCGGCGGAGGTCCGTTTAGACGACTCGCTTGTGACCGTCTCGTCATTATGAGAATGATTAATTCTACACTTTTTGTCATCCGAGTTCGTTTCGGTATTGTTTTGTTGAGTTCCGTGTTTATTAACGACTTTTCCGCACTCGAGTTCGATTCTCGTGAATCTCGTTCGAAATTACTGTTTTGAGTTTCCCGTAAGTCCGTTTAACTTTTTTAGAAGTGTTGTGAACTTCGGTTTGGTTATTCGATCACGTATCGTGATTTTCGGACGTTTTGGGCCATTTTCGTAATTTCCCAAAGTTTGGGGTAATTACCTTCCGTTGTCGAATTTCGAGCCTTCGAGTGGTCATAATCGTGTGTTTTATTAGCTCTTAGATTCATCTTTGCGAGTACTTCGTAACCGTATCTTCGATTCGTATTCAGGTTCGGGTTTCGGTGTCGTTTTCTTGAGTTCGGTGTTATTAAACGACTTTTCCAAGTATGAGTTTGATTTTGTAAAATCGCCATAAATTCTTGGAAACTCCAAAGATTCTGAATCTTTTCAATATTATAAAGCATCGAGTTATCTTTCCAATGGTTCAAACGGTGAGTCAATCGGAGTCCGGACGAGGGAGTTATGGTCGAAATAGCTAAGTCACTCACATATTCCAGTTATGGCCGAGCAGCCTGCCGGAAGGGCCGCGACACACTTGGCCGAGCCGCGGCACGCACACATTGCAATCTTTGGCCGACCCGTCTGTACCTTGTGCCGCGGCACATGTCGGCAGGGCCGCGGCACACTGCCGGCAGATTTGGCCCTATGCCGCGACACACTTCGGCTGGGCCGCGGCACACTGTGTCAGCCTATTTAAGGCCCATCAGTCGTTTTTTTCGCCATTTTTCTCCTTCTTCTCCTTCTCTTCCGCGGCTGGGGTTGTTCCTATCATGGAGAGATGTTGTTGGTCAATAAATCCATGAAGTCTTGGAGTTCATATCATCAATCATCCATCCTATAACATCCTTTGATCGAGAGAATCAGGTCAGATTTTCTAGAAATCTAATTTTGGGGATTTTGGGTATTTTGTTCGATTTCGTCCGTTTAATCCGATTTAACTTAGTATTGTGATGGATTGATGATTATTTAGATGTATTGTATCATTTCCCTTGTTATCCCATGGTTGGATCATATCGATTCGTTGTTTTGGTCGAGTTCTTGACCGACGCCTTGAAGGTGTCCGGTAAAATGTCATAGAGGGGTTTTCGGGCGTTCTACGATTATTCTTCCTCGTATGATCGATGATTTATTGATTATATGTTGTTAGGGTCGAATTCTTGTGAAGAACTCGAGTCGGAACCCTTCCGTTCATTGTCTTCTTCGGGGTCCGAGCTTCCCGGTCGAACCGTGTTCTTCAGAGCGTTTGGTAGCGGTTATTAAGGCAAGTATCTTACTATACGACTTGTATCTTGCGACTAGTAATTACGTATGAGATGTGTGATGATTTTGCTTGCCTTCGTAATTATGTTCCGTTTGAGTTGGTTTTGTTTTCCGTAATTTGAAGGCTGTGCGATAATATTGTTATATTAGTATACGTGTTAGGCGTTGTGCCATTTGTGCAGGATTGCGCCGTGCAACACCCCCAAATCCTATTGGGTTATTACAGTGCCGTGGACCCCACGCCAGGAGATCCACCAGGCGAACATGACTAAAATACGTTAAATAACACAACAAGGGAAAATCATAGTCCCTACCATGACATCCGACACAATATTCCGATAAGGAATTTCAACGACAAAAGTGGCCTACATGGCCAAAAATGAAATACAACAACATCCACGAACATCTGTTCGGGTAATTCAACACGACAACAACTGACAAGACTGGAGTACGCTCCAACTGACTGACCGACAATGAACAACTCGGACTAGTATCGCTCGAATGCCTCGTCGCCATCATCATGCCCCTGTGTCTCAACTTTCTCCTCGTAAGCACCTAAAACATGAAAAACATGTTCCGCCCCCACGGGGTCAGTCATCCAGATAATGAACATCAAATGCATGTATAACATGATATGCATCCAAAGGCAGAATGAAACAGTACAATGATGATAATAATACGAGATGCTCACAAACCAAGGTAAGAACCGAGCATTCGTGAAATACTATGCCCACGGCATACTATTAATACCTGTTCGACAGGTTAGAACATAATGCCTAACAGCGAATCATAATCACAGAATACCACAATGAATTAAACGACATGAACCAAACCAGAACTGAATTTAATATGAATCATAATGCCCAAAGGCTCCAATGAAAATACCAAGACATTACAAAAGGCCTGAAAGTCGTTCAGCGGAAGTTAACAAATATCACAAACACCTGAATTCAAAACAGCCCGAAGCTGTATCAATGAGGGCCGAAGCCACGGCACGAAGCCGTATCACAATAAGGGCCGAAGCCACGGCACGAAGCCGTATCACAATAAGGGCCGAAGCCACGGCACGAAGCCGTATCACAATAAGGGCCGAAGCCACGGCATGAAGCCGTATCACAATAAGGGCCGAAGCAACGGCATGAAGCCGTATCACAATTAATGATAGTGTGCTGCCTTGAGTCGGCCAACACGATAACAATGATGCAGCGGATGATTCCATGAATGATTGGGGATTCGATTGCCTTAGAATGGCCAATCGATACGAATGATACGATGAATGATTGAATACCTCGATTGCCTTAGAATGGTCAATTGATAACAATGATATAGTGAATGATTTCGATTTGCCGGAGAGCGGCCAATCGTTGACAACGATATGATGAATGATTGAACACCTCGATTTGCCTGAGAACGGCCAATCGATAACAACGATATGATGAATGATTGAACACTTCGATTTGCCTGAGAACAGCCAATCGATAACAATGATACGAAGGATGCCTCGTCACCTTTAATTGGTTACCGACGACGAAAATGAGAAATGAATACGCCAATGCCTTTAATCGGCCAATACAGTTTTAATGACAACCCCAACAGGAATAACAATGATCTCAACGATGTCTTAGATTGATATCAAAATCAACAAAAATCGATACATCGACACCGCAAACCGGCTATCGACAATGACATTAATGACGAGTATCACAGTGCCTTGAATCGGCCATTAACGAACAATAATAACATTTGGCATAATTGCCGAAAGGTATCGTATCGAACGATCTCTTGATATCAATGAATTCATGAAGAGACTAAGTTTCGGAATGATACAACACATTCATACACATATATGATGACATTAATCTCATTGACTAGTACAAGTATAAAACTTGCCTCAAACCGAAGGCGAGAAGGTATTTCCACGATCAACATCCTTAATGAAATTATCGGCCGCTCGAACAACCTTAGACAACACAAATACCAACAATTCTCTTAATACACAAATCAAGCATGATCACAACCAACTCAAAAGTCGATACAACAATACCCGAAACTCATCAGCATTTAAACAAACGCGTCGTAAACAATCTCCAATCGTTTACAACCAAAACTCAATTACCTCCGAAACCAACTTCCAATGAATGATTCAAACCCAAAAAACCTCATGAATATTATCAATAATCCAATAGGAATACTTAAATCGATATTTCAACAACATTTGGTCGAAAACCCCCAAAATTCCAAAGTCAACCCGTAAGGGTTCTTGAACAATTCCTCAATTATTCACAAATTCCGAAAATTACACCAATGAATCCGTAGAAATACATGTATCCAAGATAGATAATCCATATCTAACATATTCCAACATAATATCGATTTAACACGAAGAGATCGAAAGCAAAACACCCAAGATCCGAAATTCTAGATCCAAGAATCATTACCTTGATTTGGAGTGAAGAAACTGATTTAGATGATAATTAATCCAACTTAGGAGCTTGAAGATGATGCTAGATGATTGCAGCTCGAAAATACCTTTCCGAATCGCCCAAGCTCGTCCGAAATGGTTGAGAAATGAAGAAATGACGAAGGTTGGACTGAACTGACTTATTTATACTGTCCCAGCTTAGCGCACGCTATGACTTGATATTTAGCGTGCGCTAGCGGTTTACTGGGCAGTCCAGTGAGCTCTGAAATGCCTCGCTAGCGTGCGCTACGACTTGGTAGCGTGCGCTAACACCTTACCGATAGCGTGCGTTATCCCAAATTGTTAGCGTGCGCTAACTGATGTCTGATACTCAAAAACTGAAGTCCAGAACCTACTGTCCTCTGCCTTGCACGCGTTAGCGTGCGCTACTAATGTGATTTAGCGTGCGTTACCAGCACAGTTAGCGTACGCTACTTACCACTCGTAGCGTGCGCTACGAATTTCCAAAATCAGCCCAGTACCTTCTGGACTGTCTGCCTCTCTTGCGCTAGCGTGCGTTAATACTGAATCATAGCGTGCGTTACTTGCACCTCATTAGCGCGCGCTAACTAGAATATGTAGCGTGCGCTACCTCTTAAACTGAAAACCAAAATGTGATGATGATGACAATAATCTCGGATCGATCTCAAACAGTGATGAGTGACGAAAAGCAACTGATACGCGATTCCAAAGTACACCGAACGATGGTCACAACTGAATGAACATGAGTGATGAATGGGTATTACTGAGTGAAAAAAATCATGAGTGACAGTTACTGAGTAATGTGTTGTGTCACGATTTATTCATCCCGACAAGCGATCGACAATAAGGCCGAGCGACCTAGTCAACTCCAGTCAAACTATGGTTAGCTCGCCAAGTCGAAGATACCAAACCACCATCAGTTACCTAGCGATCGACTCCCAAGGCGATCGCCCTTTGGCAGCTGGCGATCTACTCTACTAACCAGCTAAGGGCAATCGACCTGCGCCCCGAGCAGAGACGATCGCCCATCAAAGTCATCAAGGACTGGATCTCAGGAAAGCACCCACGTGCAGATCCACCAAAGGCGCTGACAAGATCTTCGTAGCAGACAAGATCTTTAGCTGACAGACAAGACCTTTGACCACAGCCTGCCACCTACCTCACCTACCAGCATGCGCGCCGAAAGTTGTCAGTAGGACCACCCGTGTCAGCAACTCAGGACGCGTGTAAGCTCCCCATTGGACCGCACAGTTGACTGCCAGCAACTCCTGCAGACTTTGAGGGGACAGGCCCATGTGCTGAAAGACGATCGCCCGATTATTATATTGCAGAAAAGGCGATCGCCCGGCGTATCCAAGCCCTATAAATAGAGAACTTCCTCCTACTGGAAAAAGGTTGGAAATTGACTGAACCTACAGTTCACATTCCCTCACATTCAACCTATGGTTGGGAATTCATTTGACTTACGTCCGAAATACATTCCACCAAAGGTTCACATTCTCTCACATTCCGATACATTCACTAAACATCAAGAACATACATATCATCAAGCTCCCGGCTATCTCACCGGAATCCATCTCAGGACTTCTCTCTCCTAATCTCTCGTCCAGAAGACGATCGGCAGAAGCAGCAAGTCTCCACTAGACAGATTCCAAGGGATTCATAAGCCTAGTAGCCCAAACATCCAGCTAAATACTCGCCGTGAGAGGCGGTCGATCTCTCATCGCCGCGACTGTTCATCACCTTTGTTACAAGAACTCACAGAGCATCAAATCTGGTTCTTCCGGCAATCTACACGCTCACTAGCTAAGATAACAAGAAACTTTACACTCATTGTAATTGTATTCTTACATTAGTACTTGTATCCCCGAATATCGGTATTAATAATATCTCGCGAGAGCATTCAAGCCCGGGACTAACAACCCTGGCAAATCTTGTGTTATTTATCTTTCTCACGGAAGTGCTCTTGCATTTGTTTGCTATCCCATCCATTCCAGCAATATCTATCTCCGGATAATATTTTGGGTAGCAACAATTGGCGCTAGAGGAAGGGGATCTAACCCTCAAACTTTTATTCCTACCGTCCCGAAGAACACTCACTGTTCTCGGGGCACATACTTGAAGTGACACTCACTGGACTTCAAAGAAAACCTTCAGAATCATGACATCCGCCGGTCCATCGAAGAAAGCTGCTCTCCGAACCGCTGGACACCATTTCCCGGTTCAATCCGAACCCCAGCCAACGACAGGGGGAAGCCGCAGCAAGGCGAGACTCTCGATCCCGCATCCGAGAGATGGCCCCAACCTCTCACTCGATCCGGGCCCAAACCATAGAATGATCGAGGAGGCTATGGCCATCCCTGGAGGAGCGACGAGAGCATGTGCGTCGCTGCAATAACTCCTCGATCATCCGCCGCATGGGAAAACGGAAATTCGGCCATCAACGAGCGATCGCCGAAAGCCCCACGCGAGGAAAGGCTCTCGCACGACCGGACGGATCTATATTCAATCGCTTGGGACGCGACCCATCCGGCGACCGGGCATTCGGGCCTAACCTTGAAAAGACGGAATCCGAATCCGTCACTGTGACTTCGGCCTACCCGCCTCACACCGAACGCAGTCGCCCATCCGACTCCCGCCCGATCGCTGTGGATCGATTGATCGCCGCCTCGGCTCCCGCTCCGAGCGCCGAGCCGCAAGCGATCAGGCCACGGCGATGGCCGCCATACAACGCCAGCTCGACGAGATGAGAGCACTCTTGGACACCGGGCAAGCACCAAGAAAGATCGCGGCCGACCGAGCCACTCGCGGTCCACATCGAGCTTGCCCCCATACACCCAACGATCGCTCCTCCCAAAACACCTCTCGTATGAGGGAGATCGGACCGAAACCCACCTCGAGTAAATTCCGAATCTACATGATCGGGTGTGGGGCATCCGATGCAACCAAGTGCCGGATCTTCCGTTAACATTGGGCGAGCCGCCCATAGATGGTACGTCTCACTACCACCGCGATCTATCACATCTTTTAAGAAATCGCGAACGACTTCACGTCATACTTCGCCAAAGAAGGTCGCCAGACGGAAGGCCCCACCGCATGATAAAAATCAAGCGGGAAAGACGAATCGACGCAAATTACATTGACCGAGTGGACGAAATCGTCCTCACCGGCGAACCCGGCTGACGATTGAGCTCGCTCTCTATTCGGCCATGGGGGATTCCGCGGTCACTCTCCCATGTTTAGACATCTCTCCAAGGATATTCCCCAACTTACGCGATCTTCCGCGCTAAAGCCGCCAACTTCGGCCGTGCAAAGGCTACTCACCCTCCGCTTAGACGAGGAAACGCCACCTCTTGTCCGTAAGATAGCGATCGCCAAAGCAAAGAAGGAGATCGCCAAGACACCCGGAGATCTCAAGGCTTTCGAGGACATGGAAGCCCATCTCCTCCATACGTTCAAATGTAACTCCGCACATATTTTCTATGCCATCAAGGGGCACGAAGAGCTCAAAAAGCCAAAGGCGATAAGGGACCACGGTCATCTGGACAACAATCAATATTGTGCCTACCATAAGAGTCCCGGCCACAGCACCAACAAATGCCGCGACCTCCTCAAACAGCTCTGGAGATTGTTCGAGGAGGGCAAGTTGGACAGCTTATTGGTTTAGCCGAAGTCCCTACCTACCTCTACGGACGATCGTCCGAGTCGAACACAAAACAGGCTGGAAAGCTCATACGGGCCGACCCCTAGATCAACCTCGGCGACCGTCTCTACATGCTTCAATCAAGAAAAGGAGACCTCGGAAGTCTCCCCGATCTCCTTCCTTATTCAAGAAACCGGAGGACTCGATCGCCATCTACAGTTCACCATCTAACATGATGGACTAAGGCACGAGATCGCCTCCCCCGCACAACGTACACCGTCGAAGGTCGGCATCTGCATGACGATCCAAGGTGGAAGAGTGCAGCCATGGTCCTGGTGGTCGATGGAACCGACTGCTTAGGCCATGCAAGGTCCCTTTGGGCCAAGATCGCCCGCCCTTCGTTTAAATACGAGGCCGGCGTAGTCTGAGGGCCCTCCAAAGTTAATTAGTGGACACGATCGCTCGTCCTCAAAGGTTCATCATCTAACATGGTGAACCCGGACAATGCGACGCGCCACAACCCCCGTCTCAACGTACACCGTCGAGGTTCACCATCTTCATGGTGGGCCGAGGTGGAAGCAGAGCTAAACAAGCCGCGGGCGTAGAGTTGAATCATCCGACGCTGCCCCGCGCAAGGACTCCTCTAGACCGAGACCGCACGCCCTTCGTTTAAATACGAGGCGAGGCGCAGCCTAACAGAGGACCCTCATAATAAAGTGAGTCACGAGACACTCAATGTCTTCGCGCATCAAGACATGATCAAGGAGTCGGTCCATCGAACTCCGCGATCGTGCACGGTTCCTCAAGAAGGACGACCGTCCCCGAGGACTCGACAATGTTGTAGACCGCTCACTCAAGGAATTATTTTCATCCCCTTCCTTACACTAAGTGAATAAAAACAAGGGGCAATAAGAGTGCGGACTACCTACACGACGATCGTCGCTATTCAACCACATACGGAGATCGTCATTTTTTCAGATGTAGTGCAGCGATCGAATTTGTTGTAAAAAGTTATCTTTATGAGTTTATCAATTCATTTGGAACTACCCTCGCAACGATCTCTCCTCACAATTTGTACAAAGTCAAACAAAGACTTAAAAATAACCATTCATTCAAGTGATAAGTCAGAAAGACAAATGCTCATTTCATTACTTGAAAAATCGGAGTACATGATCGCCCGAAGGCCTAAGTGCTACAAAAGAAAGCTACAAACTACAAAGAAAGTAAGCTAAAAGCGTAAAAAGGAAGCGCCTCGTGCCCCGCTCGCCTTCGCCATCAGCATTCGGCGCGGTCCCCTCATCTTCCGAAGCATCGGGATGAGCAAGACTGTCTGGAGACGGATACCAGCTCAAATCCACGCCGATGTCCGCCAGGTCCAAGATCGGCAAGGAGAAAGCCGAATGGAGAGGATGCTCCAATGCATATGATTTGAACTTCTCAGCTAGAGGACCGACCTCCAAGCCTCCCTTCTTAGCCGCTCGGATCGAGTCGGCGAACGCCAAATAATAGGCGAACTCGCTGACATACTCCAAGTTTTGGAAGGGATCGGCCTTGGTCGCCTCAACCTCTCCTCTCAGCTCGGCCATCGCCTGTTGCGATCCCTGGAGCTCGGCCTCCCTCGCAGCAACCTTCTCTTTCGCCTCCGCCAGCTCGCTGGTCAGCCGAGCGATCGTCACCTTCTGGCGATCGGCCTCCTCTTCAGCAACATTCCGCGCCTGGACGGCACTCTGCATCTGGTCCCGAAATCGGTCGACCGCCATTCGATATTTCTCAGTCTCTTTCTTCTCCAGCTCAAGCTCATGGCTCGCCCGCTTGGCCGCCTCCAAGGAGTCCTTCTCCATCGCCGCGATCTTGTCAGCAAACTCGGCGTTCTCTTTCCGAGCCGCCTCGAGATCCTCCTGAAGGCGAATAGTGGAGGGCCGCCCCTCAAACTCCCGGGCGGCACAGACGGCCATGGTCGCCGTTTGAAGAGAAAGGGCGACAACGGCGCATCGAACTCGCGATCGCCGACGAGCGATCGCATCCAGATCGTCGTCCATTCCTTCTAAGAGCAAAGAAACTTTGGCGACATAGGGAGGAATGTCGCAGGAATGGCGAGGAGATCGACTCGCCAGGAAGTCCACGACCATTGGTGGACAAGACGTATCTGCGCGACGGATCCTGCATCAAAACAACAAGGTTAATACAACTCCTATGCAGATGCAAATTTCAACACAGAAATACTATCTACCTCTCAGCCTTCTCGGGATCCCGACCGAAAAACGGTTTCCCTCGAGGGGTCTCAGCATCCGCGATCGCCGTCTCCCGCAAAAAAGCCGCAGAGGGCGACTCGCCCTCCGGAGCAACGATGGTGATTGGAGGAGCGGCGATCGGCACTTCATCGCCCGGGGCAGGAAACGAAGTTTCTTCCGGCCTCGGCCTCTTGCGGTTCGCCCGAAGCCCCTCCTCCTGAATTTCCTCCTCAACCACGACCTGCTCCACGCGAGGCTCCGGCTCCACGCGAGGCTCCCCCTCCGGAACTATAGGCAATGCAACGGGTGGAACCCGAGTCGACCTCTTATGGCGAAGACGCCCTAGGACTCCTGGGTTCGACATAGCGATCTCCACCGGAGGCTCAAAAAAGCGAGGGAAACGAACCTCTGCAGTTCAAGACGATCGACTAACGGTCAGACACTTTCCTCAAGTAAGGCGATCGCCTAGAAAGTGAAGATCGCAGAAGCTCATACCTGGCACCGCGAGATGTCTCGGGAAACGGAATAGTCGAGCCGACAACCAGCGACTCTCCTTGTTGATCCGAGTGGCGTCTAGGTCGTCGTCCGACAAGCTCCTAATTCGCTCCCAAACAACGAGAAAGTCGAAAGGCAGCTCCTCGATCGCCGGGATATGGAAGCCTCGCAAAATGTAAATCAAATTAGATCACCCAAATCGCATCCAAACGAAGGGAGAGTCTAAACCCTTACCGGGATTCCTCTCCGAAATTCGGTGGGGATCTCCACCGCCGTGGGATTGTCGCTCGCCGAAGCTCTCCACTTGCCGGCGACCCGCAACCACTTCGCCCGATCGCCACGTATCTTATTCGAACTCCATGAATCACCCAGATCGGCCTTGAATATGGTAACCGCCGACCAACCCTCTCGTGAGTCAGTTTAAACAAATGATTCATCTTCAACGGCGATGGGAGGCGTGACAGCGATGACCGCCGAAAAGGGTGAGGGTGCAAATAATTTGGAGCCGGGCGTCGGCCACCAAGTGGCGCCACATTCCAAGCGGCCACCGATGGGAGACCGCAGGACGAGGGAAGCGTAGCCCGGCCTCCATAACGGCCTCACTCATCGCGACCATACCCATGAGGTGGTCGGCTCGTTCATTCTCCGCGGGCGCGAACATGTCCACATCTCGAAGGAACATGGAATCTTGTCCTCCAGACGCCGATCTCTCCTGGTCGTCGAGCTCCGTATTTGGCCGAGCGACCACAACGATCGCTGCGCGGCACGATACTGCGACCGCTTGGGAAGCACATAGGGATAAGCGACCGAATATCCCCGGAAGTCGAATCTCGGAGTAGGACCGGCTAACCTCTCCATTATTTCAGCAAAGGCCCTATAGGCCCGACCAAAAGTGCTATGTTGCTCCCAGTAAGCCCTGATCGCCAGATCTCTCTCGATCTGCGATCGTCTCTCTTCAGCAGCCGACTCCTTAGCAATATCGGCCTCATTAAACAAAGCCTCAACTTCAGCCGGGTCGATTCCGGCTCGAATGGCTTCAGCCGCCGTCTCCAGGTGGAAGACGGAAGGATTTTCTCCCCGGGCAGCCGATGTCCCGGCGGCAGAACTGGTACCCGCTCCAAACGATGATGAGGCTCCGGCCATTTTCAGAGTTAGAGAAGAAGAAAAGGATTTTTCTTACCCTAAAGTGAAATCGAACGACGATCGGCTCTAAGATCTTCAGAAAATTCGGCAGCAGGTCCTTCTTTCTCCAAAAAGCACGCGTGTGTAAGACTGCAGCACGGCGCCCACTTTTATAGGAGGAGGAAGGGACCCTTTTTCAATTTGGGTAAACCTCAGGGGTCGGATCTCAAACGACGCAATAGTTGACCCCCTCGAGACCCGCGTACGCGTCTTTTCGAGGACGCGTCTGCCGAGGAGTCATTAATGACCGTTGGTGTCCTCCAATAGAAGCCCGACACGTGCGCGGAGACTTTTCAACGCCCGTTGCTTTTTCCCGCGCAGTTCAGCGGCCAACCAGGTCGTCCGAACTCAGGATATATCCGCTCAAAGACGATCGCCAGTTCAGTTAAACACAAAGTCGCTCGTCAAAAGGTCAGCGATCGCCAAGAGAGCCACCTCACCCCACGTTTCCAACGTATGAGTTAGCTGGGGGGCAATTGTTGTGTCACGATTTATTCATCCCGACAGGCGATCGACAATAAGGCCGAGCGACCTAGTCAACTCCAGTCAAACTATGGTTAGCTCGCCAAGTCGAAGATACCAAACCACCATCAGTTACCTAGCGATCGACTCCCAAGGCGATCGCCCTTTGGCAGCTGGCGATCTACTCTACTAACCAGCTAAGGGCAATCGACCTGCGCCCCGAGCAGAGACGATCGCCCATCAAAGTCATCAAGGACTGGATCTCAGGAAAGCACCCACGTGCAGATCCACCAAAGGCGCTGACAAGATCTTCGTAGTGCATAAGATCTTTAGCCGACAGACAAGACCTTTGACCACACCGCCACCTACCTCACCTACCAAAGATGCGCGCCGAAAGTTGTCGGTAGGACCACCCGTGTCGCAACTCAGACGCGTGTAAGCTCCCCATCGACCGCACACTTGATCGCCAGAACTCCTGCAGACTTTGAGGGACAGCCCATGTGCTAAAAGACGATCGCCCCTTATTATATTGCAGAAAAGGCGATCGCCCGGCGTATCCAAGCCCTATAAATAGAGAACTTCCTCCTACTGGAAAAAGGTTGGAAATTGACTGAACCTACAGTTCACATTCCCTCACATTCAACCTATGGTTGGGAATTCATTTGACTTACGTCCGAAATACATTCCACCAAAGGTTCACATTCTCTCACATTCCGATACATTCACGGAAACACTGAAGAACATACATATCATCAAGCTCCCGGCTATCTCACCGGAATCCATCTCAGGACTTCTCTCTCCAAATCTCTCGTCCAGAAGACGATCGCGTATGCAAGTCTCCACTAGACAGATTCCAAGGGATTCATAAGCCCAGTAGCCCAAACATCCAGCTAAATACACGCCGTGAGAGGCGGTCGATCTCTCATCGCCGCGACTGTTCATCACCTTTGTTACAAGAACTCACAGAGCATCAAATCTGGTTCTTCCGGCAATCTACACGCTCACTAGCTAAGATAACAAGAAACTTTACACTCATTGTAATTGTATTCTTACATTAGTACTTGTATCCCCGAATATCGGTATTAATAATATCTCGCGAGAGCATTCAAGCCCGGGACTAACAACCCCGGCAAATCTTGTGTTATTTATCTTTCTCACGGAAGTGCTCTTGCATTTGTTTGCTATCCCATCCATTCCAGCAATATCTATCTCCGGATAATATTTTGGGTAGCAACATAATGATAAATGAATTCACAGCCGGGTATTACATACCCCCCCTTAAAAAGAGTTTCGTCCTCGAAACTAAGGGTAAACAACTCGGGATATGAACTATCCATCATGGTCTGAAAACAAAAATGCCCAAATAGTCTTCGGACCAAATCAATCGCA
Organism: Orobanche coerulescens; assembly: GCA_033398695.1. Classification (NCBI taxonomy): domain Eukaryota; kingdom Viridiplantae; phylum Streptophyta; class Magnoliopsida; order Lamiales; family Orobanchaceae; genus Orobanche; species Orobanche coerulescens. Next base: position 63,410,300 of record CM065802.1, read on the forward strand.
CACTCAAGCCCCAAGACTTGATGTCCCGAATCACAGTGAACGATTTCCCAAATTATCACGAAATCTTGAGTGCAACGCCAAGGGATGAATTCTCAACAAATGACCCAAATCTCAAGATTCTCGAATATGATAAAAATAAAATAGATCAACAATAAATGATCCACAGTCACGATACATTATTACGGATAGATTTACACAGTCATCCAAAAACAAGGTTACATCTCAAATGTACCCGACATCGATATCCTTCCTTATCATCGATCTCCTCTATCTCAATGATTTAAGGTATATCCGAAGATCAACTCGCCGCTAAATATGATCTCAGAAGGTCACGAGAATGAAAGTGACTAAAATGAATGATGAATGATAAATGACTATAAATCCGACCAGGATTAAGAATGACTCACCAAGGTGAATTAATAACGTCATGAGTGATAGTTCAAGTGAAATTATTGGAACCGTTGTTCCTCGTGAATTGAATGATTAGTTTCATGATGACAAGTCTCCACATGATTTATGTATGATGAATGAATTATATGAATGAATGAACGACAACGAAATGAATGATTACACTATTAACGAACAAGAATTAACTTGTTCAAACCGGTGATGGATGTCCTTACCTCGGGCTCTCGAAGCCTGATAGGACCCCTTGAATGAAGCACGAGCTGGAGTAACAAAGTCCCTCGAGACCCTTGAGCTCTCTCGAGATCTACCGGCACTTGAACTCCTGCAGTATTTCTGAAGGTGTCCATGTCTCCCACACAGAAACAAACAATAGCTGGCACCGTACACCAGGTACTAACGTGACCTGCTGAATCACAGTTAAAGCAAACTACAGTCGAACTCGTCGCCTGAGAGGAAGATGCTATCTCAGCACGAAGACGATTAGAAAACGACCCCTTGGACGTCGGAGCCCGATGTCCCTCTGAACAAGCCAGCATTCTAGTCCTCTCACCCGAAGAAACTGAAGGATGCTTCTGAGTAAGCTCCTTGATCAAAAGCTCTGCTCCAAGAGCCTTCCCGATGAACTCACTAAGTGAATTACAATTGTGATTGAACAACTGCATCCTCAACTGCGGATTTAGCCTCTTGCTAAAATACTTAATTTTATCCGCCTCAGTACGGATAAATGACGAAGCAAACTGAAGTAGTCCCTGAAACTTCTCGGCAATGACAATAACACCCTCGTCCTCGACGGATTCGGGGTTCAAAACTTCTGACAACTTGGCTTCACAAAGTGGATCCGGGTAATACCTCTCTAACATGAGAGTCTTGAACTCACTCCAAATACAATCACGATCGATGGGTTTCACAGAAAGCCACCACGAATAAGCGCCCTTACTCAAGTAATAAGCCGCTACTGCCACTTTACTCTCTTCCGGACACTGAACCATGTCGAAGAGTTTATCAAAATGCTCGAGCCAATGAACAATATCAGCTGGTTCCGACGAACCCTCAAAAGTGGGCGGCATCTGACGAGAGGTATCGCCAACAATCTGATTCACTCCTCCAGTCTGTCCATGAAATGGCACCTGGCATCCCTGTTGCGGTGGACCACGAACCATCGAGGCCTGCATGGTCTCCCTATCCGCGTCATCTGAGTCATCTGGGCCATCATACCCTGCATAAATATGAATGGGTCAACCCGAACACCTTCCGAGTGAGATGCCTCTCGGGTACGACTCCCTGACAGTGAATGATTATCTGCTGATGAATGAGTAGCCTCGCTATTTGATGAATTAATGATATCCCTCGCGTTCGTGTGGGCATGCACACGAGACCCCGGGTTTCGGCCCGCACCGCGGCCTCTTCCCCTGTGTCCTCTGACAGCTCTATCCATACCGAAGTAGGAAAGTCACATGATGATTATAGATTCCGCATGAATATCGCATTATGATTACGTTACAGAGTGACAATAATGAGCATACATACTCTAACACAATGAATGCATTAATGATTTAATGAAATGATCGTCGACATTACGTCGGAGTATGATAAGATCGTATGAAACATCAAATGAGGTAACATGATTACCTGATGAAATTCCTGAAAGGATTACCTTGAACAAGTTAACAAGGTTGAAAATTCGATCCTCAAGATCAACAACCGAACCGTGAGATGGGCTGAATGATTAATGAATTAACTGAACAATGAGATTGACTGAGTGATAAATGAATTAACTGAGTGATGAATGAATTATCTGAGTGATGATATTGACTGAGTGATGAATGAATTATCTGAGTGATGATATTGACTGAGTGATGAATGAATTAGCTGAGTGATGAATAAATTATCTCAGTAATGATATTGACTGAGTGATGAATGATATTGACTGAGTGGTGAATGAATTAACTGAGCGGTGAGATCGAAATGATGATTGAGGATTATTAGCTGATGAATGAGTTGATCCTTAATGCTTACACAAGGCACACGTGCTCCAAAACAATTAGTCATGAATCAATCATAACACTAATATCACATATAGGTTTCAACAGAGCATGAATAATTAATGACATGATGAATGTATGAACATAAAGAGAATCGAGTCCTTACACAGGTCATACGAAGCTTCGAGGTCTCACGATACTAGTCCCAACTGATGATGACTCGATGAATGAATGACTCGTGCAGTCGTATTAATATTACGACTCACAAAACCCGACTGTCCAAATTGTCATAATTCTGACAGTCCCACTACTACCGCAGCGGTAGAGCCACATAACTCACATATCAGGGTATCTCACAACCCAAAGCTCTGATACCACTTCTGTAACACCCCCAAATCCTATCAAGTTATTACGGTCATTGGACCCCACGCCAGAGATCCACCAAAGTAACATGACTAAAATACATTAAATAACACAACAAGGGAAAATCATAGTCCCTACCATGACATCCGACACAATATTCCGATAAGGAATTTCAACGACAAAAGTGGCCTACATGGCCAAAAATGAAATACAACAACATCCACGAACATCTGTTCGGGTAATACAACACGACAACTGTAACATCCCAATTCACAAATGGGACATTACACGCCGTAGAACCCCCGTGAGGTCTACCAGGCTAACTCGTGACACATGAACCACAATGACAACATGAAAGATGTACCCAAAGAGTAAATAAGGCCGTGGCCTCGGCCAAAACATTTTAACGGAGTACATGAGACATAAGTTAAATACCAAAATGTTGCCCACGCAGGGGACTTAAACCATGTTCAAAAATAAACCAACTATCTCCAGTACTCAACAGATGCAATGACAGCAATGTAAAAATGCGGACTCGAGCCACATCATCATCATGCCAACCCATCCTTTGCATGCGCATCCCGTACACTCCTCACTCGATTAAGACTAAATGCATAAGACGCATTTCCCCATTTAAGGGGTTAGCATTCGAATAGCTAGTGCAAGTACATAATTACACAACATTATATACATACACAATTCAACGCAAATAAATCATTAGGAAAATTATTTTGAAAGTCAATATTCCTAATATCACATTAACACCAAAACAAGATATCATCAAGTTTCCCACATCACAATTATCCACGCTTGGTAACTCGCGACCGTACCCATCAAGATCGGTCCCCGCAGGTCCCGTCGGACCGTCCCGTGTGAGAAACCACTTCGCGGCCGTACCCATTAGTATCGCCCCCGCAGGTCTGTCGAACCGTCCCCAGGTGGAAGAACATCAACACACGCACTCAATTCCACTTCCATGGCCGTACCCATTAGTATCGGCCCCCAGAGGCCACACGCCATCCCCAGGTGGAAGAGAAACAATCACATTCGTTCAATAACACCATATACATCATTCGCATCAAAATCATATGCACATAACGGAATGTAATACATGTACTTGCCTGATTAATACTACGTGAAGGAAACAGCGAACGGAAGGTTTCGGCCCGAACAACCTTCACAAATCCGATCCTAACACAAATAACGATGGACAACAAATCTTAAAACTATGTAAATGATGGAATACATCCTAGTTCAACCCGCTGAAATCCTTAGTCGAACAAAACTTGGGTATCGTCGACTATAAGTGACGAACAATGGAAAACTTGGAATTTAAAACCACAAATCATCGATAAAATGATGGGTTACAAGTGCACGATCGAAGTCTAGCGATAACCCAGTAATAATTCGGACTAAAAGAGTCAAATCCCAAGAAATCCCCAAAATTCCCCCAAAATCTCAAAACAAGGGTTTTGGGAATATTTACCTTGATTCGGATGGTGGAAAGTGATTAGGAACTTGAAGAATCCACGCAAGGAATGCACGGTGGTAGTGAATGATGATCTACAGTCGAAATCGGCCCTAATCCCCCGTCTGGAATCGCTCAAAGCCGAGAAGAATAGGAAAAGAAGGAAAAATGACTTAATTGATCACTTTGTCCTATTTATATCTAACAGACTTAGCGCACGCTATGCACAAGCATTAGCGTGCGCTAGCGGGGCATGGCAGAACAGTCTGCCTTCTGACCTCCCGTTAGCGTACGCAAGCTAACATGGTTAGCGTGCGCTAGTACTGGGGATTAGCGTGCGTTAACGCTGATTAGCGTCTGTTGCTGGTCCAAGACAAAGCATCAACCCATCATCCGAAATCGCTCAAATCGATAGCGCACGCTACGAACCCGTGTTAGCGACGCTAACCACACCATGATAGCGCACGCAGTACATCCCGAGTAGCGTGCGCTACTCAGCAGCTTCGATACCCATCGGCCGCCAACAGCACAAGTGCCGAAAAACGAAGCAAGACCGTAATCCGTAATCATAAACAAGTAATAATAAATACGACAAAGTTGACCATTGAAAGAGAAAATAATCTCGATCAGAGAGAGTTTGAAACGAAGCAAATAAGGCGAAATTCCCAAACTTATGAAAATTACAAAAACGGCCCAAATGCCCGAAAATCGCGATACAACGTCGGATTAACAAACCGAAAGTTCCAACACGACCAACTCAACCATACAAACTTATACGAATCGAGAAACAACGAAACGAACAAGTTTAACGAGAATCGAACGTACATGCGGCAAGATATAATTCAAAATGAAATTATGCAAAACACCCTCGAAACTCGACCAGACGGAAAAACTCCAAGAACAAAATAGATTCAATTCCAAAACGTGCTAAGCGAGTTGTCCGAAACGAACATACACCAAAAATAGAAATTACCGAAAATAGAAAACACGGATATTACATTATCTCCCTAAAAATAAGTTTCGTCCGAAACTTACAATGCGAACAACTCGGGTATCTCGACCGCATACTCTCCTCCGTCTCCCATGTGGCTTCCTCGGACCCATGTCTCGACCATTGAACTTTAACCGGAGGGATGGTTTTATGACGAAGTTGCTTCACCCGACGCTCTAAAATCTGAATCGGCCTCTCCTCGATGGTAAGGTCGGGTCCCACCCGATCTCTCCAAAATCGATAATATGGCTAGGGTCCGATATGTACCTCCTAAGTGGGAAACATGAAATACGTTATGAACGTGGCTCGGGACGGCGGTAAGCCTAGCCGATAGGCAAGCTCTCCCACTCTCTCTAAAATCTCAAACGGCCCAATAAACCTCGGACTAAGTTTACCCTTCCTAGCGGTAAACTCCCCGTGTCGGCGACACCTTAAGCAAAACATGATCTCCCACCTCAAACTCCAACGGACGGCGACGCGTGTCGGCATAAGACTTCTGCCGACTCTGGGCCGTTAACAATCTATTCCGAATCAGAGTAACCTTCTCTCTCGTCTCAACTACCATATCGGGCTCGGTACCAATCAGCTCGGACGCATCGTCCCAACACAACGGCGATCTACACCTCCTCCCATACAACGCCTCAAATGGCGCCATTTTGATCGAGGCGTGCCAACTATTGTTGTACGTGAACTCAATCAACGGCAAGTGCGACTCCCAATCATCCTTCCATTCTAGGGCACAGGCTCTCAACATATCCTCTAACGTCTGGATCGTCCGCTCTGACTGCCCGTCAGTCTGAGGGTGATAAGATGTACTGAGTCTCAACTCAGTACCCAAAGCTCGATGAACAGCCTGCCAAAAATGTGATACGAACCGGCCATCACGATCCGAAACAATACTCTTAGGAGTCCCATGCAATCTCACGACCTCTGCAATAAATACTCGTGCTAGTCTCTCCGGGCCCCAAGTGTCCTTAATACCCAGAAAGTGAGCTGATTTGGTCAGTCGATCGACAATAACCCAAATCATGTTCATTCCATTCCGAGTCCTAGGCATATTAGTAATGAAATCCATAGAAATATCCTCCCATTTCCATTCCGGGATAGAGAGTGGTCGCAAAAACCCCGCGGGTCGCTGATGCTCGATCTTAACCTGCTGACAGGTCAAACACCTCGACACAAATTCGCTAACGTCTGTCTTCAAATTACTCCACCAGTAGTTGCTCCTCACATCCTTGTACATTTTATTCGTACCAGGATGTATGGAGTAAGGCGTGGTATGAGCTTCACTCAAGATCTTCTGTCTCAGCTCAATATCATTCGGTACACATAGTCTGCCGCGAAATCTCAGAACGCCATCATCCTGAACCACAAATCCAGGGGCTTTCCCCTGCCTCGCATCCTACCTCAACTGGACCAAACACAGATCATCATACTGTTTCGCCTTGATATCATCAGTCAAGGACGAAGTGATCTCTAATGCACATAACTGGCCCTGAACTCTCTGAACCCAAACCTCAATATTCTGACAAATAAGATCTCGCTGGATCCTACTCTGCGGTGTAAGTACTTCTAACATCTGCAACGCCATCGGCTTACGGCTCAACGCATCCGCCACTACGTTAGCCTTACCCGGATGGTAAAGTATCTCGAGGTCGTAATCTTTAATTAGCTCCAACCACCTACGCTGTCTCATATTTAACTCCTTCTGACTGAAGATATACTTTAAACTCTTGTGATCGGTAAAAATCTTACATGACGACCCATAGAGATAATGCCTCCAGATCTTTAAGGCAAAAACGACCGCAGCTAACTCCAAATCATGCGTGGGGTAATTCACCTCATAAGGTTTCAACTGGCGGGACGCATACGCAATCACTCTGTCTCTCTGCATCAAAACACATCCTAGACCAAGGCCCGAAGCATCACTGTACACTACGAAATCCTCGTTCCCCTGAGGCAACGCTAACACGGGTGCGGTAGTCAAACGTCTCTTTAACTCATCAAAACCGCCCCGCCTATCTCGCACCCACTCGAACTTCACGAGTTTTCTCGAGCAACCGAGTGAGTGGTCTAGCGATCTTCGAAAATCCTCAACGAATCTACGGTAATAGCCGGCAAGACCCGTAAAACTCCTCACCTCCTTCACATTCTTAGGCGGCTCCCAAGCCATCACCGCCTATCTTCTGCGGATCTACCCGAACTCCTCTCGCTGAAATCACATGCCCGAGGAACGTCACTTCCTCAAGCCAAAACTCACACTTAGAGAACTTCGCGTACAACTGCTCAGCCCTCAAAGTGTCTAAAACAATCCGGAGATGTAAGGCGTGCTCCTCCCGACTCCGTGAATAGATAAGGATATCGTCGATAAAAACGACTACGAATTTGTCCAGATACTCAATAAAAACTTTGTTCATCAACTGCATGAACACTGCTGGGGCATTGGTTAGCCCGAAAGGCATAACCACAAACTCGTAATGGCCATATCTCGTCCGAAAGGCAGCTTTCGGAATATCGACGTCCCGAATCCTCAACTGGTAGTAGCCCGATCGCAAATCAATCTTCGAAAAGACTGTCGCCCCCTGTAGCTGATCAAACAAATCGTCAATCCTGGGCAAAGGGTATTTATTTTTGATGGTTAGCTTGTTTAATTCTCGATAGTCGATGCATAAACGAAGCGATCCATCCTTCTTCTTAACAAAAAGTACAGGCGCACCCCAAGGCGATGCGCTCGGTCGAATATACCCTTTATCTAACAACTCTCCCAACTGATTCTGCAACTCTAGCATCTCTGACGGTGCCATACGGTACGGTGCTCGAGAAATAGGGGCCGCATTCGGCTCAAGGTCAATAGGAAACTCCACCTCTCGATGTGGTGGTAATCCCGGCAAGTCATCCGGAAATACATCGGGGTACTCGCTAACAACTGGGATCGACGATATGTCAACCCCACCATCTTCCGCCTGCAGAGCGAAACACCAGTAGCCGACACAACCTTGGTTCAAAAGTTTCATCGCCTTCAAGGCGCTAATCACACTCCCCGATCTACCCGGCTTACAGCCGACGAGAGTATGCTCGGTGCCGTCCTCGGCAACTATCGTGATGGTACGAGTCCGATAGTTCATGATAGCACCATGACGATCCAACCAATCGTCCCCGAGGATCAAATCCTCACCCTTAAGGTCTATAACAATGAGATTCGAGGGCCAATCCCGGCTCCCGATCCTCACTGGGCAATCCCTAACTTCCCGGTCCCCAACCATACGATCCCCGCTGGGCGTACCCACTACGAACGGCTCACACTCAAACAAGCAGTCAAAACCAATACGACTCACACAATCCGAAGCTATAAAGGAATGGGTCGCACCCGAATCAAAAAGTACTGAAACTGGATGAGAAAGGATCTGAGTGGTACCTGACGCCACCGGAATGTCTGCCTCCTCCGTGCGCCTCATCTGATATAATCGGGGATGGATTGAGCCCGAACTCGGCCTGCGGCGATCCGGTGACTCGACCTCTACCACGACTCGAACCTGCGGAACATGAGTAGGCCGGTGAACCGTGATCCTCCGATCGGCGGTGGTAGTCGTAAATCTAGCGGCCACAGTGGCCCTCTCACAATGAACCGCTCGATGCCGGTGCATCGCGAGTAAAGCAAGCAACTAACGGAAGTGGGCAATCCTTCACAACGTGCTCGAAGTCGCAATTAAAACAAACTCTCACTTGGTCTGTGATCAATCGAGCAGTTACCACGAGATCCACCGGCTGATGAAACGGCCTCTTCCCAGTGTAGGAGAGCGAACGAGACCTCGCCCGACCACCTTTTCCGGCCGAGAACCCACCATTAGTCTTCTGTTTCTTAGCTTCCGAAACCGACTCTGATTCCAGGACAGCCATCTCGATCGCCAGGGCGCGATCCTGGTATTCCTTCAAAGTGGTACACATGAGCGGCGCCATACTCTGTCTAATATGCGGCTTCATGCGCATATTGAAGTAACGGATTTTATCAGCCTCCGTTCTCACTTGATCCCTCACGAAGCCCAACTGCTGATTGTAAGAAATGATGGCCTGAGAAATAGGCACATCCTGAGGTGTAGCGGTGAAGAACTCTACAATTCTGCGCTCCTTGACTGGCGGCGGACAATATTCTGCTTCCATAGCAGCCCTGAACTCATCCCAAGTGGCCCGACGATCTCTGGGCGCAACGGCCTCCCACCATTCCGCAGCTTCCTTATCCAGGAGGTACTGGGCAATGTGTACCCTCCTGTCCTCAGGACAAGCTACGGCATCGAAGGTTCTGGACAACTGAAAGAGCCAATTCTCCCAACCGAGGAGTCGAAGATCGGAGAAACGAGGAGGGTGCATCTTAGTCACCATGAAGCCACTTACTAGCCTCCTCTTCCGGTGTCGGGCGGATTCGATGTCCACCACGAGCTATCGAGTAAGTTGGGCTACCAAGCTGGAAATCTGTGATAGCCAGCGTCGGCATTATTTCCGACGGCACTGAGTGAGAGGCTGAGTCCGCAGAGGACTGGGAAAGTGAGCCCTCCTCATTATCAGCACCACGACCACGGCCTCGGCCGCGTCCCCTAGCCGGTCTACCACGACCTCTCAACATACTGAAGAAGAATAAGAAAAGAACAAGATCAGAAAGATTCACAATTCACAAAGTTGGTAACACAAGTCACGATTCTGAACAATGCAGGAAAACGAATTACAGAAATATAAGAGTTCGAGGAGACTTACAGCCACGGGTCGCACGAAAAGACGGTAGCATGATGATATTAGGCTCAACAACTGACTCAAATGACGCAACTGACAGACCCAAATTTCACCGACAGTCTAGGTATTCAAAACCTAAGCTCTGATACCATAATTGTAACATCCCAATTCACAAATGGGACATTACACGCCGTAGAACCCCCGTGAGGTCTACCAGGCTAACTCGTGACACATGAACCACAATGACAACATGAAAGATGTACCCAAAGAGTAAATAAGGCCGTGGCCTCGGCCAAAACATTTTAACGGAGTACATGAGACATAAGTTAAATACCAAAATGTTGCCCACGCAGGGGACTTAAACCATGTTCAAAAATAAACCAACTATCTCCAAGACTCAACGGATGCAATGACAGAGCAGAAAAATGCAGACTGAGCCACATCATCATCATGCCAACCCATCCTTTGCATGCGCATCCCGTGCGGCTCCTCACTCGACCCGAAGACTAAATGCATAAGACGCATTTCCCCATTTAAGGGGTTAGCATTCGAATAGCTAGTGCAAGTACATAATTACACAACATTATATACATACACAATTCAACGCAAATAAATCATTAGGAAAATTATTTTGAAAGTCAATATTCCTAATATCACATTAACACCAAAGCAAGATATCAACAAGTTTCCCACATCACAATTATCCACGCTTGGTAACTCGCGACCGTACCCATCGCATCGGTCCCCGCAGGTCCCGTCGGACCGTCCCAGTGTGAGAAACCACTTCGCGGCCGTACCCATTAGTATCGGCCCCCGGAGGTCCCGTCGAACCGTCCCGTGGAAGAACATCAACACACGCACTCAATTCCACTTCCATGGCCGTACCCATTAGTACGGCCCCGTGAGGCCACACGCCATCCCTGTGGAAGAGAAACAATCACATTCGTTCAATAACACCATATACATCATTCGCATCAAAATCATATGCACATAACGAAATGTAATACATGTACTTGCCTGATTAATACTACGTGAAGGAAACAGCGAACGGAAGGTTTCGGCCCGAACAACCTTCACAAATCCGATCCTAACACAAATAACGATGGACAACAAATCTTAAAACTATGTAAATGATGGAATACATCATAGTTCAACCCGCTGAAATCCTTAGTCGAACAAAACTTGGGTATCGTCGACTATAAGTGACGAACAATGGAAAACTTGGAATTTAAAACCACAAATCATCGATAAAATGATGGGTTACAAGTGCACGATCGAAGTCTAGCGATAACCCAGTAATAATTCGGACTAAAAGAGTCAAATCCCAAGAAATCCCCAAAATTCCCCCAAAATCTCAAAACAAGGGTTTTGGGAATATTTACCTTGATTCGGATGGTGGAAAGTGATTAGGAACTTGAAGAATCCACGCAAGGAATGCACGGTGGTAGTGAATGATGATCTACAGTCGAAATCGGCCCTAATCCCCCGTCTGGAATCGCTCAAAGCCGAGAAGAATAGGAAAAGAAGGAAAAATGACGAAATTGACTGCTGATGTCCTATTTATATCTAACAGACTTAGCGCACGCTATGCACAAGCATTAGCGTGCGCTAGCGGGGCATGGCGTAACGATCGCCTTCGACCTCCGTTAGCGTCGCAAGCTAACATGGTTAGCGTGCGCTAGTATCGGGATTAGCGTGCGTTAACGCCGACAGCGTGATACGCTCGGTCCAAGACCAAAGTATCAACCCACTGTCCGAAATCGCTGAAATCGATAGCGCACGCTATTTAACCTGTGTTAGCGTACGCTAACCACACCATGATAGCGCACGCAAGTACATCCTGAGTAGCGTGCTCTACTCAGCGGCAGTTCGCACATCCACTGCCGCCAACAGCGCACAAGTGCCGAAAAACGAAGCAAGACCGTAATCCGTAATCATAAACACGTAATAATAAAGACGACAAAGTTGAGCGTTGAAAGAGAATATAATCTCGATCAGTAGAGAGTTTGAAACGAAGCAAATAAGGCGAAATTCCCCAAACTTATGAAAATTACAAAAACGGCCCAAATGCCCGAAAAATCGCGATACAACGTCGGATTAACAAACCGAAAGTTCCAACACGACCAACCCAACCATACAAACTTATACGAATCGAGAAACAACGAAAACGAACAAGTTTAACGAGAATCGAACGTACATGCGGCAAGATATAATTCAAAATGAAATTATGCAAAAACACCCTCGAAACTCGACCAGACGGAAAAACTCCAAGAACAAAATAGATTCAGAATTCCAAAACAGTGCTAAGCGAGTTGTCTGAAACGAACATACACCAAAAATAGAAATTACCGAAAATAGAAAACACGGATATTACAACAACAACTGACAAGACTGGAGTACGCTCCAACTGACTGACCGACAATGAACAACTCGGACTAGTATCGCTCGAATGCCTCGTCGCCATCATCATGCCCCTGTGTCTCAACTCTCTCCTCGTAAGCACCTAAAACATGAAAAACATGTTCCGCCCCCACGGGTCGGCCATCCAGATAATGAACATCAAATACATGTATAACATGATATGCATCCAAAGGCAGAATGAAACGGTACAATGATGATAATAATACGAGATGCTCACAAACCAAGGTAAGAACCGAGCATTCGTGAAATACTATGCCCACGGCATACTATTAATACCTGTTCGACAGGTTAGAACATAATGCCCGACGGCGAATCATAATCACAGAATACCACAATGAATTAAACGACATGAACCAAACCAGAACTGAATGTAATATGAATCATAATGCCCAAAGGCTCCAATGAAAATACCAAGACATTACGAAAGGCCTGAAAGTCGTTCAGCGGAAGTTAACAAATATCACAAACACCTGAATTCAAAACAGCCCGAAGCTATATAAATGAGGGCCGAAGCCACGGCACGAAGCCGTATCACAATAAGGGCCGAAGCCACGGCACGAAGCCGTATCACAATAAGGTCCGAAGCCACGGCACGAAGCCGTATCACAATAAGGGCCGAAGCCACGGCATGAAGCCGTATCACAATAAGGGCCGAAGCCACGGAACGAAGCCGTATCACAATAAGGGCCGAAGCCACAGCATGAAGCCGAATCACAATAAAGGCCGAAGCCACGACATGAATCCGTATCACAATTAATGATAGTGTGCTGCCTTGAGTCGGCCAACACGATAACAATGATGCAGCGGATGATTCCATGAATGATTGAGGATTCGATTGCCTTAGAATGGCCAATCGATACGAATGATACGATGAATGATTGAATACCTCGATTGCCTTAGAATGGTCAATCGATAACAATGATATAGTGAATGATTTCGATTTGCCGGAGAGCGGCCAATCGTTGACAACGATATGATGAATGATTGAACACCTCGATTTGCCTGAGAACGGCCAATCGATAACAACGATATGATGAATGATTGAACACTTCGATTTGCCTGAGAACGGCCAATCGATAACAATGATACGAAGGATGCCTCGTCACCTTTAATTGGTTACCGACGACGAAAATGAGAAATGAATACACCAATGCCTTTAATCGGCTAATACAGTTTTAATGACAACCCCAACAGGAATAACAATGATCTCAACGATGTCTTAGATTGACATCAATATCAACAAAAATCGATACATCGACACCGAAAACCGGCTATCGACAATGACATTAATGACGAGTATCACAATGCCTTGAATAGGCCATTAACGAACAATAATAACATTTGGCATAATTGCCGAAAGGTATCGTATCGAACGATCTCTTGATATCAATGAATTCATGAAGAGACTAAGTCTCGGAATGATACAACATATTCATACACATATATGATGACATTAATCTCATTGACTAGTTCAAATATAAAACTTGCCTCAAACCGAAGGCGAGAAGGTATTTCCACGATCAACGTCCTTAATGAAATTATCGGCCGCTCGAACAACCTTAGACAACAAAAATACCAACAATTCTATTAATACACAAATCAAGCATGATCACAACCAACTCAAAAGTCGATACAACAATACCCGAAACTCATTAGGGCATTTAAACAAACGCGTCGTAAACAATCTCCAATCGTTTACAACCAAAACTCAATTACCTCCGAAACCAACTTCCAATGAATGATTCAAACCCACAAAACCTCATGAATATTATCAATAATCCAATAGGAATACTTAAATCGATATTTCAACAACATTTGGTCGAAAACCCCCAAAATTCCAAAGTCAACCCGTAAGGGTTCTTGAACAATTCCTCAATTATTCACAAATTCCGAAAATTACACCAATCAATCCGTAGAAATACATGTATCCAAGATAGATAATCCATATCTAACATATTCCAACATAATATCGATTTAACACGAAGAGATCGAAAGCAAAACACCCAAGATCCAAAATTCTAGATCCAAGAATCATTACCTTGATTTGGAGTGAAGAAACTGATTTAGATGATAATTAATCCAACTTAGGAGCTTGAAGATGATGCTAGATGATTGCAGCTCGAAAATACCTTTCCGAATCGCCCAAGCTCGTCCGAAATGGTTGAGAAATGAAGAAATGACGAAGGTTGGACTGAACTGACTTATTTATACTGTCCCAGCTTAGCGCACGCTATGACTTGATATTTAGCGTGCGCTAGCGGTTTCTTGGCGATCCAGTGAGCTCTGAAATGTCTCGCTAGCGTGCGCTACGACTTGGTAGCGTGCGCTAACACCTTACCGATAGCGTGCGTTATCCCAAATTGTTAGCGTGCGCTAACTGATGTCTGATACTCAAAAACTGAAGTCCCAGAACCTACTGTCCTCTGCCTTGCACGCGTTAGCGTGCGCTACTAATGTGATTTAGCGTGCGTTACCAGCACAGTTAGCGTACGCTACTTACCACTCGTAGCGTGCGCTACGAATTTCCAAAATCAGCCCAGTACCTTCTGGACTGTCTGCCTCTCTTGCGCTAGCGTGCGTTAATACTGAATCATAGCGTGCGTTACTTGCACCTCATTAGCGCGCGCTAACTAGAATATGTAGCGTGCGCTACCTCTTAAACTGAAAACCAAAATGTGATGATGATGACAATAATCTCGGATCGATCTCAAACAGTGATGAGTGACGAAAAGCAACTGATACGCGATTCCAAAGTACACCGAACGATGGTTACAACTGAATGAACATGAGTGATGAATGGGTATTACTGAGTGAAAAAAATCATGAGTGACAGTTACTGAGTAATGATAAATGAATTCACAGCCGGGTATTACACGCCGTACATATGGGATGGTTGTACACTTGGTTGTGCAATGTATTGTGTACCGAACGTGGGTTATGTTGGATATGTGTCGTTGATTGACGATAGTTGTTGCGAGTGTTGAGATTGTGTTATGTGCGGGTGATGTACGATTTTGTGGTGATCAATGTGATTGATCAATTTTGATCATTGTTGTATGTAATGTGAATGTGAATATGAATATGTGTGTGACCGCTAAGTTCACTCGTGTTGGTTCGACGGGACCTACGAGGATTCGTGGCAGTGGACTACGGGGTCAGAACTTAGTGAGGTACTGAGGTCCAATCGTGCTGGTCTGACGAGGCCTACGATAACGCATGGCAGTGGACCATGAGTTTCGGACACAGTACGTCCAACCGGGTGAGCTCGACGGGGCTTACGGTGACACGTGGCAGTGGACTACGGTGTCAGGACTGTGTATGTGATTGTTGAGATTGATATAGTCCGTGCGGGTTGTTAAGCCTACGGAGACACGTGATAGTGGATCACGGTGTCGGAATTGGTTATGTCTGGTTAATAGTCCGTGCGGGTTGTTGAACCTACGGAGACACGTGACAGTGGATCACGGTGTCGGAATTGATTATGTTTGTTTAATTGTGCGTGGTGTAGTCCGTGCGGGTTGTTGAACCTACGGAGACACGTGACAGTGGATCACGGCGTCATGAGCATGATTATTTTCAAATCAAAGTTTTGAAAAGAAGGTTTTAAGAAAGGAATGTTGGGCCGAGCCCCACGAGATTTATGAAATGTTTTCGTACTGTAAATTGTTGAAATACAATTTGAGATTTGGGTTAAGACCCTAAGATTTTCGAAAGGTTTTGAAATTCCAAAAAATTCCCGAGATGATAATCTTATTTTCGAATGCTTCAGAGCTTATCTTTCCTTGTGAAAACCTCCCGGGGATATTTGTTACTTGATTATTATATTTGATTCACGATTATTAATTGCTTGTTACATTTTGTATGCTTTGATACTTGCACTAGTAAAACAGTGGAGTTTTACTAACCCCGAGTAATCGGGGGGTGGATGTCTGTTTTGCGTCAGTGCATACGCAGATTCAGAGAGCAATCATGATTGGCACAAGAGGATGACGAGCTGCGATACTAATAATGAGTCGAGAGTTGTTCTGATTTTTGTTGTGTAGTCAGAGTTGATTTCAGTCTTCCGCTGTATTGTATTTCGACCCCTGTGTGGGTAATGTCGTTTAACTAAGTTTTGTTGATTGGGTTGTGTGACCTCATCGGTCTGTGTATTCACATGTAAGTGACCATAACGGTCTGTATTATTATATTGTTTGACCCTGGCTGGGCAAGCATTTGGTTGTTTATGGATGTTTAGCCTGATAGATCCTTGAGGAAAGGGTCTGCGGCGTGTAATATTCCTATACGATTTTGGGGGTGTTGCAAATATACAGATGAGATTTGTCAAATATTCGAATATCATATAAACAGTACAATATAAAACAAAAAAAAACTAAACGAACCAAAGAATGAAACAAATGATTTTATGATGTCTTTACCACTGCTCGTCGTGTTTTTAAATTTTATGGGCATGACTCCACCGACCAATGACTGATGGCTGATGTTGCCATTTGGCCGAACACCTCAATATTTTTAGACACAATGCCGCCGACAGTCTTTGCCATTAAACGGCAGGTAGCCAGCGGTATTTTGTTTGACACGGACGTGTGATCTATTTCTTATTGCATGTCATTTTTTTGTTTTACGTGTTTATTTCCGTGTGGCTTATTTTATTGACATGTATTCTTAAAATACTTTCTTCATGTATGAAGGTTAAAATAAAATTATTTTAAAATATAATAATATATAGTTAAAAAATAATGAGTTGCTCATATATATATATATATATTTAATTTTATATTAAAAGAATTAATATAAATATATTTTTGTTGTTCTCATATAGTAATAGACAAGTTTTGTAGTAGTTGCATTTTGTTTTTAAACCAAGCTCGATTGCAAAATTTATCCTTAACCATGAGCGGAATTGCTGACATGGCTGCTGATGGGCCCAAGTTTTTCCTTTTTAACTGATTTTTGAAGGAAATAAATAAAAGGGCAAAATTGTTTTGTTAGGACACTATTTTATTACGTGTTGCAAAAGTAGGACACTTTTTTTACGGGCTTTCAAAAATAGGACAATATCTTCTAATTTTGATCAATTTAGGCCAAATTTAACATATGCGGGCTAAAAGTCAGGTGGACCGCACATGTGGGCTCAAAGCGGGTTTGATTTCCAGCGTGGCAACCAGGTGGATGCCGAATCATCTTATTAGATTTGAAAATTATATTTTTAGGACACTAACTTATCGCGTATTGCAAAAAAAAAAGACATATTTTTACGAATTTGCAAAATTAGGACAATATCTTCAAAATTTAGCAAAATTAGACCAAAGATATTCAAAAATTATCCTGTTACAAACAATTTAAAAATTATATTAAGGTTCTCGCAATTAACATTTAAATTATAAATCTAACTTATTTCGTGTAAAATAGAACCATATTAATTGGTTGCTTTAACTTCTAAATTCAAAATTTTCAAAATAGCATAACAAATAGGCACAGACTTTTCGCTTGGGAGAAAATACAGAATGAACCAACCGCATAGTTTTTTGCGGTTCGGTTTTGCCACTTTTTTGTCCGAACCGATTTTGTTTGTTCGACGAATATATTATATTTTATCTTATTAAGAATATATTATATTATATTAATTATGTTTAATAAGAATATATTATATTATATTATATTCAAAGGGTTGGTTTCCCTTTGAATATAATATAATATAATATATTCTTATTAAACATAATTAATATAATATAATATATTCTTAATAAAATAAAATATAATATATTCCGTCCGAACCATACAAGTTCTGTTCCGGTTCGATTCGAACAAAAATCGGCAAAACCGAACCGCAAAAACTATGCTTGGCCCGATTCCTGTATTTTTCTCCCTGGAACCGAAAAGTCCCAGGCCTATTTGTTATGCTATTTTGAAAATTTTGAATCTAGAAGTTAAAGCAACCAATTAATATGGTTCTATTTTGCACGAAATAAGTTAGATTTATAATTTAAATGTTAATTGAGAGAACCTTAATATAATTTTTAAATTGTTTGTAACAGGAGAATTTTTGGATACCTTTGGTCTAATTTTGCTAAATTTTGAAGATATTGTCCTAATTTTGCAAATTCGTAAAAATATGTCTTTTATTTGCAACACGCGACAAGTTAGTGTCCTAAAAATATAATTTTCAAATCTAATAAAATGATTCGGCATCCACTTGGTTGCCACGCTGGAAATCAAGCCCGCTTTGAGCCCACATGTGCGGTCCACGTGACTTTTAGCCCGCATATATTAAATTTTGCCTAAATTGATCAAAATTAGAAGATAGTGTCCTATTTTTGAAAGCCCGTAAAAAAAGTGTCCTACTTTTGCAACACGTAATAATATAGTGTCCTAAAAAAATAATTTCCCTAAATAAAAGTCATGTTCTTTTCAACCTAAACAATTATATCGAGTGAAAATAAGTTTAATCGTAAAAAATAGTTAGATCTTGTTCTCTTCTGGTTAGAATAATAATATTCAGTTCATAAATTTCAGTCACTAGTAGGGATATCAATTTTATTCATACCCGATCCTACTCGTTGGATAAACCCGAAATCGGGTCGGGTATCAGTCGAACCTGAATTTTTATGGTTGGGTAAGGATAGGGTATGAGTATAGTATATTACCCGAATACCCGACCTGATTATCCGACCCGCATACCCATTTGAATTATATAAATATATTATTATTATTATATATTATACATAAATATTATATTGTATTATAAATTATATATATTATTCTATAAAATATTATATTTTAAATATTTATTATACTAAATTGAATTTATTAATTACATTATATATATGTATTAAAAATATTTATATTCTTAAATATAGGGTATACGGGTACCCGATTACCCGATGGGCAATACTCGAACCCGATCCGAATCAAATAGGGTAGGGTATGGAGGAGGCATACTCGTACCCTACCCGACCCATTGACATTACTCTCTTTAAATTTTAAATTAATATTATTAATTAAAAATAAGTTTTGGTCGGTATAAGCCTATAAGGTACTGCTCTCTTTAAATTAAAATTATATTAATCACTAAAAATAAATTTTATTTAGTGTAGAACAATTTTGGTCAGTAAACATCAAAACTAATAAATAAAAATCAGTCTAATCAGTAAAAAGTTAGTCGGTAAAAAACTTATGAACGAGCATATGAACGAGGTCAGCGTAGGATACCGTGCATCGTCGGCCCTGGAAATGGCAGAAGTTCAGACAATCGGTCAGTCGGAACCACAAGGATGGATGCAGCCTATAATTCAATATCTCCAAAATGGCGTTTTACCCACGAACCGAGCTCAGGCTCGAACAGTCTGAACTCATCAGTCCGCCCGATTCACCATCCTGGATGGCACTTTATACAAGCGAGGCTATTCGGTCCCATTGCTGAGGTGCCTGTACGAGTCGGAGGCGGACTACGCCCTCAAAGAGATGCACGGGGGTATATGTGTAATACTCGGGATTTATATTCTGATTAATTTGAAATTTTCTTTTTAGATCGAAAATTTCTCGGTTGTCGAGCGTTGGTATTATTTTTCTCGACGATTGATTTTTGTGTTCGTTTTGGCCGGACTTCGCGAATTTAATGCTGGGAAGTAGCAGTAGCGCGCGCTAGACTGCATTTCTAGCGCACGCTAATAATGTGTGAGTGGCGCACGCTACTCTTGTGCGTAGCGCACGCTAGGCCTGCTGGGCAGTGAGCTTTCTGGACTCTGGAATGGGGCATTAGCGCACGCTAATGACGGGCTAGCGTACGCTATTTCATTGTATTAGCGCACGTTATTAGTGAGTTAGCGCGCGCTATGTCGGCAGGACAGTAAGGGCAGAACGTTTCTGGACTGCAGGTGATAGCAGGTAGCGCACGCTATTGTTTGGAGCTAGCGCGCGCTAGTGTCAATCGATAGCGCACGCTAACATGTGGGTAGCGCACGCTACCGGAGTCAGACAGTAGATTCTGGACTGCCTTTTTCTTTTTCAATACACCGACTTTCAGCCAGTTAGCGCACGCTAAACTTTAAGCGTAGCGTGCGCTAATCCCTCCCAGTATATATTTGGGAGGCAGGGTCTAGAAATGTCATTTTTCTTCTCTCCTTCTTCTTATCCGGCGGCTTGGCGACTTGGAGCGTAGGAAGGCATAGTTTTTACCAGATTTGACCACCCAACAACATTTCTGAGTTCCTAGTCTCGATCTAACAATATTTCATCAAGTTCATCATCCAAATCAAGGTAAGATTGTTCAATCCCTAGTTTTTGGAAATTTTGGGAATTTGTTAAGATTTTGCTTCTCTAGTCCGTTTTGGCCTTGATTTGGGTTAGATTATGATTATGAAGTCATAATCCCTTGTTTTCCTTGAAGTCTACGGATTTTGTTTCGAGTTTTCATCCGTTAAATGGAGTATGAACGACTCCGTCCCCGTAGTATTCGATTAAATGTTCCTGAGGGTAGAACTTAGGGTGAATCCTTCCGTTTCCATGGTGTTGTGTTCTGATTCGGTATTTCGATGTGTTAGGATCGAATTGTTGAAGGAAGTGCGGACCGTACGTTCATCCGTTTGCTGTTTCCCGTATCATTCGAATTGAGGCAAGTACCTTGATATACGAATTGTAACTACGTGAAATCATTGTTGTCAAAGTGTATGAATTTATACGGATGTATATATATATGTATGTATATACGTATGTTGATATATATATATATATATATATATATATATATATATGCCTATGTCGGTGAATGCCGAGTGATTAATGCTAACACTAGTTGACGTACTCAACTTGGATTGATGGATGAAATATACTTATAGATATAATATAGTAAGGTTATATATATATATTGGGTTGAGTTGCAATATAGGGATATATGTGCGGCGTTGGTTGGTTATGACTGTGTTGTTGCCCAAAATATTTATCCGAAGATTAATACTGCTGGAAGACGGACAACAAACAACAATTGCGGGAGCACTTCCGAGAGAAGATAAATAATACAAGATTTGCCGGGTTTGTTAGGCCCGGGCTTGAATGCTCTCGCGAGATGTTATTAATACAAATATTCGTGGATACAAGTATTAATGTGAGAAATCTAGATACAATGAGTGTAAAAGACTCATAATCCGGCTCTTGAGCGAAGCTCGATGTTCTTCGTCCCGATAACTTTGGATGAGATAGGTAGGAGAAGAAGGACCGAATGATAGCTGTTGCCAAGAGTTGGAGATTAGACAAGTGCTGGTATTTTGCTTCTGTATTGCGTGAAATCCGAAGGAAGTTGAAGGAGTGTCCAAGTGCAGGGTGCCTTGCTTATATAGGGACAGCCGGGTCCTGTCCTTTAGTGGCCGATCGCCTGCCGGCCATTATAATAATCTGCCGATCGCCTGCCGGCCAATATTATAATGGGGCGATCTCCCGGGCTGTCGGGCTAAAGTCCAAGAAAGATGCTGGCTGTTGGGCTATAGTCCAAGGAAGAGGCTGGCGCAGCTGGGCGGTCCAATAAGGAGCCAGAACGTGTCCGGAGCCAGTCAACATGCGGCCCTACTGACAGCTTTCGGCGGCTTGTCGGCTGGTGGAGAGATTCTGCCAGGCTGTGGTCAATGGCCCGTGATTCGCGGATCTTGTCTCGGCCTTTGCACGTGGTGTCAGTCCTGAGGCTCGGCCTTCGCCGACTGGATGGCCATCGGTGGTGATCGACATGAGGCGGTCGTCTCTAGCTGATCATCCGAGGTCGCCATCTCCCAGGTGCTGAGGGTCGGCATTGGTCGGTCTCCAAGGGTAGGTCGGCAAGTGCTGAGAGATGATCGTCTCCAGTCGGTCGGTCGGCAGGTCTCGAGGGAGGATCGTCCGCTAGACGGTCGCCGAGTACCGAGAGGCGATCGTCTTGATGTCGATCGCTCGGCACCGGGATTCGTCCTGGGACCTTCGGTTGGTCGATGCAGCTTGTCCGCTGGGTTAAGGCTCGGCCGCCTGGTCGCTGATCGGCAGGTCTGCCTTGGCCGCTCGGCAGTAAGTCGGTCGCCCGTCCTCCTAAGCGATCGCCGGTCGGAAGGTGTTAATTCTTGACACAACAGACTGAAGGCTTATTGTGGTTGAATTTTGATTGATAACGTGCGTGATATTGTTTAGCTGTGTGGTTATGGACTGGCGGATAATTTGTATGACTTGGTGTACTGAGTTGATAATTATTGTAACGTTCGTCTGTGTGCTTGATGTTTGAAACAATGTGGATACTTGTTGTGAGAAACATCGTATCCGGGAACCTCTGAGGGCGGGGCGTGAACTCCGGCCTGGTGTACGCTGCAATGTGCGGCTCCATATGGTTGGTGAATACCGGTGTTACCTAATGCGCGTGCAAGGGGCGGATCTTGCGGGAGTGATCGCCGGCGCGGTGATATGTTCAAGGGGCGGCCAACATAGTGGAGTGAACGCCGGTGCACATGTGTGCAAGGGAGGTGCCTGGCAGGCTTATTGGTTACGGATATTCGAGTGTCAGCTAAGACCCCGATACCGAATGATGTTCGTAATTCAAAGTTCTTTCAACTCGCTTTAAAATGTGGGTCTTGATGTAGACCGCGATTCATGTTTCTGAAAGTTTGTTTCAACTTGTTTTAAACGTTGGTATCAGGGTTAATTAACCAATGATATTTGACGAGATCTCCGAGGGTTAATTAATTAAGGGTCTTGAGCAGGATTTGTCGAAATGAGAGGTTGTGACCTTGATTGTGCTGTGATGATATTCTGTGGATTGGGCGAGGACCCCATGAGATTGTTGAGACGATTATTCTTGTGAAGATATTCTGTGAATTGGGTCGAGGACCCCGTGAGACGATTGATATAATGGTTTCTGTGATAATAGTATTTTGTAAATTGGGTCGAGGACCCCGAATAATGTTTAAATGGTTTTCTTGTGAAACTGTTTTTCATATACTGGGTCAAGGACCCCAGAAATCTTGAAATTATTTTCTAAAGCAGTTCCATTCGATTTTTCTTAAAACCCCAAATCATTCAAAATGGCCCGATCCAATGATAACGTTTTTAAACCATCTTATCAAAATACTTTTCAAAATATATTCCTTTTATGAAGAGGGTTTTCGAACTGAGTTCTTTGACTCATTGGGGGCTCGTCTAAAGTTTTTTATTGAGGTTATGTTCTGTAAAGAAAATATGACTGTGAATATGTTTCATCTTGTGTAAGTGAATGCTCTTCAGTGCTGGTTATGTGAATGTGTGGTTCATGTTAATGCTTCACGGATGTTGAGTTTTGTGTTGGTATTTTTCGTATATCTTGTATATTATGTACTTGCACTAGCAAAATTCCAGTTTGCTAACCCCCGAGTTTTTGGGGGGTTGGTGCCTGTTATGCGCTCAGGTTTTGCAGCTCGGGAGCAGTCATGGGATTTGCTTGGAAGGAGATGGAGGACAATGATGCTAATCACACAAGAGTCAAAGTTTTTTCTTTTGTTTCATTTTGGTCGGTATTTTTCTTTTGGTCGAGTAGTCACCCTTGCACGGGTGTAGTTTTTATTTATCAAATTGAGTCGTCATTCCTTTCTATATTCAAGATTATTATTGTCGTGGAATTGTGGACTATGTTGGTCTTTGAATTGTCTAATGACCTTGTCGGTCTGTTTTGTAATTAATTTGACCCTGGTCGGTCAATCATTGAGTAGTCTTTTAGAGTTTAGCCTGGTAGATCCTTGTGAGAAGTCTACGGCATGTGACATTCCCGATTGAATTCTGGGGGTGTTACAATATGCGGCAACCACTCTGGCGTCCAGGCGCTTGCCTTTAAGCTGATCCGACAAGGGTATTACTGTCTGACTCTTAAAAAAGATGCCATCGTGCTCGTCCGAAAATGCGCCCAATGCCAAATTTTTGCTCCCCAAATCTGGTCGCCCATGAAACCCTCAATTCCGTTTATGGTCCGGGGCCGTTCGCAAAATGGGGAATTGATTTAATAGGTCCTGTACCTAAGGGGCGCGGGGGCGTACAATACGCTATAGCTGCGGTCGATTATTTTACCAAATGGGCGGAGGCATACAACCGAACAAAAATAGTCGACTTCATCTGGAAATCTATCATCCATCGCTTTGGAATTCCCCAATCCATCGTCTCCGATAATGCGAAACAATTTGACAACAAGAAATTTCGAGCCTTCTGCGATGGTCTCCAGATACGGAATAACTTTTCCACCCCATATTACCCCCAACCCAATGGACAGGTCGAGTCAATAAGATTACAAACCAGCAGCTTATGACACGCCTCGAAGAACTCAAGGAGTCATGGCCCGAAGAGCTACCCGGAGCCTTGTGGACTTACAGAACGACGCACTGAAACGCCACGAAAGAAACATCTTTCTCCTTAGCTTTCGGTACCGACGCCGTCATCCCGGTCGATATTAGAGCACCCACCTATCGTGTGGCCCATTTTGAGGAACAAGATAACGACCCAGCCCTCCAAGCGAACTTAGACCTCGTTGCTGAAAAACGAGCCCAAGCTGAAATACGGAATGCTATCTACAAAGAAGATGCGAGCGTTACTATAACTCCAAGGTTCGCCAAAGGTGTTTCCAGGTTGGGACCTTGTCCTGAAACGGGTATTGGGACCCGATCCGGGACTGCTTAAACCAAAATGGGAGAGGACGTACAAAATCAGCAAGGTCCTTCATAATGGGGCCTACCGACTGGAGTATCTGAGCGATCGAGAAGTGACTTACCCTTGGAATGCCATTTACCTAAAGAAATATCATCAATAAAAAGTTGTATTGGCTCACATGATTTACAAGACCGAGCTTGCCTTGGCATTGTGAATGACCAGCTCCTCCGGCACCATAAGATCGAGCTCCCTCGGCACTATGAATGACCGGCTCCTCCGGCACCATAAGATCGAGCTTGCCTCGGCACTATGAATGATCGGATCCTCCGGCACCATAAGACCGAGGTCACCTCGGAACTATGAATGACCGGATTCTCCAGCACCATAAGATCGAGCTCGCCTCGGCACTATGAATGATCGGCTCCTCCGGCACCATAAGACCGAGCTCGCCTCGGCACTATGAATGATCGGCTCCTCCGGCACCATATGACCGAGCTCGCCTCGGCACTATGAATGACCGGCTCCTCCGGAACCACAAGACCTAGCTCGCCTCGGCACTGTGAATGACCGGCTTCTCCGGCACCATAAGACCGATTTCGCCTCGGCACCATAAGACCGAGCTCGCCTCGGTACTGAATTACCGGCTCCTCCGGCACCACAAGACCGAACTCGCCTCGTCACTATGAATGATCAGCTCCCCCGACACCATAAAATTGAGCTCGCCTATGCACTATAGGTCCCGGCAGAATCTCTTCCCAAAGAAAGAACACTAGTTGAACCAACCCGGCCTAAACATAGAGAACTAAGATCCAAATAGGTACTTACAAACAAAATAAATTTCATTTAGTAACATTACAACAGCAGGCCAAAAACAAGTCAATATGAAGAGGCACGCAGGCCATACCCAAAAATGATAAACAAAAACAAGGGAAAAGGCAAAGGCCGACCCTTTTTATGGAGGTAGCGTGAGATTCAGCTTCGATCCACAGCGCCATTATGGAGGAGCAGTCGGGGGCATGGCGGTAGTAGATTACATTCCCAGCGGCGGTGCGGATGTTCATTCCGTATCCTGAGGAGAGGCATCACCTGCCACCGATCGGTTGTACGGTCGTGTACTACTGTTCTTTGCTGGTGGGGTTGAGGTTCTCGCTCCCTCTGGTTTTGTCCCAGTTCTTGAGACGGTGGGGCCTTCCGATTGCCCAAATCCATCTCAATGCCTGTGCTCGGGACGTGGGCTTCTTTATCCTCTTTAACCAGCAAGGTTGGCTCGAGCCCATCGTCGAAGAATCTAAGAGCCTTTTCCTGTGGAGGTGGACTAGAAGGTCCGACCAGGGTTGGTTCTATTTGACCACCTGACATGCCATGCACAAAGAGGTGGTGGACATGCCAGAGACCATACACAGTTGGAAGGAGCAGTGGTTTTACGTTGGGGGATTGGATGAGACCGGAGGATGAGGGCGAGGCCAGTGTTGTGGATGAGCGGCTTCGGGTCGAGCAGCACTTTATTTACAAAATTCGTAAGTATGTGCATTCTGTTGTCTTGTTCGTTTTTGTCTAAAGCTCATCATTTGTTTCCTGTACAGATCATATTCCGACACAGGAGATGTCTCCCCAATTCGACGACCGGGTTGACAAGCTTTTGGGGCTTCCAGCCGAGCAGAGGAAGTCGCACCTCCTAACCACCAAGGAGAATCTTTAGACCGTTGGTCTCTAGTCTACCGATCCAAAAATGTTTGAGTCGGGTAATTTTTTTTTTGACAATTTGTACCTTTTTCTCCAGTTTCCAGGGTTAAGGCCGCGTCGGGAAGGAGAGAAATCCCTGCACAGTGGGTTGAGAGATTAGCCACCGAGAGGAGGAGGCACGGAGGGGGCTAAGCAGAAAAGAGGAGACATCGATCCGGAGTCCAGTGTCAACAAAACGGAGGCCCATCCTGCTCCCGAAGTTGGCCGGGCACGGGAAATGAGGCAGTCATTGATTTGGAGGGACATTACCTTCTAGTCAATAAGGACCGAGAGTATCTTGCACAAGAATGAGGGGTAGGAGGCCGCGTTGGTTTCTCAACTGCGTTAGGGCGGCTACTCCCACCGCCGAGATGCTTGAAAGGGTTCCGCTGGCCGTGGCCGAGTCTATCCACGTTCCTATTCAGGAATGGACGCTGAAGATGGAGCTGGTGACCAATGACATGGATCCCACCGAACAGATCCAGTTCGGGAATACTCAGCTCGGCCGTGCTTTGGGGACATATGTAAAGGCTACCGGGGAATTCCAAGCCTTGGCCAAGAAGCACAAATAGATGGTGGCCGAGCTCCAAACCCTTCGGGAGGAGCATCATATCTGTCGATCTCTGGTCCGATCCATGGAAGATGAAATATCGGCTCTAAAAGATGAGATTACAGCTTTGGCCAGCCGAGCCAACGAGGCCGACACCCGGAAGGAGAAGGCCTGAGAAATGACTAAGTCGGCCGAGTCCATGCACAAGCAGTGTGAGGAGATCTGGGCTGCACACAAGGCCTTTCTGAGGAAGACAAATGCCCGGATCGAGCGCATGACCGAGCAGATTGATACCTGCGAGGCTACGGGCTATGCCAAAGGTATGGCCACCGGGGCGACTGCTTTCAAGAAGGCGGCCGAGTATGTAGAACTGCTCAACCTGAACTACATTTCCACCTGCTATGAGATACTGGATCTGATGAAGGATGGGAAGTCGGTTGAGGAAGTTCGTGCATACATCAGGGGTCGGGCGTCCGATCTGCAGGTGGAGCCTATGGACGCCGATGAGTGTTGGAATATTTTATTCCATACATTCATTAATAGAGTTTTGATGATTAAAGTTGCTAAACAAAGCAAAACAATAAAGAGGCAAAGCAAAACAACGAAGAAGTGGAAGTCATAATATGGACTGCATGCTTAACGCACGCTATGCGTACTTCATAGCACGCGCTATCAAATGGTAGTTAACGTACGTAAAACGGACTGTTTAACGTACGTAATGTCATTTCAAATCAGATGAACGTTGGGAAAAGTCAGGGTCAAAGTCAGAGAGTCAAACGGTCAGATTGACAAATGCAGGCAACGGCTAGTATGATTAACGTGCGCTAAATCATATACTTAACGTATGCTACAACAGCAGAATAACGTACGTAATAGGAAGAGGTAACGTACGTAAAAGAAGAAACGAAAGCTACTGGACTTAAACTGAAAGACGCTAACGTACGTAATGAATATGTGCTAACGTACGTAACAAAGCTAATGTACGTAAAGGAGAGGCTTTAACGTACCTAATAGAGGCTGCAGAGGCTAACAGCTAGTTGGAAGAGAAATGCCTATAAATACCACTTTCTATGGTATTCATTATACAACAACGCAGAGCATTCTATACATTGATCAGAGATTCATATACACATTCTAGTTGTTGTAATTGTGCTTATATTGATAATTTGAGTGTTTACACATTCAACACATACACAAGAGGTAAAAAAAAAGATACGATTGGATTCGGTGTTATTAGGATCAAGGATCCGGCATTGTTAGAATCGCAATTGATATCTAAGTGAGGTTTGTCTAGTACCCATAGAAAGCTAGATTGGTTGATTTCTTGTCCAATAGAAAAGGAAAACGATTTAACTTGGACCGACATAAAGACAAGTAATTGAACGGTTTACTCGGACCGATAGAAGACGAGCTTGTAACAGTTATCCCTCAACCAATAGAAGAGAGGTGCAGAGGTTTATCTTTAGCCTACAGAAAAAGATACCGAGAGAGGACGTAGCACGTTTGGCCGAACCTCTATAAATCCTGTGTCGATTTATTTTCTGCACCCTTTATTTAAATCGCTCCCGCAACAAGAAAGAGTTTTATAACTCTATCTCCAAACGGTGATAATGACCAATAGTGCTCCAACAATTGGTATCGGAGTGGTACCTCTAATAAACGGCTTAACATCCAAGGAGAAGATCCAAATGGCGTTTCAACTTGCCCCGGTCGAAGGTCTTGCGCTAAACCGACTTCCATTATTCGATGGATCGAACTTCATGACTTGGAAGAAGAAAATATCTATTTTCATCCGAGCTTACGATATTGAATTATGGAAAGTCATATGTCTTGGTCCCAAAATTCCAACGAACTCAAACAGAACTCTCAAAACTTTTGAAGAGTATGATGATGCGGATTGGAAAAACGACCACTATAATTGCAAAGCCACGCAATTATTATATTGTGTATTAAATCCAGAAGAACACAACTGGATATCTTCGTGTGATAGTGCAAAAGAAATATGGAAAATGCTTGAAGTCACACATGAAGGAACGTCTCAAGTCAAAGAGACGAAAATAAACATGCTCCTTCACGAGTACGAGCTATTTCAAATGAAGGATGATGAATCCATCATGATCATGCTCGCCCGATTTTCGGTTATCACAAATGGATTGGCATGTTTTGGAAAACCACTTTCGAGTAGTGAAAAAGTTAAAAAGATCCTACGATCACTACCTCGAGAATGGGATGGTACGGTGATGGCTATAATGGAATCTAAAGATTTAAA